>CM077667.1:55765627-56965627 GCA_039707655.1 Elymus sibiricus
GCATTTCATTTTTTTAAATTTATTTCAACTCCAGACTTTTTGTGTGCTCAGTATGCACTATTCGAAGCCACGCCATCAATTTCCAACCCTTTCTGACTTCATTTGCTATTTTTCATGCATTTACTGATTTTTTTGAGCTAAATGACCCTGAAATTGAAAAGCACTACAAATGAACTCTGAAAAGGTTGAAAGTTGGCATGGTATCATCATTTCACCCACATAACATGTGCTAAAAAGTTGAGAGGGTTACAGCAAAAACTGGATGCACTTCGTGTACAAAATGGACAATCTCTTTCGAAGTATCAGGGTTTCAGACGAAAACTCGTCTGTTACTAAGGCATTTCATTTTTTTAAACTTATTTCAACTCCAGAATTTTTGTGTGTTCAATATGCACCATTCGAAGCCACGCCATCAACTTTCAACCCTTTCTGACTTCATTTGCTATTTTTCATGCATTTACTGATTTTTTTGAGCTAAATGACCTTGAAATTGAAAAGCACTAGAAATGAACTCTGAAAAGGTTGAAAGTTGGCATGGTATCATCATTTCACCCACATAACATGTGCTAAAAAGTTGAGAGGGTTACAGCAAAAACTAGATGCACTTCGTGTACAAAATGGACAATCTCTTTCGAAGTATAAGGGTTTCAGACGAAAACTCGTGTGTTACTAAGGCATTTCATTTTTTAAACTTATTTCAACTCCAGAATTTTTGTGTGTTCAGTATGCACCATTCGAAGCCACGCCATCAATTTTCAACCCTTTCTGACTTCATTTGCTATTTTTCATGCATTTACTGATTTTTTTGAGCTAAATGACCCTGAAATTGAAAAGCACTACAAATGAACTCTGAAAAGGTTGAAAGTTGGCATGGTATCATCATTTCACCCACATAACATGTGCTAAAAAGTTGAGAGGGTTACGGCAAAAACTGGATGCACTTCGTGTACAAAATGGACAATCTCTTTCGAAGTATCAGGGTTTCAGACGAAAACTCGTTTGTTACTAAGGCATTTCATTTTTTTAAACTTATTTCAACTCCAGACTTTTTGTGTGCTCAGTATGCACCATTCGAAGCCACGCCATCAATTTTCAACCCTTTCTGACTTCATTTGCTATTTTTCATGCATTTACTGATTTTTTTGAGCTAAATGACCCTGAAATTGAAAAGCACTACAAATGAACTCTGAAAAGGTAGAAAGTTGGCATGGTATCATCATTTCACCCACATAACATGTGCTAAAAAGTTGAGAGGGTTACGGCAAAAACTGGATGCACTTCGTGTACAAAATGGACAATCTCTTTCGAAGTATCAGGGTTTTAGACGAAAACTCGTCTGTTACTAAGGCATTTCATTTTTTTAAACTTATTTCTACTCCAGACTTTTTCTGTGTTCAGTATGCACCATTCGAAGCCACGCCATCAATTTTTAACCCTTTCTGACTTCATTTGCTATTTTTGATGCATTTACTGATTTTTTTGAGCTAAATGACCCTGAAATTGAAAAGCACTACAAATGAACTCTGAAAAGGTTGAAAGTTGGCATGGTATCATCATTTCACCCACATAACATGTGCTAAAATGTCGAGAGGGTTACGGCAAAAACTAGATGCACATCGTGTACAAAATGGACAATCTCTTTCGAAGTATCAGGGTTTCAGACGAAAACTCGTCTGTTACTAAGGCATTTCATTTTTTTAAACTTATTTCAACTCCAGACTTTTTGTGTGTTCAGTATGCACCATTCGAAGCCACACCATCAATTTTCAACCCTTTCTGACTTCATTTGCTATTTTTCATGCATTTACTGATTTTTTTGAGCTAAATGACCCTGAAATTGGAAAGCACTACAAATGAACTCTGAAAAGGTTGAAAGTTGGCATGGTATCATCATTTCACCCACATAACATGTGCTAAAAAGTCGAGAGTGTTACGGCAAAAACTAGATGCACTTCGTGTACAAAGTGAACAATCTCTTTTGAAGTATTAGGGTTTCAGATGAAAATTCGTCTGTTACTAAGGCATTTCATTTTTTTAAACTTATTTCAACTCCAGACTTTTTGTGTGTTCAGGATGCACCATTCGAAGCCACGCCATCAATTTTCAACCCTTTCTGACTTCATTTGCTATTTTTCATGCAGTTACTGATTTTTTTGAGCTAAATGACCCTGAAATTGAAAAGCACTACAAATGAACTCTGAAAAGGTTGAAAGTTGGCATTGTATCATCATTTCACCCACATAACAAGTGCTAAAATGTCGATTGGGTTACGGCAAAAACTAGATGCACATCGTGTAGAAAATGGACAATCTCTTTCGAAGTATCAGGGTTTCAGACGAAAACTCGTCTGTTACTAAGGCATTTCATTTTTTTAAACTTATTTCAACTCCAGACTTTTTGTGTGTTCAGTATGCACCATTCGAAGCCACGCCATCAATTTTGAACCCTTTCTGACTTCATTTGCTATTTTTCATGCATTTACTGATTTTTTTTGAGCTAAATGACCCTGAAATTGAAAAGCACTACAAATGAACTCTGAAAAGGTTGAAAGTTGGCATGGTATCATCATTTCACCCACATAACATGTGCTAAAAAGTTGAGAGGGTTACGGCAAAAACTAGATGCACTTCGTGTACAAAATGGACAATCTCTTTCGAAGTATCAGGGTTTCAGACGAAAACTCGTCTGTTACTAAGGCATTTCATTTTTTTAAACTTATTTCAACTCCAGACTTTTTGTGTGTTCAGTATGCACCATTCGAAGCCACGCCATCAATTTTCAACCCTTTCTGACTTCATTTGCTATTTTTCATGCATTTACTGATTTTTTTGAGCAAAATGACCCTGAAATTGAAAAGCACTACAAATTAACTCTGAAAAGGTTGAAAGTTGGCATGGAATCATCATTTCACCCACATAACATGTGCTAAAAAGTCGAGAGGGTTACGGCAAAAACTAGATGCACTTCGTGTACAAAATGGACAATCTCTTTCGAAGTATCAGGGTTTCAGACGAAAACTCGTCTGTTACTAAGGCATTTCATTTTTTTAAACTTATTTCAACTCCAGAATTTTTGTGTGTTCAATATGCACCATTCGAAGCCACGCCATCAACTTTCAACCCTTTCTGACTTCATTTGCTATTTTTCATGCATTTACTGATTTTTTTGAGCTAAATGACCTTGAAATTGAAAAGCACTAGAAATGAACTCTGAAAAGGTTGAAAGTTGGCATGGTATCATCATTTCACCCACATAACATGTGCTAAAAAGTTGAGAGGGTTACAGCAAAAACTAGATGCACTTCGTGTACAAAATGGACAATCTCTTTCGAAGTATAAGGGTTTCAGACGAAAACTCGTGTGTTACTAAGGCATTTCATTTTTTAAACTTATTTCAACTCCAGACTTTTTGTGTGTTCAGTATGCACCATTCGAAGCCACGCCATCAATTTTCAACCCTTTCTGACTTCATTTGCTATTTTTCATGCATTTACTGATTTTTTTGAGCTAAATGACCCTGAAATTGAAAAGCACTACAAATGAACTCTGAAAAGGTTGAAAGTTGGCATGGTATCATCATTTCACCCACATAACATGTGCTAAAAAGTTGAGAGGGTTACGGCAAAAACTGGATGCACTTCGTGTACAAAATGGACAATCTCTTTCGAAGTATCAGGGTTTCAGACGAAAACTCGTTTGTTACTAAGGCATTTCATTTTTTAAAACTTATTTCAACTCCAGACTTTTTGTGTGCTCAGTATGCACCATTCGAAGCCACGCCATCAATTTTCAACCCTTTCTGACTTCATTTGCTATTTTTCATGCATTTACTGATTTTTTTGAGCTAAATGACCCTGAAATTGAAAAGCACTACAAATGAACTCTGAAAAGGTAGAAAGTTGGCATGGTATCATCATTTCACCCACATAACATGTGCTAAAAAGTTGAGAGGGTTACGGCAAAAACTGGATGCACTTCGTGTACAAAATGGACAATCTCTTTCGAAGTATCAGGGTTTTAGACGAAAACTCGTCTGTTACTAAGGCATTTCATTTTTTTAAACTTATTTCTACTCCAGACTTTTTCTGTGTTCAGTATGCACCATTCGAAGCCACGCCATCAATTTTTAACCCTTTCTGACTTCATTTGCTATTTTTCATGCATTTACTGATTTTTTTGAGCTAAATGACCCTGAAATTGAAAAGCACTACAAATGAACTCTGAAAAGGTTGAAAGTTGGCATGGTATCATCATTTCACCCACATAACATGTGCTAAAATGTCGAGAGGGTTACGGCAAAAACTAGATGCACATCGTGTACAAAATGGACAATCTCTTTCGAAGTATCAGGGTTTCAGACGAAAACTCGTCTGTTACTAAGGCATTTCATTTTTTTAAACTTATTTCAACTCCAGACTTTTTGTGTGTTCAGTATGCACCATTCGAAGCCACACCATCAATTTTCAACCCTTTCTGACTTCATTTGCTATTTTTCATGCATTTACTGATTTTTTTGAGCTAAATGACCCTGAAATTGGAAAGCACTACAAATGAACTCTGAAAAGGTTGAAAGTTGGCATGGTATCATCATTTCACCCACATAACATGTGCTAAAAAGTCGAGAGTGTTACGGCAAAAACTAGATGCACTTCGTGTACAAAGTGAACAATCTCTTTTGAAGTATTAGGTTTTCAGATGAAAATTCGTCTGTTACTAAGGCATTTCATTTTTTTAAACTTATTTCAACTCCAGACTTTTTGTGTGTTCAGGATGCACCATTCGAAGCCACGCCATCAATTTTCAACCCTTTCTGACTTCATTTGCTATTTTTCATGCAGTTACTGATTTTTTTGAGCTAAATGACCCTGAAATTGAAAAGCACTACAAATGAACTTTGAAAAGGTTGAAAGTTGGCATTGTATCATCATTTCACCCACATAACAAGTGCTAAAATGTCGATTGGGTTACGGCAAAAACTAGATGCACATCGTGTAGAAAATGGACAATCTCTTTCGAAGTATCAGGGTTTCAGACGAAAACTCGTCTGTTACTAAGGCATTTCAATTTTTTAAACTTATTTCAACTCCAGACTTTTTGTGTGTTCAGTATGCACCATTCGAAGCCACGCCATCAATTTTGAACCCTTTCTGACTTCATTTGCTATTTTTCATGCATTTACTGATTTTTTTTGAGCTAAATGACCCTGAAATTGAAAAGCACTACAAATGAACTCTGAAAAGGTTGAAAGTTGGCATGGTATCATCATTTCACCCACATAACATGTGCTAAAAAGTTGAGAGGGTTACGGCAAAAACTAGATGCACTTCGTGTACAAAATGGACAATCTCTTTCGAAGTATCAGGGTTTCAGACGAAAACTCGTCTGTTACTAAGGCATTTCATTTTTTTAAACTTATTTCAACTCCAGACTTTTTGTGTGTTCAGTATGCACCATTCGAAGCCACGCCATCAATTTTCAACCCTTTCTGACTTCATTTGCTATTTTTCATGCATTTACTGATTTTTTTGAGCAAAATGACCCTGAAATTGAAAAGCACTACAAATTAACTCTGAAAAGGTTGAAAGTTGGCATGGAATCATCATTTCACCCACATAACATGTGCTAAAAAGTCGAGAGGGTTACGGCAAAAACTAGATGCACTTCGTGTACAAAATGGACAATCTCTTTCGAAGTATCAGGGTTTCAGACGAAAACTCGTCTGTTACTAAGGCATTTCATTTTTTTAAACTTATTTCAACTCCAGAATTTTTGTGTG
The DNA here is from genome assembly GCA_039707655.1 of Elymus sibiricus. NCBI lineage: Eukaryota > Viridiplantae > Streptophyta > Magnoliopsida > Poales > Poaceae > Elymus > Elymus sibiricus. Next base: position 55,771,403 of record CM077667.1, read on the forward strand.
TTCAGTATGCACCATGCAAAGCCACGCCATCAATTTTCAACCCTTTATGACTTCATTTGCTATTTTTCATGCATTTACTGATTTTTTTGAGCTAAATGACCCTGAAATTGAAAAGCACTACAAATGAACTCTGAAAAGGTTGAAAGTTGGAATGGTATCATCATTTCACACACATAACATGTGCTAAAAAGTTGAGAGGGTTACGGCAAAAACTGGATGCACTTCGTGTACAAAATGGACAATCTCTTTCGAAGTATCAGGGTTTCAGACGAAAACTCGTCTGTTACTAAGGCATTTCATTTTTTAAACTTATTTCAACTCCAGACTTTTTGTGTGTTCGGTATGCACCATTCGAAGCCACGCCATCAATTTTCAACCCTTTCTGACTTCATTTGCTATTTTTCATGCATTTACCGATTTTTTTTAGCTAAATGACCCTGAAATTGAAAAGCACTACAAATGAACTCTGAAAAGGTTGAAAGTTGGCATGATATCATCATGTCACCCACATAACATGTGCTAAAAAGTTGAGAGGGTTACGGCAAAAACTGGATGCACTTCGTGTACAAAATGGACAATCTCTTTCGAAGTATCAGGGTTTCCGACGAAAACTCGTCTGTTACTAAGGCATTTCATTTTTTTAAACTTATTTCAACTCCAGACTTTTTGTGTGCTCAGTATGCACTATTCGAAGCCACGCCATCAATTTTCAACCCTTTCTGACTTCATTTGCTATTTTTCATGCATTTACTGATTTTTTTGAGCTAAATGACCCTGAAATTGAAAAGCACTACAAATGAACTCTGAAAAGGTTGAAAGTTGGCATGGTATCATCATTTCACCCACATAACATGTGCTAAAAAGTTGAGAGGGTTACGGCAAAAACTGGATGCACTTCGTGTACAAAATGGACAATCTCTTTCGAAGTATCAGGGTTTCCGACGAAAACTCGTCTGTTACTAAGGCATTTCATTTTTTTAAACTTATTTCAACTCCAGAGTTTTTGTGTGCTCAGTATGCACTATTCGAAGCCACGCCATCAATTTTCAACCCTTTCTGACTTCATTTGCTATTTTTCATGCATTTACTGATTTTTTTGAGCTAAATGACCCTGAAATTGAAAAGCACTAGAAATGAACTCTGAAAAGGTTGAAAGTTGGCATGGTATCATCATTTCACCCACATAACATGTGCTAAAAAGTTGAGAGGGTTACAGCAAAAACTAGATGCACTTCGTGTACAAAATGGACAATCTCTTTCGAAGTATAAGGGTTTCAGACGAAAACTCGTGTGTTACTAAGGCATTTCATTTTTTAAACTTATTTCAACTCCAGACTTTTTGTGTGTTCAGTATGCACCATTCGAAGCCACGCCATCAATTTTCAACCCTTTCTGACTTCATTTGCTATTTTTCATGCATTTACTGATTTTTTTGAGCTAAATGACCCTGAAATTGAAAAGCACTACAAATGAACTCTGAAAAGGTTGAAAGTTGGCATGGTATCATCATTTCACCCACATAACATGTGCTAAAAAGTTGAGAGGGTTACGGCAAAAACTGGATGCACTTCGTGTACAAAATGGACAATCTCTTTCGAAGTATCAGGGTTTCAGACGAAAACTCGTTTGTTACTAAGGCATTTCATTTTTTTAAACTTATTTCAACTCCAGACTTTTTGTGTGCTCAGTATGCACCATTCGAAGCCACGCCATCAATTTTCAACCCTTTCTGACTTCATTTGCTATTTTTCATGCATTTACTGATTTTTTTTGAGCTAAATGACCCTGAAATTGAAAAGCACTACAAATGAACTCTGAAAAGGTAGAAAGTTGGCATGGTATCATCATTTCACCCACATAACATGTGCTAAAAAGTTGAGAGGGTTACGGCAAAAACTGGATGCACTTCGTGTACAAAATGGACAATCTCTTTCGAAGTATCAGGGTTTTAGACGAAAACTCGTCTGTTACTAAGGCATTTCATTTTTTTAAACTTATTTCTACTCCAGACTTTTTCTGTGTTCAGTATGCACCATTCGAAGCCACGCCATCAATTTTTAACCCTTTCTGACTTCATTTGCTATTTTTCATGCATTTACTGATTTTTTTGAGCTAAATGACCCTGAAATTGAAAAGCACTACAAATGAACTCTGAAAAGGTTGAAAGTTGGCATGGTATCATCATTTCACCCACATAACATGTGCTAAAATGTCGAGAGGGTTACGGCAAAAACTAGATGCACATCGTGTACAAAATGGACAATCTCTTTCGAAGTATCAGGGTTTCAGACGAAAACTCGTCTGTTACTAAGGCATTTCATTTTTTTAAACTTATTTCAACTCCAGACTTTTTGTGTGTTCAGTATGCACCATTCGAAGCCACACCATCAATTTTCAACCCTTTCTGACTTCATTTGCTATTTTTCATGCATTTTCTGATTTTTTTGAGCTAAATGACCCTGAAATTGGAAAGCACTACAAATGAACTCTGAAAATGTTGAAAGTTGGCATGGTATCATCATTTCACCCACATAACATGTGCTAAAAAGTCGAGAGTGTTACGGCAAAAACTAGATGCACTTCGTGTACAAAGTGAACAATCTCTTTTGAAGTATTAGGTTTTCAGATGAAAATTCGTCTGTTACTAAGGCATTTCATTTTTTTAAACTTATTTCAACTCCAGACTTTTTGTGTGTTCAGGATGCACTATTCGAAGCCACGCCATCAATTTTCAACCCTTTCTGACTTCATTTGCTATTTTTCATGCAGTTACTGATTTTTTTGAGCTAAATGACCCTGAAATTGAAAAGCACTACAAATGAACTCTGAAAAGGTTGAAAGTTGGCATTGTATCATCATTTCACCCACATAACAAGTGCTAAAATGTCGATTGGGTTACGGCAAAAACTAGATGCACATCGTGTAGAAAATGGACAATCTCTTTCAAAGTATCAGGGTTTCAGACGAAAACTCGTCTGTTACTAAGGCATTTCATTTTTTTAAACTTATTTCAACTCCAGACTTTTTGTGTGTTCAGTATGCACCATTCGAAGCCACGCCATCAATTTTGAACCCTTTCTGACTTCATTTGCTATTTTTCATGCATTTACTGATTTTTTTTGAGCTAAATGACCCTGAAATTGAAAAGCACTACAAATGAACTCTGAAAAGGTTGAAAGTTGGCATGGTATCATCATTTCACCCACATAACATGTGCTAAAAAGTTGAGAGGGTTACGGCAAAAACTAGATGCACTTCGTGTACAAAATGGACAATCTCTTTCGAAGTATCAGGGTTTCAGACGAAAACTCGTCTGTTACTAAGGCATTTCATTTTTTTAAACTTATTTCAACTCCAGACTTTTTGTGTGTTCAGTATGCACCATTCGAAGCCACGCCATCAATTTTCAACCCTTTCTGACTTCATTTGCTATTTTTCATGCATTTACTGATTTTTTTGAGCAAAATGACCCTGAAATTGAAAAGCACTACAAATTAACTCTGAAAAGGTTGAAAGTTGGCATGGAATCATCATTTCACCCACATAACATGTGCTAAAAAGTCGAGAGGGTTACGGCAAAAACTAGATGCACTTCGTGTACAAAATGGACAATCTCTTTCGAAGTATCAGGGTTTCAGACGAAAACTCGTCTGTTACTAAGGCATTTCATTTTTTTAAACTTATTTCAACTCCAGAATTTTTGTGTGTTCAGTATGCACCATGCAAAGCCACGCCATCAATTTTCAACCCTTTATGACTTCATTTGCTATTTTTCATGCATTTACTGATTTTTTTGAGCTAAATGACCCTGAAATTGAAAAGCACTACAAATGAACTCTGAAAAGGTTGAAAGTTGGAATGGTATCATCATTTCACCCACATAACATGTGCTAAAAAGTTGAGAGGGTTACGGCAAAAACTGGATGCACTTCGTGTACAAAATGGACAATCTCTTTCGAAGTATCAGGGTTTCAGACGAAAACTCGTCTGTTACTAAGGCATTTCATTTTTTAAACTTATTTCAACTCCAGACTTTTTGTGTGTTCGGTATGCACCATTCGAAGCCACGCCATCAATTTTCAACCCTTTCTGACTTCATTTGCTATTTTTCATGCATTTACCGATTTTTTTTAGCTAAATGACCCTGAAATTGAAAAGCACTACAAATGAACTCTGAAAAGGTTGAAAGTTCGCATGATATCATCATGTCACCCACATAACATGTGCTAAAAAGTTGAGAGGGTTACGGCAAAAACTGGATGCACTTCGTGTACAAAATGGACAATCTCTTTCGAAGTATCAGGGTTTCCGACGAAAACTCGTCTGTTACTAAGGCATTTCATTTTTTTAAACTTATTTCAACTCCAGACTTTTTGTGTGCTCAGTATGCACTATTCGAAGCCACGCCATCAATTTTCAACCCTTTCTGACTTCATTTGCTATTTTTCATGCATTTACTGATTTTTTTGAGCTAAATGACCCTGAAATTGAAAAGCACTACAAATGAACTCTGAAAAGGTTGAAAGTTGGCATGGTATCATCATTTCACCCACATAACATGTGCTAAAAAGTTGAGAGGGTTACGGCAAAAACTGGATGCACTTCGTGTACAAAATGGACAATCTCTTTCGAAGTATGAGGGTTTCAGACGAAAACTCGTCTGTTACTAAGGCATTTCATTTTTTTAAACTTATTTCAACTCCAGAATTTTTGTGTGTTCAATATGCACCATTCGAAGCCACGCCATCAACTTTCAACCCTTTCTGACTTCATTTGCTATTTTTCATGCATTTACTGATTTTTTTGAGCTAAATGACCTTGAAATTGAAAAGCACTAGAAATGAACTCTGAAAAGGTTGAAAGTTGGCATGGTATCATCATTTCACCCACATAACATGTGCTAAAAAGTTGAGAGGGTTACGGCAAAAACTAGATGCACTTCGTGTACAAAATGGACAATCTCTTTCGAAGTATAAGGGTTTCAGACGAAAACTCGTGTGTTACTAAGGCATTTCATTTTTTAAACTTATTTCAACTCCAGACTTTTTGTGTGTTCAGTATGCACCATTCGAAGCCACGCCATCAATTTTCAACCCTTTCTGACTTCATTTGCTATTTTTCATGCATTTACTGATTTTTTTAAGCTAAATGACCCTGAAATTGAAAAGCACTACAAATGAACTCTGAAAAGGTTGAAAGTTGGCATGGTATCATCATTTCACCCACATAACATGTGCTAAAAAGTTGAGAGGGTTACGGCAAAAACTGGATGCACTTCGTGTACAAAATGGACAATCTCTTTCGAAGTATCAGGGTTTCAGACGAAAACTCGTTTGTTACTAAGGCATTTCATTTTTTTAAACTTATTTCAACTCCAGACTTTTTGTGTGCTCAATATGCACCATTCGAAGCCACGCCATCAATTTTCAACCCTTTCTGACTTCATTTGCTATTTTTCATGCATTTACTGATTTTTTTGAGCTAAATGACCCTGAAATTGAAAAGCACTACAAATGAACTCTGAAAAGGTAGAAAGTTGGCATGGTATCATCATTTCACCCACATAACATGTGCTAAAAAGTTGAGAGGGTTACGGCAAAAACTGGATGCACTTCGTCTACAAAATGGACAATCTCTTTCGAAGTATCAGGGTTTTAGACGAAAACTCGTCTGTTACTAAGCATTTCATTTTTTTGAACTTATTTCTACTCCAGACTTTTTCTGTGTTCAGTATGCACCATTCGAAGCCACGCCATCAATTTTCAACCCTTTCTGACTTCATTTGCTATTTTTCATGCATTTACTGATTTTTTTGAGCTAAATGACCCTGAAATTGAAAAGCACTACAAATTAACTCTGAAAAGGTTGAAAGTTGGCATGGAATCATCATTTCACCCACATAACATGTGCTAAAAAGTCGAGAGGGTTACGGCAAAAACTAGATGCACTTCGTGTACAAAATGGACAATCTCTTTCGAAGTATCAGGGTTTCAGACGAAAACTCGTCTGTTACTAAGGCATTTCATTTTTTTAAACTTATTTCAACTCCAGAATTTTTGTGTGTTCAGTATGCACCATGCAAAGCCACGCCATCAATTTTCAACCCTTTATGACTTCATTTGCTATTTTTCATGCATTTACTGATTTTTTTGAGCTAAATGACCCTGAAATTGAAAAGCACTACAAATGAACTCTGAAAAGGTTGAAAGTTGGAATGGTATCATCATTTCACCCACATAACATGTGCTAAAAAGTTGAGAGGGTTACGGCAAAAACTGGATGCACTTCGTGTACAAAATGGACAATCTCTTTCGAAGTATCAGGGTTTCAGACGAAAACTCGTCTGTTACTAAGGCATTTCATTTTTTAAACTTATTTCAACTCCAGACTTTTTGTGTGTTCGGTATGCACCATTCGAAGCCACGCCATCAATTTTCAACCCTTTCTGACTTCATTTGCTATTTTTCATGCATTTACCGATTTTTTTTAGCTAAATGACCCTGAAATTGAAAAGCACTACAAATGAACTCTGAAAAGGTTGAAAGTTCGCATGATATCATCATGTCACCCACATAACATGTGCTAAAAAGTTGAGAGGGTTACGGCAAAAACTGGATGCACTTCGTGTACAAAATGGACAATCTCTTTCGAAGTATCAGGGTTTCCGACGAAAACTCGTCTGTTACTAAGGCATTTCATTTTTTTAAACTTATTTCAACTCCAGACTTTTTGTGTGCTCAGTATGCACTATTCGAAGCCACGCCATCAATTTTCAACCCTTTCTGACTTCATTTGCTATTTTTCATGCATTTACTGATTTTTTTGAGCTAAATGACCCTGAAATTGAAAAGCACTACAAATGAACTCTGAAAAGGTTGAAAGTTGGCATGGTATCATCATTTCACCCACATAACATGTGCTAAAAAGTTGAGAGGGTTACGGCAAAAACTGGATGCACTTCGTGTACAAAATGGACAATCTCTTTCGAAGTATGAGGGTTTCAGACGAAAACTCGTCTGTTACTAAGGCATTTCATTTTTTTAAACTTATTTCAACTCCAGAATTTTTGTGTGTTCAATATGCACCATTCGAAGCCACGCCATCAACTTTCAACCCTTTCTGACTTCATTTGCTATTTTTCATGCATTTACTGATTTTTTTGAGCTAAATGACCTTGAAATTGAAAAGCACTAGAAATGAACTCTGAAAAGGTTGAAAGTTGGCATGGTATCATCATTTCACCGACATAACATGTGCTAAAAAGTTGAGAGGGTTACGGCAAAAACTAGATGCACTTCGTGTACAAAATGGACAATCTCTTTCGAAGTATAAGGGTTTCAGACGAAAACTCGTGTGTTACTAAGGCATTTCATTTTTTAAACTTATTTCAACTCCAGACTTTTTGTGTGTTCAGTATGCACCATTCGAAGCCACGCCATCAATTTTCAACCCTTTCTGACTTCATTTGCTATTTTTCATGCATTTACTGATTTTTTTAAGCTAAATGACCCTGAAATTGAAAAGCACTACAAATGAACTCTGAAAAGGTTGAAAGTTGGCATGGTATCATCATTTCACCCACATAACATGTGCTAAAAAGTTGAGAGGGTTACGGCAAAAACTGGATGCACTTCGTGTACAAAATGGACAATCTCTTTCGAAGTATCAGGGTTTCAGACGAAAACTCGTTTGTTACTAAGGCATTTCATTTTTTTAAACTTATTTCAACTCCAGACTTTTTGTGTGCTCAATATGCACCATTCGAAGCCACGCCATCAATTTTCAACCCTTTCTGACTTCATTTGCTATTTTTCATGCATTTACTGATTTTTTTGAGCTAAATGACCCTGAAATTGAAAAGCACTACAAATGAACTCTGAAAAGGTAGAAAGTTGGCATGGTATCATCATTTCACCCACATAACATGTGCTAAAAAGTTGAGAGGGTTACGGCAAAAACTGGATGCACTTCGTCTACAAAATGGACAATCTCTTTCGAAGTATCAGGGTTTTAGACGAAAACTCGTCTGTTACTAAGCATTTCATTTTTTTGAACTTATTTCTACTCCAGACTTTTTCTGTGTTCAGTATGCACCATTCGAAGCCACGCCATCAATTTTTAACCCTTTCTGACTTCATTTGCTATTTTTCATGCATTTACTGATTTTTTTGAGCTAAATGACCCTGAAATTGAAAAGCACTACAAATGAACTCTGAAAAGGTTGAAAGTTGGCATGGTATCATCATTTCACCCACATAACATGTGCTAAAATGTCGAGAGGGTTACGGCAAAAACTAGATGCACATCGTGTACAAAATGGACAATCTCTTTCGAAGTATCAGGGTTTCAGACGAAAACTCGTCTGTTACTAAGGCATTTCATTTTTTTAAACTTATTTCAACTCCAGACTTTTTGTGTGTTCAGTATGCACCATTCGAAGCCACACCATCAATTTTCAACCCTTTCTGACTTCATTTGCTATTTTTCATGCATTTACTGATTTTTTTGAGCTAAATGACCCTGAAATTGGAAAGCACTACAAATGAACTCTGAAAAGGTTGAAAGTTGGCATGGTATCATCATTTCACCCACATAACATGTGCTAAAAAGTCGAGAGTGTTACGGCAAAAACTAGATGCACTTCGTGTACAAAGTGGACAATCTCTTTTGAAGTATTAGGGTTTTAGATGAAAATTCGTCTGTTACTAAGGCATTTCATTTTTTTAAACTTATTTCAACTCCAGACTTTTTGTGTGTTCAGGATGCACCATTCGAAGCCACGCCATCAATTTTCAACCCTTTCTGACTTCATTTGCTATTTTTCATGCAATTACTGATTTTTTTGAGCTAAATGACCCTGAAATTGAAAAGCACTACAAATGAACTCTGAAAAGGTTGAAAGTTGGCATTGTATCATCATTTCACCCACATAACAAGTGCTAAAATGTCGATAGGGTTACGGCAAAAACTAGATGCACATCGTGTACAAAATGGACAATCTCTTTCGAAGTATCAGGGTTTCAGACGAAAACTCGTCTGTTACTAAGGCATTTCATTTTTTTAAACTTATTTCAACTCCAGACTTTTTGTGTGTTCAGTATGCACCATTCGAAGCCACGCCATCAATTTTGAACCCTTTCTGACTTCATTTGCTATTTTTCATGCATTTACTGATTTTTTTTGAGCTAAATGACCCTGAAATTGAAAAGCACTACAAATGAACTCTGAAAAGGTTGAAAGTTGGCATGGTATCATCATTTCACCCACATAACATGTGCTAAAAAGTTGAGAGGGTTACGGCAAAAACTAGATGCACTTCGTGTACAAAATGGACAATCTCTTTCGAAGTATCAGGGTTTCAGACGAAAACTCGTCTGTTACTAAGGCATTTCATTTTTTTAAACTTATTTCAACTCCAGACTTTTTGTGTGTTCAGTATGCACCATTCGAAGCCACGCCATCAATTTTCAACCCTTTCTGACTTCATTTGCTATTTTTCATGCATTTACTGATTTTTTTGAGCTAAACGACCCTGAAATTGAAAAGCACTACAAATGAACTCTGAAAAGGTAGAAAGTTGGCATGGTATCATCATTTCACCCACATAACATGTGCTAAAAAGTTGAGAGGGTTACGGCAAAAACTGGATGCACTTCGTGTACAAAATGGACAATCTCTTTCGAAGTATCAGGGTTTCAGACGAAAACTCATGTGTTACTAAGGCATTTCATTTTTTTAAACTTATTTCAACTCCAGACTTTTTGTGTGTTCAGTATGCACCATTCGAAGCCACACCATCAATTTTCAACCCTTTCTGACTTCATTTGCTATTTTTCATGCATTTACTGATTTTTTTGAGCTAAATGACCCTGAAATTGAAAAGCACTACAAATGAACTCTGAAAAGGTTGAAAGTTGGCATGGTATCATCATTTCACCCACATAACATGTGCTAAAAAGTCGAGAGGGTTACGGCAAAAGCTAGATGCACATCGTGTACAAAATGGACAATCTCTTTCGAAGTATCAGGGCTTCAGACGAAAACTCGTCTGTTACTAAGGCATTTCATTTTTTCAAACTTATTTCAACTCCAGACTTTTTGTGTGTTCAGTATGCACCATTCGAAGCCACGCCATCAATTTTCAACCCTTTCTGACTTCATTTGCTATTTTTCATGCATTTACTGATTTTTTTGAGCTAAATGACCCTGAAATTGAAAAGCACTACAAATGAACTCTGAAAAGGTTGAAAGTTGGCATGGTATCATCATTTCACCCACATAACATGTGCTAAAATCTCGAGAGGGTTACGGCAAAAACTAGATGCACATCGTGTACAAAATGGACAATCTCTTTCGAAGTATCAGGGTTTCAGACGAAAACTCGTCTGTTACTAAGGCATTTCATTTTTTTAAACTTATTTCAACTCCAGACTTTTTGTGTGTTCAGTATGCACCATTCGAAGCAACGCCATCAATTTTCAACCCTTTCTGATTTCATTTGCTATTTTTCATGCATTTACTGATTTTTTTGAGCTAAATGACCCTGAAATTGAAAAGCACTACAAATGAACTCTGAAAAGGTTGAAAGTTCGCATGGTATCATCATTTCACCCATATAACATGTGCTAAAAAGTCGAGAGGGTTACGGCAAAAACTAGATGCACTTCGTGTACAAAATAGACAATCTCTTTCGAAGTATAAGGGTTTCAGATGAAAACTCGTCTGTTACTAAGGCATTTCATTTTTTTAAACTTATTTCAACTCCAGACTTTTTGTGTGTTCAGTATGCACCATTCAAAGCCACGCCATCAATTTTCAACCCTTTCTGACTTCATTTGCAATTTTTCATGCATTTACTGATTTTTCTGAGCTAAATGACCCTGAAATTGAAAAGCACTACAAATGAACTCTGAAAAGGTTGAAAGTTGGCATGGTATCATCATTTCACCCACATAACATGTGCTAAAAAGTCGAGAGGGTTACGGCAAAAACTAGATGTACTTCGTGTACAAAATGGACAATCTCTTTCGAAGTATCAGGGTTTCAGACGAAAACTCATGTGTTACTAAGGCATTTCATTTTTTTAAACTTATTTCAACTCCAGACTTTTTGTGTGTTCAGTATGCACCATTCGAAGCCACGCCATCAATTTTCAACCCTTTCTGACTTCATTTGCTATTTTTCATGCATTTACTGATTTTTTTGAGCTAAATGACCCTGAAATTGAAAAGCACTACAAATGAACTCTGAAAAGGTTGAAAGTTGGCATGGTATCATCATTTCACCCACATAACATGTGCTAAAAAGTCGAGAGGGTTACGGCAAAAACTAGATGCACATCGTGTACAAAATGGACAATCTCTTTCGAAGTATCAGGGCTTCAGACGAAAACTCGTCTGTTACTAAGGCATTTCATTTTTTCAAACTTATTTCAACTCCAGACTTTTTGTGTGTTCAGTATGCACCATTCGAAGCCACGCCATCAATTTTCAACCCTTTCTGACTTCATTTGCTATTTTTCATGCATTTACTGATTTTTTTGAGCTAAATGACCCTGAAATTGAAAAGCACTACAAATGAACTCTGAAAAGGTTTAAAGTTGGCATGGTATCATCATTTCACCCACATAACATGTGCTAAAATCTCGAGAGGGTTACGGCAAAAACTAGATGCACATCGTGTACAAAATGGACAATCTCTTTCGAAGTATCAGGGTTTCAGGCAAAAACTCGTCTGTTACTAAGGCCTTTCATTTTTTTTAAACTTATTTCAACTCCAGACTTTTTGTGTGTTCAGTATGCACCATTTGAAGCAACGCCATCAATTTTCAACCCTTTCTGATTTCATTTGCTATTTTTCATGCATTTACTGATTTTTTTGAGCTAAATGACCCTGAAATTGAAAAGCACTACAAATGAACTCTGAAAAGGTTGAAAGTTCGCATGGTATCATCATTTCACCCATATAACATGTGCTAAAATGTCGAGAGGGTTACGGCAAAAACTAGATGCACTTCGTGTACAAAATAGACAATCTCTTTCGAAGTATAAGGGTTTCAGATGAAAACTCGTCTGTTACTAAGGCATTTCATTTTTTTAAACTTATTTCAACTCCAGACTTTTTGTGTGTTCAGTATGCACCATTCAAAGCCACGCCATCAATTTTCAACCCTTTCTGACTTCATTTGCTATTTTTCATGCATTTACTGATTTTTCTGAGCTAAATGACCCTGAAATTGAAAAGCACAACAAATGAACTCTGAAACGGTTGAAACTTGGCATGGTATCATCATTTCACCCACATAACATGTGCTAAAAAGTCGAGAGGGTTACGGCAAAAACTGCATGCACTTTGAGTACAAAATGGACAATCTCTTTCGAAGTATCAGGGTTTCAGACGAAAACTCGTATGTTACTAAGGCATTTCATTTTTTTAAACTTATTTCAACTCCAGACTTTTTGTGTGTTCAGTATGCACCATTCGAAGCCACGCCATCAATATTCAACCCTTTCTGACTTCATTTGCTATTTTTCATGCATTTACTGATTTTTTTGAGCTAAACGACCCTGAAATTGAAAAGCACTACAAATGAACTCTGAAAAGGTTGAAAGTTGGCATGGTATCACCATTTCACCCACATAACATGTGCTAAAAAGTTGAGAGGGTTACGGCAAAAACTGGATACACTTCGTGTACAAAATGGACAATCTCTTTCGAAGTATCAGGGTTTCAGACGAAAACTCGTCTGTTACTAAGGCATTTCATTTTTTTAAACTTATTTCAACTCCGGACTTTTTGTGTGTTCAGTATGCACCATTCGAAGCGACGCCATCAATTTTCAACCCTTTCAGACTTCATTTGCTATTTTTCATGCATTTACTGATTTTTTTTGAGCTAAATGACCCTGAAATTGAAAAGCACTACAAATGAACTCTGAAAAGGTTGAAGGTTGGCATGGTATCATCATTTCACCCACATAACATGTGCTAAAAAGTTGAGAGGGTTACGGCAAAAACTGGATGCACTTCGTGTACAAAATGGACAATCTCTTTCGAAGTATCAGGGTTTTAGACGAAAACTCGTCTGTTACTAAGGCATTTCATTTTTTTAAACTTATTTCAACTCCAGAATTTTTGTGTGTTCAATATGCACCATTCGAAGCCACGCCATCAATTTTCAACCCTTTCTGACTTCATTTGCTATTTTTCATGCATTTACTGATTTTTTTGAGCTAAATGACCCTGAAATTGAAAAGCACTATAAATGAACTCTGAAAAGGTTGAAAGTTGGCATGGTATCATCATTTCACCCACATAACATGTGCTACAAAGTTGAGAGGGTTACGGCAAAAACTGGATGCACTTCGTGTACAAAATGGACAATCTCTTTCGAAGTATCAGGGTTTCAGACGAAAACTCGTGTGTTACTAAGGCATTTCATTTTTTAAACTTATTTCAACTCCAGAATTTTTGTGTGTTCAGTATGCACCATTCGAAGCCACGCCATCAATTTTCAACCCTTTCTGACTTCATTTGCTATTTTTCATGCATTTACTGATTTTTCTGAGCTAAATGACCCTGAAATTGAAAAGCACAACAAATGAACTCTGAAACGGTTGAAACTTGGCATGGTATCATCATTTCACCCACATAACATGTGCTAAAAAGTCGAGAGGGTTACGGCAAAAACTGCATGCACTTTGAGTACAAAATGGACAATCTCTTTCGAAGTATCAGGGTTTCAGACGAAAACTCGTATGTTACTAAGGCATTTCATTTTTTTAAACTTATTTCAACTCCAGACTTTTTGTGTGTTCAGTATGCACCATTCGAAGCCACGCCATCAATATTCAACCCTTTCTGACTTCATTTGCTATTTTTCATGCATTTACTGATTTTTTTGAGCTAAACGACCCTGAAATTGAAAAGCACTACAAATGAACTCTGAAAAGGTTGAAAGTTGGCATGGTATCACCATTTCACCCACATAACATGTGCTAAAAAGTTGAGAGGGTTACGGCAAAAACTGGATACACTTCGTGTACAAAATGGACAATCTCTTTCGAAGTATCAGGGTTTCAGACGAAAACTCGTCTGTTACTAAGGCATTTCATTTTTTTAAACTTATTTCAACTCCGGACTTTTTGTGTGTTCAGTATGCACCATTCGAAGCGACGCCATCAATTTTCAACCCTTTCAGACTTCATTTGCTATTTTTCATGCATTTACTGATTTTTTTTGAGCTAAATGACCCTGAAATTGAAAAGCACTACAAATGAACTCTGAAAAGGTTGAAGGTTGGCATGGTATCATCATTTCACCCACATAACATGTGCTAAAAAGTTGAGAGGGTTACGGCAAAAACTGGATGCACTTCGTGTACAAAATGGACAATCTCTTTCGAAGTATCAGGGTTTTAGACGAAAACTCGTCTGTTACTAAGGCATTTCATTTTTTTAAACTTATTTCAACTCCAGAATTTTTGTGTGTTCAATATGCACCATTCGAAGCCACGCCATCAATTTTCAACCCTTTCTGACTTCATTTGCTATTTTTCATGCATTTACTGATTTTTTTGAGCTAAATGACCCTGAAATTGAAAAGCACTATAAATGAACTCTGAAAAGGTTGAAAGTTGGCATGGTATCATCATTTCACCCACATAACATGTGCTACAAAGTTGAGAGGGTTACGGCAAAAACTGGATGCACTTCGTGTACAAAATGGACAATCTCTTTCGAAGTATCAGGGTTTCAGACGAAAACTCGTGTGTTACTAAGGCATTTCATTTTTTAAACTTATTTCAACTCCAGAATTTTTGTGTGTTCAGTATGCACCATTCGAAGCCACGCCATCAATTTTCAACCCTTTCTGACTTCATTTGCTATTTTTCATGCATTTACTGATTTTTTTGAGCTAAATGACCCTGAAATTGAAAAGCACTACAAATGAACTCTGAAAAGGTTGAAAGTTGGCATGGTATCATCATTTCACCCACATAACATGTGCTAAAAAGTTGAGAGGGTTACGGCAAAAACTGGATGCACTTCGTGTACAAAATGGACAATCTCTTTCGAAGTATCAGGGTTTCAGACGAAAACTCGTTTGTTACTAAGGCATTTCATTTTTTTAAACTTATTTCAACTCCAGACTTTTTGTGTGCTCAGTATGCACCATTCGAAGCCACGCCATCAATTTTCAACCCTTTCTGACTTCATTTGCTATTTTTCATGCATTTACTAATTTTTTTGAGCTAAATGACCCTGAAATTGAAAAGCACTACAAATGAACTCTGAAAAGGTAGAAAGTTGGCATGGTATCATCATTTCACCCACATAACATGTGCTAAAATGTTGAGAGGGTTACTGCAAAAACAGGATGCACTTCGTGTACAAAATGGACAATCTCTTTCGAAGTATCAGGGTTTCAGACGAAAACTCGTGTGTTACTAAGGCATTTCATTTTTTTAAACTTATTTCAACTCCAGACTTTTTGTGTGTTCAGTATGCACCATTCGAAGCCACGCCATCAATTTTGAACACTTTCTGACTTCATTTGCTATTTTTCATGCATTTACTGATTTTTTTGAGCTAAATGACCCTGAAATTGAAAAGCACTACAAATGAACTCTGCAAAGGTTGAAAGTTGGCATGGTATCATCATTTCACCCACATAACATGTGCTAAAAAGTTGAGAGGGTTACGGCAAAAACTAGATGCACTTCGTGTACAAAATGGACAATCTCTTTCGAAGTATCAGGGTTTCAGACGAAAACTCGTCTGTTACTAAGGCATTTCATTTTTTTAAACTTATTTCAACTCCAGACTTTTTGTGTGTTCAGTATGCACCATTCGAAGCCACGCCATCAATTTTCAACCCTTTCTGACTTCATTTGCTATTTTTCATGCATTTACTGATTTTTTTGAGCTAAATGACCCTGAAATTGAAAAGCACTACAAATGAACTCTGAAAAGGTTGAAAGTTGGCATGGTATCATCATTTCACCCACATAACATGTGCTAAAAAGTTGAGAGGGTTACGGCAAAAACTAGATGCACTTCGTGTACAAAATGGACAATCTCTTTCGAAGTATCAGGGTTTCAGACGAAAACTCGTTTGTTACTAAGGCATTTCATTTTTTTAAACTTATTTCAACTCCAGACTTTTTGTGTGCTCAGTATGCACCATTCGAAGCCACGCCATCAATTTTCAACCCTTTCTGACTTCATTTGCTATTTTTCATGCATTTACTGATTTTTTTGAGCTAAATGACCCTGAAATTGAAAAGCACTACAAATGAACTCTGAAAAGGTTGAAAGTTGGCATCGTATCATCATTTCACCCACATAACAAGTGCTAAAAAGTCGAGAGGGTTACGGCAAAAACTGCATGCACTTCGAGTACAAAATGGACAATCTCTTTCGAAGTATCAGGGTTTCAGACGAAAACTCGTGTGTTACTAAGGCATTTCATTTTTTTAAACTTATTTCAACTCCAGACTTTTTGTGTGTTCAGTATGCACCATTCGAAGCCACGCCATCAATATTCAACCCTTTCTGACTTCATTTGCTATTTTTCATGCATTTACTGATTTTTTTGAGCAAAATGACCCTGAAATTGAAAAGCACTACAAATGAACTCTGAAAAGGTTGAAAGTTGGCATGGTATCACCATTTCACCCACATAACATGTGCTAAAAAGTTGAGAGGGTTACGGCAAAAACTGGATACACTTCGTGTACAAAATGGACAATCTCTTTCGAAGTATCAGGGTTTCAGACGAAAACTCGTCTGTTACTAAGGCATTTCATTTTTTTAAACCTATTTCAACTCCGGACTTTTTGTGTGTTCAGTATGCACCATTCGAAGCGACGCCATCAATTTTCAACCCTTTCTGACTTCATTTGCTATTTTTCATGCATTTACTGATTTTTTTTGAGCTAAATGACCCTGAAATTGAAAAGCACTACAAATGAACTCTGAAAAGGTTGAAGGTTGGCATGGTATCATCATTTCACCCACATAACATGTGCTAAAAAGTTGAGAGGGTTACGGCAAAAACTGGATGCACTTCGTGTACAAAATGGACAATCTCTTTCGAAGTATCAGGGTTTTAGACGAAAACTCGTCTGTTACTAAGGCATTTCATTTTTTTAAACTTATTTCAACTCCAGAATTTTTGTGTGTTCAATATGCACCATTCGAAGCCACGCCAACAATTTTCAACCCTTTCTGACTTCATTTGCTATTTTTCATGCATTTACTGATTTTTTTTGAGCTAAATGACCCTGAAATTGAAAAGCACTATAAATGAACTCTGAAAAGGTTGAAAGTTGGCATGGTATCATCATTTCACCCACATAACATGTGCTAAAAAGTTGAGAGGGTTACGGCAAAAACTGGATGCACTTCGTGTACAAAATGGACAATCTCTTTCGAAGTATCAGGGTTTCAGACGAAAACTCGTTTGTTACTAAGGCATTTCATTTTTTTAAACTTATTTCAACTCCAGACTTTTTGTGTGCTCAGTATGCACCATTCGAAGCCACGCCATCAATTTTCAACCCTTTCTGACTTCATTTGCTATTTTTCATGCATTTACTGATTTTTTTGAGCTAAATGACCCTGAAATTGAAAAGCACTACAAATGAACTCTGAAAAGGTTGAAAGTTGGCATCGTATCATCATTTCACCCACATAACATGTGCTAAAAAGTCGAGAGGGTTACGGCAAAAACTGCATGCACTTCGAGTACAAAATGGACAATCTCTTTCGAAGTATCAGGGTTTCAGACGAAAACTCGTGTGTTACTAAGGCATTTCATTTTTTTAAACTTATTTCAACTCCAGACTTTTTGTGTGTTCAGTATGCACCATTCGAAGCCACGCCATCAATATTCAACCCTTTCTGACTTCATTTGCTATTTTTCATGCATTTACTGATTTTTTTGAGCTAAATGACCCTGAAATTGAAAAGCACTACAAATGAACTCTGAAAAGGTTGAAAGTTGGCATGGTATCACCATTTCACCCACATAACATGTGCTAAAAAGTTGAGAGGGTTACGGCAAAAACTGGATTCACTTCGTGTACAAAATGGACAATCTCTTTCGAAGTATCAGGGTTTCAGACGAAAACTCGTCTGTTACTAAGGCATTTCATTTTTTTAAACTTATTTCAACTCCGGACTTTTTGTGTGTTCAGTATGCACCATTCGAAGCGACGCCATCAATTTTCAACCCTTTCTGACTTCATTTGCTATTTTTCATGCATTTACTGATTTTTTTTGAGCTAAATGACCCTGAAATTGAAAAGCACTACAAATGAACTCTGAAAAGGTTGAAGGTTGGCATGCTATCATCATTTCACCCACATAACATGTGCTAAAAAGTTGAGAGGGTTACGGCAAAAACTGGATGCACTTCGTGTACAAAATGGACAATCTCTTTCGAAGTATCAGGGTTTTAGACGAAAACTCGTCTGTTACTACGGCATTTCATTTTTTTAAACTTATTTCAACTCCTGAATTTTTGTGTGTTCAATATGCACCATTCGAAGCCACGCCATCAATTTTCAACCCTTTCTGACTTCATTTGCTATTTTTCATGCATTTACTGATTTTTTTGAGCTAAATGACCCTGAAATTGAAAAGCACTATAAATGAACTCTGAAAAGGTTGAAAGTTGGCATGGTATCATCATTTCACCCACATAACATGTGCCAAAAAGTTGAGAGGGTTACGGCAAAAACTGGATGCACTTCGTGTACAAAATGGACAATCTCTTTCGAAGTATCAGGGTTTCAGACGAAAACTCGTGTGTTACTAAGGCATTTCATTTTTTAAACTTATTTCAACTCCAGAATTTTTGTGTGTTCAGTATGCACCATTCGAAGCCACGCCATCAATTTTCAACCCTTTCTGACTTCATTTGCTATTTTTCATGCATTTACTGATTTTTCTGAGCTAAATGACCCTGAAATTGAAAAGCACTACAAATGAACTCTGAAAAGGTTGAAAGTTGGCATGGTATCATCATTTCACCCACATAACATGTGCTAAAAAGTTGAGAGGGTTACGGCAAAAACTGGATGCACTTCGTGTACAAAATGGACAATCTCTTTCGAAGTATCAGGGTTTCAGACGAAAACTCGTTTGTTACTAAGGCATTTCATTTTTTTAAACTTATTTCAACTCCAGACTTTTTGTGTGCTCAGTATGCACCATTCGAAGCCACGCCATCAATTTTCAACCCTTTCTGACTTCATTTGCTATTTTTCATGCATATACTGATTTTTTTGAGCTAAATGACCCTGAAATTGAAAAGCACTACAAATGAACTCTGAAAAGGTAGAAAGTTGGCATGGTATCATCATTTCACCCACATAACATGTGCTAAAAAGTTGAGAGGGTTACGGCAAAAACACGATGCACTTCGTGTACAAAATGGACAATCTCTTTCGAAGTATCAGGGTTTCAGACGAAAACTCGTGTGTTACTAAGGCATTTCATTTTTTTAAACTTATTTCAACTCCAGACTTTTTGTGTGTTCAGTATGCACTATTCGAAGCCACGCCATCAATTTTGAACACTTTCTGACTTCATTTGCTATTTTTCATGCATTTACTGATTTTTTTGAGCTAAATGACCCTGAAATTGAAAAGCACTACAAATGAACTCTGAAAAGGTTGAAAGTTGGCATGGTATCATCATTTCACCCACATAACATGTGCTAAAAAGTTGAGAGGGTTACGGCAAAAACTAGATGCACTTCGTGTACAAAATGGACAATCTCTTTCGAAGTATCAGGGTTTCAGACGAAAACTCGTCTGTTACTAAGGCATTTCATTTTTTTAAACTTATTTCAACTCCAGACTTTTTGTGTGTTCAGTATGCACCATTCGAAGCCACGCCATCAATTTTCAACCCTTTCTGACTTCATTTGCTATTTTTCATGCATTTACTGATTTTTTTGAGCTAAATGACCCTGAAATTGAAAAGCACTACAAATGAACTCTGAAAAGGTTGAAAGTTGGCATGGTATCATCATTTCACCCACATAACATGTGCTAAAAAGTTGAGAGGGTTACGGCAAAAACTGGATGCACTTCGTGTACAAAATGGACAATCTCTTTCGAAGTATCAGGGTTTCAGACGAAAACTCGTTTGTTACTAAGGCATTTCATTTTTTTAAACTTATTTCAACTCCAGACTTTTTGTGTGCTCAGTATGCACCATTCGAAGCCACGCCATCAATTTTCAACCCTTTCTGACTTCATTTGCTATTTTTCATGCATTTACTGATTTTTTTGAGCTAAATGACCCTGAAATTGAAAAGCACTACAAATGAACTCTGAAAAGGTAGAAAGTTGGCATGGTATCATCATTTCACCCACATAACATGTGCTAAAAAGTTGAGAGGGTTACGGCAAAAACAGGATGCACTTCGTGTACAAAATGGACAATCTCTTTCGAAGTATCAGGGTTTAAGACGAAAACTCCTGTGTTACTAAGGCATTTCATTTTTTTAAACTTATTTCAACTCCAGACTTTTTGTGTGTTCAGTATGCACCATTCGAAGCCACGCCATCAATTTTGAACACTTTCTGACTTCATTTGCTATTTTTCATGCATTTACTGATTTTTTGAGCTAAATGACCCTGAAATTGAAAAGCACTACAAATGAACTCTGAAAAGGTTGAAAGTTGGCATGGTATCATCATTTCACCCACATAACATGTGCTAAAAAGTTGAGAGGGTTACGGCAAAAACTAGATGCACTTCGTGTACAAAATGGACAATCTCTTTCGAAGTATCAGGGTTTCAGACGAAAACTCGTCTGTTACTAAGGCATTTCATTTTTTTAAACTTATTTCACCTCCAGACTTTTTGTGTGCTCAGTATGCACCATTCGAAGCCACGCCATCAATTTTCAACCCTTTCTGACTTCATTTGCTATTTTTCATGCATTTACTGATTTTTTTGAGCTAAATGACCCTGAAATTGAAAAGCACTACAAATGAACTCTGAAAAGGTTGAGAGTTGGCATGGTATCATCATTTCACCCACATAACATGTGCTAAAAAGTTGAGAGGGTTACGGCAAAAACACGATGCACTTCGTGTACAAAATGGACAATCTCTTTCGAAGTATCAGGGTTTCAGACGAAAACTCGTGTGTTACTAAGGCATTTCATTTTTTTAAACTTATTTCAACTCCAGACTTTTTGTGTGTTCAGTATGCACTATTCGAAGCCACGCCATCAATTTTGAACACTTTCTGACTTCATTTGCTATTTTTCATGCATTTACTGATTTTTTTGAGCTAAATGACCCTGAAATTGAAAAGCACTACAAATGAACTCTGAAAAGGTTGAAAGTTGGCATGGTATCATCATTTCACCCACATAACATGTGCTAAAAAGTTGAGAGGGTTACGGCAAAAACTAGATGCACTTCGTGTACAAAATGGACAATCTCTTTCGAAGTATCAGGGTTTCAGACGAAAACTCGTCTGTTACTAAGGCATTTCATTTTTTTAAACTTATTTCAACTCCAGACTTTTTGTGTGTTCAGTATGCACCATTCGAAGCCACGCCATCAATTTTCAACCCTTTCTGACTTCATTTGCTATTTTTCATGCATTTACTGATTTTTTTGAGCTAAATGACCCTGAAATTGAAAAGCACTACAAATGAACTCTGAAAAGGTTGAAAGTTGGCATGGTATCATCATTTCACCCACATAACATGTGCTAAAAAGTTGAGAGGGTTACGGCAAAAACTGGATGCACTTCGTGTACAAAATGGACAATCTCTTTCGAAGTATCAGGGTTTCAGACGAAAACTCGTTTGTTACTAAGGCATTTCATTTTTTTAAACTTATTTCAACTCCAGACTTTTTGTGTGCTCAGTATGCACCATTCGAAGCCACGCCATCAATTTTCAACCCTTTCTGACTTCATTTGCTATTTTTCATGCATTTACTGATTTTTTTGAGCTAAATGACCCTGAAATTGAAAAGCACTACAAATGAACTCTGAAAAGGTAGAAAGTTGGCATGGTATCATCATTTCACCCACATAACATGTGCTAAAAAGTTGAGAGGGTTACGGCAAAAACAGGATGCACTTCGTGTACAAAATGGACAATCTCTTTCGAAGTATCAGGGTTTCAGACGAAAACTCCTGTGTTACTAAGGCATTTCATTTTTTTAAACTTATTTCAACTCCAGACTTTTTGTGTGTTCAGTATGCACCATTCGAAGCCACGCCATCAATTTTGAACACTTTCTGACTTCATTTGCTATTTTTCATGCATTTACTGATTTTTTGAGCTAAATGACCCTGAAATTGAAAAGCACTACAAATGAACTCTGAAAAGGTTGAAAGTTGGCATGGTATCATCATTTCACCCACATAACATGTGCTAAAAAGTTGAGAGGGTTACGGCAAAAACTAGATGCACTTCGTGTACAAAATGGACAATCTCTTTCGAAGTATCAGGGTTTCAGACGAAAACTCGTCTGTTACTAAGGCATTTCATTTTTTTAAACTTATTTCACCTCCAGACTTTTTGTGTGCTCAGTATGCACCATTCGAAGCCACGCCATCAATTTTCAACCCTTTCTGACTTCATTTGCTATTTTTCATGCATTTACTGATTTTTTTGAGCTAAATGACCCTGAAATTGAAAAGCACTACAAATGAACTCTGAAAAGGTTGAGAGTTGGCATGGTATCATCATTTCACCCACATAACATGTGCTAAAAAGTTGAGAGGGTTACGGCAAAAACACGATGCACTTCGTGTACAAAATGGACAATCTCTTTCGAAGTATCAGGGTTTCAGACGAAAACTCGTGTGTTACTAAGGCATTTCATTTTTTTAAACTTATTTCAACTCCAGACTTTTTGTGTGTTCAGTATGCACTATTCGAAGCCACGCCATCAATTTTGAACACTTTCTGACTTCATTTGCTATTTTTCATGCATTTACTGATTTTTTTGAGCTAAATGACCCTGAAATTGAAAAGCACTACAAATGAACTCTGAAAAGGTTGAAAGTTGGCATGGTATCATCATTTCACCCACATAACATGTGCTAAAAAGTTGAGAGGGTTACGGCAAAAACTAGATGCACTTCGTGTACAAAATGGACAATCTCTTTCGAAGTATCAGGGTTTCAGACGAAAACTCGTCTGTTACTAAGGCATTTCATTTTTTTAAACTTATTTCAACTCCAGACTTTTTGTGTGTTCAGTATGCACCATTCGAAGCCACGCCATCAATTTTCAACCCTTTCTGACTTCATTTGCTATTTTTCATGCATTTACTGATTTTTTTGAGCTAAATGACCCTGAAATTGAAAAGCACTACAAATGAACTCTGAAAAGGTTGAAAGTTGGCATGGTATCATCATTTCACCCACATAACATGTGCTAAAAAGTTGAGAGGGTTACGGCAAAAACTGGATGCACTTCGTGTACAAAATGGACAATCTCTTTCGAAGTATCAGGGTTTCAGACGAAAACTCGTTTGTTACTAAGGCATTTCATTTTTTTAAACTTATTTCAACTCCAGACTTTTTGTGTGCTCAGTATGCACCATTCGAAGCCACGCCATCAATTTTCAACCCTTTCTGACTTCATTTGCTATTTTTCATGCATTTACTGATTTTTTTGAGCTAAATGACCCTGAAATTGAAAAGCACTACAAATGAACTCTGAAAAGGTAGAAAGTTGGCATGGTATCATCATTTCACCCACATAACATGTGCTAAAAAGTTGAGAGGGTTACGGCAAAAACAGGATGCACTTCGTGTACAAAATGGACAATCTCTTTCGAAGTATCAGGGTTTCAGACGAAAACTCCTGTGTTACTAAGGCATTTCATTTTTTTAAACTTATTTCAACTCCAGACTTTTTGTGTGTTCAGTATGCACCATTCGAAGCCACGCCATCAATTTTGAACACTTTCTGACTTCATTTGCTATTTTTCATGCATTTACTGATTTTTTGAGCTAAATGACCCTGAAATTGAAAAGCACTACAAATGAACTCTGAAAAGGTTGAAAGTTGGCATGGTATCATCATTTCACCCACATAACATGTGCTAAAAAGTTGAGAGGGTTACGGCAAAAACTAGATGCACTTCGTGTACAAAATGGACAATCTCTTTCGAAGTATCAGGGTTTCAGACGAAAACTCGTCTGTTACTAAGGCATTTCATTTTTTTAAACTTATTTCACCTCCAGACTTTTTGTGTGTTCAGTATGCACCATTCGAAGCCACGCCATCAATTTTCAACCCTTTCTGACTTCATTTGCTATTTTTCATGCATTTACTGATTTTTTTGAGCTAAATGACCCTGAAATTGAAAAGCACTACAAATGAACTCTGAAAAGGTTGAGAGTTGGCATGGTATCATCATTTCACCCACATAACATGTGCTAAAAAGTTGAGAGGGTTACGGCAAAAACTGGACGCACTTCGTGTACAAAATGGACAATCTCTTTCGAAGTATCAGGGTTTCAGACGAAAACTCGTCTGTTACTAAGGCATTTCATTTTTTTAAACTTATTTCCACTCCAGACTTTTTGTGTGCTCAGTATGCACCATTCGAAGCCACGCCATCAATTTTCCACCCTTTCTGACTTCATTTGCTATTTTTCATGCATTTACTGATTTTTTTGAGCTAAATGACCCTGAAATTGAAAAGCACTACAAATGAACTCTGAAAAGGTAGAAAGTTGGCATGGTATCATCATTTCACCCACATAACATGTGCTAAAAAGTTGAGAGGGTTACGGCAAAAACAGGATGCACTTCGTGTACAAAATGGACAATCTCTTTCGAAGTATCAGGGTTTCAGACGAAAACTCCTGTGTTACTAAGGCATTTCATTTTTTTAAACTTATTTCAACTCCAGACTTTTTGTGTGTTCAGTATGCACCATTCGAAGCCACGCCATCAATTTTGAACACTTTCTGACTTCATTTGCTATTTTTCATGCATTTACTGATTTTTTTGAGCTAAATGACCCTGAAATTGAAAAGCACTACAAATGAACTCTTAAAAGGTTGAAAGTTAACATGGTATCATCATTTCACCCACGTAACATGTGCTAAAAAGTTGAGAGGGTTACGGCAAAAACTAGATGCACTTCGTGTACAAAATGGACAATCTCTTTCGAAGTATCAGGGTTTCAGACGAAAACTCGTCTGTTACTAAGGCATTTCATTTTTTTAAACTTATTTCAACTCCAGACTTTTTGTGTGTTCAGTATGCACCATTCGAAGCCACGCCATCAATTTTCAACCCTTTCTGACTTCATTTGCTATTTTTCATGCATTTATTGATTTTTTTGAGCTAAATGACCCTGAAATTGAAAAGCACTACAAATGAACTCTGAAAAGGTTGAAAGTTGGCATGGTATCATCATTTCACCCACATAACATGTGCTAAAAAGTTGAGAGGGTTACGGCAAAAACTGGATGCACTTCGTGTACAAAATGGACAATCTCTTTCGAAGTATCAGGGTTTCAGACGAAAACTCGTTTGTTACTAAGGCATTTCATTTTTTTAAACTTATTTCAACTCCAGACTTTTTGTGTGCTCAGTATGCACCATTCGAAGCCACGCCATCAATTTTCAACCCTTTCTGACTTCATTTGCTATTTTTCATGCATTTACTGATTTTTTTGAGCTAAATGACCCTGAAATTGAAAAGCACTACAAGTGAACTCTGAAAAGGTAGAAAGTTGGCATGGTATCATCATTTCACCCACATAACATGTGCTAAAAAGTTGAGAGGGTTACGGCAAAAACAGGATGCACTTCGTGTACAAAATGGACAATCTCTTTCGAAGTATCAGGGTTTCAGACGAAAACTCGTGTGTTACAAAGGCATTTCATTTTTTTAAACTTATTTCAACTCCAGACTTTTTGTGTGTTCAGTATGCACCATTCGAAGCCACGCCATCAATTTGGAACACTTTCTGACTTCATTTGCTATTTTTCATGCATTTACTGATTTTTTTGAGCTAAATGACCCTGAAATTGAAAAGCACTACAAATGAACTCTGAAAAGGTTGAAAGTTGGCATGGTATCATCATTTCACCCACATAACATGTGCTAAAAAGTTGAGAGGGTTACGGCAAAAACAGGATGCACTTCGTGTACAAAATGGACAATCTCTTTCGAAGTATCAGGGTTTCAGACGAAAACTCGTCTGTTACTAAGGCATTTCATTTTTTTAAACTTATTTCAACTCCAGACTTTTTGTGTGTTCAGTATGCACCATTCGAAGCCACGCCATCAATTTGGAACACTTTCTGACTTCATTTGCTATTTTTCATGCATTTACTGATTTTTTTGAGCTAAATGACCCTGAAATTGAAAAGCACTACAAATGAACTCTGAAAAGGTAGAAAGTTGGCATGGTATCATCATTTCACCCACATAACATGTGCTAAAAAGTTGAGAGGGTTACGGCAAAAACTAGATGCACTTCGTGTACAAAATGGACAATCTCTTTCGAAGTATCAGGGTTTCAGACGAAAACTCGTCTGTTACTAAGGCATTTCATTTTTTTAAACTTATTTCAACTCCAGACTTTTTGTGTGTTCAGTATGCACCATTCGAAGCCACGCCATCAATTTTCAACCCTTTCTGACTTCATTTGCTATTTTTCATGCATTTACTGATTTTTTTGAGCTACATGACCCTGAAATTGAAAAGCACTACAAATGAACTCTGAAAAGGTTGAAAGTTGGCATGGTATCATCATTTCACCCACATAACATGTGCTAAAAAGTTGAGAGGGTTACGGCAAAAACTGGATGCACTTCGTGTACAAAATGGGCAATCTCTTTCGAAGTATCAGGGTTTCAGACGAAAACTCGTCTGTTACTAAGGCATTTCATTTTTTTAAACTTATTTCAACTCCAGACTTTTTGTGTGCTCAGTATGCACCATTCGAAGCCACGCCATCAATTTTCAACCCTTTCTGACTTCATTTGCTATTTTTCATGCATTTACTGATTTTTTTGAGCTAAATGACCCTGAAATTGAAAAGCACTACAAATGAACTCTGAAAAGGTAGAAAGTTGGCATGGTATCATCATTTCACCCACATAACATGTGCTAAAAAGTTGAGAGGGTTACGGCAAAAACAGGATGCACTTCGTGTACAAAATGGACAATCTCTTTCGAAGTATCAGGGTTTCAGACGAAAACTCGTGTGTTACTAAGGCATTTCATTTTTTTAAACTTATTTCAACTCCAGACTTTTTGTGTGCTCAGTATGCACCATTCGAAGCCACGCCATCAATTTTGAACACTTTCTGACTTCATTTGCTATTTTTCATGCATTTACTGATTTTTTTGAGCTAAATGACCCTGAAATTGAAAAGCACTACAAATGAACTCTGAAAAGGTTGAAAGTTGGCATGGTATCATCATTTCACCCACATAACATGTGCTAAAAAGTTGAGAGGGTTACGGCAAAAACTAGATGCACTTCGTGTACAAAATGGACAATCTCTTTCGAAGTATCAGGGTTTCAGACGAAAACTCGTCTGTTACTAAGGCATTTCATTTTTTTAAACTTATTTCAACTCCAGACTTTTTGTGTGTTCAGTATGCACCATTCGAAGCCACGCCATCAATTTTGAACCCTTTCTGACTTCATTTGCTATTTTTCATGCATTTACTGATTTTTTTGAGCTAAATGACCCTGAAATTGAAAAGCACTACAAATGAACTCTGAAAAGGTTGAAAGTTGGCATGGTATCATCATTTCACCCACATAACATGTGCTAAAAAGTTGAGAGGGTTACGGCAAAAACTAGATGCACTTCGTGTACAAAATGGACAATCTCTTTCGAAGTATCAGGGTTTCAGACGAAAACTCGTCTGTTACTAAGGCATTTCATTTTTTTAAACTTATTTCAACTCCAGACTTTTTGTGTGCTCAGTATGCACCATTCGAAGCCACGCCATCAATTTTCAACCCTTTCTGACTTCATTTGCTATTTTTCATGCATTTACTGATTTTTTTGAGCTAAATGACCCTGAAATTGAAAAGCACTACAAATGAACTCTGAAAAGGTAGAAAGTTGGCATGGTATCATCATTTCACCCACATAACATGTGCTAAAAAGTTGAGAGGGTTACGGCAAAAACAGGATGCACTTCGTGTACAAAATGGACAATCTCTTTCGAAGTATCAGGGTTTCAGACGAAAACTCGTGTGTTACAAAGGCATTTCATTTTTTTAAACTTATTTCAACTCCAGACTTTTTGTGTGTTCAGTATGCACCATTCGAAGCCACGCCATCAATTTGGAACACTTTCTGACTTCATTTGCTATTTTTCATGCATTTACTGATTTTTTTGAGCTAAATGACCCTGAAATTGAAAAGCACTACAAATGAACTCTGAAAAGGTTGAAAGTTGGCATGGTATCATCATTTCACCCACATAACATGTGCTAAAAAGTTGAGAGGGTTACGGCAAAAACTAGATGCACTTCGTGTACAAAATGGACAATCTCTTTCGAAGTATCAGGGTTTCAGACGAAAACTCGTCTGTTACTAAGGCATTTCATTTTTTTAAACTTATTTCAACTCCAGACTTTTTGTGTGCTCAGTATGCACCATTCGAAGCCACGCCATCAATTTTCAACCCTTTCTGACTTCATTTGCTATTTTTCATGCATTTACTGATTTTTTTGAGCTAAATGACCCTGAAATTGAAAAGCACTACAAATGAACTCTGAAAAGGTAGAAAGTTGGCATGGTATCATCATTTCACCCACATAACATGTGCTAAAAAGTTGAGAGGGTTACGGCAAAAACTAGATGCACTTCGTGTACAAAATGGACAATCTCTTTCGAAGTATCAGGGTTTCAGACGAAAACTCGTCTGTTACTAAGGCATTTCATTTTTTTAAACTTATTTCAACTCCAGACTTTTTGTGTGTTCAGTATGCACCATTCGAAGCCACGCCATCAATTTTCAACCCTTTCTGACTTCATTTGCTATTTTTCATGCATTTACTGATTTTTTTGAGCTACATGACCCTGAAATTGAAAAGCACTACAAATGAACTCTGAAAAGGTTGAAAGTTGGCATGGTATCATCATTTCACCCACATAACATGTGCTAAAAAGTTGAGAGGGTTACGGCAAAAACTGGATGCACTTCGTGTACAAAATGGGCAATCTCTTTCGAAGTATCAGGGTTTCAGACGAAAACTCGTTTGTTACTAAGGCATTTCACTTTTTTAAACTTATTTCAACTCCAGACTTTTTGTGTGCTCAGTATGCACCATTCGAAGCCACGCCATCAATTTTCAACCCTTTCTGACTTCATTTGCTATTTTTCATGCATTTACTGATTTTTTTGAGCTAAATGACCCTGAAATTGAAAAGCACTACAAATGAACTCTGAAAAGGTAGAAAGTTGGCATGGTATCATCATTTCACCCACATAACATGTGCTAAAAAGTTGAGAGGGTTACGGCAAAAACAGGATGCACTTCGTGTACAAAATGGACAATCTCTTTCGAAGTATCAGGGTTTCAGACGAAAACTCGTGTGTTACTAAGGCATTTCATTTTTTTAAACTTATTTCAACTCCAGACTTTTTGTGTGTTCAGTATGCACCATTCGAAGCCACGCCATCAATTTTGAACACTTTCTGACTTCATTTGCTATTTTTCATGCATTTACTGATTTTTTTGAGCTAAATGACCCTGAAATTGAAAAGCACTACAAATGAACTCTGAAAAGGTTGAAAGTTGGCATGGTATCATCATTTCACCCACATAACATGTGCTAAAAAGTTGAGAGGGTTACGGCAAAAACTAGATGCACTTCGTGTACAAAATGGACAATCTCTTTCGAAGTATCAGGGTTTCAGACGAAAACTCGTCTGTTACTAAGGCATTTCATTTTTTTAAACTTATTTCAACTCCAGACTTTTTGTGTGCTCAGTATGCACCATTCGAAGCCACGCCATCAATTTTCAACCCTTTCTGACTTCATTTGCTATTTTTCATGCATTTACTGATTTTTTTGAGCTAAATGACCCTGAAATTGAAAAGCACTACAAATGAACTCTGAAAAGGTAGAAAGTTGGCATGGTATCATCATTTCACCCACATAACATGTGCTAAAAAGTTGAGAGGGTTACGGCAAAAACAGGATGCACTTCGTGTACAAAATGGACAATCTCTTTCGAAGTATCAGGGTTTCAGACGAAAACTCGTGTGTTACAAAGGCATTTCATTTTTTTAAACTTATTTCAACTCCAGACTTTTTGTGTGTTCAGTATGCACCATTCGAAGCCACGCCATCAATTTGGAACACTTTCTGACTTCATTTGCTATTTTTCATGCATTTACTGATTTTTTTGAGCTAAATGACCCTGAAATTGAAAAGCACTACAAATGAACTCTGAAAAGGTAGAAAGTTGGCATGGTATCATCATTTCACCCACATAACATGTGCTAAAAAGTTGAGAGGGTTACGGCAAAAACAGGATGCACTTCGTGTACAAAATGGACAATCTCTTTCGAAGTATCAGGGTTTCAGACGAAAACTCGTGTGTTACAAAGGCATTTCATTTTTTTAAACTTATTTCAACTCCAGACTTTTTGTGTGTTCAGTATGCACCATTCGAAGCCACGCCATCAATTTGGAACACTTTCTGACTTCATTTGCTATTTTTCATGCATTTACTGATTTTTTTGAGCTAAATGACCCTGAAATTGAAAAGCACTACAAATGAACTCTGAAAAGGTTGAAAGTTGGCATGGTATCATCATTTCACCCACATAACATGTGCTAAAAAGTTGAGAGGGTTACGGCAAAAACTAGATGCACTTCGTGTACAAAATGGACAATCTCTTTCGAAGTATCAGGGTTTCAGACGAAAACTCGTCTGTTACTAAGGCATTTCATTTTTTTAAACTTATTTCAACTCCAGACTTTTTGTGTGCTCAGTATGCACCATTCGAAGCCACGCCATCAATTTTCAACCCTTTCTGACTTCATTTGCTATTTTTCATGCATTTACTGATTTTTTTGAGCTAAATGACCCTGAAATTGAAAAGCACTACAAATGAACTCTGAAAAGGTAGAAAGTTGGCATGGTATCATCATTTCACCCACATAACATGTGCTAAAAAGTTGAGAGGGTTACGGCAAAAACAGGATGCACTTCGTGTACAAAATGGACAATCTCTTTCGAAGTATCAGGGTTTCAGACGAAAACTCGTGTGTTACAAAGGCATTTCATTTTTTTAAACTTATTTCAACTCCAGACTTTTTGTGTGTTCAGTATGCACCATTCGAAGCCACGCCATCAATTTGGAACACTTTCTGACTTCATTTGCTATTTTTCATGCATTTACTGATTTTTTTGAGCTAAATGACCCTGAAATTGAAAAGCACTACAAATGAACTCTGAAAAGGTTGAAAGTTGGCATGGTATCATCATTTCACCCACATAACATGTGCTAAAAAGTTGAGAGGGTTACGGCAAAAACTAGATGCACTTCGTGTACAAAATGGACAATCTCTTTCGAAGTATCAGGGTTTCAGACGAAAACTCGTCTGTTACTAAGGCATTTCATTTTTTTAAACTTATTTCAACTCCAGACTTTTTGTGTGCTCAGTATGCACCATTCGAAGCCACGCCATCAATTTTCAACCCTTTCTGACTTCATTTGCTATTTTTCATGCATTTACTGATTTTTTTGAGCTAAATGACCCTGAAATTGAAAAGCACTACAAATGAACTCTGAAAAGGTAGAAAGTTGGCATGGTATCATCATTTCACCCACATAACATGTGCTAAAAAGTTGAGAGGGTTACGGCAAAAACTAGATGCACTTCGTGTACAAAATGGACAATCTCTTTCGAAGTATCAGGGTTTCAGACGAAAACTCGTCTGTTACTAAGGCATTTCATTTTTTTAAACTTATTTCAACTCCAGACTTTTTGTGTGTTCAGTATGCACCATTCGAAGCCACGCCATCAATTTTCAACCCTTTCTGACTTCATTTGCTATTTTTCATGCATTTACTGATTTTTTTGAGCTACATGACCCTGAAATTGAAAAGCACTACAAATGAACTCTGAAAAGGTTGAAAGTTGGCATGGTATCATCATTTCACCCACATAACATGTGCTAAAAAGTTGAGAGGGTTACGGCAAAAACTGGATGCACTTCGTGTACAAAATGGGCAATCTCTTTCGAAGTATCAGGGTTTCAGACGAAAACTCGTTTGTTACTAAGGCATTTCATTTTTTTAAACTTATTTCAACTCCAGACTTTTTGTGTGCTCAGTATGCACCATTCGAAGCCACGCCATCAATTTTCAACCCTTTCTGACTTCATTTGCTATTTTTCATGCATTTACTGATTTTTTTGAGCTAAATGACCCTGAAATTGAAAAGCACTACAAATGAACTCTGAAAAGGTAGAAAGTTGGCATGGTATCATCATTTCACCCACATAACATGTGCTAAAAAGTTGAGAGGGTTACGGCAAAAACAGGATGCACTTCGTGTACAAAATGGACAATCTCTTTCGAAGTATCAGGGTTTCAGACGAAAACTCGTGTGTTACTAAGGCATTTCATTTTTTTAAACTTATTTCAACTCCAGACTTTTTGTGTGTTCAGTATGCACCATTCGAAGCCACGCCATCAATTTTGAACACTTTCTGACTTCATTTGCTATTTTTCATGCATTTACTGATTTTTTTGAGCTAAATGACCCTGAAATTGAAAAGCACTACAAATGAACTCTGAAAAGGTTGAAAGTTGGCATGGTATCATCATTTCACCCACATAACATGTGCTAAAAAGTTGAGAGGGTTACGGCAAAAACTAGATGCACTTCGTGTACAAAATGGACAATCTCTTTCGAAGTATCAGGGTTTCAGACGAAAACTCGTCTGTTACTAAGGCATTTCATTTTTTTAAACTTATTTCAACTCCAGACTTTTTGTGTGCTCAGTATGCACCATTCGAAGCCACGCCATCAATTTTCAACCCTTTCTGACTTCATTTGCTATTTTTCATGCATTTACTGATTTTTTGAGCTAAATGACCCTGAAATTGAAAAGCACTACAAATGAACTCTGAAAAGGTAGAAAGTTGGCATGGTATCATCATTTCACCCACATAACATGTGCTAAAAAGTTGAGAGGGTTACGGCAAAAACAGGATGCACTTCGTGTACAAAATGGACAATCTCTTTCGAAGTATCAGGGTTTCAGACGAAAACTCGTGTGTTACAAAGGCATTTCATTTTTTTAAACTTATTTCAACTCCAGACTTTTTGTGTGTTCAGTATGCACCATTCGAAGCCACGCCATCAATTTGGAACACTTTCTGACTTCATTTGCTATTTTTCATGCATTTACTGATTTTTTTGAGCTAAATGACCCTGAAATTGAAAAGCACTACAAATGAACTCTGAAAAGGTTGAAAGTTGGCATGGTATCATCATTTCACCCACATAACATGTGCTAAAAAGTTGAGAGGGTTACGGCAAAAACTAGATGCACTTCGTGTACAAAATGGACAATCTCTTTCGAAGTATCAGGGTTTCAGACGAAAACTCGTCTGTTACTAAGGCATTTCATTTTTTTAAACTTATTTCAACTCCAGACTTTTTGTGTGCTCAGTATGCACCATTCGAAGCCACGCCATCAATTTTCAACCCTTTCTGACTTCATTTGCTATTTTTCATGCATTTACTGATTTTTTTGAGCTAAATGACCCTGAAATTGAAAAGCACTACAAATGAACTCTGAAAAGGTAGAAAGTTGGCATGGTATCATCATTTCACCCACATAACATGTGCTAAAAAGTTGAGAGGGTTACGGCAAAAACAGGATGCACTTCGTGTACAAAATGGACAATCTCTTTCGAAGTATCAGGGTTTCAGACGAAAACTCGTGTGTTACAAAGGCATTTCATTTTTTTAAACTTATTTCAACTCCAGACTTTTTGTGTGTTCAGTATGCACCATTCGAAGCCACGCCATCAATTTGGAACACTTTCTGACTTCATTTGCTATTTTTCATGCATTTACTGATTTTTTTGAGCTAAATGACCCTGAAATTGAAAAGCACTACAAATGAACTCTGAAAAGGTTGAAAGTTGGCATGGTATCATCATTTCACCCACATAACATGTGCTAAAAAGTTGAGAGGGTTACGGCAAAAACTAGATGCACTTCGTGTACAAAATGGACAATCTCTTTCGAAGTATCAGGGTTTCAGACGAAAACTCGTCTGTTACTAAGGCATTTCATTTTTTTAAACTTATTTCAACTCCAGACTTTTTGTGTGTTCAGTATGCACCATTCGAAGCCACGCCATCAATTTTCAACCCTTTCTGACTTCATTTGCTATTTTTCATGCATTTACTGATTTTTTTGAGCTACATGACCCTGAAATTGAAAAGCACTACAAATGAACTCTGAAAAGGTTGAAAGTTGGCATGGTATCATCATTTCACCCACATAACATGTGCTAAAAAGTTGAGAGGGTTACGGCAAAAACTGGATGCACTTCGTGTACAAAATGGACAATCTCTTTCGAAGTATCAGGGTTTCAGACGAAAACTCGTTTGTTACTAAGGCATTTCATTTTTTTAAACTTATTTCAACTCCAGACTTTTTGTGTGCTCAGTATGCACCATTCGAAGCCACGCCATCAATTTTCAACCCTTTCTGACTTCATTTGCTATTTTTCATGCATTTACTGATTTTTTTGAGCTAAATGACCCTGAAATTGAAAAGCACTACAAATGAACTCTGAAAAGGTAGAAAGTTGGCATGGTATCATCATTTCACCCACATAACATGTGCTAAAAAGTTGAGAGGGTTACGGCAAAAACAGGATGCACTTCGTGTACAAAATGGACAATCTCTTTCGAAGTATCAGGGTTTCAGACGAAAACTCGTGTGTTACTAAGGCATTTCATTTTTTTAAACTTATTTCAACTCCAGACTTTTTGTGTGTTCAGTATGCACCATTCGAAGCCACGCCATCAATTTTGAACACTTTCTGACTTCATTTGCTATTTTTCATGCATTTACTGATTTTTTGAGCTAAATGACCCTGAAATTGAAAAGCACTACAAATGAACTCTGAAAAGGTTGAAAGTTGGCATGGTATCATCATTTCACCCACATAACATGTGCTAAAAAGTTGAGAGGGTTACGGCAAAAACTAGATGCACTTCGTGTACAAAATGGACAATCTCTTTCGAAGTATCAGGGTTTCAGACGAAAACTCGTCTGTTACTAAGGCATTTCATTTTTTTAAACTTATTTCAACTCCAGACTTTTTGTGTGCTCAGTATGCACCATTCGAAGCCACGCCATCAATTTTCAACCCTTTCTGACTTCATTTGCTATTTTTCATGCATTTACTGATTTTTTTGAGCTAAATGACCCTGAAATTGAAAAGCACTACAAATGAACTCTGAAAAGGTAGAAAGTTGGCATGGTATCATCATTTCACCCACATAACATGTGCTAAAAAGTTGAGAGGGTTACGGCAAAAACAGGATGCACTTCGTGTACAAAATGGACAATCTCTTTCGAAGTATCAGGGTTTCAGACGAAAACTCGTGTGTTACAAAGGCATTTCATTTTTTTAAACTTATTTCAACTCCAGACTTTTTGTGTGTTCAGTATGCACCATTCGAAGCCACGCCATCAATTTGGAACACTTTCTGACTTCATTTGCTATTTTTCATGCATTTACTGATTTTTTTGAGCTAAATGACCCTGAAATTGAAAAGCACTACAAATGAACTCTGAAAAGGTTGAAAGTTGGCATGGTATCATCATTTCACCCACATAACATGTGCTAAAAAGTTGAGAGGGTTACGGCAAAAACTAGATGCACTTCGTGTACAAAATGGACAATCTCTTTCGAAGTATCAGGGTTTCAGACGAAAACTCGTCTGTTACTAAGGCATTTCATTTTTTTAAACTTATTTCAACTCCAGACTTTTTGTGTGCTCAGTATGCACCATTCGAAGCCACGCCATCAATTTTCAACCCTTTCTGACTTCATTTGCTATTTTTCATGCATTTACTGATTTTTTTGAGCTAAATGACCCTGAAATTGAAAAGCACTACAAATGAACTCTGAAAAGGTAGAAAGTTGGCATGGTATCATCATTTCACCCACATAACATGTGCTAAAAAGTTGAGAGGGTTACGGCAAAAACAGGATGCACTTCGTGTACAAAATGGACAATCTCTTTTGAAGTATCAGGGTTTCAGACGAAAACTCGTGTGTTACTAAGGCATTTCATTTTTTTAAACTTATTTCAACTCCAGACTTTTTGTGTGTTCAGTATGCACCATTCGAAGCCACGCCATCAATTTTCAACCCTTTCTGACTTCATTTGCTATTTTTCATGCATTTACTGATTTTTTTGAGCTACATGACCCTGAAATTGAAAAGCACTACAAATGAACTCTGAAAAGGTTGAAAGTTGGCATGGTATCATCATTTCACCCACATAACATGTGCTAAAAAGTTGAGAGGGTTACGGCAAAAACTGGATGCACTTCGTGTACAAAATGGACAATCTCTTTCGAAGTATCAGGGTTTCAGACGAAAACTCGTTTGTTACTAAGGCATTTCATTTTTTTAAACTTATTTCAACTCCAGACTTTTTGTGTGCTCAGTATGCACCATTCGAAGCCACGCCATCAATTTTCAACCCTTTCTGACTTCATTTGCTATTTTTCATGCATTTACTGATTTTTTTGAGCTAAATGACCCTGAAATTGAAAAGCACTACAAATGAACTCTGAAAAGGTAGAAAGTTGGCATGGTATCATCATTTCACCCACATAACATGTGCTAAAAAGTTGAGAGGGTTACGGCAAAAACAGGATGCACTTCGTGTACAAAATGGACAATCTCTTTTGAAGTATCAGGGTTTCAGACGAAAACTCGTGTGTTACTAAGGCATTTCATTTTTTTAAACTTATTTCAACTCCAGACTTTTTGTGTGTTCAGTATGCACCATTCGAAGCCACGCCATCAATTTTTAACACTTTCTGACTTCATTTGCTATTTTTCATGCATTTACTGATTTTTTTGAGCTAAATGACCCTGAAATTGAAAAGCACTACAAATGAACTCTGAAAAGGTTGAAAGTTGGCATGGTATCATCATTTCACCCACATAACATGTGCTAAAAAGTTGAGAGGGTTACGGCAAAAACTAGATGCACTTCGTGTACAAAATGGACAATCTCTTTCGAAGTATCAGGGTTTCAGACGAAAACTCGTTTGTTACTAAGGCATTTCATTTTTTTAAACTTATTTCAACTCCAGACTTTTTGTGTGCTCAGTATGCACCATTCGAAGCCACGCCCTCAATTTTCAACCCTTTCTGACTTCATTTGCTATTTTTCATGCATTTACTGATTTTTTTGAGCTAAATGACCCTGAAATTGAAAAGCACTACAAATGAACTCTGAAAAGGTAGAAAGTTGGCATGGTATCATCATTTCACCCACATACCATGTGCTAAAAAGTTGAGAGGGTTACGGCAAAAACAGGATGCACTTCGTGTACAAAATGGACAATCTCTTTCGAAGTATCAGGGTTTCAGACGAAAACTCGTGTGTTACTAAGGCATTTCATTTTTTTAAACTTATTTCAACTCCAGACTTTTTGTGTGTTCAGTATGCACCATTCGAAGCCACGCCATCAATTTTGAACACTTTCTGACTTCATTTGCTATTTTTCATGCATTTACTGATTTTTTTGAGCTAAATGACCCTGAAATTGAAAAGCACTACAAATGAACTCTGAAAAGGTTGAAAGTTGGCATGGTATCATCATTTCACCCACATAACATGTGCTAAAAAGTTGAGAGGGTTACGGCAAAAACTAGATGCACTTCGTGTACAAAATGGACAATCTCTTTCGAAGTATCAGGGTTTCAGACGAAAACTCGTCTGTTACTAAGGCATTTCATTTTTTTAAACTTATTTCAACTCCAGACTTTTTGTGTGTTCAGTATGCACCATTCGAAGCCACGCCATCAATTTTCAACCCTTTCTGACTTCATTTGCTATTTTTCATGCATTTACTGATTTTTTTGAGCTACATGACCCTGAAATTGAAAAGCACTACAAATGAACTCTGAAAAGGTTGAAAGTTGGCATGGTATCATCATTTCACCCACATAACATGTGCTAAAAAGTTGAGAGGGTTACGGCAAAAACTGGATGCACTTCGTGTACAAAATGGACAATCTCTTTCGAAGTATCAGGGTTTCAGACGAAAACTCGTTTGTTACTAAGGCATTTCATTTTTTTAAACTTATTTCAACTCCAGACTTTTTGTGTGCTCAGTATGTACCATTCGAAGCCACGCCATCAATTTTCAACCCTTTCTGACTTCATTTGCTATTTTTCATGCATTTACTGATTTTTTTGAGCTAAATGACCCTGAAATTTAAAAGCACTACAAATGAACTCTGAAAAGGTAGAAAGTTGGCATGGTATCATCATTTCACCCACATAACATGTGCTAAAAAGTTGAGAGGGTTACGGCAAAAACAGGATGCACTTCGTGTACAAAATGGACAATCTCTTTTGAAGTATCAGGGTTTCAGACGAAAACTCGTGTGTTACTAAGGCATTTCATTTTTTTAAACTTATTTCAACTCCAGACTTTTTGTGTGTTCAGTATGCACCATTCGAAGCCACGCCATCAATTTTGAACACTTTCTGACTTCATTTGCTATTTTTCATGCATTTACTGATTTTTTTGAGCTAAATGACCCTGAAATTGAAAAGCACTACAAATGAACTCTGAAAAGGTTGAAAGTTGGCATGGTATCATCATTTCACCCACATAACATGTGCTAAAAAGTTGAGAGGGTTACGGCAAAAACTAGATGCACTTCGTGTACAAAATGGACAATCTCTTTCGAAGTATCAGGGTTTCAGACGAAAACTCGTTTGTTACTAAGGCATTTCATTTTTTTAAACTTATTTCAACTCCAGACTTTTTGTGTGCTCAGTATGCACCATTCGAAGCCACGCCATCAATTTTCAACCCTTTCTGACTTCATTTGCTATTTTTCATGCATTTACTGATTTTTTGAGCTAAATGACCCTGAAATTGAAAAGCACTACAAATGAACTCTGAAAAGGTAGAAAGTTGGCATGGTATCATCATTTCACCCACATAACATGTGCTAAAAAGTTGAGAGGGTTACGGCAAAAACTAGATGCACTTCGTGTACAAAATGGACAATCTCTTTCGAAGTATCAGGGTTTCAGACGAAAACTCGTCTGTTACTAAGGCATTTCATTTTTTTAAACTTATTTCAACTCCAGACTTTTTGTGTGTTCAGTATGCACCATTCGAAGCCACGCCATCAATTTTCAACCCTTTCTGACTTCATTTGCTATTTTTCATGCATTTACTGATTTTTTTGAGCTACATGACCCTGAAATTGAAAAGCACTACAAATGAACTCTGAAAAGGTTGAAAGTTGGCATGGTATCATCATTTCACCCACATAACATGTGCTAAAAAGTTGAGAGGGTTACGGCAAAAACTGGATGCACTTCGTGTACAAAATGGACAATCTCTTTCGAAGTATCAGGGTTTCAGACGAAAACTCGTTTGTTACTAAGGCATTTCATTTTTTTAAACTTATTTCAACTCCAGACTTTTTGTGTGCTCAGTATGTACCATTCGAAGCCACGCCATCAATTTTCAACCCTTTCTGACTTCATTTGCTATTTTTCATGCATTTACTGATTTTTTTGAGCTAAATGACCCTGAAATTTAAAAGCACTACAAATGAACTCTGAAAAGGTAGAAAGTTGGCATGGTATCATCATTTCACCCACATAACATGTGCTAAAAAGTTGAGAGGGTTACGGCAAAAACAGGATGCACTTCGTGTACAAAATGGACAATCTCTTTTGAAGTATCAGGGTTTCAGACGAAAACTCGTGTGTTACTAAGGCATTTCATTTTTTTAAACTTATTTCAACTCCAGACTTTTTGTGTGTTCAGTATGCACCATTCGAAGCCACGCCATCAATTTTGAACACTTTCTGACTTCATTTGCTATTTTTCATGCATTTACTGATTTTTTTGAGCTAAATGACCCTGAAATTGAAAAGCACTACAAATGAACTCTGAAAAGGTTGAAAGTTGGCATGGTATCATCATTTCACCCACATAACATGTGCTAAAAAGTTGAGAGGGTTACGGCAAAAACTAGATGCACTTCGTGTACAAAATGGACAATCTCTTTCGAAGTATCAGGGTTTCAGACGAAAACTCGTTTGTTACTAAGGCATTTCATTTTTTTAAACTTATTTCAACTCCAGACTTTTTGTGTGCTCAGTATGCACCATTCGAAGCCACGCCATCAATTTTCAACCCTTTCTGACTTCATTTGCTATTTTTCATGCATTTACTGATTTTTTGAGCTAAATGACCCTGAAATTGAAAAGCACTACAAATGAACTCTGAAAAGGTAGAAAGTTGGGATGGTATCATCATTTCACCCACATAACATGTGCTAAAAAGTTGAGAGGGTTACGGCAAAAACAGGATGCACTTCGTGTACAAAATGGACAATCTCTTTCGAAGTATCAGGGTTTCAGACGAAAACTCATGTGTTACTAAGGCATTTCATTTTTTTAAACTTATTTCAACTCCAGACTTTTTGTGTGTTCAGTATGCACCATTCGAAGCCACGCCATCAATTTTGAACACTTTCTGACTTCATTTGCTATTTTTCATGCATTTACTGATTTTTTTGAGCTAAATGACCGTGAAATTGAAAAGCACTACAAATGAACTTTGAAAAGGTTGAAAGTTGGCATGGTATCATCATTTCACCCACATAACATGTGCTAAAAAGTTGAGAGGGTTACGGCAAAAACTAGATGCACTTCGTGTACAAAATGGACAATCTCTTTCGAAGTATCAGGGTTTCAGACGAAAACTCGTCTGTTACTAAGGCATTTCATTTTTTTAAACTTATTTCAACTCCAGACTTTTTGTGTGTTCAGTATGCACCATTCGAAGCCACGCCATCAATTTTCAACCCTTTCTGACTTCATTTGCTATTTTTCATGCATTTACTGATTTTTTTGAGCTAAATGACCCTGAAATTGAAAAGCACTACAAATGAACTCTGAAAAGGTTGAAAGTTGGCATGGTATCATCA
Organism: Elymus sibiricus; assembly: GCA_039707655.1. Classification (NCBI taxonomy): domain Eukaryota; kingdom Viridiplantae; phylum Streptophyta; class Magnoliopsida; order Poales; family Poaceae; genus Elymus; species Elymus sibiricus. The sequence goes on from CM077667.1 coordinate 55,812,671, forward strand.
TTTCACCCACATAACATGTGCTAAAAAGTCGAGAGGGTTACGGCAAAAACTGGATGCACTTCGTGTACAAAATAGACAATCTCTTTCGAAGTATCAAGGTTTCAAACGAAAACTCGTCTGTTACTAAGGCATTTCATTTTTTTAAACTTATTTCAACTCCAGACTTTTTGTGTGTTTAGTATGCACCATTCGAAGCCACGCCATCAATTTTCAACCCGTTCTGACTTCATTTGCTATTTTTCATGCATTTACTGATTTTTTTGAGCTAAATGACCCTGAAATTGAAAAGCACTACAAATGAACTCTGAAAAGGTTGAAAGTTGGCATGGTATCATCATTTCACCCACATAACATGTGCTAAAAAGGTGACAGGGTTACGGCAGAAACTGGATGCACTTTGTGTACAAAATGGACAATCTCTTTCGAAGTATCAGGGTTTCAGACGAAAACTCGTCTGTTACTAAGGCATTTCATTTTTTTAAACTTATTTCAACTCCAGACTTTTTGTGTGTTCAGTATGCACCATTCGAAGCCACGCCATCAATTTTCAACCCTTTCTGACTTCATTTGCTATTTTTCATGCATTTACTGATTTATTTTAGCTAAATGACCCTGAAATTGAAAAGCACTACAAATGAACTCTGAAAAGGTTAAAAGTTGGCATGGTGTCATAATTTCACCCACATAACATGTGCTAAAAAGTTGAGAGGGTTACGGCAAAAACTGGATGCACTTCGTGTACAGAATGGACAATCTCTTTTGAAGTATCAGGATTTCAAACGAAAACTCGTGTGTTACTAAGGCATTTCATTTTTTAAAACTTATTTCAACTCCAGACTTTTTGTGTGTTCAGTATGCACCATTCGAAGCCACGCCATCAATTTTCAACCCTTTCTGACTTCATTTGCTATTTTTCATGCATTTACTGATTTTTTTGAGCTAAATGACCCTGAAATTGAAAAGCACTACAAATGAACTCTGAAAAGGTTGAAAGTTGGCATGGTATCATCATTTCACCCACATAACATGTGCTAAAAAGTCGAGAGGGTTACGGCAAAAACTGGATGCACTTCGTGTACAAAATAGACAATCTCTTTCGAAGTATCAAGGTTTCAAACGAAAACTCGTCTGTTACTAAGGCATTTCATTTTTTTAAACTTATTTCAACTCCAGACTTTTTGTGTGTTTAGTATGCACCATTCGAAGCCACGCCATCAATTTTCAACCCGTTCTGACTTCATTTGCTATTTTTCATGCATTTACTGATTTTTTTGAGCTAAATGACCCTGAAATTGAAAAGCACTACAAATGAACTCTGAAAAGGTTGAAAGTTGGCATGGTATCATCATTTCACCCACATAACATGTGCTAAAAAGTTGACAGGGTTACGGCAGAAACTGGATGCACTTTGTGTACAAAATGGACAATCTCTTTCGAAGTATCAGGGTTTCAGACGAAAACTCGTGTGTTGCTAAGGCATTTCATTTTTTAAAACTTATTTCAACTCCAGAATTTTTGTGTGCTCAGTATGCACCATTCGAAGCCACGCCATCAATTTTCAACCCTTTCTGACTTCATTTGCTATTTTTCATGCATTTACTGATTTTTTTGAGCTAAATGACCCTGAAATTGAAAAGCACTACAAATGAACTCTGAAAAGGTTGAAAGTTGGCATGGTATCATCATTTCACCCACATAACATGTGCTAAAAAGTTGACAGGGTTACGGCAAAAACTGGATGCACTTTGTGTACAAAATGGACAATCTCTTTCGAAGTATCAGGGTTTCAGACAAAAAACTCGTGTGTTGCTAAGGCATTTCATTTTTTAAAACTTATTTCAACTCCAGACTTTTTGTGTGCTCAGTATGCACCATTCGAAGCCACGCCATCAATTTTCAACCCTTTCTGACTTCATTTGCTATTTTTCATGCATTTACTGATTTTTTTTAGCTAAATGACCCTGAAATTGAAAAGCACTACAAATGAACTCTGAAAAGGTTAAAAGTTGGCATGGTGTCATAATTTCACCCACATAACATGTGCTAAAAAGTTGAGAGGGTTACGGCAAAAACTGGATGCACTTCGTGTACAGAATGGACAATCTCTTTTGAAGTATCAGGATTTCAAACGAAAACTCGTGTGTTACTAAGGCATTTCATTTTTTAAAACTTATTTCAACTCCAGACTTTTTGTGTGTTCAGTATGCACCATTCGAAGCCACGCCATCAATTTTCAACCCTTTCTGACTTCATTTGCTATTTTTCATGCATTTACTGATTTTTTTGAGCTAAATGACCCTGAAATTGAAAAGCACTACAAATGAACTCTGAAAAGGTTGAAAGTTGGCATGGTATCATCATTTCACCCACATAACATGTGCTAAAAAGTCGAGAGGGTTACGGCAAAAACTGGATGCACTTCGTGTACAAAATAGACAATCTCTTTCGAAGTATCAAGGTTTCAAACGAAAACTCGTCTGTTACTAAGGCATTTCATTTTTTTAAACTTATTTCAACTCCAGACTTTTTGTGTGTTTAGTATGCACCATTCGAAGCCACGCCATCAATTTTCAACCCGTTCTGACTTCATTTGCTATTTTTCATGCATTTACTGATTTTTTTGAGCTAAATGACCCTGAAATTGAAAAGCACTACAAATGAACTCTGAAAAGGTTGAAAGTTGGCATGGTATCATCATTTCACCCACATAACATGTGCTAAAAAGTTGACAGGGTTACGGCAGAAACTGGATGCACTTTGTGTACAAAATGGACAATCTCTTTCGAAGTATCAGGGTTTCAGACGAAAACTCGTGTGTTGCTAAGGCATTTCATTTTTTAAAACTTATTTCAACTCCAGAATTTTTGTGTGCTCAGTATGCACCATTCGAAGCCACGCCATCAATTTTCAACCCTTTCTGACTTCATTTGCTATTTTTCATGCATTTACTGATTTTTTTGAGCTAAATGACCCTGAAATTGAAAAGCACTACAAATGAACTCTGAAAAGGTTGAAAGTTGGCATGGTATCATCATTTCACCCACATAACATGTGCTAAAAAGTTGACAGGGTTACGGCAAAAACTGGATGCACTTTGTGTACAAAATGGACAATCTCTTTCGAAGTATCAGGGTTTCAGACAAAAAACTCGTGTGTTGCTAAGGCATTTCATTTTTTAAAACTTATTTCAACTCCAGACTTTTTGTGTGCTCAGTATGCACCATTCGAAGCCACGCCATCAATTTTCAACCCTTTCTGACTTCATTTGCTATTTTTCATGCATTTACTGATTTTTTTTAGCTAAATGACCCTGAAATTGAAAAGCACTACAAATGAACTCTGAAAAGGTTAAAAGTTGGCATGGTGTCATAATTTCACCCACATAACATGTGCTAAAAAGTTGAGAGGGTTACGGCAAAAACTGGATGCACTTCGTGTACAGAATGGACAATCTCTTTTGAAGTATCAGGATTTCAAACGAAAACTCGTGTGTTACTAAGGAATTTCATTTTTTAAAACTTATTTCAACTCCAGACTTTTTGTGTGTTCAGTATGCAACATTCGAAGCCACGCCATCAATTTTCAACCCTTTCTTACTTCATTTGCTATTTTTCATGCATTTACTGATTTTTTTGAGCTAAATGACCCTGAAATTGAAAAGCACTACAAATGAACTCTGAAAAGGTTGAAAGTTGGCATGGTATCATCATTTCACCCACATAACATGTGCAAAAAAGTTGAGAGGGTTACAGCAAAAACTGGATGCACTTCGTGTACAAAATGGACAATCTCTTTCGAAGTATCAAGGTTTCAAACGAAAACTCGTCTGTTACTAAGGCATTTCATTTTTTTAAACTTATTTCAACTCCAGACTTTTTGTGTGTTCAGTATGCACCATTCGAAGCCACGCCATCAATTTTCAACCCGTTCTGACTTCATTTGCTATTTTTCATGCATTTACTGATTTTTTTGAGCTAAATGACCCTGAAATTGAAAAGCACTACAAATGAACTCTGAAAAGGTTGAAAGTTGGCATGGTATCATCATTTCACCCACATAACATGTGCTAAAAAGTTGACAGGGTTACGGCAAAAACTGGATGCACTTTGTGTACAAAATGGACAATCTCTTTCGAAGTATCAGGGTTTCAGACGAAAACTCGTGTGTTGCTAAGGCATTTCATTTTTTAAAACTTATTTCAACTCCAGACTTTTTGTGTGCTCAGTATGCACCATTCGAAGCGACGCCATCAATTTTCAACCCTTTCTGACTTTATTTGCTATTTTTCATGCATTTACTGATTTTTTTGAGCTAAATGACCCTGAAATTGAAAAGCACTACAAATGAACTCTGAAAAGGTTGAAAGTTGGCATGGTATCATCATTTCACCCACATAACATGTGCTAAAAAGTCGAGAGGGTTACGGCAAAAACTGTATGCACTTCGTGTACAAAATGGACAATCTCTTTCGAAGTATCAGGGTTTCAGACGAAAACTCGTCTTTACTAAGGCATTTTATTTTTTTAAACTTATTTCAACTCCAGACTTTTTGTGTGCTCAGTATGCACCATTCGAAGCCACGCCATCAATTTTCAACCCTTTCTGACTTCATTTGCTATTTTTCATCCATTTACTGATTTTTTTGAGCTAAATGACCCTGAAATTGAAAAGCACTACAAATGAACTCTGAAAAGGATGAAAGTTGGCATGGTATCATCATTTCACCCACATAACATGTGCTAAAAAGTCGAGAGGGTTACGGCAAAAACTGGATGCACTTCGTGTACAAAATAGACAATCTCTTTCGAAGTATCATGGTTTCAAACGAAAACTCGTCTGTTACTAAGGCATTTCATTTTTTTAAACTTATTTCAACTCCAGACTTTTTGTGTGTTCAGTATGCACCATTCGAAGCCACGCCATCAATTTTCAACCCGTTCTGACTTCATTTGCTATTTTTCATGCATTTACTGATTTTTTTGAGCTAAATGACCCTGAAATTGAAAAGCACTACAAATGAACTCTGAAAAGGTTGAAAGTTGGCATGGTATCATCATTTCACCCACATAACATGTGCTAAAAAGTTGACAGGGTTACGGCAAAAACTGGATGCACTTTGTGTACAAAATGGACAATCTCTTTCGAAGTATCAGGGTTTCAGACGAAAACTCGTGTGTTGCTAAGGCATTTCATTTTTTTAAACTTATTTCAACTCCAGACTTTTTGTGTGCTCAGTATGCACCATTCGAAGCCACGCCATCAATTTTCAACCCTTTCTGACTTCATTTGCTATTTATCATGCATTTACTGATTTTTTTGAGCTAAATGACCCTGAAATTGAAAAGCACTACAAATGAACTCTGAAAAGGTTGAAAGTTGGCATGGTATCATCATTTCACCCACATAACATGTGCTAAAAAGTTGACAGGGTTACGGCAAAAACTGGATGCACTTTGTGTACAAAATGGACAATCTCTTTCGAAGTATCAGGGTTTCAGACGAAAACTCGTGTGTTGCTAAGGCATTTCATTTTTTAAAACTTATTTCAACTCCAGACTTTTTGTGTGCTCAGTATGCACCATTCGAAGCCACGCCATCAATTTTCAACCCTTTCTGACTTCATTTGCTATTTTTCATGCATTTACTGATTTTTTTGAGCTAAATGACCCTGAAATTGAAAAGCACTACAAATGAACTCTGAAAAGGTTAAAAGTTGGCATGGTGTCATAATTTCACCCACATAACATGTGCTAAAAAGTTGAGAGGGTTACGGCAAAAACTGGATGCACTTCGTGTACAGAATGGACAATCTCTTTTGAAGTATCAGGATTTCAAACGAAAACTCGTGTGTTACTAAGGCATTTCATTTTTTAAAACTTATTTCAACTCCAGACTTTTTGTGTGTTCAGTATGCAACATTCGAAGCCACGCCATCAATTTTCAACCCTTTCTTACTTCATTTGCTATTTTTCATGCATTTACTGATTTTTTTTAGCTAAATGACCCTGAAATTGAAAAGCACTACAAATGAACTCTGAAAAGGTTGAAAGTTGGCATGGTATCATCATTTCACCCACATAACATGTGCTAAAAAGTTGAGAGGGTTACGGCAAAAACTGGATGCACTTCGTGTACAAAATGGACAATCTCTTTCGAAGTATCAGGGTTTCACACGAAAACTCGTCTGTTACTAAGGCATTTCATTTTTTTAAACTTATTTCAACTCCAGACTTTTTGTGTGTTCAGTATGCACCATTCGAAGCCACGCCATCAATTTTCAACCCTTTCTGACTTCATTTGCTATTTTTCATGCATTTACTGATTTTTTTGAGCTAAATGACCCTGAAATTGAAAATCACTACAAATGAACTCTGAAAAGGTTGAAAGTTGGCATGGTATCATCATTTCACCCACATAACATGTGCTAAAAAGTTGAGAGGGTTACGGCAAAAACAGGATGCACTTTGTGTACAAAATGGACAATCTCTTTCGAAGTATCAGGGTTTCAGACGAAAACTCGTGTGTTGCTAAGGCATTTCATTTTTTAAAACTAATTTCAACTCCAGACTTTTTGTGTGCTCAGTATGCACCATTCGAAGCCACGCCATCAATTTTCAACCATTTCTGACTTCATTTGCTATTTTTCATGCATTTACTGATTTTTTTGAGCTAAATGACCCTGAAATTGAAAAGCACTACAAATGAACTCTGAAAAGGTTGAAAGTTGGCATGGTATCATCATTTCACCCACATAACATGTGCTAAAAAGTCGAGAGGGTTACGGCAAAAACTGGATGCACTTCGTGTACAAAATAGACAATCTCTTTCGAAGTATCAAGGTTTCAAACGAAAACTCGTCTGTTACTAAGGCATTTCATTTTTTTAAACTTATTTCAACTCCAGACTTTTTGTGTGTTCAGTATGCACCATTCGAAGCCACGCCATCAATTTTCAACCCGTTCTGACTTCATTTGCTATTTTTCATGCATTTACTGATTTTTTTGAGCTAAATGACCCTGAAATTGAAAAGCACTACAAATGAACTCTGAAAAGGTTGAAAGTTGGCATGGTATCATCATTTCACCCACATAACATGTGCTAAAAAGTTGACAGGGTTATGGCAAAAACTGGATGCACTTTGTGTACAAAATGGACAATCTCTTTCGAAGTATCAGGGTTTCAGACGAAAACTCGTGTGTTGCTAAGGCATTTCATTTTTTAAAACTTATTTCAACTCCAGACTTTTTGTGTGCTCAGTATGCACCATTCGAAGCCACGCCATCAATTTTCAACCCTTTCTGACTTCATTTGCTATTTTTCATGCATTTACTGATTTTTTTGAGCTAAATGACCCTGAAATTGAAAAGCACTACAAATGAACTCTGAAAAGGTTGAAAGTTGGCATGGTATCATCATTTCACCCACATAACATGTGCTAAAAAGTCGAGAGGGTTACGGCAAAAACTGGATGCACTTCGTGTACAAAATAAACAATCTCTTTCGAAGTATCAAGGTTTCAAACGAAAACTCGTCTGTTACTAAGGCATTTCATTTTTTTAAACTTATTTCAACTCCAGACTTTTTGTGTGTTCAGTATGCACCATTCGAAACCACGCCATCAATTTTCAACCCGTTCTGACTTCATTTGCTATTTTTCATGCATTTACTGATTTTTTTGAGCTAAATGACCCTGAAATTGAAAAGCACTACAAATGAACTCTGAAAAGGTTGAAAGTTGGCATGGTATCATCATTTCACCCACATAACATGTGCTAAAAAGTTGACAGGGTTACGGCAAAAACTGGATGCACTTTGTGTACAAAATGGACAATCTCTTTCGAAGTATCAGGGTTTCAGACGAAAACCCGTGTGTTGCTAAGGCATTTCATTTTTTAAAACTTATTTCAACTCCAGACTTTTTGTGTGCTCAGTATGCACCATTCGAAGCCACGCCATCAATTTTCAACCCTTTCTGACTTCATTTGCTATTTTTCATGCATTTACTGATTTTTTTGAGCTAAATGACCCTGAAATTGAAAAGCACTACAAATGAACTCTGAAAAGGTTGAAAGTTGGCATGGTATCATCATTTCACCCACATAACATGTGCTAAAAAGTTGACAGGGTTACGGCAAAAACTGGATGCACTTTGTGTACAAAATGGACAATCTCTTTCGAAGTATCAGGGTTTCAGACGAAAACTCGTGTGTTGCTAAGGCATTTCATTTTTTAAAACTTATTTCAACTCCAGACTTTTTGTGTGCTCAGTATTCACCATTCGAAGCCACGCCATCAATTTTCAACCCTTTCTGATTTCATTTGCTATTTTTCATGCATTTACTGATTTTTTGAGCTAAATGACCCTGAAATTGAAAAGCACTACAAATGAACTCTGAAAAGGTTAAAAGTTGGCATGGTGTCATAATTTCACCCACATAACATGTGCTAAAAAGTTGAGAGGGTTACGGCAAAAACTGGATGCACTTCGTGTACAGAATGGACAATCTCTTTTGAAGTATCAGGATTTCAAACGAAAACTCGTGTGTTACTAAGGCATTTCATTTTTTTAAACTTATTTCAACTCCAGACTTTTTGTGTGTTCAGTATGCAACATTCGAAGCCACGCCATCAATTTTCAACCCTTTCTTACTTCATTTGCTATTTTTCATGCATTTACTGATTTTTTTGAGCTAAATGACCCTGAAATTGAAAAGCACTACAAATGAACTCTGAAAAGGTTGAAAGTTGGCATGGTATCATCATTTCACCCACATAACATGTGCTAAAAAGTTGAGAGGGTTACGGCAAAAACTGGATGCACTTCGTGTACAAAATGCACAATCTCTTTCGAAGTATCAGGGTTTCAGACGAAAACTCGTCTGTTACTAAGGCATTTCATTTTTTTAAACTTATTTCAACTCCAGACTTTTTGTGTGTTCAGTATGCACCATTCGAAGCCACGCCATCAATTTTCAACCCTTTCTGACTTCATTTGCTATTTTTCATGCATTTACTGATTTTTTTGAGCTAAATGACCCTGAAATTGAAAAGCACTACAAATGAACTCTGAAAAGGTTGAAAGTTGGCATGGTATCATCATTTCACCCACATAACATGTGCTAAAAAGTCGAGAGGGTTACGGCAAAAACTGGATGCACTTCGTGTACAAAATGGACAATCTCTTTCGAAGTATCAAGGTTTCAGACGAAAACTCGTCTTTACTAAGGCATTTCATTTTTTTAAACTTATTTCAACTCCAGACTTTTTGTGTGCTCAGTATGCACCATTCAAAGCCACGCCATCAATTTTCAACCCTTTCTGACTTCATTTGCTATTTTTCATGCATTTACTGATTTTTTTGAGCTAAATGACCCTGAAATTGAAAAGCACTACAAATGAACTCTGAAAAGGTTGAAAGTTGGCATGGTATCATCATTTCACCCACATAACATGTGCTAAAAAGTCGAGAGGGTTATGGCAAAAACTGGATGCACATCGTGTACAAAATGGACAATCTCTTTCGAAGTATCAGGGTTTCAGACGAAAACTCGTTTCTTACAAAGGCATTTCATTTTTTTAAACTTATTTCAACTCCAGACTTTTTGTGTGCTCAGTTTGCACCATTCGAAGCCACGCCATCAATTTTCAACCCTTTGTGACTTCATTTGCTATTTTTCATGCATTTACTGATTTTTTTGAGCTAAATGACCCTGAAATTGAAAAGCACTACAAATGAACTCTGAAAAGGTTGAAAGTTGGCATGGTATCATCATTTCACCCAGATAACATGTGCTAAAAAGTCGAGAGGGTTACGGCAAAAACTGGATGCACTTCGTGTACAAAATGGACAATCTCTTTCGAAGTATAAGGGTTTCAGACGAAAACTCGTCTGTTACTAAGGCATTTCATTTATTTAAACTTATTTCAACTCCAGACTTTTTGTGTGTTCAGTATGCACCATTCGAAGCCACGCCATCAATTTTCAACCCTTTCTGACTTCATTTGCTATTTTTCATGCATTTACTGATTTTTTTTGAGCTAAATGACCCTGAAATTGAAAAGCACTACAAATGAACTCTGAAAAGGTTGAAAGTTGGCATGGTATCATCATTTCACCCACATAACATGTGCTAAAAAGTCGAGAGGGTTACGGCAAAAACTGGATGCACTTCGTGTACAAAATAGACAATCTCTTTCGAAGTATCAAGGTTTCAAACGAAAACTCGTCTGTTACTAAGGCATTTCATTTTTTTAAACTTATTTCAACTCCAGACTTTTTGTGTGTTCAGTATGCACCATTCGAAGCCACGCCATCAATTTTCAACCCGTTCTGACTTCATTTGCTATTTTTCATGCATTTACTGATTTTTTTGAGCTAAATGACCCTGAAATTGAAAAGCACTACAAATGAACTCTGAAAAGGTTGAAAGTTGGCATGGTATCATCATTTCACCCACATAACATGTGCTAAAAAGTTGACAGGGTTACGGCAAAAACTGGATGCACTTTGTGTACAAAATGGACAATCTCTTTCGAAGTATCAGGGTTTCAGACGAAAACTCGTGTGTTGCTAAGGCATTTCATTTTTTAAAACTTATTTCAACTCCAGACTTTTTGTGTGCTCAGTATGCACCATTCGAAGCCACGCCATCAATTTTCAACCCTTCCTGACTTCATTTGCTATTTTTCATGCATTTACTGATTTTTTTGAGCTAAATGACCCTGAAATTGAAAAGCACTACAAATGAACTCTGAAAAGGTTAAAAGTTGGCATGGTGTCATAATTTCACCCACATAACATGTGCTAAAAAGTTGAGAGGGTTACGGCAAAAACTGGATGCACTTCGTGTACAGAATGGACAATCTCTTTTGAAGTATCAGGATTTCAAACGAAAACTCGTGTGTTACTAAGGCATTTCATTTTTTTAAACTTATTTCAACTCCAGACGTTTTGTGTGTTCAATATGCAACATTCGAAGCCACGCCATCAATTTTCAACCCTTTCTTACTTCATTTTCTATTTTTCATGCATTTACTGATTTTTTTGAGCTAAATGACCCTGAAATTGAAAAGCACTACAAATGAACTCTGAAAAGGTTGAAAGTTGGCATGGTATCATCATTTCACCCACATAACATGTGCTAAAAAGTTGAGAGGGTTACGGCAAAAACTGGATGCACTTCGTGTACAAAATGGACAATCTCTTTCGAAGTATCAGGGTTTCAGACGAAAACTCGTCTGTTACTAAGGCATTTCATTTTTTTAAACTTATTTCAACTCCAGACTTTTTGTGTGTTCAGTATGCACCATTCGAAGCCACGCCATCAATTTTCAACCCTTTCTGACTTCATTTGCTATTTTTCATGCATTTACTGATTTTTTTGAGCTAAATGACCCTGAAATTGAAAAGCACTACAAATGAACTCTGAAAAGGTTGAAAGTTGGCATGGTATCATCATTTCACCCACATAACATGTGCTAAAAAGTCGAGAGGGTTACGGCAAAAACTGGATGCACTTCGTGTACAAAATGGACAATCTCTTTCGAAGTATCAGGGTTTCAGACGAAAACTCGTCTTTACTAAGGCATTTCATTTTTTTAAACTTATTTCAACTCCATACTTTTTGTGTGCTCAGTATGCACCATTGAAAGCCACGCCATCAATTTTCAACCCTTTCTGACTTCATTTGCTATTTTTCATGCATTTACTGATTTTTTTGAGCTAAATGACCCTGAAATTGAAAAGCACTACAAATGAACTCTGAAAAGGTTGAAAGTTGGCATGGTATCATCATTTCACCCACATAACATGTGCTAAAAAGTCGAGAGGGTTATGGCAAAAACTGGATGCACATCGTGTACAAAATGGACAATCTCTTTCGAAGTATCAGGGTTTCAGACGAAAACTCGTTTCTTACAAAGGCATTTCATTTTTTTAAACTTATTTCAACTCCAGACTTTTTGTGTGTTCAGTATGCACCATTCGAAGCCACGCCATCAATTTTCAACCCTTTGTGATTTCATTTGCTATTTTTCATGCATTTACTCATTTTTTTGAGCTAAATGACCCTGAAATTGAAAAGCACTACAAATGAACTCTGAAAAGGTTGAAAGTTGGCATGGTATCATCATTTCACCCAGATAACATGTGCTAAAAAGTCGAGAGGGTTACGGCAAAAACTGGATGCACTTCGTGTACAAAATGGACAATCTCTTTCGAAGTATAAGGGTTTCAGACGAAAACTCGTCTGTTACTAAGGCATTTCATTTATTTAAACTTATTTCAACTCCAGACTTTTTGTGTGTTCAGTATGCACCATTCGAAGCCACGCCATCAATTTTCAACCCTTTCTGACTTCATTTGCTATTTTTCATGCATTTACTGATTTTTTTTGAGCTAAATGACCCTGAAATTGAAAAGCACTACAAATGAACTCTGAAAAGGTTGAAAGTTGGCATGGTATCATCATTTCACCCACATAACATGTGCTAAAAAGTCGAGAGGGTTACGGCAAAAACTGGATGCACTTCGTGTACAAAATAGACAATCTCTTTCGAAGTATCAAGGTTTCAAACGAAAACTCGTCTGTTACTAAGGCATTTCATTTTTTTAAACTTATTTCAACTCCAGACTTTTTGTGTGTTCAGTATGCACCATTCGAAGCCACGCCATCAATTTTCAACCCGTTCTGACTTCATTTGCTATTTTTCATGCATTTACTGATTTTTTTGAGCTAAATGACCCTGAAATTGAAAAGCACTACAAATGAACTCTGAAAAGGTTGAAAGTTGGCATGGTATCATCATTTCACCCACATAACATGTGCTAAAAAGTTGACAGGGTTACGGCAAAAACTGGATGCACTTTGTGTACAAAATGGACAATCTCTTTCGAAGTATCAGGGTTTCAGACGAAAACTCGTGTGTTGCTAAGGCATTTCATTTTTTAAAACTTATTTCAACTCCAGACTTTTTGTGTGCTCAGTATGCACCATTCGAAGCCACGCCATCAATTTTCAACCCTTCCTGACTTCATTTGCTATTTTTCATGCATTTACTGATTTTTTTGAGCTAAATGACCCTGAAATTGAAAAGCACTACAAATGAACTCTGAAAAGGTTAAAAGTTGGCATGGTGTCATAATTTCACCCACATAACATGTGCTAAAAAGTTGAGAGGGTTACGGCAAAAACTGGATGCACTTCGTGTACAGAATGGACAATCTCTTTTGAAGTATCAGGATTTCAAACGAAAACTCGTGTGTTACTAAGGCATTTCATTTTTTTAAACTTATTTCAACTCCAGACGTTTTGTGTGTTCAGTATGCAACATTCGAAGCCACGCCATCAATTTTCAACCCTTTCTTACTTCATTTTCTATTTTTCATGCATTTACTGATTTTTTTGAGCTAAATGACCCTGAAATTGAAAAGCACTACAAATGAACTCTGAAAAGGTTGAAAGTTGGCATGGTATCATCATTTCACCCACATAACATGTGCTAAAAAGTTGAGAGGGTTACGGCAAAAACTGGATGCACTTCGTGTACAAAATGGACAATCTCTTTCGAAGTATCAGGGTTTCAGACGAAAACTCGTCTGTTACTAAGGCATTTCATTTTTTTAAACTTATTTCAACTCCAGACTTTTTGTGTGTTCAGTATGCACCATTCGAAGCCACGCCATCAATTTTCAACCCTTTCTGACTTCATTTGCTATTTTTCATGCATTTACTGATTTTTTTGAGCTAAATGACCCTGAAATTGAAAAGCACTACAAATGAACTCTGAAAAGGTTGAAAGTTGGCATGGTATCATCATTTCACCCACATAACATGTGCTAAAAAGTCGAGAGGGTTACGGCAAAAACTGGATGCACTTCGTGTACAAAATGGACAATCTCTTTCGAAGTATCAGGGTTTCAGACGAAAACTCGTCTTTACTAAGGCATTTCATTTTTTTAAACTTATTTCAACTCCAGACTTTTTGTGTGCTCAGTATGCACCATTGAAAGCCACGCCATCAATTTTCAACCCTTTCTGACTTCATTTGCTATTTTTCATGCATTTACTGATTTTTTTGAGCTAAATGACCCTGAAATTGAAAAGCACTACAAATGAACTCTGAAAAGGTTGAAAGTTGGCATGGTATCATCATTTCACCCACATAACATGTGCTAAAAAGTCGAGAGGGTTATGGCAAAAACTGGATGCACATCGTGTACAAAATGGACAATCTCTTTCGAAGTATCAGGGTTTCAGACGAAAACTCGTTTCTTACAAAGGCATTTCATTTTTTTAAACTTATTTCAACTCCAGACTTTTTGTGTGTTCAGTATGCACCATTCGAAGCCACGCCATCAATTTTCAACCCTTTGTGATTTCATTTGCTATTTTTCATGCATTTACTCATTTTTTTGAGCTAAATGACCCTGAAATTGAAAAGCACTACAAATGAACTCTGAAAAGGTTGAAAGTTGGCATGGTATCATCATTTCACCCAGATAACATGTGCTAAAAAGTCGAGAGGGTTACGGCAAAAACTGGATGCACTTCGTGTACAAAATGGACAATCTCTTTCGAAGTATAAGGGTTTCAGACGAAAACTCGTCTGTTACTAAGGCATTTCATTTTTTTAAACTTATTTCAACTCCAGACTTTTTGTGTGTTTAGTATGCACCATTCGAAGCCACGCCATCAATTTTCAACCCTTTCTGACTTCATTTGCTATTTTTCATGCATTTACTGATTTTTTTGAGCTAAATGACCCTGAAATTGAAAAGCACTACAAATGAACTCTGAAAAGGATGAAAGTTGGCATGGTATCATCATTTCACCCACATAACATGTGCTAAAAAGTCGAGAGGGTTACGGCAAAAACTGGATGCACTTCGTGTACAAAATAGACAATCTCTTTCGAAGTATCAAGGTTTCAAACGAAAACTCGTCTGTTACTAAGGCATTTCATTTTTTTAAACTTATTTCAACTCCAGACTTTTTGTGTGTTTAGTATGCACCATTCGAAGCCACGCCATCAATTTTCAACCCGTTCTGACTTCATTTGCTATTTTTCATGCATTTACTGATTTTTTTGAGCTAAATGACCCTGAAATTGAAAAGCACTACAAATGAACTCTAAAAAGGTTGAAAGTTGGCATGGTATCATCATTTCACCCACATAACATGTGCTAAAAAGTTGACAGGGTTACGGCAAAAACTGGATGCACTTTGTCTACAAAATGGACAATCTCTTTCGAAGTATCAGGGTTTCAGACGAAAACTCGTGTGTTGCTAAGGCATTTCATTTTTTAAAACTTATTTCAACTCCAGACTTTTTGTGTGCTCAGTATGCACCATTCGAAGCCACGCCATCAATTTTCAACCCTTTCTGACTTCATTTGCTATTTTTCATGCATTTACTGATTTTTTTGAGCTAAATGACCCTGAAATTGAAAAGCACTACAAATGAACTCTGAAAAGGTTGAAAGTTGGCATGGTATCATCATTTCACCCACATAACATGTGCTAAAAAGTTGACAGGGTTACGGCAAAAACTGGATGCACTTTGTGTACAAAATGGACAATCTCTTTCGAAGTATCAGGGTTTCAGACGAAAACTCGTGTGTTGCTAAGGCATTTCATTTTTTTAAACTTATTTCAACTCCAGACTTTTTGTGTGCTCAGTATGCACCATTCGAAGCCACGCCATCAATTTTCAACCCTTTCTGACTTCATTTGCTATTTTTCATGCATTTACTGATTTTTTTGAGCTAAATGACCCTGAAATTGAAAAGCACTACAAATGAACTCTGAAAAGGTTAAAAGTTGGCATGGTGTCATAATTTCACCCACATAACATGTGCTAAAAAGTTGAGAGGGTTACGGCAAAAACTGGATGCACTTCGTGTACAGAATGGACAATCTCTTTTGAAGTATCAGGAGTTCAAACGAAAACTCGTGTGTTACTAAGGCATTTCATTTTTTTAAACTTATTTCAACTCCAGACTTTTTGTGTGTTCAGTATGCAACATTCGAAGCCACGCCATCAATTTTCAACCCTTTCTTACTTCATTTGCTATTTTTCATGCATTTACTGATTTTTTTTAGCTAAATGACCCTCAAATTGAAAAGCACTACAAATGAACTCTGAAAAGGTTGAAAGTTGGCATGGTATCATCATTTCACCCACATAACATGTGCTAAAAAGTTGAGAGGGTTACGGCAAAAACTGGATGCACTTCGTGTACAAAATGGACAATCTCTGTCGAAGTATCAGGGTTTCAGACGAAAACTCGTCTGTTACTAAGGCATTTCATTTTTTTAAACTTATTTCAACTCCAGACTTTTTGTGTGTTCAGTATGCACCATTCGAAGCCACGCCATCAATTTTCAATCCTTTCTGACTTCATTTGCTATTTTTCATGCATTTACTGATTTTTTTGAGCTAAATGACCCTGAAATTGAAAAGCACTACAAATGAACTCTGAAAAGGTTGAAAGTTGGCATGGTATCATCATTTCACCCACATAACATGTGCCAAAAAGTCGAGAGGGTTACGGCAAAAACTGGATGCACTTCATGTACAAAATGGACAATCTCTTTCGAAGTATCAGGGTTTCAGACGAAAACTCGTCTTTACTAAGGCATTTCATTTTTTTAAACTTATTTCAACTCCAGACTTTTTGTGTGTTCAGTATGCACCATTCGAAGCCACGCCATCAATTTTCAACCCGTTCTGACTTCATTTGCTATTTTTCATGCATTTACTGATTTTTTTGAGCTAAATGACCCTGAAATTGAAAAGCACTACAAATGAACTCTGAAAAGGTTGAAAGTTGGCATGGTATCATCATTTCACCCACATAACATGTGCTAAAAAGTTGACAGGGTTACGGCAAAAACTGGATGCACTTTGTGTACAAAATGGACAATCTCTTTCGAAGTATCAGGGTTTCAGACGAAAACTCGTGTGTTGCTAAGGCATTTCATTTTTTAAAACTTATTTCAACTCCAGACTTTTTGTGTGCTCAGTATGCACCATTCGAAGCCACGCCATCAATTTTCAACCCTTCCTGACTTCATTTGCTATTTTTCATGCATTTACTGATTTTTTTGAGCTAAATGACCCTGAAATTGAAAAGCACTACAAATGAACTCTGAAAAGGTTAAAAGTTGGCATGGTGTCATAATTTCACCCACATAACATGTGCTAAAAAGTTGAGAGGGTTACGGCAAAAACTGGATGCACTTCGTGTACAGAATGGACAATCTCTTTTGAAGTATCAGGATTTCAAACGAAAACTCGTGTGTTACTAAGGCATTTCATTTTTTTAAACTTATTTCAACTCCAGACGTTTTGTGTGTTCAGTATGCAACATTCGAAGCCACGCCATCAATTTTCAACCCTTTCTTACTTCATTTTCTATTTTTCATGCATTTACTGATTTTTTTGAGCTAAATGACCCTGAAATTGAAAAGCACTACAAATGAACTCTGAAAAGGTTGAAAGTTGGCATGGTATCATCATTTCACCCACATAACATGTGCTAAAAAGTTGAGAGGGTTACGGCAAAAACTGGATGCACTTCGTGTACAAAATGGACAATCTCTTTCGAAGTATCAGGGTTTCAGACGAAAACTCGTCTGTTACTAAGGCATTTCATTTTTTTAAACTTATTTCAACTCCAGACTTTTTGTGTGTTCAGTATGCACCATTCGAAGCCACGCCATCAATTTTCAACCCTTTCTGACTTCATTTGCTATTTTTCATGCATTTACTGATTTTTTTGAGCTAAATGACCCTGAAATTGAAAAGCACTACAAATGAACTCTGAAAAGGTTGAAAGTTGGCATGGTATCATCATTTCACCCACATAACATGTGCTAAAAAGTCGAGAGGGTTACGGCAAAAACTGGATGCACTTCGTGTACAAAATGGACAATCTCTTTCGAAGTATCAGGGTTTCAGACGAAAACTCGTCTTTACTAAGGCATTTCATTTTTTTAAACTTATTTCAACTCCAGACTTTTTGTGTGCTCAGTATGCACCATTGAAAGCCACGCCATCAATTTTCAACCCTTTCTGACTTCATTTGCTATTTTTCATGCATTTACTGATTTTTTTGAGCTAAATGACCCTGAAATTGAAAAGCACTACAAATGAACTCTGAAAAGGTTGAAAGTTGGCATGGTATCATCATTTCACCCACATAACATGTGCTAAAAAGTCGAGAGGGTTATGGCAAAAACTGGATGCACATCGTGTACAAAATGGACAATCTCTTTCGAAGTATCAGGGTTTCAGACGAAAACTCGTTTCTTACAAAGGCATTTCATTTTTTTAAACTTATTTCAACTCCAGACTTTTTGTGTGTTCAGTATGCACCATTCGAAGCCACGCCATCAATTTTCAACCCTTTGTGATTTCATTTGCTATTTTTCATGCATTTACTCATTTTTTTGAGCTAAATGACCCTGAAATTGAAAAGCACTACAAATGAACTCTGAAAAGGTTGAAAGTTGGCATGGTATCATCATTTCACCCAGATAACATGTGCTAAAAAGTCGAGAGGGTTACGGCAAAAACTGGATGCACTTCGTGTACAAAATGGACAATCTCTTTCGAAGTATAAGGGTTTCAGACGAAAACTCGTCTGTTACTAAGGCATTTCATTTTTTTAAACTTATTTCAACTCCAGACTTTTTGTGTGTTTAGTATGCACCATTCGAAGCCACGCCATCAATTTTCAACCCTTTCTGACTTCATTTGCTATTTTTCATGCATTTACTGATTTTTTTGAGCTAAATGACCCTGAAATTGAAAAGCACTACAAATGAACTCTGAAAAGGATGAAAGTTGGCATGGTATCATCATTTCACCCACATAACATGTGCTAAAAAGTCGAGAGGGTTACGGCAAAAACTGGATGCACTTCGTGTACAAAATAGACAATCTCTTTCGAAGTATCAAGGTTTCAAACGAAAACTCGTCTGTTACTAAGGCATTTCATTTTTTTAAACTTATTTCAACTCCAGACTTTTTGTGTGTTTAGTATGCACCATTCGAAGCCACGCCATCAATTTTCAACCCGTTCTGACTTCATTTGCTATTTTTCATGCATTTACTGATTTTTTTGAGCTAAATGACCCTGAAATTGAAAAGCACTACAAATGAACTCTAAAAAGGTTGAAAGTTGGCATGGTATCATCATTTCACCCACATAACATGTGCTAAAAAGTTGACAGGGTTACGGCAAAAACTGGATGCACTTTGTGTACAAAATGGACAATCTCTTTCGAAGTATCAGGGTTTCAGACGAAAACTCGTGTGTTGCTAAGGCATTTCATTTTTTAAAACTTATTTCAACTCCAGACTTTTTGTGTGCTCAGTATGCACCATTCGAAGCCACGCCATCAATTTTCAACCCTTTCTGACTTCATTTGCTATTTTTCATGCATTTACTGATTTTTTTGAGCTAAATGACCCTGAAATTGAAAAGCACTACAAATGAACTCTGAAAAGGTTGAAAGTTGGCATGGTATCATCATTTCACCCACATAACATGTGCTAAAAAGTTGACAGGGTTACGGCAAAAACTGGATGCACTTTGTGTACAAAATGGACAATCTCTTTCGAAGTATCAGGGTTTCAGACGAAAACTCGTGTGTTGCTAAGGCATTTCATTTTTTTAAACTTATTTCAACTCCAGACTTTTTGTGTGCTCAGTATGCACCATTCGAAGCCACGCCATCAATTTTCAACCCTTTCTGACTTCATTTGCTATTTTTCATGCATTTACTGATTTTTTTGAGCTAAATGACCCTGAAATTGAAAAGCACTACAAATGAACTCTGAAAAGGTTAAAAGTTGGCATGGTGTCATAATTTCACCCACATAACATGTGCTAAAAAGTTGAGAGGGTTACGGCAAAAACTGGATGCACTTCGTGTACAGAATGGACAATCTCTTTTGAAGTATCAGGAGTTCAAACGAAAACTCGTGTGTTACTAAGGCATTTCATTTTTTTAAACTTATTTCAACTCCAGACTTTTTGTGTGTTCAGTATGCAACATTCGAAGCCACGCCATCAATTTTCAACCCTTTCTTACTTCATTTGCTATTTTTCATGCATTTACTGATTTTTTTTAGCTAAATGACCCTCAAATTGAAAAGCACTACAAATGAACTCTGAAAAGGTTGAAAGTTGGCATGGTATCATCATTTCACCCACATAACATGTGCTAAAAAGTTGAGAGGGTTACGGCAAAAACTGGATGCACTTCGTGTACAAAATGGACAATCTCTGTCGAAGTATCAGGGTTTCAGACGAAAACTCGTCTGTTACTAAGGCATTTCATTTTTTTAAACTTATTTCAACTCCAGACTTTTTGTGTGTTCAGTATGCACCATTCGAAGCCACGCCATCAATTTTCAATCCTTTCTGACTTCATTTGCTATTTTTCATGCATTTACTGATTTTTTTGAGCTAAATGACCCTGAAATTGAAAAGCACTACAAATGAACTCTGAAAAGGTTGAAAGTTGGCATGGTATCATCATTTCACCCACATAACATGTGCCAAAAAGTCGAGAGGGTTACGGCAAAAACTGGATGCACTTCATGTACAAAATGGACAATCTCTTTCGAAGTATCAGGGTTTCAGACGAAAACTCGTCTTTACTAAGGCATTTCATTTTTTTAAACTTATTTCAACTCCAGACTTTTTGTGTGCTCAGTATGCACCATTCAAAGCCACGCCATCAATTTTCAACCCTTTCTGACTTCATTTGCTATTTTTCATGCATTTACTGATTTTTTTTGAGCTAAATGACCCTGAAATTGAAAAGCACTACAAATGAACTCTGAAAAGGTTGAAAGTTGGCATGGTATCATCATTTCACCCACATAACATGTGCTAAAAAGTCGAGAGGGTTATGGCAAAAACTGGATGCACATCGTGTACAAAATGGACAATCTCTTTCGAAGTATCAGGGTTTCAGACGAAAACTCGTTTCTTACAAAGGCATTTCATTTTTTTAAACTTATTTCAACTCCAGACTTTTTGTGTGTTCAGTATGCACCATTCGAAGCCACGCCATCAATTTTCAACCCTTTGTGACTTCATTTGCTATTTTTCATGCATTTACTCATTTTTTTGAGCTAAATGACCCTGAAATTGAAAAGCACTACAAATGAACTCTGAAAAGGTTGAAAGTTGGCATGGTATCATCATTTCACCCAGATAACATGTGCTAAAAAGTCGAGAGGGTTACGGCAAAAACTGGATGCACTTCGTGTACAAAATGGACAATCTCTTTCGAAGTATAAGGGTTTCAGACGAAAACTCGTCTGTTACTAAGGCATTTCATTTTTTTAAACTTATTTCAACTCCAGACTTTTTGTGTGTTTAGTATGCACCATTCGAAGCCACGCCATCAATTTTCAACCCTTTCTGACTTCATTTGCTATTTTTCATGCATTTACTGATTTTTTTTGAGCTAAATGACCCTGAAATTGAAAAGCACTACAAATGAACTCTGAAAAGGTTGAAAGTTGGCATGGTATCATCATTTCACCGACATAACATGTGCTAAAAAGTCGAGAGGGTTACGGCAAAAACTGGATGCACTTCGTGTACAAAATAGACAATCTCTTTCGAAGTATCAAGGTTTCAAACGAAAACTCGTCTGTTACTAAGGCATTTCATTTTTTTAAACTTATTTCAACTCCAGACTTTTTGTGTGTTCAGTATGCACCATTCGAAGCCACGCCATCAATTTTCAACCCGTTCTGACTTCATTTGCTATTTTTCATGCATTTACTGATTTTTTTGAGCTAAATGACCCTGAAATTGAAAAGCACTACAAATGAACTCTGAAAAGGTTGAAAGTTGGCATGGTATCATCATTTCACCCACATAACATGTGCTAAAAAGTTGACAGGGTTACGGCAAAAACTGGATGCACTTTGTGTACAAAATGGACAATCTCTTTCGAAGTATCAGGGTTTCAGACGAAAACTCGTGTGTTGCTAAGGCATTTCATTTTTTAAAACTTATTTCAACTCCAGACTTTTTGTGTGCTCAGTATGCACCATTCGAAGCCACGCCATCAATTTTCAACCCTTTCTGACTTCATTTGCTATTTTTCATGCATTTACTGATTTTTTTGAGCTAAATGACCCTGAAATTGAAAAGCACTACAAATGAACTCTGAAAAGGTTGAAAGTTGGCATGGTATCATCATTTCACCCACATAACATGTGCTAAAAAGTTGACAGGGTTACGGCAAAAACTGGATGCACTTTGTGTACAAAATGGACAATCTCTTTCGAAGTATCAGGGTTTCAGACGAAAACTCGTGTGTTGCTAAGGCATTTCATTTTTTTAAACTTATTTCAACTCCAGACTTTTTGTGTGCTCAGTATGCACCATTCGAAGCCACGCCATCAATTTTCAACCCTTTCTGACTTCATTTGCTATTTTTCATGCATTTACTGATTTTTTTGAGCTAAATGACCCTGAAATTGAAAAGCACTACAAATGAACTCTGAAAAGGTTAAAAGTTGGCATGGTGTCATAATTTCACCCACATAACATGTGCTAAAAAGTTGAGAGGGTTACGGCAAAAACTGGATGCACTTCGTGTACAGAATGGACAATCTCTTTTGAAGTATCAGGATTTCAAACGAAAACTCGTGTGTTACTAAGGCATTTCATTTTTTTAAACTTATTTCAACTCCAGACTTTTTGTGTGTTCAGTATGCAACATTCGAAGCCACGCCATCAATTTTCAACCCTTTCTTACTTCATTTGCTATTTTTTATGCATTTACTGATTTTTTTGAGCTAAATGACCCTGAAATTGAAAAGCACTACAAATGAACTCTGAAAAGGTTGAAAGTTGGCATGGTATCATCATTTCACCCACATAACATGTGCTAAAAAGTTGAGAGGGTTACGGCAAAAACTGGATGCACTTCGTGTATAAAATGGACAATCTCTTTCGAAGTATCAGGGTTTCAGACGAAAACTCGTCTGTTACTAAGGCATTTCATTTTTTTAAACTTATTTCAACTCCAGACTTTTTGTGTGTTCAGTATGCACCATTCGAAGCCACGCCATCAATTTTCAACCCTTTCTGACTTCATTTGCTATTTTTCATGCATTTACTGATTTTTTTGAGCTAAATGACCCTGAAATTGAAAAGCACTACAAATGAACTCTGAAAAGGTTGAAAGTTGGCATGGTATCATCATTTCACCCACATAACATGTGCTAAAAAGTCGAGAGGGTTACGGCAAAAACTGGATGCACTTCGTGTACAAAATGGACAATCTCTTTCGAAGTATCAGGGTTTCAGACGAAAACTCGTCTTTACTAAGGCATTTCATTTTTTTAAACTTATTTCAACTCCAGACTTTTTGTGTGCTCAGTATGCACCATTCAAAGCCACGCCATCAATTTTCAACCCTTTCTGACTTCATTTGCTATTTTTCATGCATTTACTGATTTTTTTGAGCTAAATGACCCTGAAATTGAAAAGCACTACAAATGAACTCTGAAAAGGTTGAAAGTTGGCATGGTATCATCATTTCACCCACATAACATGTGCTAAAAAGTCGAGAGGGTTATGGCAAAAACTGGATGCACATCGTGTACAAAATGGACAATCTCTTTCGAAGTATCAGGGTTTCAGACGAAAACTCGTTTCTTACAAAGGCATTTCATTTTTTTAAACTTATTTCAACTCCAGACTTTTTGTGTGTTCAGTATGCACCATTCGAAGCCACGCCATCAATTTTCAACCCTTTGTGACTTCATTTGCTATTTTTCATGCATTTACTGATTTTTTTGAGCTAAATGACCCTGAAATTGAAAAGCACTACAAATGAACTCTGAAAAGGTTGAAAGTTGGCATGGTATCATCATTTCACCCAGATAACATGTGCTAAAAAGTCGAGAGGGTTACGGCAAAAACTGGATGCACTTCGTGTACAAAATGGACAATCTCTTTCGAAGTATAAGGGTTTCAGACGAAAAGTCGTCTGTTACTAAGGCATTTCATTTTTTTAAACTTATTTCAACTCCAGACTTTTTGTGTGTTTAGTATGCACCATTCGAAGCCACGCCATCAATTTTCAACCCGTTCTGACTTCATTTGCTATTTTTCATGCATTTACTGATTTTTTTGAGCTAAATGACCCTGAAATTGAAAAGCACTACAAATGAACTCTGAAAAGGTTGAAAGTTGGCATGGTATCATCATTTCACCCACATAACATGTGCTAAAAAGTTGAGAGGGTTACGGCAAAAACAGGATGCACTTTGTGTACAAAATGGACAATCTCTTTCGAAGTATCAGGGTTTCAGACGAAAACTCGTGTGTTGCTAAGGCATTTCATTTTTTAAAACTAATTTCAACTCCAGACTTTTTGTGTGCTCAGTATGCACCATTCGAAGCCACGCCATCAATTTTCAACCATTTCTGACTTCATTTGCTATTTTTCATGCATTTACTGATTTTTTTGAGCTAAATGACCCTGAAATTGAAAAGCACTACAAATGAACTCTGAAAAGGTTGAAAGTTGGCATGGTATCATCATTTCACCCACATAACATGTGCTAAAAAGTCGAGAGGGTTACGGCAAAAACTGGATGCACTTCGTGTACAAAATAGACAATCTCTTTCGAAGTATCAAGGTTTCAAACGAAAACTCGTCTGTTACTAAGGCATTTCATTTTTTTAAACTTATTTCAACTCCAGACTTTTTGTGTGTTCAGTATGCACCATTCGAAGCCACGCCATCAATTTTCAACCCGTTCTGACTTCATTTGCTATTTTTCATGCATTTACTGATTTTTTTGAGCTAAATGACCCTGAAATTGAAAAGCACTACAAATGAACTCTGAAAAGGTTGAAAGTTGGCATGGTATCATCATTTCACCCACATAACATGTGCTAAAAAGTTGACAGGGTTATGGCAAAAACTGGATGCACTTTGTGTACAAAATGGACAATCTCTTTCGAAGTATCAGGGTTTCAGACGAAAACTCGTGTGTTGCTAAGGCATTTCATTTTTTAAAACTTATTTCAACTCCAGACTTTTTGTGTGCTCAGTATGCACCATTCGAAGCCACGCCATCAATTTTCAACCCTTTCTGACTTCATTTGCTATTTTTCATGCATTTACTGATTTTTTTGAGCTAAATGACCCTGAAATTGAAAAGCACTACAAATGAACTCTGAAAAGGTTGAAAGTTGGCATGGTATCATCATTTCACCCACATAACATGTGCTAAAAAGTCAAGAGGGTTACGGCAAAAACTGGATGCACTTCGTGTACAAAATAAACAATCTCTTTCGAAGTATCAAGGTTTCAAACGAAAACTCGTCTGTTACTAAGGCATTTCATTTTTTTAAACTTATTTCAACTCCAGACTTTTTGTGTGTTCAGTATGCACCATTCGAAACCACGCCATCAATTTTCAACCCGTTCTGACTTCATTTGCTATTTTTCATGCATTTACTGATTTTTTTGAGCTAAATGACCCTGAAATTGAAAAGCACTACAAATGAACTCTGAAAAGGTTGAAAGTTGGCATGGTATCATCATTTCACCCACATAACATGTGCTAAAAAGTTGACAGGGTTACGGCAAAAACTGGATGCACTTTGTGTACAAAATGGACAATCTCTTTCGAAGTATCAGGGTTTCAGACGAAAACCCGTGTGTTGCTAAGGCATTTCATTTTTTAAAACTTATTTCAACTCCAGACTTTTTGTGTGCTCAGTATGCACCATTCGAAGCCACGCCATCAATTTTCAACCCTTTCTGACTTCATTTGCTATTTTTCATGCATTTACTGATTTTTTTGAGCTAAATGACCCTGAAATTGAAAAGCACTACAAATGAACTCTGAAAAGGTTGAAAGTTGGCATGGTATCATCATTTCACCCACATAACATGTGCTAAAAAGTTGACAGGGTTACGGCAAAAACTGGATGCACTTTGTGTACAAAATGGACAATCTCTTTCGAAGTATCAGGGTTTCAGACGAAAACTCGTGTGTTGCTAAGGCATTTCATTTTTTAAAACTTATTTCAACTCCAGACTTTTTGTGTGCTCAGTATTCACCATTCGAAGCCACGCCATCAATTTTCAACCCTTTCTGATTTCATTTGCTATTTTTCATGCATTTACTGATTTTTTGAGCTAAATGACCCTGAAATTGAAAAGCACTACAAATGAACTCTGAAAAGGTTAAAAGTTGGCATGGTGTCATAATTTCACCCACATAACATGTGCTAAAAAGTTGAGAGGGTTACGGCAAAAACTGGATGCACTTCGTGTACAGAATGGACAATCTCTTTTGAAGTATCAGGATTTCAAACGAAAACTCGTGTGTTACTAAGGCATTTCATTTTTTTAAACTTATTTCAACTCCAGACTTTTTGTGTGTTCAGTATGCAACATTCGAAGCCACGCCATCAATTTTCAACCCTTTCTTACTTCATTTGCTATTTTTCATGCATTTACTGATTTTTTTGAGCTAAATGACCCTGAAATTGAAAAGCACTACAAATGAACTCTGAAAAGGTTGAAAGTTGGCATGGTATCATCATTTCACCCACATAACATGTGCTAAAAAGTTGAGAGGGTTACGGCAAAAACTGGATGCACTTCGTGTACAAAATGGACAATCTCTTTCGAAGTATCAGGGTTTCAGACGAAAACTCGTCTGTTACTAAGGCATTTCATTTTTTTAAACTTATTTCAACTCCAGACTTTTTGTGTGTTCAGTATGCACCATTCGAAGCCACGCCATCAATTTTCAACCCTTTCTGACTTCATTTGCTATTTTTCATGCATTTACTGATTTTTTTGAGCTAAATGACCCTGAAATTGAAAAGCACTACAAATGAACTCTGAAAAGGTTGAAAGTTGGCATGGTATCATCATTTCACCCACATAACATGTGCTAAAAAGTCGAGAGGGTTACGGCAAAAACTGGATGCACTTCGTGTACAAAATGGACAATCTCTTTCGAAGTATCAAGGTTTCAGACGAAAACTCGTCTTTACTAAGGCATTTCATTTTTTTAAACTTATTTCAACTCCAGACTTTTTGTGTGCTCAGTATGCACCATTCAAAGCCACGCCATCAATTTTCAACCCTTTCTGACTTCATTTGCTATTTTTCATGCATTTACTGATTTTTTTGAGCTAAATGACCCTGAAATTGAAAAGCACTACAAATGAACTCTGAAAAGGTTGAAAGTTGGCATGGTATCATCATTTCACCCACATAACATGTGCTAAAAAGTCGAGAGGGTTATGGCAAAAACTGGATGCACATCGTGTACAAAATGGACAATCTCTTTCGAAGTATCAGGGTTTCAGACGAAAACTCGTTTCTTACAAAGGCATTTCATTTTTTTAAACTTATTTCAACTCCAGACTTTTTGTGTGCTCAGTATGCACCATTCGAAGCCACGCCATCAATTTTCAACCCTTTGTGACTTCATTTGCTATTTTTCATGCATTTACTGATTTTTTTGAGCTAAATGACCCTGAAATTGAAAAGCACTACAAATGAACTCTGAAAAGGTTGAAAGTTGGCATGGTATCATCATTTCACCCAGATAACATGTGCTAAAAAGTCGAGAGGGTTACGGCAAAAACTGGATGCACTTCGTGTACAAAATGGACAATCTCTTTCGAAGTATAAGGGTTTCAGACGAAAACTCGTCTGTTACTAAGGCATTTCATTTATTTAAACTTATTTCAACTCCAGACTTTTTGTGTGTTCAGTATGCACCATTCGAAGCCACGCCATCAATTTTCAACCCTTTCTGACTTCATTTGCTATTTTTCATGCATTTACTGATTTTTTTTGAGCTAAATGACCCTGAAATTGAAAAGCACTACAAATGAACTCTGAAAAGGTTGAAAGTTGGCATGGTATCATCATTTCACCCACATAACATGTGCTAAAAAGTCGAGAGGGTTACGGCAAAAACTGGATGCACTTCGTGTACAAAATAGACAATCTCTTTCGAAGTATCAAGGTTTCAAACGAAAACTCGTCTGTTACTAAGGCATTTCATTTTTTTAAACTTATTTCAACTCCAGACTTTTTGTGTGTTCAGTATGCACCATTCGAAGCCACGCCATCAATTTTCAACCCGTTCTGACTTCATTTGCTATTTTTCATGCATTTACTGATTTTTTTGAGCTAAATGACCCTGAAATTGAAAAGCACTACAAATGAACTCTGAAAAGGTTGAAAGTTGGCATGGTATCATCATTTCACCCACATAACATGTGCTAAAAAGTTGACAGGGTTACGGCAAAAACTGGATGCACTTTGTGTACAAAATGGACAATCTCTTTCGAAGTATCAGGGTTTCAGACGAAAACTCGTGTGTTGCTAAGGCATTTCATTTTTTAAAACTTATTTCAACTCCAGACTTTTTGTGTGCTCAGTATGCACCATTCGAAGCCACGCCATCAATTTTCAACCCTTCCTGACTTCATTTGCTATTTTTCATGCATTTACTGATTTTTTTGTGCTAAATGACCCTGAAATTGAAAAGCACTACAAATGAACTCTGAAAAGGTTAAAAGTTGGCATGGTGTCATAATTTCACCCACATAACATGTGCTAAAAAGTTGAGAGGGTTACGGCAAAAACTGGATGCACTTCGTGTACAGAATGGACAATCTCTTTTGAAGTATCAGGATTTCAAACGAAAACTCGTGTGTTACTAAGGCATTTCATTTTTTTAAACTTATTTCAACTCCAGACGTTTTGTGTGTTCAGTATGCAACATTCGAAGCCACGCCATCAATTTTCAACCCTTTCTTACTTCATTTTCTATTTTTCATGCATTTACTGATTTTTTTGAGCTAAATGACCCTGAAATTGAAAAGCACTACAAATGAACTCTGAAAAGGTTGAAAGTTGGCATGGTATCATCATTTCACCCACATAACATGTGCTAAAAAGTTGAGAGGGTTACGGCAAAAACTGGATGCACTTCGTGTACAAAATGGACAATCTCTTTCGAAGTATCAGGGTTTCAGACGAAAACTCGTCTGTTACTAAGGCATTTCATTTTTTTAAACTTATTTCAACTCCAGACTTTTTGTGTGTTCAGTATGCACCATTCGAAGCCACGCCATCAATTTTCAACCCTTTCTGACTTCATTTGCTATTTTTCATGCATTTACTGATTTTTTTGAGCTAAATGACCCTGAAATTGAAAAGCACTACAAATGAACTCTGAAAAGGTTGAAAGTTGGCATGGTATCATCATTTCACCCACATAACATGTGCTAAAAAGTCGAGAGGGTTACGGCAAAAACTGGATGCACTTCGTGTACAAAATGGACAATCTCTTTCGAAGTATCAAGGTTTCAGACGAAAACTCGTCTTTACTAAGGCATTTCATTTTTTTAAACTTATTTCAACTCCAGACTTTTTGTGTGCTCAGTATGCACCATTCAAAGCCACGCCATCAATTTTCAACCCTTTCTGACTTCATTTGCTATTTTTCATGCATTTACTGATTTTTTTGAGCTAAATGACCCTGAAATTGAAAAGCACTACAAATGAACTCTGAAAAGGTTGAAAGTTGGCATGGTATCATCATTTCACCCACATAACATGTGCTAAAAAGTCGAGAGGGTTATGGCAAAAACTGGATGCACATCGTGTACAAAATGGACAATCTCTTTCGAAGTATCAGGGTTTCAGACGAAAACTCGTTTCTTACAAAGGCATTTCATTTTTTTAAACTTATTTCAACTCCAGACTTTTTGTGTGCTCAGTATGCACCATTCGAAGCCACGCCATCAATTTTCAACCCTTTGTGACTTCATTTGCTATTTTTCATGCATTTACTGATTTTTTTGAGCTAAATGACCCTGAAATTGAAAAGCACTACAAATGAACTCTGAAAAGGTTGAAAGTTGGCATGGTATCATCATTTCACCCAGATAACATGTGCTAAAAAGTCGAGAGGGTTACGGCAAAAACTGGATGCACTTCGTGTACAAAATGGACAATCTCTTTCGAAGTATAAGGGTTTCAGACGAAAACTCGTCTGTTACTAAGGCATTTCATTTATTTAAACTTATTTCAACTCCAGACTTTTTGTGTGTTCAGTATGCACCATTCGAAGCCACGCCATCAATTTTCAACCCTTTCTGACTTCATTTGCTATTTTTCATGCATTTACTGATTTTTTTTGAGCTAAATGACCCTGAAATTGAAAAGCACTACAAATGAACTCTGAAAAGGTTGAAAGTTGGCATGGTATCATCATTTCACCCACATAACATGTGCTAAAAAGTCGAGAGGGTTACGGCAAAAACTGGATGCACTTCGTGTACAAAATAGACAATCTCTTTCGAAGTATCAAGGTTTCAAACGAAAACTCGTCTGTTACTAAGGCATTTCATTTTTTTAAACTTATTTCAACTCCAGACTTTTTGTGT
The DNA here is from genome assembly GCA_039707655.1 of Elymus sibiricus. Classification (NCBI taxonomy): domain Eukaryota; kingdom Viridiplantae; phylum Streptophyta; class Magnoliopsida; order Poales; family Poaceae; genus Elymus; species Elymus sibiricus. The sequence goes on from CM077667.1 coordinate 55,843,170, forward strand.
GTTCAGTATGCACCATTCGAAGCCACGCCATCAATTTTCAACCCGTTCTGACTTCATTTGCTATTTTTCATGCATTTACTGATTTTTTTGAGCTAAATGACCCTGAAATTGAAAAGCACTACAAATGAACTCTGAAAAGGTTGAAAGTTGGCATGGTATCATCATTTCACCCACATAACATGTGCTAAAAAGTTGACAGGGTTACGGCAAAAACTGGATGCACTTTGTGTACAAAATGGACAATCTCTTTCGAAGTATCAGGGTTTCAGACGAAAACTCGTGTGTTGCTAAGGCATTTCATTTTTTAAAACTTATTTCAACTCCAGACTTTTTGTGTGCTCAGTATGCACCATTCGAAGCCACGCCATCAATTTTCAACCCTTCCTGACTTCATTTGCTATTTTTCATGCATTTACTGATTTTTTTGTGCTAAATGACCCTGAAATTGAAAAGCACTACAAATGAACTCTGAAAAGGTTAAAAGTTGGCATGGTGTCATAATTTCACCCACATAACATGTGCTAAAAAGTTGAGAGGGTTACGGCAAAAACTGGATGCACTTCGTGTACAGAATGGACAATCTCTTTTGAAGTATCAGGATTTCAAACGAAAACTCGTGTGTTACTAAGGCATTTCATTTTTTTAAACTTATTTCAACTCCAGACGTTTTGTGTGTTCAGTATGCAACATTCGAAGCCACGCCATCAATTTTCAACCCTTTCTTACTTCATTTTCTATTTTTCATGCATTTACTGATTTTTTTGAGCTAAATGACCCTGAAATTGAAAAGCACTACAAATGAACTCTGAAAAGGTTGAAAGTTGGCATGGTATCATCATTTCACCCACATAACATGTGCTAAAAAGTTGAGAGGGTTACGGCAAAAACTGGATGCACTTCGTGTACAAAATGGACAATCTCTTTCGAAGTATCAGGGTTTCAGACGAAAACTCGTCTGTTACTAAGGCATTTCATTTTTTTAAACTTATTTCAACTCCAGACTTTTTGTGTGTTCAGTATGCACCATTCGAAGCCACGCCATCAATTTTCAACCCTTTCTGACTTCATTTGCTATTTTTCATGCATTTACTGATTTTTTTGAGCTAAATGACCCTGAAATTGAAAAGCACTACAAATGAACTCTGAAAAGGTTGAAAGTTGGCATGGTATCATCATTTCACCCACATAACATGTGCTAAAAAGTCGAGAGGGTTACAGCAAAAACTGGATGCACTTCGTGTACAAAATGGACAATCTCTTTCGAAGTATCAGGGTTTCAGACGAAAACTCGTCTTTACTAAGGCATTTCATTTTTTAAACTTATTTCAACTCCAGACTTTTTGTGTGCTCAGTATGCACCATTGAAAGCCACGCCATCAATTTTCAACCCTTTCTGACTTCATTTGCTATTTTTCATGCATTTACTGATTTTTTTGAGCTAAATGACCCTGAAATTGAAAAGCACTACAAATGAACTCTGAAAAGGTTGAAAGTTGGCATGGTATCATCATTTCACCCACATAACATGTGCTAAAAAGTCGAGAGGGTTATGGCAAAAACTGGATGCACATCGTGTACAAAATGGACAATCTCTTTCGAAGTATCAGGGTTTCAGACGAAAACTCGTTTCTTACAAAGGCATTTCATTTTTTTAAACTTATTTCAACTCCAGACTTTTTGTGTGTTCAGTATGCACCATTCAAAGCCACGCCATCAATTTTCAACCCTTTGTGATTTCATTTGCTATTTTTCATGCATTTACTCATTTTTTTGAGCTAAATGACCCTGAAATTGAAAAGCACTACAAATGAACTCTGAAAAGGTTGAAAGTTGGCATGGTATCATCATTTCACCCAGATAACATGTGCTAAAAAGTCGAGAGGGTTACGGCAAAAACTGGATGCACTTCGTGTACAAAATGGACAATCTCTTTCGAAGTATAAGGGTTTCAGACGAAAACTCGTCTGTTACTAAGGCATTTCATTTTTTTAAACTTATTTCAACTCCAGACTTTTTGTGTGTTTAGTATGCACCATTCGAAGCCACGCCATCAATTTTCAACCCTTTCTGACTTCATTTGCTATTTTTCATGCATTTACTGATTTTTTTGAGCTAAATGACCCTGAAATTGAAAAGCACTACAAATGAACTCTGAAAAGGATGAAAGTTGGCATGGTATCATCATTTCACCCACATAACATGTGCTAAAAAGTCGAGAGGGTTACGGCAAAAACTGGATGCACTTCGTGTACAAAATAGACAATCTCTTTCGAAGTATCAAGGTTTCAAACGAAAACTCGTCTGTTACTAAGGCATTTCATTTTTTTAAACTTATTTCAACTCCAGACTTTTTGTGTGTTTAGTATGCACCATTCGAAGCCACGCCATCAATTTTCAACCCGTTCTGACTTCATTTGCTATTTTTCATGCATTTACTGATTTTTTTGAGCTAAATGACCCTGAAATTGAAAAGCACTACAAATGAACTCTAAAAAGGTTGAAAGTTGGCATGGTATCATCATTTCACCCACATAACATGTGCTAAAAAGTTGACAGGGTTACGGCAAAAACTGGATGCACTTTGTGTACAAAATGGACAATCTCTTTCGAAGTATCAGGGTTTCAGACGAAAACTCGTGTGTTGCTAAGGCATTTCATTTTTTAAAACTTATTTCAACTCCAGACTTTTTGTGTGCTCAGTATGCACCATTCGAATCCACGCCATCAATTTTCAACCCTTGCTGACTTCATTTGCTATTTTTCATGCATTTACTGATTTTTTTGAGCTAAATGACCCTGAAATTGAAAAGCACTACAAATGAACTCTGAAAAGGTTGAAAGTTGGCATGGTATCATCATTTCACCCACATAACATGTGCTAAAAAGTTGACAGGGTTACGGCAAAAACTGGATGCACTTTGTGTACAAAATGGACAATCTCTTTCGAAGTATCAGGGTTTCAGACGAAAACTCGTGTGTTGCTAAGGCATTTCATTTTTTTAAACTTATTTCAACTCCAGACTTTTTGTGTGCTCAGTATGCACCATTCGAAGCCACGCCATCAATTTTCAACCCTTTCTGACTTCATTTGCTATTTTTCATGCATTTACTGATTTTTTTGAGCTAAATGACCCTGAAATTGAAAAGCACTACAAATGAACTCTGAAAAGGTTAAAAGTTGGCATGGTGTCATAATTTCACCCACATAACATGTGCTAAAAAGTTGAGAGGGTTACGGCAAAAACTGGATGCACTTCGTGTACAGAATGGACAATCTCTTTTGAAGTATCAGGAGTTCAAACGAAAACTCGTGTGTTACTAAGGCATTTCATTTTTTTAAACTTATTTCAACTCCAGACTTTTTGTGTGTTCAGTATGCAACATTCGAAGCCACGCCATCAATTTTCAACCCTTTCTTACTTCATTTGCTATTTTTCATGCATTTACTGATTTTTTTTAGCTAAATGACCCTCAAATTGAAAAGCACTACAAATGAACTCTGAAAAGGTTGAAAGTTGGCATGGTATCATCATTTCACCCACATAACATGTGCTAAAAAGTTGAGAGGGTTACGGCAAAAACTGGATGCACTTCGTGTACAAAATGGACAATCTCTGTCGAAGTATCAGTGTTTCAGACGAAAACTCGTCTGTTACTAAGGCATTTCATTTTTTTAAACTTATTTCAACTCCAGACTTTTTGTGTGTTCAGTATGCACCATTCGAAGCCACGCCATCAATTTTCAATCCTTTCTGACTTCATTTGCTATTTTTCATGCATTTACTGATTTTTTTGTGCTAAATGACCCTGAAATTGAAAAGCACTACAAATGAACTCTGAAAAGGTTGAAAGTTGGCATGGTATCATCATTTCACCCACATAACATGTGCCAAAAAGTCGAGAGGGTTACGGCAAAAACTGGATGCACTTCATGTACAAAATGGACAATCTCTTTCGAAGTATCAGGGTTTCAGACGAAAACTCGTCTTTACTAAGGCATTTCATTTTTTTAAACTTATTTCAACTCCAGACTTTTTGTGTGCTCAGTATGCACCATTCAAAGCCACGCCATCAATTTTCAACCCTTTCTGACTTCATTTGCTATTTTTCATGCATTTACTGATTTTTTTGAGCTAAATGACCCTGAAATTGAAAAGCACTACAAATGAACTCTGAAAAGGTTGAAAGTTGGCATGGTATCATCATTTCACCCACATAACATGTGCTAAAAAGTCGAGAGGGTTATGGCAAAAACTGGATGCACATCGTGTACAAAATGGACAATCTCTTTCGAAGTATCAGGGTTTCAGACGAAAACTCGTTTCTTACAAAGGCATTTCATTTTTTTAAACTTATTTCAACTCCAGACTTTTTGTGTGTTCAGTATGCACCATTCGAAGCCACGCCATCAATTTTCAACCCTTTGTGACTTCATTTGCTATTTTTCATGCATTTACTCATTTTTTTGAGCTAAATGACCCTGAAATTGAAAAGCACTACAAATGAACTCTGAAAAGGTTGAAAGTTGGCATGGTATCATCATTTCACCCAGATAACATGTGCTAAAAAGTCGAGAGGGTTACGGCAAAAACTGGATGCACTTCGTGTACAAAATGGACAATCTCTTTCGAAGTATAAGGGTTTCAGACGAAAACTCGTCTGTTACTAAGGCATTTCATTTTTTTAAACTTATTTCAACTCCAGACTTTTTGTGTGTTTAGTATGCACCATTTGAAGCCACGCCATCAATTTTCAACCCTTTCTGACTTCATTTGCTATTTTTCATGCATTTACTGATTTTTTTTGAGCTAAATGACCCTGAAATTGAAAAGCACTACAAATGAACTCTGAAAAGGTTGAAAGTTGGCATGGTATCATCATTTCACCCACATAACATGTGCTAAAAAGTCGAGAGGGTTACGGCAAAAACTGGATGCACTTCGTGTACAAAATAGACAATCTCTTTCGAAGTATCAAGGTTTCAAACGAAAACTCGTCTGTTACTAAGGCATTTCATTTTTTTAAACTTATTTCAACTCCAGACTTTTTGTGTGTTCAGTATGCACCATTCGAAGCCACGCCATCAATTTTCAACCCGTTCTGACTTCATTTGCTATTTTTCATGCATTTACTGATTTTTTTGAGCTAAATGACCCTGAAATTGAAAAGCACTACAAATGAACTCTGAAAAGGTTGAAAGTTGGCATGGTATCATCATTTCACCCACATAACATGTGCTAAAAAGTTGACAGGGTTACGGCAAAAACTGGATGCACTTTGTGTACAAAATGGACAATCTCTTTCGAAGTATCAGGGTTTCAGACGAAAACTCGTGTGTTGCTAAGGCATTTCATTTTTTAAAACTTATTTCAACTCCAGACTTTTTGTGTGCTCAGTATGCACCATTCGAAGCCACGCCATCAATTTTCAACCCTTTCTGACTTCATTTGCTATTTTTCATGCATTTACTGATTTTTTTGAGCTAAATGACCCTGAAATTGAAAAGCACTACAAATGAACTCTGAAAAGGTTGAAAGTTGGCATGGTATCATCATTTCACCCACATAACATGTGCTAAAAAGTTGACAGGGTTACGGCAAAAACTGGATGCACTTTGTGTACAAAATGGACAATCTCTTTCGAAGTATCAGGGTTTCAGACGAAAACTCGTGTGTTGCTAAGGCATTTCATTTTTTTAAACTTATTTCAACTCCAGACTTTTTGTGTGCTCAGTATGCACCATTCGAAGCCACGCCATCAATTTTCAACCCTTTCTGACTTCATTTGCTATTTTTCATGCATTTACTGATTTTTTTGAGCTAAATGACCCTGAAATTGAAAAGCACTACAAATGAACTCTGAAAAGGTTAAAAGTTGGCATGGTGTCATAATTTCACCCACATAACATGTGCTAAAAAGTTGAGAGGGTTACGGCAAAAACTGGATGCACTTCGTGTACAGAATGGACAATCTCTTTTGAAGTATCAGGATTTCAAACGAAAACTCGTGTGTTACTAAGGCATTTCATTTTTTTAAACTTATTTCAACTCCAGACTTTTTGTGTGTTCAGTATGCAACATTCGAAGCCACGCCATCAATTTTCAACCCTTTCTTACTTCATTTGCTATTTTTTATGCATTTACTGATTTTTTTGAGCTAAATGACCCTGAAATTGAAAAGCACTACAAATGAACTCTGAAAAGGTTGAAAGTTGGCATGGTATCATCATTTCACCCACATAACATGTGCTAAAAAGTTGAGAGGGTTACGGCAAAAACTGGATGCACTTCGTGTATAAAATGGACAATCTCTTTCGAAGTATCAGGGTTTCAGACGAAAACTCGTCTGTTACTAAGGCATTTCATTTTTTTAAACTTATTTCAACTCCAGACTTTTTGTGTGTTCAGTATGCACCATTCGAAGCCACGCCATCAATTTTCAACCCTTTCTGACTTCATTTGCTATTTTTCATGCATTTACTGATTTTTTTGAGCTAAATGACCCTGAAATTGAAAAGCACTACAAATGAACTCTGAAAAGGTTGAAAGTTGGCATGGTATCATCATTTCACCCACATAACATGTGCTAAAAAGTCGAGAGGGTTACGGCAAAAACTGGATGCACTTCGTGTACAAAATGGACAATCTCTTTCGAAGTATCAGGGTTTCAGACGAAAACTCGTCTTTACTAAGGCATTTCATTTTTTTAAACTTATTTCAACTCCAGACTTTTTGTGTGCTCAGTATGCACCATTCAAAGCCACGCCATCAATTTTCAACCCTTTCTGACTTCATTTGCTATTTTTCATGCATTTACTGATTTTTTTGAGCTAAATGACCCTGAAATTGAAAAGCACTACAAATGAACTCTGAAAAGGTTGAAAGTTGGCATGGTATCATCATTTCACCCACATAACATGTGCTAAAAAGTCGAGAGGGTTATGGCAAAAACTGGATGCACATCGTGTACAAAATGGACAATCTCTTTCGAAGTATCAGGGTTTCAGACGAAAACTCGTTTCTTACAAAGGCATTTCATTTTTTTAAACTTATTTCAACTCCAGACTTTTTCTGTGTTCAGTATGCACCATTCGAAGCCACGCCATCAATTTTCAACCCTTTGTGACTTCATTTGCTATTTTTCATGCATTTACTGATTTTTTTGAGCTAAATGACCCTGAAATTGAAAAGCACTACAAATGAACTCTGAAAAGGTTGAAAGTTGGCATGGTATCATCATTTCACCCAGATAACATGTGCTAAAAAGTCGAGAGGGTTACGGCAAAAACTGGATGCACTTCGTGTACAAAATGGACAATCTCTTTCGAAGTATAAGGGTTTCAGACGAAAAGTCGTCTGTTACTAAGGCATTTCATTTTTTTAAACTTATTTCAACTCCAGACTTTTTGTGTGTTTAGTATGCACCATTCGAAGCCACGCCATCAATTTTCAACCCGTTCTGACTTCATTTGCTATTTTTCATGCATTTACTGATTTTTTTGTGCTAAATGACCCTGAAATTGAAAAGCACTACAAATGAACTCTGAAAAGGTTGAAAGTTGGCATGGTATCATCATTTCACCCACATAACATGTGCTAAAAAGTTGACAGGGTTACGGCAAAAACTGGATGCACTTTGTGTACAAAATGGACAATCTCTTTCGAAGTATCAGGGTTTCAGACGAAAACTCGTGTGTTGCTAAGGCATTTCATTTTTTAAAACTTATTTCAACTCCAAACTTTTTGTGTGCTCAGTATGCACCATTCGAAGCCACGCCATCAATTTTCAACCCTTTCTGACTTCATTTGCTATATTTCATGCATTTACTGATTTTTTTGAGCTAAATGACCCTGAAATTGAAAAGCACTACAAATGAACTCTGAAAAGGTTGAAAGTTGGCATGGTATCATCATTTCACCCACATAACATGTGCTAAAAAGTTGACAGGGTTACGGCAAAAACTGGATGCACTTTGTGTACAAAATGGACAATCTCTTTCGAAGTATCAGGGTTTCAGACGAAAACTCGTGTGTTGCTAAGGCATTTCATTTTTTTAAACTTATTTCAACTCCAGACTTTTTGTGTGCTCAGTATGCACCATTCGAAGCCACGCCATCAATTTTCAACCCTTTCTGACTTCATTTGCTATTTTTCATGCATTTACTGATTTTTTTGAGCTAAATGGCCCTGAAATTGAAAAGCACTACAAATGAACTCTGAAAAGGTTAAAAGTTGGCATGGTGTCATAATTTCACCCACATAACATGTGCTAAAAAGTTGAGAGGGTTACGGCAAAAACTGGATGCACTTCGTGTACAGAATGGACAATCTCTTTTGAAGTATCAGGATTTCAAACGAAAACTCGTGTGTTACTAAGGCATTTCATTTTTTTAAACTTATTTCAACTCCAGACTTTTTGTGTGTTCAGTATGCAACATTCGAAGCCACGCCATCAATTTTCAACCCTTTCTTACTTCATTTGCTATTTTTCATGCATTTACTGATTTTTTTTAGCTAAATGACCCTCAAATTGAAAAGCACTACAAATGAACTCTGAAAAGGTTGAAAGTTGGCATGGTATCATCATTTCACCCACATAACATGTGCTAAAAAGTTGAGAGGGTTACGACAAAAACTGGATGCACTTCGTGTACAAAATGGACAATCTCTTTCGAAGTATCAGGGTTTCAGACGAAAACTCGTCTGTTACTAAGGCATTTCATTTTTTTAAACTTATTTCAACTCCAGACTTTTTGTGTGTTCAGTATGCACCATTCGAAGCCACGCCATCAATTTTCAACCCTTTCTGACTTCATTTGCTATTTTTCATGCATTTACTGATTTTTTTGAGCTAAATGACCCTGAAATTGAAAAGCACTACAAATGAACTCTGAAAAGGTTGAAAGTTGGCATGGTATCATCATTTCACCCACATAACATGTGCTAAAAAGTCGAGAGGGTTACGGCAAAAACTGGATGCACTTCGTGTACAAAATGGACAATCTCTTTCGAAGTATCAGGGTTTCAGACGAAAAGTCGTCTTTACTAAGGCATTTCATTTTTTTAAACTTATTTCAACTCCAGACTTTTTGTGTGTTTAGTATGCACCATTCGAAGCCACGCCATCAATTTTCAACCCGTTCTGACTTCATTTGCTATTTTTCATGCATTTACTGATTTTTTTGTGCTAAATGACCCTGAAATTGAAAAGCACTACAAATGAACTCTGAAAAGGTTGAAAGTTGGCATGGTATCATCATTTCACCCACATAACATGTGCTAAAAAGTTGACAGGGTTACGGCAAAAACTGGATGCACTTTGTGTACAAAATGGACAATCTCTTTCGAAGTATCAGGGTTTCAGACGAAAACTCGTGTGTTGCTAAGGCATTTCATTTTTTAAAACTTATTTCAACTCCAAACTTTTTGTGTGCTCAGTATGCACCATTCGAAGCCACGCCATCAATTTTCAACCCTTTCTGACTTCATTTGCTATATTTCATGCATTTACTGATTTTTTTGAGCTAAATGACCCTGAAATTGAAAAGCACTACAAATGAACTCTGAAAAGGTTGAAAGTTGGCATGGTATCATCATTTCACCCACATAACATGTGCTAAAAAGTTGACAGGGTTACGGCAAAAACTGGATGCACTTTGTGTACAAAATGGACAATCTCTTTCGAAGTATCAGGGTTTCAGACGAAAACTCGTGTGTTGCTAAGGCATTTCATTTTTTTAAACTTATTTCAACTCCAGACTTTTTGTGTGCTCAGTATGCACCATTCGAAGCCACGCCATCAATTTTCAACCCTTTCTGACTTCATTTGCTATTTTTCATGCATTTACTGATTTTTTTGAGCTAAATGGCCCTGAAATTGAAAAGCACTACAAATGAACTCTGAAAAGGTTAAAAGTTGGCATGGTGTCATAATTTCACCCACATAACATGTGCTAAAAAGTTGAGAGGGTTACGGCAAAAACTGGATGCACTTCGTGTACAGAATGGACAATCTCTTTTGAAGTATCAGGATTTCAAACGAAAACTCGTGTGTTACTAAGGCATTTCATTTTTTTAAACTTATTTCAACTCCAGACTTTTTGTGTGTTCAGTATGCAACATTCGAAGCCACGCCATCAATTTTCAACCCTTTCTTACTTCATTTGCTATTTTTCATGCATTTACTGATTTTTTTTAGCTAAATGACCCTCAAATTGAAAAGCACTACAAATGAACTCTGAAAAGGTTGAAAGTTGGCATGGTATCATCATTTCACCCACATAACATGTGCTAAAAAGTTGAGAGGGTTACGACAAAAACTGGATGCACTTCGTGTACAAAATGGACAATCTCTTTCGAAGTATCAGGGTTTCAGACGAAAACTCGTCTGTTACTAAGGCATTTCATTTTTTTAAACTTATTTCAACTCCAGACTTTTTGTGTGTTCAGTATGCACCATTCGAAGCCACGCCATCAATTTTCAACCCTTTCTGACTTCATTTGCTATTTTTCATGCATTTACTGATTTTTTTGAGCTAAATGACCCTGAAATTGAAAAGCACTACAAATGAACTCTGAAAAGGTTGAAAGTTGGCATGGTATCATCATTTCACCCACATAACATGTGCTAAAAAGTCGAGAGGGTTACGGCAAAAACTGGATGCACTTCGTGTACAAAATGGACAATCTCTTTCGAAGTATCAGGGTTTCAGACGAAAACTCGTCTTTACTAAGGCATTTCATTTTTTTAAACTTATTTCAACTCCAGACTTTTTGTGTGCTCAGTATGCACCATTCAAAGCCACGCCATCAATTTTCAACCCTTTCTGACTTCATTTGCTATTTTTCATGCATTTACTGATTTTTTTGAGCTAAATGACCCTGAAATTGAAAAGCACTACAAATGAACTCTGAAAAGGTTGAAAGTTGGCATGGTATCATCATTTCACCCACATAACATGTGCTAAAAAGTCGAGAGGGTTATGGCAAAAACTGGATGCACATCGTGTACAAAATGGACAATCTCTTTCGAAGTATCGGGGTTTCAGACGAAAACTCGTTTCTTACAAAGGCATTTCATTTTTTTAAACTTATTTCAACTCCAGACTTTTTGTGTGTTCAGTATGCACCATTCGAAGCCACGCCATCAATTTTCAACCCTTTGTGACTTCATTTGCTATTTTTCATGCATTTACTCATTTTTTTGAGCTAAATGACCCTGAAATTGAAAAGCACTACAAATGAACTCTGAAAAGGTTGAAAGTTGGCATGGTATCATCATTTCACCCAGATAACATGTGCTAAAAAGTCGAGAGGGTTACGGCAAAAACTGGATGCACTTCGTGTACAAAATGGACAATCTCTTTCGAAGTATAAGGGTTTCAGACGAAAACTCGTCTGTTACTAAGGCATTTCATTTTTTTAAACTTATTTCAACTCCAGACTTTTTGTGTGTTTAGTATGCACCATTCGAAGCCACGCCATCAATTTTCAACCCTTTCTGACTTCATTTGCTATTTTTCATGCATTTACTGATTTTTTTTGAGCTAAATGACCCTGAAATTGAAAAGCACTACAAATGAACTCTGAAAAGGTTGAAAGTTGGCATGGTATCATCATTTCACCCACATAACATGTGCTAAAAAGTCGAGAGGGTTACGGCAAAAACTGGATGCACTTCGTGTACAAAATAGACAATCTCTTTCGAAGTATCAAGGTTTCAAACGAAAACTCGTCTGTTACTAAGGCATTTCATTTTTTTAAACTTATTTCAACTCCAGACTTTTTGTGTGTTCAGTATGCACCATTCGAAGCCACGCCATCAATTTTCAACCCGTTCTGACTTCATTTGCTATTTTTCATGCATTTACTGATTTTTTTGAGCTAAATGACCCTGAAATTGAAAAGCACTACAAATGAACTCTGAAAAGGTTGAAAGTTGGCATGGTATCATCATTTCACCCACATAACATGTGCTAAAAAGTTGACAGGGTTACGGCAAAAACTGGATGCACTTTGTGTACAAAATGGACAATCTCTTTCGAAGTATCAGGGTTTCAGACGAAAACTCGTGTGTTGCTAAGGCATTTCATTTTTTAAAACTTATTTCAACTCCAGACTTTTTGTGTGCTCAGTATGCACCATTCGAAGCCACGCCATCAATTTTCAACCCTTTCTGACTTCATTTGCTATTTTTCATGCATTTACTGATTTTTTTGAGCTAAATGACCCTGAAATTGAAAAGCACTACAAATGAACTCTGAAAACGTTGAAAGTTGGCATGGTATCATCATTTCACCCACATAACATGTGCTAAAAAGTTGACAGGGTTACGGCAAAAACTGGATGCACTTTGTGTACAAAATGGACAATCTCTTTCGAAGTATCAGGGTTTCAGACGAAAACTCGTGTGTTGCTAAGGCATTTCATTTTTTTATACTTATTTCAACTCCAGACTTTTTGTGTGCTCAGTATGCACCATTCGAAGCCACGCCATCAATTTTCAACCCTTTCTGACTTCATTTGCTATTTTTCATGCATTTACTGATTTTTTTTGAGCTAAATGACCCTGAAATTGAAAAGCACTACAAATGAACTCTGAAAAGGTTAAAAGTTGGCATGGTGTCATAATTTCACCCACATAACATGTGCTAAAAAGTTGAGAGGGTTACGGCAAAAACTGGATGCACTTCGTGTACAGAATGAACAATCTCTTTTGAAGTATCAGGATTTCAAACGAAAACTCGTGTGTTACTAAGGCATTTCATTTTTTTAAACTTATTTCAACTCCAGACTTTTTGTGTGTTCAGTATGCAACATTCGAAGCCACGCCATCAATTTTCAACCCTTTCTTACTTCATTTGCTATTTTTCATGCATTTACTGATTTTTTTGAGCTAAATGACCCTGAAATTGAAAAGCACTACAAATGAACTCTGAAAAGGTTGAAAGTTGGCATGGTATCATCATTTCACCCACATAACATGTGCTAAAAAGTTGAGAGGGTTACGGCAAAAACTGGATGCACTTCGTGTACAAAATGGACAATCTCTTTCGAAGTATCAGGGTTTCAGACGAAAACTCGTCTGTTACTAAGGCATTTCATTTTTTTAAACTTATTTCAACTCCAGACTTTTTGTGTGTTCAGTATGCACCATTCGAAGCCACGCCATCAATTTTCAACCCTTTCTGACTTCATTTGCTATTTTTCATGCATTTACTGATTTTTTTGAGCTAAATGACCCTGAAATTGAAAAGCACTACAAATGAACTCTGAAAAGGTTGAAAGTTGGCATGGTATCATCATTTCACCCACATAACATGTGCTAAAAAGTCGAGAGGGTTACGGCAAAAACTGGATGCACTTCGTGTACAAAATGGACAATCTCTTTCGAAGTATCAGGGTTTCAGACGAAAACTCGTCTTTACTAAGGCATTTCATTTTTTTAAACTTATTTCAACTCCAGACTTTTTGTGTGCTCAGTATGCACCATTCAAAGCCACGCCATCAATTTTCAACCCTTTCTGACTTCATTTGCTATTTTTCATGCATTTACTGATTTTTTTGAGCTAAATGACCCTGAAATTGAAAAGCACTACAAATGAACTCTGAAAAGGTTGAAAGTTGGCATGGTATCATCATTTCACCCACATAACATGTGCTAAAAAGTCGAGAGGGTTATGGCAAAAACTGGATGCACATCGTGTACAAAATGGACAATCTCTTTCGAAGTATCAGGGTTTCAGACGAAAACTCGTTTCTTACAAAGGCATTTCATTTTTTTAAACTTATTTCAACTCCAGACTTTTTGTGTGTTCAGTATGCACCATTCGAAGCCACGCCATCAATTTTCAACCCTTTGTGACTTCATTTGCTATTTTTCATGCATTTACTCATTTTTTTGAGCTAAATGACCCTGAAATTGAAAAGCACTACAAATGAACTCTGAAAAGGTTGAAAGTTGGCATGGTATCATCATTTCACCCAGATAACATGTGCTAAAAAGTCGAGAGGGTTACGGCAAAAACTGGATGCACTTCGTGTACAAAATGGACAATCTCTTTCGAAGTATAAGGGTTTCAGACGAAAACTCGTCTGTTACTAAGGCATTTCATTTTTTTAAACTTATTTCAACTCCAGACTTTTTGTGTGTTTAGTATGCACCATTCGAAGCCACGCCATCAATTTTCAACCCTTTCTGACTTCATTTGCTATTTTTCATGCATTTACTGATTTTTTTGAGCTAAATGACCCTGAAATTGAAAAGCACTACAAATGAACTCTGAAAAGGTTGAAAGTTGGCATGGTATCATCATTTCACCCACATAACATGTGCTAAAAAGTCGAGAGGGTTACGGCAAAAACTGGATGCACTTCGTGTACAAAATAGACAATCTCTTTCGAAGTATCAAGGTTTCAAACGAAAACTCGTCTGTTACTAAGGCATTTCATTTTTTTAAACTTATTTCAACTCCAGACTTTTTGTGTGTTCAGTATGCACCATTCGAAGCCACGCCATCAATTTTCAACCCGTTCTGACTTCATTTGCTATTTTTCATGCATTTACTGATTTTTTTGAGCTAAATGACCCTGAAATTGAAAAGCACTACAAATGAACTCTGAAAAGGTTGAAAGTTGGCATGGTATCATCATTTCACCCACATAACATGTGCTAAAAAGTTGACAGGGTTACGGCAAAAACTGGATGCACTTTGTGTACAAAATGGACAATCTCTTTCGAAGTATCAGGGTTTCAGACGAAAACTCGTGTGTTGCTAAGGCATTTCATTTTTTAAAACTTATTTCAACTCCAGACTTTTTGTGTGCTCAGTATGCACCATTCGAAGCCACGCCATCAATTTTCAACCCTTTCTGACTTCATTTGCTATTTTTCATGCATTTACTGATTTTTTTGAGCTAAATGACCCTGAAATTGAAAAGCACTACAAATGAACTCTGAAAACGTTGAAAGTTGGCATGGTATCATCATTTCACCCACATAACATGTGCTAAAAAGTTGACAGGGTTACGGCAAAAACTGGATGCACTTTGTGTACAAAATGGACAATCTCTTTCGAAGTATCAGGGTTTCAGACGAAAACTCGTGTGTTGCTAAGGCATTTCATTTTTTTATACTTATTTCAACTCCAGACTTTTTGTGTGCTCAGTATGCACCATTCGAAGCCACGCCATCAATTTTCAACCCTTTCTGACTTCATTTGCTATTTTTCATGCATTTACTGATTTTTTTTGAGCTAAATGACCCTGAAATTGAAAAGCACTACAAATGAACTCTGAAAAGGTTAAAAGTTGGCATGGTGTCATAATTTCACCCACATAACATGTGCTAAAAAGTTGAGAGGGTTACGGCAAAAACTGGATGCACTTCGTGTACAGAATGAACAATCTCTTTTGAAGTATCAGGATTTCAAACGAAAACTCGTGTGTTACTAAGGCATTTCATTTTTTTAAACTTATTTCAACTCCAGACTTTTTGTGTGTTCAGTATGCAACATTCGAAGCCACGCCATCAATTTTCAACCCTTTCTTACTTCATTTGCTATTTTTCATGCATTTACTGATTTTTTTGAGCTAAATGACCCTGAAATTGAAAAGCACTACAAATGAACTCTGAAAAGGTTGAAAGTTGGCATGGTATCATCATTTCACCCACATAACATGTGCTAAAAAGTTGAGAGGGTTACGGCAAAAACTGGATGCACTTCGTGTACAAAATGGACAATCTCTTTCGAAGTATCAGGGTTTCAGACGAAAACTCGTCTGTTACTAAGGCATTTCATTTTTTTAAACTTATTTCAACTCCAGACTTTTTGTGTGTTCAGTATGCACCATTCGAAGCCACGCCATCAATTTTCAACCCTTTCTGACTTCATTTGCTATTTTTCATGCATTTACTGATTTTTTTGAGCTAAATGACCCTGAAATTGAAAAGCACTACAAATGAACTCTGAAAAGGTTGAAAGTTGGCATGGTATCATCATTTCACCCACATAACATGTGCTAAAAAGTCGAGAGGGTTACGGCAAAAACTGGATGCACTTCGTGTACAAAATGGACAATCTCTTTCGAAGTATCAGGGTTTCAGACGAAAACTCGTCTTTACTAAGGCATTTCATTTTTTTAAACTTATTTCAACTCCAGACTTTTTGTGTGCTCAGTATGCACCATTCAAAGCCACGCCATCAATTTTCAACCCTTTCTGACTTCATTTGCTATTTTTCATGCATTTACTGATTTTTTTGAGCTAAATGACCCTGAAATTGAAAAGCACTACAAATGAACTCTGAAAAGGTTGAAAGTTGGCATGGTATCATCATTTCACCCACATAACATGTGCTAAAAAGTCGAGAGGGTTATGGCAAAAACTGGATGCACATCGTGTACAAAATGGACAATCTCTTTCGAAGTATCAGGGTTTCAGACGAAAACTCGTTTCTTACAAAGGCATTTCATTTTTTTAAACTTATTTCAACTCCAGACTTTTTGTGTGTTCAGTATGCACCATTCGAAGCCACGCCATCAATTTTCAACCCTTTGTGACTTCATTTGCTATTTTTCATGCATTTACTCATTTTTTTGAGCTAAATGACCCTGAAATTGAAAAGCACTACAAATGAACTCTGAAAAGGTTGAAAGTTGGCATGGTATCATCATTTCACCCAGATAACATGTGCTAAAAAGTCGAGAGGGTTACGGCAAAAACTGGATGCACTTCGTGTACAAAATGGACAATCTCTTTCGAAGTATAAGGGTTTCAGACGAAAACTCGTCTGTTACTAAGGCATTTCATTTTTTTAAACTTATTTCAACTCCAGACTTTTTGTGTGTTTAGTATGCACCATTCGAAGCCACGCCATCAATTTTCAACCCTTTCTGACTTCATTTGCTATTTTTCATGCATTTACTGATTTTTTTGAGCTAAATGACCCTGAAATTGAAAAGCACTACAAATGAACTCTGAAAAGGTTGAAAGTTGGCATGGTATCATCATTTCACCCACATAACATGTGCTAAAAAGTCGAGAGGGTTACGGCAAAAACTGGATGCACTTCGTGTACAAAATAGACAATCTCTTTCGAAGTATCAAGGTTTCAAACGAAAACTCGTCTGTTACTAAGGCATTTCATTTTTTTAAACTTATTTCAACTCCAGACTTTTTGTGTGTTCAGTATGCACCATTCGAAGCCACGCCATCAATTTTCAACCCGTTCTGACTTCATTTGCTATTTTTCATGCATTTACTGATTTTTTTGAGCTAAATGACCCTGAAATTGAAAAGCACTACAAATGAACTCTGAAAAGGTTGAAAGTTGGCATGGTATCATCATTTCACCCACATAACATGTGCTAAAAAGTTGAGATGGTTACGGCAAAAACTGGATGCACTTCGTGTACAAAATGGACAATCTCTTTCGAAGTATCAGGGTTTCAGACGAAAACTCGTCTTTACTAAGGCATTTCATTTTTTTAAACTTATTTCAACTCCAGACTTTTTGTGTGCTCAGTATGCACCATTCAAAGCCACGCCATCAATTTTCAACCCTTTCTGACTTCATTTGCTATTTTTCATGCATTTACTGATTTTTTTGAGCTAAATGACCCTGAAATTGAAAAGCACTACAAATGAACTCTGAAAAGGTTGAAAGTTGGCATGGTATCATCATTTCACCCACATAACATGTGCTAAAAAGTCGAGAGGGTTATGGCAAAAACTGGATGCACATCGTGTACAAAATGGACAATCTCTTTCGAAGTATCAGGGTTTCAGACGAAAACTCGTTTCTTACAAAGGCATTTCATTTTTTTAAACTTATTTCAACTCCAGACTTTTTGTGTGTTCAGTATGCACCATTCGAAGCCACGCCATCAATTTTCAACCCTTTGTGACTTCATTTGCTATTTTTCATGCATTTACTCATTTTTTTGAGCTAAATGACCCTGAAATTGAAAAGCACTACAAATGAACTCTGAAAAGGTTGAAAGTTGGCATGGTATCATCATTTCACCCAGATAACATGTGCTAAAAAGTCGAGAGGGTTACGGCAAAAACTGGATGCACTTCGTGTACAAAATGGACAATCTCTTTCGAAGTATAAGGGTTTCAGACGAAAACTCGTCTGTTACTAAGGCATTTCATTTTTTTAAACTTATTTCAACTCCAGACTTTTTGTGTGTTTAGTATGCACCATTCGAAGCCACGCCATCAATTTTCAACCCTTTCTGACTTCATTTGCTATTTTTCATGCATTTACTGATTTTTTTGAGCTAAATGACCCTGAAATTGAAAAGCACTACAAATGAACTCTGAAAAGGTTGAAAGTTGGCATGGTATCATCATTTCACCCACATAACATGTGCTAAAAAGTCGAGAGGGTTACGGCAAAAACTGGATGCACTTCGTGTACAAAATAGACAATCTCTTTCGAAGTATCAAGGTTTCAAACGAAAACTCGTCTGTTACTAAGGCATTTCATTTTTTTAAACTTATTTCAACTCCAGACTTTTTGTGTGTTCAGTATGCACCATTCGAAGCCACGCCATCAATTTTCAACCCGTTCTGACTTCATTTGCTATTTTTCATGCATTTACTGATTTTTTTGAGCTAAATGACCCTGAAATTGAAAAGCACTACAAATGAACTCTGAAAAGGTTGAAAGTTGGCATGGTATCATCATTTCACCCACATAACATGTGCTAAAAAGTTGAGATGGTTACGGCAAAAACTGGATGCACTTCGTGTACAAAATGGACAATCTCTTTCGAAGTATCAGGGTTTCAGACGAAAACTCGTCTTTACTAAGGCATTTCATTTTTTTAAACTTATTTCAACTCCAGACTTTTTGTGTGCTCAGTATGCACCATTCAAAGCCACGCCATCAATTTTCAACCCTTTCTGACTTCATTTGCTATTTTTCATGCATTTACTGATTTTTTTGAGCTAAATGACCCTGAAATTGAAAAGCACTACAAATGAACTCTGAAAAGGTTGAAAGTTGGCATGGTATCATCATTTCACCCACATAACATGTGCTAAAAAGTTGACAGGGTTATGGCAAAAACTGGATGCACATCGTGTACAAAATGGACAATCTCTTTCGAAGTATCAGGGTTTCAGACGAAAACTCGTTTCTTACAAAGGCATTTCATTTTTTTAAACTTATTTCAACTCCAGACTTTTTGTGTGTTCAGTATGCACCATTCGAAGCCACGCCATCAATTTTCAACCCTTTGTGACTTCATTTGCTATTTTTCATGCATTTACTGATTTTTTTGAGCTAAATGACCCTGAAATTGAAAAGCACTACAAATGAACTCTGAAAAGGTTGAAAGTTGGCATGGTATCATCATTTCACCCACATAACATGTGCTAAAAAGTTGACAGGGTTACGGCAAAAACTAGATGCACTTCGTGTACAAAATGGACAATCTCTTTCGAAGTATAAGGGTTTCAGACGAAAACTCGTCTGTTACTAAGGCATTTCATTTTTTTAAACTTATTTCAACTCCAGACTTTTTGTGTGTTCAGTATGCACCATTCGAAGCCACGCCATCAATTTTCAACCCTTTCTGACTTCATTTGCTATTTTTCATGCATTTACTGATTTTTTTGAGCTAAATGACCCTGAAATTGAAAAGCACTACAAATGAACTCTGAAAAGGTTGAAAGTTGGCATGGTATCATCATTTCACCCACATAACATGTGCGAAAAAGTCGAGAGGGTTACGGCAAAAACTGGATGCACTTCGTGTACAAAATGGACAATCTCTTTCGAAGTATCAGGGTTTCAGACGAAAACTCGTCTTTACTAAGGCATTTCATTTTTTTAAACTTATTTCAACTCCAGACTTTTTGTGTGCTCAGTATGCACCATTCGAAGCCACGCCATCAATTTTCAACCCTTTCTGACTTCATTTGCTATTTTTCATGCATTTACTGATTTTTTTGAGCTAAATGACCCTGAAATTGAAAAGCACTACAAATGAACTCTGAAAAGGTTGAAAGTTGGCATGGTATCATCATTTCACCCACATAACATGTGCTAAAAAGTCGAGAGGGTTACGGCAAAAACTGGATGCACTTCGTGTACAAAATGGACAATCTCTTTCGAAGTATCAGGGTTTCAGACGAAAACTCGTCTGTTACTAAGGCATTTCATTTTTTTAAACTTATTTCAACTCCAGACTTTTTGTGTGTTCAGTATGCACCATTCGAAGCCACGCCATCAATTTTCAACCCTTTCTGACTTCATTTGCTATTTTTCATGCATTTACTGATTTTTTTGAGCTAAATGACCCTGAAATTGAAAAGCACTACAAATGAACTCTGAAAAGGTTGAAAGTTGGCATGGTATCATCATTTCACCCACATAACATGTGCTAAAAAGTCGAGAGGGTTACGGCAAAAACTGGATGCACTTCGTGTACAAAATAGACAATCTCTTTCGAAGTATCAAGGTTTCAAACGAAAACTCGTCTGTTACTAAGGCATTTCATTTTTTTAAACTTATTTCAACTCCAGACTTTTTGTGTGTTCAGTATGCACCATTCGAAGCCACGCCATCAATTTTCAACCCGTTCTGACTTCATTTGCTATTTTTCATGCATTTACTTATTTTTTTGAGCTAAATGACCCTGAAATTGAAAAGCACTACAAATGAACTCTGAAAAGGTTGAAAGTTGGCATGGTATCATCATTTCACCCACATAACATGTGCTAAAAAGTTGACAGGGTTACGGCAAAAACTGGATGCACTTTGTGTACAAAATGGACAATCTCTTTCGAAGTATCAGGGTTTCAGACGAAAACTCGTGTGTTGCTAAGGCATTTCATTTTTTAAAACTTATTTCAACTCCAGACTTTTTGTGTGCTCAGTATGCACCATTCGAAGCCACGCCATCAATTTTCAACCCTTTCTGACTTCATTTGCTATTTTTCATGCATTTACTGATTTTTTTGAGCTAAATGACCCTGAAATTGAAAAGCACTACAAATGAACTCTGAAAAGGTTGAAAGTTGGCATGGTATCATCATTTCACCCACATAACATGTGCTAAAAAGTTGACAGGGTTACGGCAAAAACTGGATGCACTTTGTGTACAAAATGGACAATCTCTTTCGAAGTATCAGGGTTTCAGACGAAAACTCGTGTGTTGCTAAGGCATTTCATTTTTTTAAACTTATTTCAACTCCAGACTTTTTGTGTGCTCAGTATGCACCATTCGAAGCCACGCCATCAATTTTCAACCCTTTCTGACTTCATTTGCTATTTTTCATGCATTTACTGATTTTTTTGAGCTAAATGACCCTGAAATTGAAAAGCACTACAAATGAACTCTGAAAAGGTTAAAAGTTGGCATGGTGTCATAATTTCACCCACATAACATGTGCTAAAAAGTTGACAGGGTTACGGCAAAAACTGGATGCACTTCATGTACAGAATGGACAATCTCTTTCGAAGTATCAGGGTTTCAGACGAAAACTCGTCTGTTACTAAGGCATTTCATTTTTTTAAACTTATTTCAACTCCAGACTTTTTGTGTGTTCAGTATGCACCATTCGAAGCCACGCCATCAATTTTCAACCCTTTCTGACTTCATTTGCTATTTTTCATGCATTTACTGATTTTTTTGAGCTAAATGACCCTGAAATTGAAAAGCACTACAAATGAACTCTGAAAAGGTTGAAAGTTGGCATGGTATCATCATTTCACCCACATAACATGTGCTAAAAAGTCGAGAGGGTTACGGCAAAAACTGGATGCACTTTGTGTACAAAATAGACAATCTCTTTCGAAGTATCAAGGTTTCAAACGAAAACTCGTCTGTTACTAAGGCATTTCATTTTTTTAAACTTATTTCAACTCCAGACTTTTTGTGTGTTCAGTATGCACCATTCGAAGCCACGCCATCAATTTTCAACCCGTTCTGACTTCATTTGCTATTTTTCATGCATTTACTGATTTTTTTGAGCTAAATGACCCTGAAATTGAAAAGCACTACAAATGAACTCTGAAAAGGTTGAAAGTTGGCATGGTATCATCATTTCACCCACATAACATGTGCTAAAAAGTTGACAGGGTTACGGCAAAAACTGGATGCACTTTGTGTACAAAATGGACAATCTCTTTCGAAGTATCAGGGTTTCAGACGAAAACTCGTGTGTTGCTAAGGCATTTCATTTTTTAAAACTTATTTCAACTCCAGACTTTTTGTGTGCTCAGTATGCACCATTCGAAGCCACGCCATCAATTTTCAACCCTTTCTGACTTCATTTGCTATTTTTCATGCATTTACTGATTTTTTTGAGCTAAATGACCCTGAAATTGAAAAGCACTACAAATGAACTCTGAAAAGGTTGAAAGTTGGCATGGTATCATCATTTCACCCACATAACATGTGCTAAAAAGTTGACAGGGTTACGGCAAAAACTGGATGCACTTTGTGTACAAAATGGACAATCTCTTTCGAAGTATCAGGGTTTCAGACGAAAACTCGTGTGTTGCTAAGGCATTTCATTTTTTTAAACTTATTTCAACTCCAGACTTTTTGTGTGCTCAGTATGCACCATTCGAAGCCACGCCATCAATTTTCAACCCTTTCTGACTTCATTTGCTATTTTTCATGCATTTACTGATTTTTTTGAGCTAAATGACCCTGAAATTGAAAAGCACTACAAATGAACTCTGAAAAGGTTAAAAGTTGGCATGGTGTCATCATTTCACCCACATAACATGTGCTAAAAAGTTGAGAGGGTTACGGCAAAAACTGGATGCACTTCGTGTACAAAATGGACAATCTCTTTTGAAGTATCAGGATTTCAAACGAAAACTCGTGTGTTACTAAGGCATTTCATTTTTTTAAAATTATTTCAACTCCAGACTTTTTGTGTGTTCAGTATGCAACATTCGAAGCCACGCCATCAATTTTCAACCCTTTCTTACTTCATTTGCTATTTTTCATGCATTTACTGATTTTTTTGAGCTAAATGACCCTGAAATTGAAAAGCACTACAAATGAACTCTGAAAAGGTTGAAAGTTGGCATGGTATCATCATTTCACCCACATAACATGTGCTAAAAAGTTGAGAGGGTTACGGCAAAAACTGGATGCACTTCGTGTACAAAATGGACAATCTCTTTCGAAGTATTAGGGTTTCAGACGAAAACTCGTCTGTTACTAAGGCATTTCATTTTTTTAAACTTATTTCAACTCCAGACTTTTTGTGTGTTCAGTATGCACCATTCGAAGCCACGCCATCAATTTTCAACCCTTTCTGACTTCATTTGCTATTTTTCATGCATTTACTGATTTTTTTGAGCTAAATGACCCTGAAATTGAAAAGCACTACAAATGAACTCTGAAAAGGTTGAAAGTTGGCATGGTATCATCATTTCACCCACATAACATGTGCTAAAAAGTCGAGAGGGTTACGGCAAAAACTGGATGCACTTCGTGTACAAAATGGACAATCTCTTTCGAAGTATCAGGGTTTCAGACGAAAACTCGTCTTTACTAAGGCATTTCATTTTTTTAAACTTATTTCAACTCCAGACTTTTTGTGTGCTCAGTATGCACCATTCAAAGCCACGCCATCAATTTTCAACCCTTTCTGACTTCATTTGCTATTTTTCATGCATTTACTGATTTTTTTGAGCTAAATGACCCTGAAATTGAAAAGCACTACAAATGAACTCTGAAAAGGTTGAAAGTTGGCATGGTATCATCATTTCACCCACATAACATGTGCTAAAAAGTTGACAGGGTTACGGCAAAAACTGGATGCACTTTGTGTACAAAATGGACAATCTCTTTCGAAGTATCAGGGTTTCAGACGAAAACTCGTCTTTACTAAGGCATTTCATTTTTTTAAACTTATTTCAACTCCAGACTTTTTGTGTGTTTAGTATGCACCATTCGAAGCCACGCCATCAATTTTCAACCCTTTCTTACTTCATTTGCTATTTTTCATGCATTTACTGATTTTTTTGAGCTAAATGACCCTGAAATTGAAAAGCACTACAAATGAACTCTGAAAAGGTTGAAAGTTGGCATGGTATCATCATTTCACCCACATAACATGTGCTAAAAAGTCGAGAGGGTTACGGCAAAAACTGGATGCACTTCGTGTACAAAATGGACAATCTCTTTCGAAGTATCAGGGTTTCAGACGAAAACTCGTCTGTTACTAAGGCATTTCATTTTTTTAAACTTATTTCAACTCCAGACTTTTTGTGTGTTCAGTATGCACCATTCGAAGCCACGCCATCAATTTTCAACCCTTTCTGACTTCATTTGCTATTTTTCATGCATTTACTGATTTTTTTGAGCTAAATGACCCTGAAATTGAAAAGCACTACAAATGAACTCTGAAAAGGTTGAAAGTTGGCATGGTATCATCATTTCACCCACATAACATGTGCTAAAAAGTCGAGAGGGTTACGGCAAAAACTGGATGCACTTCGTGTACAAAATAGACAATCTCTTTCGAAGTATCAAGGTTTCAAACGAAAACTCGTCTGTTACTAAGGCATTTCATTTTTTTAAACTTATTTCAACTCCAGACTTTTTGTGTGTTCAGTATGTACCATTCGAAGCCACGCCATCAATTTTCAACCCGTTCTGACTTCATTTGCTATTTTTCATGCATTTACTGATTTTTTTGAGCTAAATGACCCTGAAATTGAAAAGCACTACAAATGAACTCTGAAAAGGTTGAAAGTTGGCATGGTATCATCATTTCACCCACATAACATGTGCTAAAAAGTTGACAGGGTTACGGCAAAAACTGGATGCACTTTGTGTACAAAATGGACAATCTCTTTCGAAGTATCAGGGTTTCAGACGAAAACTCGTCTTTACTAAGGCATTTCATTTTTTTAAACTTATTTCAACTCCAGACTTTTTGTGTGTTTAGTATGCACCATTCGAAGCCACGCCATCAATTTTCAACCCTTTCTTACTTCATTTGCTGTTTTTCATGCATTTACTGATTTTTTTGAGCTAAATGACCCTGAAATTGAAAAGCACTACAAATGAACTCTGAAAAGGTTGAAAGTTGGCATGGTATCATCATTTCACCCACATAACATGTGCTAAAAAGTCGAGAGGGTTACGGCAAAAACTGGATGCACTTCGTGTACAAAATGGACAATCTCTTTCGAAGTATCAGGGTTTCAGACGAAAACTCGTCTGTTACTAAGGCATTTCATTTTTTTAAACTTATTTCAACTCCAGACTTTTTGTGTGTTCAGTATGCACCATTCGAAGCCACGCCATCAATTTTCAACCCTTTCTGACTTCATTTGCTATTTTTCATGCATTTACTGATTTTTTTGAGCTAAATGACCCTGAAATTGAAAAGCACTACAAATGAACTCTGAAAAGGTTGAAAGTTGCCATGGTATCATCATTTCACCCACATAACATGTGCTAAAAAGTCGAGAGGGTTACGGCAAAAACTGGATGCACTTCGTGTACAAAATAGACAATCTCTTTCGAAGTATCAAGGTTTCAAACGAAAACTCGTCTGTTACTAAGGCATTTCATTTTTTTAAACTTATTTCAACTCCAGACTTTTTGTGTGTTCAGTATGTACCATTCGAAGCCACGCCATCAATTTTCAACCCGTTCTGACTTCATTTGCTATTTTTCATGCATTTACTGATTTTTTTGAGCTAAATGACCCTGAAATTGAAAAGCACTACAAATGAACTCTGAAAAGGTTGAAAGTTGGCATGGTATCATCATTTCACCCACATAACATGTGCTAAAAAGTTGACAGGGTTACGGCAAAAACTGGATGCACTTTGTGTACAAAATGGACAATCTCTTTCGAAGTATCAGGGTTTCAGACGAAAACTCGTGTGTTGCTAAGGCATTTCATTTTTTAAAACTTATTTCAACTCCAGACTTTTTGTGTGCTCAGTATGCACCATTCGAAGCCACGCCATCAATTTTCAACCCTTTCTGACTTCATTTGCTATTTTTCATGCATTTACTGATTTTTTTGAGCTAAATGACCCTGAAATTGAAAAGCACTACAAATGAACTCTGAAAAGGTTGAAAGTTGGCATGGTATCATCATTTCACCCACATAACATGTGCTAAAAAGTTGACAGGGTTACGGCAAAAACTGGATGCACTTTGTGTACAAAATGGACAATCTCTTTCGAAGTATCAGGGTTTCAGACGAAAACTCGTGTGTTGCTAAGGCATTTCATTTTTTTAAACTTATTTCAACTCCAGACTTTTTGTGTGCTCAGTATGCAACATTCGAAGCCACGCCATCAATTTTCAACCCTTTCTGACTTCATTTGCTATTTTTCATGCATTTACTGATTTTTTTGAGCTAAATGACCCTGAAATTGAAAAGCACTACAAATGAACTCTGAAAAGGTTAAAAGTTGGCATGGTGTCATAATTTCACCCACATAACATGTGCTAAAAAGTTGACAGGGTTACGGCAAAAACTGGATGCACTTCGTGTACAGAATGGACAATCTCTTTCGAAGTATCAGGGTTTCAGACGAAAACTCGTCTGTTACTAAGGCATTTCATTTTTTTAAACTTATTTCAACTCCAGACTTTTTGTGTGTTCAGTATGCACCATTCGAAGCCACGCCATCAATTTTCAACCCTTTCTGACTTCATTTGCTATTTTTCATGCATTTACTGATTTTTTTGAGCTAAATGACCCTGAAATTGAAAAGCACTACAAATGAACTCTGAAAAGGTTGAAAGTTGGCATGGTATCATCATTTCACCCACATAACATGTGCTAAAAAGTCGAGAGGGTTACGGCAAAAACTGGATGCACTTCGTGTACAAAATAGACAATCTCTTTCGAAGTATCAAGGTTTCAAACGAAAACTCGTCTGTTACTAAGGCATTTCATTTTTTTAAACTTATTTCAACTCCAGACTTTTTGTGTGTTCAGTATGCACCATTCGAAGCCACGCCATCAATTTTCAACCCGTTCTGACTTCATTTGCTATTTTTCATGCATTTACTGATTTTTTTGAGCTAAATGACCCTGAAATTGAAAAGCACTACAAATGAACTCTGAAAAGGTTGAAAGTTGGCATGGTATCATCATTTCACCCACATAACATGTGCTAAAAAGTTGACAGGGTTACGGCAAAAACTGGATGCACTTTGTGTACAAAATGGACAATCTCTTTCGAAGTATCAGGGTTTCAGACGAAAACTCGTGTGTTGCTAAGGCATTTCATTTTTTAAAACTTATTTCAACTCCAGACTTTTTGTGTGCTCAGTATGCACCATTCGAAGCCACGCCATCAATTTTCAACCCTTTCTGACTTCATTTGCTATTTTTCATGCATTTACTGATTTTTTTGAGCTAAATGACCCTGAAATTGAAAAGCACTACAAATGAACTCTGAAAAGGTTGAAAGTTGGCATGGTATCATCATTTCACCCACATAACATGTGCTAAAAAGTTGACAGGGTTACGGCAAAAACTGGATGCACTTTGTGTACAAAATGGACAATCTCTTTCGAAGTATCAGGGTTTCAGACGAAAACTCGTGTGTTGCTAAGGCATTTCATTTTTTTAAACTTATTTCAACTCCAGACTTTTTGTGTGCTCAGTATGCACCATTCGAAGCCACGCCATCAATTTTCAACCCTTTCTGACTTCATTTGCTATTTTTCATGCATTTACTGATTTTTTTGAGCTAAATGACCCTGAAATTGAAAAGCACTACAAATGAACTCTGAAAAGGTTAAAAGTTGGCATGGTGTCATCATTTCACCCACATAACATGTGCTAAAAAGTTGAGAGGGTTACGGCAAAAACTGGATGCACTTCGTGTACAAAATGGACAATCTCTTTTGAAGTATCAGGATTTCAAACGAAAACTCGTGTGTTACTAAGGCATTTCATTTTTTTAAAATTATTTCAACTCCAGACTTTTTGTGTGTTCAGTATGCAACATTCGAAGCCACGCCATCAATTTTCAACCCTTTCTTACTTCATTTGCTATTTTTCATGCATTTACTGATTTTTTTGAGCTAAATGACCCTGAAATTGAAAAGCACTACAAATGAACTCTGAAAAGGTTGAAAGTTGGCATGGTATCATCATTTCACCCACATAACATGTGCTAAAAAGTTGAGAGGGTTACGGCAAAAACTGGATGCACTTCGTGTACAAAATGGACAATCTCTTTCGAAGTATCAGGGTTTCAGACGAAAACTCGTCTGTTACTAAGGCATTTCATTTTTTTAAACTTATTTCAACTCCAGACTTTTTGTGTGTTCAGTATGCACCATTCGAAGCCACGCCATCAATTTTCAACCCTTTCTGACTTCATTTGCTATTTTTCATGCATTTACTGATTTTTTTGAGCTAAATGACCCTGAAATTGAAAAGCACTACAAATGAACTCTGAAAAGGTTGAAAGTTGGCATGGTATCATCATTTCACCCACATAACATGTGCTAAAAAGTCGAGAGGGTTACGGCAAAAACTGGATGCACTTCGTGTACAAAATGGACAATCTCTTTCGAAGTATCAGGGTTTCAGACGAAAACTCGTCTTTACTAAGGCATTTCATTTTTTTAAACTTATTTCAACTCCAGACTTTTTGTGTGCTCAGTATGCACCATTCAAAGCCACGCCATCAATTTTCAACCCTTTCTGACTTCATTTGCTATTTTTCATGCATTTACTGATTTTTTTGAGCTAAATGACCCTGAAATTGAAAAGCACTACAAATGAACTCTGAAAAGGTTGAAAGTTGGCATGGTATCATCATTTCACCCACATAACATGTGCTAAAAAGTCGAGAGGGTTATGGCAAAAACTGGATGCACATCGTGTACAAAATGGACAATCTCTTTCGAAGTATCAGGGTTTCAGACGAAAACTCGTTTCTTACAAAGGCATTTCATTTTTTTAAACTTATTTCAACTCCAGACTTTTTGTGTGTTCAGTATGCACCATTCGAAGCCACGCCATCAATTTTCAACCCTTTGTGACTTCATTTGCTATTTTTCATGCATTTACTCATTTTTTTGAGCTAAATGACCCTGAAATTGAAAAGCACTACAAATGAACTCTGAAAAGGTTGAAAGTTGGCATGGTATCATCATTTCACCCAGATAACATGTGCTAAAAAGTCGAGAGGGTTACGGCAAAAACTGGATGCACTTCGTGTACAAAATGGACAATCTCTTTCGAAGTATAAGGGTTTCAGACGAAAACTCGTCTGTTACTAAGGCATTTCATTTTTTTAAACTTATTTCAACTCCAGACTTTTTGTGTGTTCAGTATGCACCATTCGAAGCCACGCCATCAATTTTCAACCCTTTGTGACTTCATTTGCTATTTTTCATGCATTTACTGATTTTTTTGAGCTAAATGACCCTGAAATTGAAAAGCACTACAAAAGAACTCTTAAAAGGTTGAAAGATGGCATGGTATCATCATTTCACCCACATAACATGTGCTAAAAAGTCGAGAGGGTTACGGCAAAAACTAGATGCACTTCGTGTACAAAATGGACAATCTCTTTTGAAGTATAAGGGTTTGAGACGAAAACTCGTCTTTACTAAGGCATTTCATTTTTTTTAAACTTATTTCAACTCCAGACTTTTTGTGTGTTCAGTATGCACCATTCGAAGCCACGCCATCAATTTTCAACCCTTTCTGACTTCATTTGCTATTTTTCATGCATTTACTGATTTTTTTGAGCTAAATGACCCGGAAATTGAAAAGCACTACAAATGAACTCTTAAAAGGTTGAAAGTTGGCATGGTATCATCATTTCACCCACATAACATGTGCTAAAAAGTCGAGAGGGTTACGGCAAAAACTAGATGCACTTCGTGTACAAAATGGACAATCTCTTTTGAAGTATAAGGGTTTCAGACGAAAACTCGTCTTTACTAAGGCATTTCATTTTTTTAAACTTAGTTCAACTCCAGACTTTTTGTGTGTTCAGTATGCACCATTCGAAGCCACGCCATCAATTTTTAACCCTTTCTGACTTCATTTGCTATTTTTCATGCATTTACTGATTTTTTTGAGCTAAATGACCCGGAAATTGAAAAGCACTACAAATGAACTCTGAAAAGGTTGAAAGTTGGCATGGTATCATCATTTCACCCACATAACATGTGCTAAAAAGTCGAGAGGGTTACGGCAAAAACTAGATGCACTTCGTGTACAAAATGGACAATCTCTTTCGAAGTATCAGGGTTTCAGACGAAAACTCGTCTGTTACTAAGGCATTTCATTTTTTTAAACTTATTTCAACTCCAGACTTTTTGTGTGTTCAGTATGCACCATTCGAAGCCACGCCATCAATTTTCAACCCTTTCTAACTTCATTTGCTATTTTTCATGCATTTACTGATTTTTTTGAGCTAAATGACCCGGAAATTGAAAAGCACTACAAATGAACTCTGAAAAGGTTGAAAGTTGGCATGGTATCATCATTTCACCCACATAACATGTGCTAAAAAGTCGAGAGGGTTACGGCAAAAACTAGATGCACTTCGTGTACAAAATGGACAATCTCTTTCGAAGTATCAGGGTTTCAGACGAAAACTCGTCTGTTACTAAGGCATTTCATTTTTTTAAACTTATTTCAACTCCAGACTTTTTGTGTGTTCAGTATGCACCATTCGAAGCCACGCCATCAATTTTCAACCCTTTCTGACTTCATTTGCTATTTTTCATGCATTTACTGATTTTTTTGAGCTAAATGACCCGGAAATTGAAAAGCACTACAAATGAACTCTGAAAAGGTTGAAAGTTGGCATGGTATCATCATTTCACCCACATAACATGTGCTAAAAAGTTGAGAGGATTACGACAAAAACTAGATGCACTTCGTGTACAAAATGGACAATCTCTTTCGAAGTATAAGGGTTTCAGACGAAAACTCGTCTGTTACTAAGGCATTTCATTTTTCTAAACTTATTTCAACTCCAGACTTTTTGTGTGTTCAGTATGCACCATTCGAAGCCACGCCATCAATTTTCAACCCTTTCTGACTTCATTTGCTATTTTTCATGCATTTACTGATTTTTTTGAGCTAAATGACCCTGAAATTGAAAAGCACTACAAATGAACTCTGAAAAGGTTGAAAGTTGGCATGGTATCATCATTTCACCCACATAACATGTGCTAAAAAGTCGAGAGGGTTACGGCAAAAACTAGATGCACTTCGTGTACAAAATGGACAATCTCTTTCGAAGTATCAGGGTTTCAGACGAAAACTCGTCTGTTACTAAGGCATTTCATTTTTTTAAACTTATTTCAACTCCAGACTTTTTGTGTGTTCAGTATGCACCATTCGAAGCCACGCCATCAATTTTCAACCCTTTCTGACTTCATTTGCTATTTTTCATGCATTTACTGATTTTTTTGAGCTAAATGACCCGGAAATTGAAAAGCACTACAAATGAACTCTGAAAAGGTTGAAAGTTGGCATGGTATCATCATTTCACCCACATAACATGTGCTAAAAAGTTGAGAGGATTACGACAAAAACTAGATGCACTTCGTGTACAAAATGGACAGTCTCTTTCGAAGTATCAGGGTTTCAGACGAAAACTCGTCTGTTACTAAGGCATTTCATTTTTCTAAACTTATTTCAACTCCAGACTTTTTGTGTGTTCAGTATGCACCATTCGAAGCCACGCCATCAATTTTCAACCCTTTCTGACTTCATTTGCTATTTTTCATGCATTTACTGATTTTTTTGAGCTAAATGACCCTGAAATTGAAAAGCACTACAAATGAACTCTGAAAAGGTTGAAAGTTGGCATGGTATCATCATTTCACCCACATAACATGTGCTAAAAAGTCGAGAGGGTTACGGCAAAAACTAGATGCACTTCGTGTACAAAATGGACAATCTCTTTCGAAGTATCAGGGTTTCAGACGAAAACTCGTCTGTTACTAAGGCATTTCATTTTTTTAAAGTTATTTCAACTACAGACTCTTTGTGTGTTCAGTATGCACCATTCGAAGCCACGCCATCAATTTTCAACCCTTTCTGACTTCATTTGCTATTTTTCATGCATTTACTGATTTTTTTGAGCTAAATGACCCGGAAATTGAAAAGCACTACAAATGAACTCTTAAAAGGTTGAAAGTTGGCATGGTATCATTATTTCACCCACATAACATGTGCTAAAAAGTTGAGAGGGTTACGGCAAAAACTAGATGCACTTCGTGTACAAAATGGACAATCTCTTTCGAAGTATAAGGGTTTCAGACGAAAACTCGTCTGTTACTAAGGCATTTCATTTTTTTAAACTTATTTCAACTCCAGACTTTTTGTGTGTTCAGTATGCACCATTCGAAGCCACGCCATCAATTTTCAACCCTTTCTGACTTCATTTGCTATTTTTCATGCATTTACTGATTTTTTTGAGCTAAATGACCCGGAAATTGAAAAGCACTACAAATGAACTCTGAAAAGGTTGAAAGTTGGCATGGTATCATCATTTCACCCACATAACATGTGCTAAAAAGTCGAGAGGGTTACGGCAAAAACTAGATGCACTTCGTGTACAAAATGGACAATCTCTTTCGAAGTATCAGGGTTTCAGACGAAAACTCGTCTGTTACTAAGGCATTTCATTTTTTTAAACTTATTTCAACTCCAGACTTTTTGTGTGTTCAGTATGCACCATTCGAAGCCACGCCATCAATTTTCAACCCTTTCTGACTTCATTTGCTATTTTTCATGCATTTACTGATTTTTTTGAGCTAAATGACCCGGAAATTGAAAAGCACTACAAATGAACTCTGAAAAGGTTGAAAGTTGGCATGGTATCATCATTTCACCCACATAACATGTGCTAAAAAGTTGAGAGGATTACGACAAAAACTAGATGCACTTCGTGTACAAAATGGACAGTCTCTTTCGAAGTATCAGGGTTTCAGACGAAAACTCGTCTGTTACTAAGGCATTTCATTTTTCTAAACTTATTTCAACTCCAGACTTTTTGTGTGTTCAGTATGCACCATTCGAAGCCACGCCATCAATTTTCAACCCTTTCTGACTTCATTTGCTATTTTTCATGCATTTACTGATTTTTTTGACCTAATGACCCTGAAATTGAAAAGCACTACAAATGAACTCTGAAAAGGTTGAAAGTTGGCATGGTATCATCATCTCACCCACATAACATGTGCTAAAAAGTCGAGAGGGTTACGGCAAAATCTAGATGCACTTCGTGTACAAAATGGACAATCTCTTTCGAAGTATAAGGGTTTCAGACGAAAACTCGTTTCTTACAAAGGCATTTCATTTTTTTAAACTTATTTCAACTCCAGACTTTTTGTGTGTTCAGTATGCACCATTCGAAGCCACGCCATCAATTTTCAACCCTTTGTGACTTCATTTGCTATTTTTCATGCATTTACTCATTTTTTTGAGCTAAATGACCCTGAAATTGAAAAGCACTGCAAATGAACTCTGAAAAGGTTGAAAGTTGGCATGGTATCATCATTTCACCCAGATAACATGTGCTAAAAAGTCGAGACGGTTACGGCAAAAACTAGATGCACTTCGTGTACAAAATGGACAATCTCTTTCGAAGTATAAGGGTTTCAGACGAAAACTCGTCTGTTACTAAGGCATTTCATTTTTTTAAACTTATTTCAACTCCAGACTTTTTGTGTGTTCAGTATGCACCATTCGAAGCAACGCCATCAATTTTCAACCCTTTCTGACTTCATTTGCTATTTTTCATGCATTTACTGATTTTTTTGAGCTAAATGACCCTGAAATTGAAAAGCACTACAAATGAACTCTGAAAAGGTTGAAAGTTGGCATGGTATCATCATTTCACCCACATAACATGTGCTAAAAAGTCGAGAGGGTTACGGCAAAAACTGGATGCACTTCGTGTACAAAATGGACAATCTCTTTCGAAGTATCAGGGTTTCAGACGAAAACTCGTCTTTACTAAGGCATTTTATTTTTTTAAACTTATTTCAAGTCCAGACTTTTTGTGTGTTCAGTATGCACAATTCGAAGCCACGCCATCAGTTTTCAACCCTTTCTGACCTCATTTGCTATTTTTCATGCATTTACTGATTTTTTTGAGCTAAATGACCCGGAAATTGAAAAGCACTACAAATGAACTCTGAAAAGGTTGAAAGTTGACATGGTATCATCATTTCACCCACATAACATGTGCTAAAAAGTCGAGAGGGTTACGGCAAAAACTGGATGCACTTCGTGTACAAAATGGACAATCTCTTTCGAAGTATCAGGGTTTCAGACGAAAACTCGCCTGTTACTAAGGCATTTCATTTTTTTAAACTTATTTCAACTCCAGACTTTTTGTGTGTTCTGTATGCACCATTCGAAGCCACGCCATCAATTTTCAACCCTTTGTGACTTCATTTGCTATTTTTCATGCATTTACTCATTTTTTTGAGCTAAATGACCCTGAAATTGAAAAGCACTACAAATGAACTCTGAAAAGGTTGAAAGTTGGCATGGTATCATCATTTCACCCAGATAACATGTGCTAAAAAGTCGAGAGGGTTACGGCAAAAACTAGATACACTTCGTGTACAAAATGGACAATCTCTTTCGAAGTATAAGGGTTTCAGACGAAAACTCGTCTGTTACTAAGGCATTTCATTTTTTTAAACTTATTTCAACTCCAGACTTTTTGTGTGTTCAGTATGCACCATTCGAAGCCACGCCATCAATTTTCAACCCTTTCTGACTTCATTTGCTATTTTTCATGCATTTACTGATTTTTTTGAGCTAAATGACCCAGAAATTGAAAAGCACTACAAATGAACTCTGAAAAGGTTGAAAGTTGGCATGGTATCATCATTTCACCCACATAACATGTGCTAAAAAGTCGAGAGGGTTACGGCAAAAACTAGATGCACTTCGTGTACAAAATGGACAATCTCTTTCGAAGTATCAGGGTTTCAGACGAAAACTCGTCTGTTACTAAGGCATTTCATTTTTTTAAAGTTATTTCAACTACAGACTCTTTGTGTGTTCAGTATGCACCATTCGAAGCCACGCCAGCAATTTCCAACCCTTTCTGACTTCATTTGCTATTTTTCATGCATTTACTGATTTTTTTGAGCTAAATGACCCTAAAATTGAAAAGCACTACAAATGAACTCTGAAAAGGTTGAAAGTTGGCATGGTATCATTATTTCACCCACATAACATGTGCTAAAAAGTTGAGAGGGTTACGGCAAAAACTGGATGCACTTCGTGTACAAAATGGACAATCTCTTTCGAAGTATAAGGGTTTCAGACGAAAACTCGTCTGTTACTAAGGCATTTCATTTTTTTAAACTTATTTCAACTCCAGACTTTTTGTGTGTTCAGTATGCACCATTCGAAGCCACGCCATCAATTTTCAACCCTTTCTGACTTCATTTGCTATTTTTCATGCATTTACTGATTTTTTTGAGCTAAATGACCCTGAAATTGAAAAGCACTACAAATGAACTCTGAAAAGGTTGAAAGTTGGCATGGTATCTTCATCTCACCCACATAACATGTGCTAAAAAGTCGAGAGGGTTACGGCAAAAACTAGATGCACTTCGTGTACAAAATGGACAATCTCTTTCGAAGTATAAGTGTTTCAGACAAAAACTCGTCTGTTACAAAGGCATTTCATTTTTTTAAACTTATTTCAACTCCAGACTTTTTGTGTGATTAGTATGCACCATTCGAAGCCACGCCATCAATTTTCAACCCTTTATGACTTCATTTGCTATTTTTCATGCATTTACTGATTTTTTTTGAGCTAAATGACCCTGAAATTGAAAAGCACTACAAATGAACTCTGAAAAGGTTGAAAGTTGGCATGGTATCATCATTTCACCCACATAACATGTGCTAAAAAGTTGAGAGGGTTACGGCAAAAACTGGATGCACTTCGTGTACAAAATGGACAATCTCTTTCGAAGTATAAGGGTTTCAGACGAAAACTCGTCTGTTACAAAGTCATTTTATTTTTTAAATAACCTAAGAATTACCATATTGAATATAATGATAAAATACGCTAATATTAAATAGCAGACAAAAGAATCACTGCAAAATCTATTTTTAAAGTAAAGTTATTCACAAATTAGTGATGTACACAAATTTCCAATAATTCGAATTTAAACTATTCAAATTTGAAAACTACTGCCACTAACAGAAAATTTATAATTTTTTTGACCTAACGCAAAAAGATTCACTCATTAACTCTAAATAAAGAAAAAAAAACTCAGAAACAAAAGAAAATAAATAAAACAGAAATTAAAAAAACTGAAAAGTAAAAAAAAGCCCGCCTACTGGGCCCCAACCGCATGCTCACAAGGCCCAGTAAGCCGAACAGGGCAGCACAGGTTCGATAGGCCCACACAGGCCTGCTTAGAGAGGAGCGCGTATAAACCAGTGCGGCTGCCCTTCGCTGGGCGAGGTGGGACTAAACTTTCTGCACCGCGGCTGTGGCAGCACGAGACCTTTAGTCGCGGTTGGTGGCTGCAACCGCGACTAAAGGTAACCTTTAGTCGCGGTTGGTGCCACCAACCGTGACTAAAGGTCTGCGCTTCCCGCCGCTTTGCCTGGCGAAAAATACCTTTAGTCGCGGTTGGTGGCTCCAACCGCGACTAAAGGCTACCTTTAGTCGCGGTTGGATCCACCAACCGCGACTAAAGGTCGTTCTATATAAGCGCAAAAATTCAGATCGATCTCCATTCTCTCCCGACGACGCCGAACGCGCGAGACGCCGCCAGGCTGCTGCGCAACGCCGTCGCCTCCCCCGACGCCGGAGATCGTCGCCGCCGCCCCCGACGCCGGCCGCCCGCGCCTCCTCCCCGACGCCGGCCGCCCGCGCCGGCCTCCTCCCCGACGCCGCCGCTCTCCCCGCGACCTCGTGCGCTGTCGCCGTCGCCGTCGCAGTCGCCGTCGCCGATGACTTGCCTCGCCTCGCCGGCCGTCGCCCCGCTGTGAGCCCCTGCCGCCATGGCCGCCCCTCCCATCGATCGAGCCCACACACACACACACACATGCATGAACACACACACACACACACACACATTTTTATTTTCTGTTTTTCTGTTTTCTAGTTTTTTTATACTTTTAGTTATATAAATGTTAGATGAAATGTTACATATATAAATGTTAGATGAAATGTTACATATATAAATGTTAGATGAAATGTTACATATATAAAAGTTTCGGAATTTTTTGAGAAAGGAATATTATTAGGGTTGTTATAACCTAGGAATGGGACATTATAATTGAAAAGAGGATATTTTGCTCAAAATTTCCTAATAAAATGACATTGCATATATAGGATTTTTTTTTCATAAGAATTTCTTATCGGAGTCAACGATGCCCGGCCCGCATCCTCGTCGTCGACATGTTCGCGACGACGTCCTGCTTCAGAGGGGCAACGTTCGGGACTGGGCTTCGCCGGGCTGGCACTGGGAGGTGCTACCTTCAGGGGCGCGCAGCTTGGTGAGGAACCCGGCCCCGGGTCCCGTCGTCGACCCGGAGCTTTTTTGGTGGCGTTCGCATGGGCCACTTTCGGTGCGGATGCAGCCGACCCCGCCGGAGGTGGTACGTCGCCGTGTCAGGGAGGAGGACGAGCACGTCCGTCGCTACATGGATGCGTTGGACGTCAGGTTCTCCAATACCTGGCAGGTTCTTCAGGGATCTCACCCGAGCTATGATCCTCTGATGGTTCCTTCTCTTTGGGTGTCCACCGCCCGCACCTCAGGAACCGCGAGTGAACTAGATTCTTCGATAATATTCGATCTATATTAGCTAGTGATGTTATATATATGATAATATTCGAGATGTATTAGTGATAATACTCGAGATGTATTCGAGATTATATTCGATAATATTCGAGACGATTTATTCGAGATTATATTCGATGATGCATAATATATGAATTATTCGAGATGCATATTATGTACTATGATTCAGTTTTTCCTTATTGATTGCATGCATTCTAATTTGAATACTAAATTGTTTTATCTTTCTTCTGGATTACTTAAATAAAAGCTATGGACAATACCGGCAGAGAAGGAGAAGAGGCTCTGTTCGACATCATACGCTCCCCGAGCCCAGAGCATGAACCTGAAGATGATGACGGCTCGCAATATCTGAACAATTCCGGTGAGGGTTGTATGATATTTGATGAAGACGAACGAATAGATGAAGGCGACGACAACGATGTTGACGAAGAAAATGTTCTTCAAATAACAAAGACCGGCGAGGTATATTTATTATATAAGCCATCCGGTGATCATTACATCTCTTAATTGATTTGTATGTATTAACGAATCGATCTTTCTTCTTTTAGGCCTCCTGATCGAGCAAATCTTCTACAAGCGACAGGGTAGTTCGAGGCCCGGCCAGAAAGTTGGATCCTGGCGTAAAGTTCAACATCGATTCCATCAAAACATCAAATGGCGAACTGCTTGAACCTAGGAAAAATGCGACCAAGTTCAAGAATCAATGCGGAGTTATTGTCAGGGACCAAATCCCGATCTCTGTTCAAGAATGGAAAAAGCCAGCAAAGGGAGATCGAGCAGGAGTTACTTTTGTCGACGAAAGAGCAAAAGATGTGCTTTGGACATCGCTCATGTCACATTTCACCCTACCAGATAATTTGACAGATGCAGATCTGAAGAAAGTCAGAAACTATGCTCTTAAAAAGATGGCGATCGCATTCAACACCTTCAAGAAAAATACATGGACTAAGCACGTCAAATCAAAAAAGAAGACTCCAGAAATCAAGGGAGCACTGGTGAAGGCAAAAGATCACTGGGACGCTTTCGTGAAGTTCAAGGAATCGGAAGAAGCTAAGGAACGGTCGAGAAAAAACAAGATTAATGCTGCAAAAAAGAAGTGGCACCATACTCTGGGGCCAGGTGGCTACCAGGTGGCCCTGCCTAAGTGGGATCAATCTGAGCAAGAGATGATTAGTGCAGGGGTCACTCCAGTTACATTGACATGGCCCCCCAGGTGCAGGACATGGTTTTATGCGCATGGGGGGAAGTTGGACCCAGAGACAGGGTTAGTTATGGTGAAGGCAAGTCTTAAAGAAGCGACAGACGAAATACTTATTGCAATAGAAGAAGCTCGAACGGGGGTGTTCACGCCCAACAGAGAGAACGACAAGCTTACGCGCGCCCTGAAGAATCCTGAACACCCGGGAAGAACACGAGGCAAAGGCGTTTTTCCGTTGTTTGAGGGGTTTGCGGATTGGAACGACGACTACAGAAGCCGTGCGAGAAAGAAGAAGCAGGAGGAGCAGAAGAAGAAGGAGGAAGCACTCCGCCTTGAAGGCCTAGAATCAAAGCACCTGGAGTTGGAACGCGCTTTCAGGCGGCAGCAGGAGCAGATCGACTCACTCAGCCAGGAAAGGGCATCTCAGCGGCAGCATGAGCAGATCGATCCAGCATTGGATACCACCGTCCCATCTATGCCGAGAAGCAGCATGGGTTCCGCCCCAGCCGATATCGATGATGCACTTCTAGCTAGCTACCCTGTGGATGATATCAAAGACAGGACTAACTGTGAGCTACACATGAAAGTGAAGAACTTATCCATGAAGGTGGCGGACGGCTATGCTTTAGCAAATCCCCCTAAAGCAACCTTCCATTGCAATCCCATTCCAGCTGGCTATGCTCGTGTCGGGGTTGATGAAGTGATGTCAGGATATCACGAGCTACAACTTGACATTCTTGGAGGTGACGAGGAGAGAACACTGGGAGAGGCCATACATCGTATCATTCTATGGAAAAAGGATTGCATCGTCTTTCCAAGGCCATCGACTCCTCCTCCTCCAAGTCCGCTGCCACGTCAGTCGACTCCTCCTCCTCCAAGTCCGGCACCGCGTCAGCCGACTCCTCCTCCAAGTCCGGCACGGCGTCAGCCAACTCCTCCTCCTCCAAGTCCTGCACCGCGTCAGCCGACTCCTCCTCCAAGTCCGGCATGGCGTCAGCCGACTCCTCCTCCTCCAAGTCCGGCACCGCGTTTGCCGTCTCGGCCGACTCAGCGTGCTCCGTCGCCTAAGCAACAGCAGAAGAGAGAGGCCGCAGCTACGACGGCTAGCGGTAAAACAGGCAAGAAATTCAAATATGGTCCAGACCTCAAGCCTCTTCCGAAGTTGTCTTACCACCTGACTGAGGAGGAACTCAACACCGTAGTGAATGCCCAATTGAAGGCCCATTTTGGACCGAAACCGCCCCCGCCGCCAAAGGAGAAAGTACCTGAGCATGTCTCACAACACTTTATTGATATGGCTCGACCGGCTGACAATCAGAAGGACTACGACTATGTGCGGTCTATTAAGAAGTCATATTTTGCAGGACAAAAGGAGTCGAGCTCGAGCACGAGCCAAGCAGTTGGCAAAAAAGCGGGAAAACTGTTCCCCAGCTGGGAGAACAGGCAGTGCAATCGATCCCCCCGCTCATTGTACAAACACCTGTGAGTACCGCCGATCGGCTGGTAATAACCGACGATCATAAAAGGCAGGCTAAAGAGGCCGGTGTCACTGTTGAACAACTCCTAGGCCTTGAGGAAATCCCCGGGATTACAGAGGAGGAAGTAAAATACCAATATGTCCGCGGCAAACCTCTGGTCAAGCCTGACGATGTCAAGCTTCTACCAACGAGATTGTCCAATTTGCATACGTGGTACATGCAAGAAACAGCAAATACCAATCAAGAGTCCCTCATGGTGAAAGTCAAGAAAAAGCATTACTTCCATAAAAAAGATTTGTCGATTCATTATTCAGAGTTGTTTCAGTTATTCAATCAAGACGCACTCGACAAATCTATCGTCAGTTGCTATTGTCTGTAAGTGATTTCTTTCTGTAATTTAAGTCTCTAGCTAGCTAGCTGTGCTCTCGTTCATTACCTGTAATTATCCTCACTATATTCTTTTCTATGGTATTATGCAGAATGAAGATGTATGAAATGAAAAAAGCTGGACGCTATGGCATTTGGTTCATTGACCCAAATACGGTTAATCATGCGATATGGGAAGATGAATATTCGAGAAAAGACACAGAGAAATTCCTGCTAGAGTTTTTGAAGCAACTAAACACCCAACCAGAAATACTACTTCCTTACAACTTCAGGTGAGTGTTACTATATCTTGTACTACAAATTCTATTTTTTGCTTACTAGATGTTAATAAGTGTAGTTGATCAGTTATGCACATGCCCGCATAATTATACAAAACGTGTGCGCATGCAGTTACCACTGGATCTTGTTAATCATTGAAGTTGACAAGGGAAAAGTTGAAGTACTGGACTCTTTATATAAAAATCCATCCGAATACGCAACCGTGAGGGGGATGGTCGACAGGTAATTTCAATCATTATCGCACTATGTCGGCCTCTTTACTTCATTTCCTGATATCAGCTAGTTAATAACTCATTTATTCATTTTTCTTTGCCGGCGGGCAAGGCTTGGGCCAAGTTCGTCAAACTGGTCCCAGGCGACTGGGAACAAAAGCTGACATGGGTGCGACCCAAGGTAATTAAGTAGTACTAGCTAGCTACGTCCGTGCATCTCTTTAATTCTAGTTTCAATACCATTATCATGCTTGATTAATTATTACCTGATTGAATTTTATTCTCGTAAAGTGCATGAGGCAGGAGCAGGGGAATAGTTTATGCGCATACTACGTTTGCGAGAACATTCGCATGATCACGTCTGAAAGGAGCAGAAAAGAAAGAAATCTTTGGGTACGTTTGCCAGAACACTATCCATAATTTTTTTATCATGATCTAGCTAATATATATACACACAACTAATATATTCATCTTGATCTCCTTCTTATAGCTGACGGAGATGCGGGGCCAGCTCCTACCAACGGCTCGCGTACGAGCAATTCAAGAGGAAATAGCTGGATTTCTGCTCGACCAGGTCATAGATCCCAAAGGAGAATACCATTACAAGATCAAGCAGTAATGCCTGCATATGTAATGATCCGCAAATTGTAGGAGAAATTGTATATACAAAATTGTATATATATATGTATGTGAATGGTCGTCGTATGAGAAATTCGATGATATATATATATGATCGGTTCTACGAGAAATTCTATTTATATATATATGCACAGCGTGTACAGTATGTAGTAGCGTAATATATGTTTGAAATGAAAAATAATTAAATGGAAAACACAAAATTAAAAGGAAAAATAAACCATAATTAATTCATAAACCCCTAAAGGATTAAAAGGAAAAATAAACCAAAATTAAAAGAATTAAATACTTTTAGTCCCGGTTGGTGTTACCAACCGGCACTAAAGGTCCCCCAGCCCACGGCGCCGGCAGGTGCCACGTGGTGGGCCTTTAGTGCCGGGCCGTGTTGAACCGGGACTAAAGGGGGGGGGGCTTTAGTCCCCACCCTTTAGTGCCGGTTGGAGAACCGGCACTAAAGGCCCTTACGAACCGGCACAAAAGGTCTGTTTTCTACTAGTGTATGCCCGTGATAGATAATCTTTGCACTTGCGCTAGGCATTAAAACTGTTCAGCATAGAGGTATTGAAATTATTATCTGTTCATCGAACAAACCTTGTCCATATGCTACTATTAAGATACACAAGTTGTTTATTGGTAATCCTTTGTTTCAGCTGAGAGGTAATACCCTTTTGAAAAAACAAAGAGGTAATACTAAGAAAATTTATCTGTACATAAGTTGATGCTCCTTGCAATTCACAGAAGCTCATGTTTGTTTCTTATTGGCAGGAAGGCATGTATTCAATGGGAAAAACTTTAATTAGGATGGGTTCTTCTAGGCAGGAATGCATGGGAAAAAAAATTGGTCATTATGCAGCTCATTAGGCAGGGATGGCATCGATCCAGCAGC
Source organism: Elymus sibiricus (assembly GCA_039707655.1). NCBI lineage: Eukaryota > Viridiplantae > Streptophyta > Magnoliopsida > Poales > Poaceae > Elymus > Elymus sibiricus. The sequence continues at coordinate 55,886,055 of CM077667.1, forward strand.
AATAGCATAAATCAGGATGAATTCAACCAGTGTGATGTGTTACTAGATGACATAATACGGTTATGATGTGGATTGATGGTGGTACTCTAGCTTCAACCAAACAACACGTATTCCGGTTCAGGTGACTATTCATAAGTTTTACTGCTACGTATTCCTATTTGGATTATACTTGGTGCATAAAATTAGCGTGAGCAAGAAACTCCTTTTTTTGTTTGGGTAGGGGCCTCAGTTTGTTCGGATGATTGTTCTTGGACATCATATTTAAAAAAATATTTTTTTGTGGGATTTTGTAAATGTTGTGGATAACAAGCCGGTGAGAGTTGATAGTTCAGTTAGACCCTGTCACTTATATTATGCGGCATATGTGGATGGGGGTTGGTGGTGGTCTGTTTAGTTACCACTGTCTACGCGGAATAATTACTTTACTTTAGAAATGTGGTAAATTGCATTTCATTACAGATGACTTTGCAGCAAATTGAGTGAGTGAGCGGTTCATGCATATTTTTTCATCAAGTCATACATTTTTTAGTTAGGATGGAAGGGTAAATGCATTGGTTGGTTGCTTTAAGAGTTAATAACGGATATCATCATATTTTTGTTTTGTTTTAATGCAAGACACTCAACTATACGTTGCAATGTAGCAATGTCTCAGGAGACATCGGGCGATGGAGACATGGCAGAAAACTTACATCTTTTCGAATGCCCTTGTAGAAACGAGTGCCCTGGTGACCCACAAGTATAGGGTAACAGATAGTTTGATGGCGAGATAATTGGTAATGAGCAAGCAACGGTAACGGTAAACAAGGTGCTGCAAGATAGCCTAATCCTTTTGAGGCAAAGGATAGGCCAGAACAATCACTAGTAATAGGCAAAGTGTTCTTGAGGGTACACGGGAATTTCGTCTAGTCACTTTTATCATGTTGGTTTGATTCGTATTCGCTACTTTGATAATTTGATATGTGGGTGGACCGGTGCTGTTCTTACTTGAACTAACAACCTACTTATGATTAACCCCCTCGCAAGCATCCGTAACTACGAGAAAAGTATTAAGACAAAGTCAAACCAGAGCATTAAACATGTGGATCCAAATCAGCCCCTTACGAAGTAGCGCATAAACTAGGGTTTAAGCTTCTGTCACTCTAGCAACCCATCATCTAATAACTACTCCACAATGCATCCCCTTAGGCCCAAGAATGGTGAAGTGTCATGTAGTCGACGTTCACATGACACCACTAAGGGAATCACAACATACATATCATCAAAATATCGAACACATATCAAATTTACATGATTACTCGCAACATGACTTCTCCCGTGACCTCAAGAACAAAGGTAAGTACTCACAAATAATAATCATGCTCAAGATCAGAGGAGTAATGAATAGCATAATGGATCTGAACATATAGTCTTCCACCAAATAAACCATATAGTAATCAACTACGCAAGGTAATCAACACTACTAGTCACCCACCGGTACCAATCTGAGGTTACGGTACAAAGATTGAACACAAGAGATGAACTAGGGTTTGAGAGGAGATGGTGCTGTTGAAGATGTTCATGAAGATTGGCCTCCCAAAGATGAGAGGGGTGTTGGTGATGATGATAGCTTCGATTTCCCCCTCCGGAAGGGAAGTTCCCTCGGAGGAATCGCTCCGCCGGAGGGCAAAAGTGCTCCTGCCCAAGTTCCGACTCGAGGCGGCGGCGCTTCGTCCCCAAAGTCCTCTTCCTAATTTTTTTAGGTTTTTTGGGAATTTATACCAGAAGATGGGCACCGGAAGCGGGCCAGGCTGGGCACAACCCATCAGGGCGCGCCCAGGGGGGCCTGGCGTGCCCTGGTGGGTTGTGCCCACCTGGGGCGGCTCCTCCGGTAGTTTTCAGCTCCAATACTTTTTATTAAATATAAAAATAATCTCCGTAAATTTTCAGCTTCATTGGAGTTGTGCAGAATAGGTATCTCTGATGTGCTTTTCTTGGGTCCAGAATTGCAGCTGGCGGTATTCTCCCTCTTTGTGTAAACCTTGCATATTATGAGAGAAAAGGCATTAGAATCACTCCCCAAACCATTATTATTCAACAAAACAAAGTAAATAACAGTACGAAATCATGATGCAAAATGGACGTATCACGCCCGGACTTGATCCAGCTGTCCTGCACATGAATGACAACATCTTATCCCTGGCAATACGGGCATGGAATGAATGGCAGCATCTCCTATGGAGACTTTCGCTGGCTGCAAGAAGACGAATACGCCATTGGCGTGGTGGATCTGTGTGTAGTTGCGGTTATTTTGGTTTGGTGGCGTATGGAGGAAGACGACTGCGGCACTTGTTAAGTGGGGTTGGGTGAGGGGCGCGAGCGTGGATGGTCGTTTGTGCAGGTGCGACAGAATCGACCCTCCTGTCTGCCGGCGTCATATATTAAATGTGTTGGGTGGGTTCGCAAGTGGATTTCCGTCCATCGAATACGAAATGGAATACAAGGTTGTGCGCGCATCGTGAGGCATCTGGTCGGTCAAGATTCCAGGTTCATCTGGACCCGAGAGCCGAATTGCATTTCCGGATGTTTCGGCTCATTTTTTATCTCACACTCCATTATAGCGCTTCCTAGATCTGGGATGTTAAGATATAAAAATAGATCTTAGTTTGTAAGAAATAATTAGTTGGATCATTGAAGTGGATTTCAATTACTTCTCATTGTTACATGCTATAATTTCTATGCATGCAAATTTTGACATGCATTGTGATCATGTTTGCAACTGATAACAATATATTCATGGCCCGTGGCAACGCACGGACATTATACTAGTATAGCTAGCGTTTGTCCTTTTGAGCAGACAATTTGTTTAGTATGCACGTTAGTAATGAAGAAATTGAAGCCATTTTCATGCAAGATAGGCAGCAAAAACTGCGCCTAAACTCGTTCCATGATTGCTACTTTGGGTCTAGGTCATTCTCTTTCATGGAGACGTGGTCGTATTTGAATATATTTTTTGTTTTGACCAAGGCCTAACTCTACTGCAAATAACTGGCATCTTAACTAGTAGTGGCATACTCCGGGCCGGTGTGTTGAGGCTAGTCCGCTTTTTAGAATGGATGGCGGCTTGCAAGTGGCTTTTTGTCCTTTCTTTTTGTCCTTTCTGCTACAATGAATTCACACATCTTCGGTCTTTAAAGAGCATCCCTTTCCCGCTGGTTCTCCATTCTTCACTCGTCTCTCACAAACGCAATCGTACGCTATCCCAAAACCCAAAACTCATACCGTGATAGATGCAGTCAAATCTTTATCTGCTCTAAATGTTCAACGAAAATTGGTAAGTCAGTGCCGTCTACTGTGCGCTAGGAGTAGGAGGGATCAGAAAGTTACGAGGATATGCTGGCCGTGCTCCGAATTTCGAAAAGGCTCAGCAGGAAGCTTTCCTTTTGTGCCATCCAAATGAAACATTTCGTTGGTCATCTAGGGCTACCACCGAACCACGCCCGGTCTTAGACAAGCACTGTGGGGGACACCAGCTGAGCCGCTTTGCCAGAATCCTTGGTGGTAGCTTCTCCCGGTACGGTGCTGTTGCGGTTTGCGAGATGGAACACGTTGCTAACCTGATGGAGACCTGGACACACGTTGATGGCTGCGCATCCTAAACGGTTACTTGCTGCGAGCGTTGAGCAATTAGGCATGAACGTGGTAATAGCAAACAAACAGAACGGGGGCAAGCAGTCTGCAAGGAACCTACGGGACATGACAGTCTTGCTTTGTGCGTTGGCATGCACCATAGTCGGTTATGGCTTCGCATCACTAACCCTCATGCAGCCTAGCCTCAGTGGTTGGGCATGCGATTGTACAGCCTAACGACCCGGTTTCTCGGTGGATCGGCATTCCGCTTATTCTTATTCTTCTTGGGCTTCGGCTTCCCCTGACCAGGAAGCGCAGCCACTTTCGCCTTTCCTGGAGGATCGGCTTTCCGCTTCTGCTTCTTGCCTGTGTACCCCGTCGATTGAGGGGCATCACGAACACGCCCTTTGCCGCTGCGGAGGGGGTCTTCCTCTTCGTCATTGGCGTACTTATTAGCGATTTCCATTGCCCAACCGAGAGACAGATCCCCCGATCGGCCAAATTTCAGGATGAGCTCCCTGTACCGAGTGCCTGCCTTGAAGGCGCACACGGCCTGGTGCTCGGTGACATTCTCGACCGTGTTGTGCAGAGTGGTCCATCGCTGAATGTACTCCCGAAGAGTTTCATTGCTTTTCTGGACACAATGCTGCAACTCCGTCAATCCACCCGGACGCTTATACGTGCCCTCGAAAGTTTTGATGAACACCTACGCCAGGTCCTCCCAGCAATAGATGCTGCTAGAAGTCAACTGGTTGAGCCAGGCCCGAGCAGATCCTTCTAGCATGAGGGGAAGATGCTTCATTGCCCCGAAGTCATCGCCACCCACATTCTGAACTGCCACTTGGTAATCTTCGAGCCAAGTTTCCGGCTTGGATTCGCCGTTAAACTTTCCGATCCCCGTCGCCAACCTGTAGTTGGGGGGAATCTCGGCCTCTCGGATATACCTGCAGAAGCACTCGAGACCTGACGTCCCCCATCCGCTCACTCGGTCTCTGACCAATCGGTTTTTATCCACCATTCTCTGCGTGATGTGGTAGATCTGGCATTGAGCAGAGGGGGCGCCGGCCAACTTCCTCATAGCCTCTAGGGCGAGGGGGGGGGGGTCCGATTGCGGTCTTCTCCGTGAGGCCGACCGTCATCATAAGGCCGCTTGCCGAATGAATTACCCCTCGGAGGGGGTGTCCGACTGATGTCACGGTCGTTGCGCCAATGCCCTCCTTGCTGGCCTCTCGGAGGAGGAGGAGAGTACCGGTGCTTCCCATAAGCATGCGGACTATGCGCGGACTGGACAGTGTCAGTCCAAAGGGTCTTACTGTATACACGCTGATTCGACTGAGACACTTCTGCATTCTGTCTCATCTGCCGAATGCCTTCTCCAGCCGCAGAACCGGACGGCTGAATGGATTCAGCTATCCGAGTGGCCGCAGCTAGGTTTTCTGTGGCGGCTTGTCACTCGGAATCCGAGTGGCCCAAGATGGAGTTTGGTTGCTCTCTTGCTGCGCGTTCATCGAGTGCTCGCTAGACCCTCTCTAAACGCTCGCGCTCAGCCAAGGTGGCTTGGCGCGTGGCCTCCAAGGCTATCTCCTCCGGGGACGTTCCCGTGATGCGGATAAGGAGGACTTGGTCGTCCCTCCTTCTCCTCTCCTCCCGCTGCTCCAGAGAGAGTGGATGAGGAAAATAACCGTCAAAGGGACCGTCGTCGAGGCGGCCTCCGTCTCGGCCACGGGAGCCACCCATGGAGTACCTAGGGGCCATGATCAGTGGAATGTGCCATCAGTATCTCACACTGCTACAGAATGGTCCAAAGACGACACATCAATCAGAGACCATTCGACGAAACTGTGTGCGATGCATGAATCGCAAACGGTATAGTTCAAGCTCCGTCGTTAATGCACGAACTGTGTGGGAAGGTGGATCCATGAAATACGATTCAGAAAGTAGTTGCATGTGCGATCTACGGCAGACAGTTAGTTCTTATGAACCGTTTGTGATTAGCAAAGATAACATAAACGGTTAGCAAAACTACGTACGTGTGCGAAGTACGGCTTACAGTTCACTCGGATAAACTGTGTGCGCTGATACAACAGAACACAAAAGATTCGGCATTACAAGATGTGTGCGATATGCAGTAAACAAGTGAGTAATGAGAATCGTGTGCGAACACCAGAAATAACACAGACGATTGGTGCTAATAACTTGTGTGTGTTGTGGGAAAACGTTTGCTGGTATACAATTGTCAGTGATTGATGAAATCATCACCGACGGGTCTCGTAGTTTAGTCCGTGTGTACTGTGATTTGCTCGGTCTGCACAACATCAATGTTGTGCCTACAGAACAACAACATATGTACTTATAAGAACATGATTGCATAAACAAAAAAGAACACAATGCAATTTCAAATATTGTATCACAAATACCAACAATATTACAAGGTTTAAATTCCAGCATAACAAGGCCCAAATTGAAAGATTACAAGGTATAAACTGACATTAGAAATCAAATCCAATCTTCAGGATCAATGGGATGAAATGTTTTTGCGAAGGGATCATGCACTGAGAAGTCATATATCGGCTCGATAGAATCGCTTCCCAATAATCTGTCATATGAACTTCCAAAGTGAAAATCAGCTTTGGCAGAGCCTTTTCCATTCCGCTGTAGACGCCTCCACTGGTCAGTAAACCATCCATTGTGACGCACTAAATATAGTACAAACCTCATTACCTTGAGCACCCTTGCTTTCTGAACAAAGAAACTGGCAAATTGAATCTCTGGATTGGTGCCTCGGTACTCGTTCAAAGTAATTTTCGTGAGATGGAATTCAAGGCATTCGATGGGATTGTTGTATTGCGCCACCTTTTCCACTCCAAGTCCTACTTGTATCTGCAAACGAAGACAACATATCAGTGCTTAGATGCAGTATTGAACACTACGGGCCTCTTTGATTTGCACGATTTATAAAATACACTAATAGATTGACATGCCATCTTCGATCGTTCATGATTAACATCTCAAAAAAAATGTATAGTACATCTGTCATTGTAATCATGGGTAAAAATACCAACAAATTGAACTCCATTGTGGTTAACAATTAACAGGAAAGGAACATCACCTCGACGTATAGCTTCTCCGTGCACGGAAAGCATATAAGGAACTTAACAACTTCATCCAGATTGGGGCCGATAGATTGTACCGTCAAGATCTTCACTGTGCGCAGAGACAATGCGAGGCTTGTGGGAATCATTTTCTGGATGATAGCCGAACATAGATCAACAAAAACTAGATAAAATGTGATGTACAATAATAAGAATGAGAAGAAGATTGTTGTACCTCAACGGGTATGGATCCAGCTGTAACAAGTTCGAAGAATTCAGCACAAGAATAGCCCAACATTGTCAATTTTGGTGCGTCAATGACCATGATTCTTGTTCGACCTTCTTTATCAAATACAGACAATCTCTCTAGGAAAGGCGCATTCTCAATGACTGATGTCTACTACGCAACTTTATTCTTGTAGAAGACTTTGTTGGGCCTCCAAGCGCAGAGTTTTGTAGGACAGTAGCAATTTTCCCTCAAGTGGATGACCTAAGGTTTATCAATCCGTGGGAGGTGTAGGATAAAGGTGGTCTCTCTCAAACAACCCTGCAATCAAATACAAGAAATCTCTTGTGTCCCCAACACACCCAATACAATGACAAATTGTATAGGTGCACTACTTCGGCGAAGAGATGATGATACAAGAGCAATATGGATGGTAGATATAGGTTTTGTAATCTGAAAATATAAAAACAGCAAGGTAGCAAGTAACAAAAGTGAGCACAAACGGTATTCCAATGCTTGAAAACAAGGCCTAGGGTTTGTACTTTCGCTAGTGCAATCTCTCAACAATGCTAATATAATTGGATCACATAACCATCCCTCAACGTGTAACGAAGAATCACTCCAAAATTCTTATCTAGCGGAGAACATAAGAAGAAATTGTTTGTAGGGTACGAAACCACCTTAAAGTTATCCTTTCCGATTGATCTATCCAAGAGTTCATACTAAAATAACACCAAGTTATCCTTTCCGATCAATCTATCTAGAGTTCGTACTAAAATAACACCATATGATACGCATCAACCAACTCTAATGTCACCTAGATACTCCAATGTCACCACAAGTATCCGTGAGTTAATTATATGTTACGCATCAAACAATTTCAGATTCATAATGCTCAATCCAACACAAAGAACCTCAAAGAGTGCCCCAAGATTTATATCGGAGAACATGGTATGAAAACGTGCAATCAACCCCTATGCATTGATCCCCTAGGTCACCGGAATCCGCAAGTTGATGCCTCAACATATATCAAGTGAATCAATAGAATACCCCAATGTCAATACGGGTATCCCACGCAAGACGTACATCAAATGTTCTCAACCAAGATATTCAATCCAACATAATGACATCTCAAAGGGAAAGATTCAATTCATCACAACATGATAGCAAGGGAATAACATCATATGATCCGACTATATTAACAAAGCCCGTGATACATCTAGATCGTGACATCTCAAGAACACGAGAGAGAGAGAGAGAGAGAGAGAGAGAGATTGAACACATAGCTACTGGTACATACCCTCAGCCCTGAGGGTGGACTACTCCCTCCTCGTCATGGCCTCCGTCGGGATGATGAAGATGGCCACCGGAGATGATCTACCCTCTCCGGCAGGGTACTGGAACGCCTCCAAATTAGTTTTTCGTCTATACAGATAGTTGTGGCGGTGGAACTTCTCGTCTAGGGTTATTTCTGGGGGTTTCTGAATATATAGGATTTTTGGGCATCGGTTTCACGCGACGATTGGCCACGAGTGGACCACAAGACACCAGGACGCGCCAGAGGGGCCTGGCACGCCCTGGTGGATTGTGCCCACCTCGTGGCTCTTCTGGCCCTCCAACAAAGTTTCTAGTGCCTCTTTTGTTCCAAAAAAAGTCGTCAAAAAGTTTCGGGTGATTCCGAGAACTTTCATTTTCTACACAAAAACAACACCACGGTAATTTTGCTGAAAACAACGCCAGTCCGGGTTTGTTCTAAATAAATCATATAAAGTGCATCAAAACCATATAAAAGTATTGTAAACATAGGTGAATATGGCATGAATACTTCATAAATTATAGATACTTTGGAGACGTACCTGCATCCCCAAGCTTAATTCCTACTCGTCCTCGAGTGGGTAAATGATAAAAGAACTAATTTCTGAAGTGTGAATGCTAGCATAATATATAAGTTTGATCATTGGTAATTTCAGTCAATTTTCTAGCACCATAACCAGCAACTTTTTCTCATAAAGTAGCAACCAATTCACATGTTATGGTTCAAACAATGAATTCTCTTGAAACTTAACAAGCTATGTTCCTAGTCACCAAACAATTGCAATTCAACTTTTTCTCAACAAGGTCTACGTAAGAGCTCCACATACTCAATCATCATATAGTCTTCTATGATTGATAGTACTCAAAGCATATTTTTAGAACAAATGGCATCCATCGAATACGGAGAAAGATAGGGGCTTAATGTTTTGCCTTCCAACTCATTTATCATAGAGATAATTGTCAACAATAATAAGTCATGATCAAATATATTTGACTGGCCATATGTGCCTAGATCTTTCCCCACCACATGATGCTTGCCAACTAGAGCATAATTGAGGTTGAAATGAGAATGCATACTACTGACTCTTGCATAAAAGTAAATAGTGAAAGGTAAAAGATAGTCCCTTCGCAGAGGGAAGCAGGGATTTGCAGAGGTGCCAGAGCTCAAAGCTTAAATCAGAGATAAATATAATTTTGGGAGGTGCACCCTTCCTGTAAACTTTACGACCAAGACTTATCAATATCTTCCATGTTAAACACATTAGCGGCAGTTCCCAAGCGATAAAAGTAAATTTTTACTCCCCCTCCACCAACAAACACACTCCACGGCTAGCCGAATCCACGGGTTCCGTCCATACCAACAACATTCCTGGGAGAGTTTTGTTTAATTATTTGCATTTTTTTATTTCGGGACTAGGAATCCCTATTACCGCCTCTCTCGTGTAAGGACGAGTGAATAAACACTCATCATGAGAATAACCCGCTTAACATGGAAGATACTGACCGTCCCCCATCGCTCCATGAGCGGTCCAGACACACAAAACAGATGTTTATTTGAATGTTTAGAGGTGGCACATACAAATTTACTTGGAATGGCAGTGAAATACCATATATAGGTAGGTATGGTGGACTCTTATGGAAGAAACTTGGCTCAAGGATTTGGATGCACAAGTAGTATCTCTACTTAGTACGAAGTGTTGGCTAGCAAAAGGTTCTAAACAAGCACCACATGTTGGAGGATCCATAACAATATAACTTCTATGCAAATATACACAACCATAACTCATTACGTTGTCTTCCTTGTCCAACTTCAACTAATTTGCTCAAGTTTGAGAATAATTAATGGGTATTCACAATCATAGAAGATGTCCAAGATAATATATTTGTATGTGAAAGTTCTCTTCCTTATACTAATCATTCACGAATTGCTTGTATGACCAATATTGTGATTGTCAAGCTTCAAAAGATTTCACTTTCTAAACCCAATGTGAAGCTACTAATAGGCATGATATGAACATATAATTTCAACTTCGTGGCATTCAATTCATTCAACAATTTACTAATAGAATATAAGTGAAACACAAGAGTAAATGACAAGCTACTCTCAAAAGATATAAGTGAAGATCAATGAGTAGTCAAACAATTAAGTAGCTATGTGAGGACTCTCTCTCTCTCAATAAAGATTTTCAGATCTGAGTATTTTATTCAAACAGCAAACTAAACAAAAATACATTCCAAGAATAACACATATCATGTGCACAAATAAAAATTTAGGCTCAACATAGGCTAACCGATATTTGTTGAAGAAGAGAGGTGGGATGCGTAGCATCCCCAAGCTTAGATGCTTGAGACTTCTTTAAATATTTACTTGGGGTTCCTTGGGCATCCCCAAGCTTGAGCTTTTGTATCTCGTTCAATCCTCTCATATCATGGTTTCACCTATTCTCAAAAACTTCATCCACACAAATCTCGAAAAGAACTCGTGAGATAGGTTAGTACACATAAGAATAAATCAACACTTCATGTACTGCCAAGACAAGTTGCATAATAATTTCCAAACAACATCCACTGTTTACTATCGTTTCCACAATTTATATATACCAATATAGGCTATGGAAACTATAGGATAAGTAGATAACAAAACTATGACAGCAATGTGTCCAAACAGAACAGTCTGTAGCAATCTATTAAACCAGTGTACTTCTGTAACTCAAAAACTTATGAAAATTTAGGACGTGCTAAATAATTTATAGGAAAATACTGTGTAATAATTTCAGAAACTTTCCACGTTCTAGTAAAATATGAAAATTCAAACACTAGGGAGAAAGTTTCTATTTTTACACAGCACACATCAAACATGCAATGCAAGCATCCTAAGGCAATTCTTGGAAATTTTTATTGAAAAACAAGATTATAAATAACACCTAACAGCAAATAACAAAATATAATGACAATCCAAGCAAATCACATATTATGTGACGAAGAAAAATATAGCTCTAAGTAAGATATACCGATAATGTTGAAGACGATAGAGGGGATGCCTTCCGGGGCATCCCCAAGCTTAGGCGCTTGAGTCTTCCTTGGATATTACCTTGGGGGTGCCTTGGGCATCCCCAAGCTTAGGTTCTTGTCACACCCAAAACTTGAAAACTTCAATCACACAAAACTTAATGGAACTTCGTGAGATGGGTTAGTACAATAAAGATAAATCATTTAGTTAGGTACTGTCAAGACAAGATTCATAATTGTTCCCACATGATACCTACTGTATTCTATCATTCCCATAATTTATACCACTTAATATAAGCTATGGAAACACTAAAACATGCAAACTATGACTACTATACCTAACTAGCAGTAGCATAGGTCCTGCCATCGCTACTGCTAACCTTAGTTGTAGCGTAGGTCCCACAGGCGCTACTGCTACATAGCTGTAGCGCTGGCACCCTGCGCTACTGCTTCCTGCTAAAGAGCGCTACTACTATATTTACGCATTTTTTTCTGCTGCGTATTTGCGTTGTATTTGTACAGGTTTTATACAGTATTATAATCATATCATAAACATGCAATATGCTCATCATATTATACACATAATAGTCTCATCATATCATCACATCATCCAACACAAATCATATCGTCTCATCCTAATCACGATATAGCAATACAAGTTAAGTGACATGTCTCGAATACCAGCAACTGCATGATCATCACAAACATATGTCTCATCATCTATATCTAAACAAAGATATAGAAGAGAAGAGCGATCACTATGAGCAAGAGCGCGATAATGTAGTTTTTGAGGGATCGGTTCCGATCCCTCTCTCGCGCTAGCGTGCACCACCTCAAGTAAATATCTTCCGCTTCGGCTCTGCTATCGAACCCTCTATGGCTGCCGCCCGAAAACTGTTGCACTTGGGCCTGACACTCAGGCCACTCGTCGTACACACCTGGAACCTTCACTACATACACGGCGTAGGACTTCTTCGCCATCGGTGATCTATGTACCTGCATCGTCACATGAGTCGATAATATGCAACATAATATATAGTTGAGCAACAGAAAGGGACAGAGTTAGCAAAAATAGAAGCAACATATCATAAGCATAAATAACAAAGTTCATCGTACCCAAACTGCCCTAACTAGAGTGATCTTCGCTAGTTGAGGAGGACGGTTTAATGACATCACAATGTTTCGTCGTGCATAACTCAAAGTTTCGTCAAAGAGAAAGTAGTGACTAAACAGACACATTGTCATATATCGTCAATCACTCCAACATGTCATGCCATCCAGCCAAATCAGGGAGGAAGGACCCGAGCTCCGTCAAGGGCTTCAGGTCGAGATGCTGAGCGGCCACCAGTGTTCGGACGTCTTCCCGCGACATTTGCCCTTCTTCCTAGAACATCCCTGTTTTTTCGAAGACCTCCTTCATGATGACTTGGGCAAGTTCACGTTGGATGTGATAGAACTCAGCTCGGAGTCGATGATCGGTACAGTTCCTAGTTTCTTTGCCCATTGCAGAATATCGGCATTGTCAAATTTAGGTGACATGCGAAGGTTCTGGCAATCCCGTCTGTACTCTAGCATGTGGTGGAGGACATAGAATCCATCACTGAGAGTACCTCTCGGTTGCTGGATGCGGCAGAAGTCGATCTTATGGCTGAAGCAGGGCGCATTCTTCCTTGTGTTCTTGACCGTGATCTCTCCACCTCGTTGGCCGTAGCTTAAGATAGCACTGTCGAGTATAGCCTTGATGTGGGTGTAATCCTTTTTCTTCACATTCTTCGACGAAACCAAGTAAAGAGCGTGGGAGAATCAGGGGTAAAGAATGATGAGGACGGCGCGCCCCTCGCTGCACAAAATAAGAACACCTCAAATTAGCCTCCACGTGTGCAAATGAATGATTGAAATCGAAGGAAGGATATCCGCGGATGACTTACATGGGATGATAAGGCATGAGAATCGACTCCTTGTCCTTATTGGCGACCATGAAATCGGCGATGTAGTTCCTCGCATATTCACGGTGCTCTGTGCAGACTGCCAAGAAGCCCTCATGTATAAAGTATGGGTCAGCGACACAGATATAAGATATTTGCTCGCGCCTAATGATGTAGTTCATGTACAAGGTATACAGGCGGACGAACGTAAAATCCAGCCTTGTCATGTGAAACATGTCAAAGATGTAATCCAATCTAAGAAAGAACTTATCCGCGGGGAATGTCTGGACGTACAACCTTTGCTGCGGCACGTTAACCACGTAGAGCAGGTATCCTGGATTTGTCAAGGCGATAAGGCTTTTCTCTCTCAACAACACATCATCATGAAGTATCCTTAGATCGCCGTCTATGGCCTCTACCGCTGCCTTTGTTAGGTATACAGTCTTCAACCCGAGGCTGCGGAGGCGGCTGGCTCATAGAAGCAGCTTTGTTGCCATTAGGTCCTCTCTTCGATCTCTCCCTATGCTTCTTTGGTACCGGAAGTGAGCCTATCATACCGTCCCTGACCACCGCCCCCGGTGTTGTCGGGCTCAGCAATAGTGCACGCCCCTCACGTTGTTGTTGCTGGGTTGAGGCGGCATCTGGAGGCGTGTCCTGCGAGGATTGCAGGAAGAGAGACTTCTTGCAATCAGCCTTAAGACGTTCCTCCTCCGGCAATTCAGACATCAACTTATCACGCTCAAACCCTGAGTCATACTGTTGAGCCATCAATCCTCCGTCGTCATAGCCGCCAGCGCCGGAATTGAGAAACCGTAGAGGGTCATCATCCTCGTCCATGGCATCATGCATTGCTTCTTCGATGGCGGCGGCATCATCAGCGACTAATGGAGCCTCTTCCTCACGCCGTCCGCTATCACCCAGCACGACAGGCGCCACTAATTGGGTAGGTGGGGTGGTGGTGTCCATACCTTGCTAAGGCTGCTTGGTCGTGGGTGTGCTCCCGGCCGTCTCCAGACGAAGGAGACTCTTAGGCCACAATAGGACCCAACTCTTGCAATTGCCAAGCCGTGGCGGGGTCTCGTCGTCATCTCCCCCTTGTAGTAATGGAGGAGCCAAATTCTCGTAGCCCGCTTTGACACTGTCCACTGAAACCTTGAAGACGCCAGGGGGCATCGGCCGGCTGTGGAACAATTGTTCCTTCGGCTTCACTATCGTCGCCTTTCCCACGTCCATCTTCTGGCCGCTGTGGATGTACAGTATGGTGCACGGGGTTTCGTCGGCCTGCGAAGACATGTCTGCGACGTGGGACATCCGAAAGGCAACGGAAACGGGAGATTACACATATATTGAAGAGGGCCGGTTTCGGTGCCAGTGTCGGTGCAACCCTCGGATGTGACAGGGGGGTACGGCAACCGTTGCTCATCCAGATAATTAAAATAGTTGTTTGCCGCCTCGTAGACGTTGCAATTACCAGAACCCCCTCCTTCATCGTTGTTAGCCATGTTTCCTACGCTTAAGTCTAGTCAATTAATTCTAGATCTAATAAAATGAATAATGACATAAAAAAGGCCTATGTTTTGCTGGAATGTTGATTCATTCCCGTTGCGGCAAATCCCGGGCACTTGATATGTCCTAGTTTCTAGCACAAGTCATGCCGAAATTCACGGAAAATTTCGGCATGACCTTTGCTAATAAGTGGACATATCGAGCGCGTGAAATTCGCCGAAGCGGAAATGAATCAACATTCCAGCAAAACATAGGCCACTCCGAATGAGAGTCCCTGGAAAGATCATATATTACAGAAATAAAGTCAATATTTGGCACATCATATATATATGGAAAATACAACAGCCAACATCATATTGCAGAATTTGGCACATCAAAAATTCCTACTACTTATCCCTAAATCACTCTGAACAGTAAAAAGAAATCCTAGGGTTCATACACTCATAATCCTACTGTTGAACTAGATCCACCCTAATAATGTTTTGTTGCAGAAAAGATACTTAGTAGTTCTCGATGATGTTTTGTTGCAGAATAGATAATGTGGATGAGCTATTTCTACATAGGCCTGCTTCAAGATTAGGCAATATATTTCTTCCTGTAGTATTCTTGGAATTCCTGGTTCTGTACTTCTACAGAGTGTGCAACGGTTGCAACATTTCTCCTCGGTTCACATGCGTTTTCTTTATTTCTTTCGTGTCACCATAACCAAAGTAGGGTGCCATGCTTAATACATCTCTGTTGACTCCATGCATAGCATAGAGGGAGGCTAAGATTTTCATGGGGATTCCTGCATTCCAACATTTTTTTCTTGTTTCCTCCATCATTTTTATTCTCCATAGTTGTTTAACCAGCTTGCATTTAAAGAAGCAGCGGGCACCGTCCTCTTCTACTCTATAACAAACATGGCGTTTTGTGCCAAGATCAATACCTCTACTTGCCAGCTTTGGCCTGAACGGTAGACTATGATGGCACAGGCACCCTCAATCTAGTTCTTTTATTTGTGTAGTAAAAAAACACCTTGTTAATGCTATAACTAAATATGTAATACCTAGGGTTCTATATAAAACCTAGGGTTCTAGCTAACCCTACAGCTAAGACAAAGAGGAGAGGAGAGAGAGAGAGGAGGGGCGGGTGCCTTACAGGGGGTCAGGGGAGACGCCGACGGTGAGGTGGAGGTCAGGGGAGACGGCCGGGCGCGGCTGGAGGTCCCGTGGAGGGCGACGGTGACAGGAGGGGCGCGGAGGAGGGCAACGGCGGCGATGTAGGGCGCACGGAGAAGGGCGACGGCGGCGATGAGGGCGCGCGGAGGAGGGTGACGGCGGCGACAGGAGAGGAGGGATTTGGGGGAGAATGGGGCGGGAAGATGCCCACATGTGCGGGGGGTTAAGTGGATGTAGCGGTAGCGCTGGCTCAGAACCATCGCTATAGCTAAGTTAGCTATAGCGCTGGTTCTAAACCCACGCTACCGCTAGCGCTGGTACCTATAGCGCTGGTTCTAAACCAGCGCTACTGCTAGTACTTTCCTTTTTTATTTTCATTTTCTTTTTTACCTTTCTCCTTTTTCTATTTCTTTTCATTTTCATTTCTATTCCTTTCCTT
The DNA here is from genome assembly GCA_039707655.1 of Elymus sibiricus. NCBI lineage: Eukaryota > Viridiplantae > Streptophyta > Magnoliopsida > Poales > Poaceae > Elymus > Elymus sibiricus. The sequence goes on from CM077667.1 coordinate 55,902,332, forward strand.
TTTATTACATTTTATTTTTATGTTCATTCTATTTGTTTTTCATTTTATTTTTGTTTTTATTTTTCTCCCTTTGAAACACGACCGATATGCATGATGAGAATAAGGGCGATATATATTATATCATTTGACCGATAACGGTTAAGTGCATATACAAAATAGGAACATATATATAAATGATGGTGGATGGGGGCATTAATGGGAAGAGAAGAGAGATAGGCGAAGGAAGAACTAAGTGAGGGAGGTAGAGGAGGGAGAGGGGAAAGGGGAGGGGGAGGGGGAGGGTGGGAGGGAATAGGTGGCTACTACTAATCGTCATAGCAGTAGTGCTTGTCGGTGCCCCGGCGCTACTGCTAATCGGGGGCCACCTGCTGGCAACATACAGACATAGCGGTAGCGGTGGGCCACCGACAAGCGATACTGCTACGACATTAGTAGTAGTGCCGGTTTTAGACAGCCGCTACCACTACCAGTAGCCACTGGCGGTGGCGACGGGACTAGTTAGCAGTAGCGCCGGTTTGGTTGACCGCGCTACCACTACTTTTCTACTCGTAGCGCTGGCAGGTCACCCGCTCTACTACTACTTAGCAATAGCGCTTTTCAAATATCTAGCGCTACTGCTAAAATCCTATCTATAGGCTTTCTCCTAGTAGTGATAACTCACATTCGCAAGTAACATTTTTGACGCCCTAACCCAGCACCAAACACTACATCACATAGTAAGAGTATTGTTCCTTGACATCCCTCATTGTGTTGTGTCATCTAATAGCTCCAAATAAATTAACTGATACATGCTTGGTGATATGACTTGGAATAGCAACCCACGTTGTAGCATTGCTCCCTCATGAGAGCAAAGAGGAATGCAACAGTCTTGACATTTCCCCTTGGTGTTTATATGAATGGCCTACAAACACAATCGCTCCGATTAATCCTTCAATTAATCGCACTTCATCCATGCAAATAATGTTCATTCCCCATGTGTTTGATCTATCATCACGCTGCTATAACTCGAATATGGCCACCCCCACCCTCTTATCTAACATAGGTCCCGCACTATCGCCATTCGATTCCCAATGCCTGAGTTAGTCCAAGTACCTTAACTAGAGGAAGCAACTGAAAGAGCATCTTCCCGAAGCCAGTGTGGGAGCTAAGCACGCCACTGGTGTCGGTGAGCACGCCAGGCAAGCAGTCGCACTGCACCTTGGCCAGCTTCGAGATGCCCGCCTCCCGCGTCACGCATGTACCTTATCCTTTAGCCGACGCTTCATCGCATACACCAAATAGTATAGTACACATCGCTCCCGTGCCTCCCTGTACACCACCGCAAGAGGGTTGCGAGATGGTTGACAACAATCCAAGCCGAAGGCGGAACACCGGTGGTGGGGAGGGGAATGTGATTGTTGGTTGCAGGGAGAGGCGGCGGCGGCACTTATGCAGCATGGTGAAGAGAGTGGCTGTGAAGTGAAGTCGTATGTTATGAGGTGCGTACAGAGGGTGAGACTTTTTTTTCTCTCTGAAGCCTAGAATAATTTTAGTTTGATAACTCAACAAAATTTGATCATGTTGAATGATCATGTTATATTCTTAGCCCGTGGCAACGCACGGCCATTCTACTAGTTGTGGTAATACACCTGAGAAATATTAAATATCTTCATCAGCTAATCCGTAAATCACATGTCACATTACATAACAAATTGTCTCCTTTCCCAAGTTTTTGATGGCAAACGCCTTGGAGTTTGAAAACATGGCAAAAAAGGGCCTAGTTTTTGACATGTTGTGAGAATTCTAGCTAGTAATTTCGGCACCATAACACGTTGAATAAAAATTTGGGAAGCATTGAAAAAATGGTATATATCATATATTTTTCGCGAGTAGAAATACAACAAGATGTGTGCTTTACCTTGTCCTATACCGTCGATCAATACCACTACCAGGATGGATGATATCCAAGAGCTACCACCTACCTACTACAATGCATCCATCCTATCAACACAACACCTCAATTCTCAAAACAAGTAACTAATCTCGACGATCCATTCATCATCATGGCCTCAGGATTCACAAACACGACCTCCATCTGTCCTTCTTCAGTCGCACCACAAGCTAAGAAGAACGTGACAATAGCATAGCGACGTCAACCAGGCTTTTGACGCATCAATCACAAGCACCTGCACACCACAATCCAGTCCCGTAAATAACGCGTTTCCCACTGCCCCACGATAATTATCTATACCGAGCAGAAATTTTCGAACTATATGAAAATTTCGAATTTAAACTCCTAAAGTCTAGTTAAAATATATATATCTCCACCTGCAATACATGCTTACTCGCGTCCTAGTGGTAAGGATCTTCAACCAGCAACTGCAAGTCATGAGTTCGAGGACAGCCAGTCGCAGTTTTTCCTTTTTGATTTTGAAGAATGCACGCCACAGTGTATACTATAATTTCTAAAAAATACGAGCCTGCGAGGGTCATACTCACGACCTGCACGTGCGAGACCAGTTACCCCTGCGCTTGTACTGATGGGTAACCGAATTTACCGCCTAGTAACCAAAACCTTGGCCGCATCATGCTAGGAGTAGGAGGCATCGGCAAGTTTACAAGATATAATGGCAGTGCTCTGAATTTTGGGAATGCTAGGGAGGACGCTTTATTCATCTGTCATCACAACTAAGGATTTTAGGGTCGGGATTTGGTGACATGGAGGCTGCGTGCCACTGTGAATAGAGTAGCTAATAAGGTTGATCATGAGTTTGCTAAGTTGGTTAGATTTTCTGTGACCTTTTATTGGTTCAAGGAGCCTCCAAATGACATTGTATCCTTCCTCATGAACGATGTACATTTATTTCAAATGAATAAAGTTTGAATTGTATTTTTATTACACTCCGTGTTGCATTTGCCAGAGGTTCTTTGATCTGCAACTGCGAATTAGTACAAAGTAGTGTTTAATACTCCCTCCATTTGTCAATATACAACTTTTCATATATTAATTGAAAATGAATTTCATATTATGCAAATATTTTTCATAACAAATGTGATCATATTTATTTTCACATATTAGTAAAAGAGGTGTAAAAGATCTTTTAAGAAAATGTGTATTTATTGACGGGGTAGTAAATGCTTACCAAAAACAAATGATGTCAGGATCGCGATTTCGGATCGGATCAAACCTCTATATATAAGCTGCAAATCGTAGGCTGATAACGAGTAGAATCTTGAAAACGTAGCAACCCAATCAATTTGGATTGTAAAGGCATAGAATCATGATTCTATCGTGATTCTGACTACTTTGCCAAAAATAACCTCGTTTATATTTTCTCCAAAACAAAGTAATTCGCAGTTACCAAGATTGTTACTAACATCTTTATCAGGATGCAAGTAATATATGCATATTTTTGGAATGATTTATATTAGTTGTGCATGTATTCCATTGACTACCTAAAAGGTTAAGATAAATGGATCTTTGGTTTTTTGTTCAAGACAATCAATTTACGAATATATGCACAATTAATACCGCCTTCAGCTCACATATATGCACAATCAACACAATTAATTTACGCAATATATGTACAGATATTTCGACTGTTGTATTACAACATACACATTAATAGGATATCAAAAAAGGACCCATGATTAACTGTACTTATACGTTAGAACAAAAGTAAATAAATCAAAAAACTTGTAAGCATGCATATATTTCCATTATAAAAGCCATGTAAGGCCCTCGTTACAGAGCATATCTGAAAAGATTAGCTTAGGCTCCCAACAAATACACAGCATCTCTCTCTCTCTCTCTCTCGCTGAGCAGTTGCCAGCATCAACCCAGGATGAGGTCGTTCTACAAGATGCTATTACTTGCGATTGCCCTTGTGGCGCTGCTGTCCTCAGGTACGTAAGTTCGAGGCATGTTTTGTGATCAATTTTCAACGACGAACCTCGTTTTCTCATCTCATAATAAATCTCTGCAATTTTTATGTGGTTATACGAACATGTAGATCTGGTGATCCAGGCGACGGCCAATGGTGGCGGCTCGCTAATCCCTGAAGACTGCCAGCAGACTCCTGTTATCCCAGGGCCGTGTGACCCGAAGGCTTGTCTCCGCAACTGTCAAACCAATGTTGGCCCCGGTGCTGTTGGCGACTGTGATGCCGGTGGATGCCGGTGCACATACTGTACTGCATCTCGGCGGAATTAAGCAGCGATCGTTTCTTAATTTTTGTCGTATTGATAATAAGCGAATTTTTCTTTTTGTGTGTGGCTACCCATCAAATACGTGGAAACTCAAAACAGGAATGTCAGAAATTTCATCGACTCGAGGTCCGGGTAGTTGCCTTATTAGCATGCTTGCTTCTGATTACCACATCTGAAAATAAAGGTGTGGTCCTCTAGCCTCTTCTCTCCCTTTGCTATAGGTGTGCTGCTCTAGTCTCCATGATTTATCTTCCTTTGCTAGAGTAGTAAATTGATGGAGCCCGTGAAATAGTGAATGTCATGGAAGTTATAACGCACATATATAGCTAGCGTTTGTCCTTTTGAGCAGACAATTCGCTTAATATGCATGAAGAAATTGAAGCGCAAAGTTCTAGTGTAGATCGAGCTACACGGTACCCTGTATCCACCCCGTTCAATGTCTTTGAGATTCGTGGGTGTTACAGACTTTATCTGAGCCATGCAAGGTGATTAGCTGCGATAGTAGGCCCTGGGCATCGTATGTCAAACTGCACTAGAACTCGTTGTCAAACTGCACCTAAACTCGTCTCGCTCCATGATTGCTACTTTGGGTCTAAGCTCATTTTCTTGCTCATGCCCACCTGGTGGTGTTTGAATATTTTTTTTTGATCAAGTCCTAACTTTACTGTAAATAACTGGCATCTTAAATAGTAGTGACATACTCCGGGCTGATGTGTTGACGCTAGTCACTTTATAGAATGGCTGGCGGCTTTCACATCGTCGGGATTGATCAAATGTATGAAAGTGGCTTTTTGTCCTTTCTGCTATAATGAATTCACACATCTTCGATCTATAAAGAGCATCCCTTTCCCCGGTGGTTCTCCACTCTTCACTCGTCTCTCGGACCCTCACAAACGCAATCCTACACTATCGCAAAACCCAAAACTCATACCGTGGTCAACGCAGTCAAATGTTTATATGCTCTAAATATTCAACAAAAATTCATACTCAATGTTGTCTAATGTGCGATAGGAGTAGGAGGGATCCGAAAGTTATGAGGATATGCTGGTCGTGCTCCGAATTTCGAGAAGGCCCGGAAGGACGCTTTCCTTTTGTGCCATCCCAATGAAACATTTCGTTATTCGTCTAGGGCTACGACCGAACCACGACGGATCTTAGACAAGCACTGTGGGCCACACTAGTCCAGCCGCTATGCCAGAATCCTTGTTGCATGGTGCGCCCGATACGGTGTTGTTGCGGTTTGCGCCATGGAACACATTGCTGACCTGATGGAGACCCTGACCCACGTTGATGGCTGGGTATCCTAAGCGCTTACTGGGTGCGAGCAGTCTACAGGGAATCTACGGAGCAAAACACTCTCGCTTTGTGTGTTGGCGTGGACCATCGTCGGCCACGGCTTCACATTATTAACGCTCGTGCATGGATTCTTATGGTTTCGATCAACATAAAATCCAATCAATCTCCCGATCTTCCACGTCCACTCCACTGTTTCTGACGAGCAAACGATTGGACATGTCCGGTAAAATATGGTCATTAAAAGGATAAACAAACTAACTAAAAATGAAAGAAAGTGATTAAGATCAGTGAATCTACTCATTTTCTAAAGTAGTCTCAATTTTTGCATTTCACCCCGTGGCCAACCAAAATTAGCTCATGCTTCAAATTGTATTGCCAAGAGTTAATCCCTGCATTTCCATTTTTGAAGATTTTGACATTGGGTTGCCTCCAAATGTCCCAGCAACCCATGATTAGAATATCAATAACAATCTTTGTCGGTAGCTTTTGACTCGCCAGCATAATTTAATTAAAGAATGAAATGCCTCTCAATTTGTTGTGAGGAATAGACTGCAGCATTCTTGCGCAAAAGTGCAGTACCAGTTTAGACTAGTAATTGTGTGTTTGTGTAGTTTTTTTTCTGGTAGGACCAACCACCAGGTTCAGTTCGTATACTCAAAACTGAAGCTCACATTTTCCTGGATTTATGTCAGGTTCCGGCGATGTTCGCTCAGTATGGGAGGAGACGTTCCTGGAAGACGTCTGTGGTGACTTCATCAATCTCAAGATGATGTTGGCTCAGTTTCTAAAAGGTGCACATAGGGATAGGGTGTGAGTGTTTTCTTCGTAAGTGTGAGTTTATGTGCATATTTTAGAGCATCTGCGTCTGTACAATATTTAAAAACTGTGTATGCGGAATGCACATTAATATTAGTCAAGATACAAATTACTTGTTAATATTTGATAGGATAAAATAACTTGATTAATGTTGATGTAGTATTAGACATGCTATTAATTAATGAACGTTCCTAAATATGTTTAATGCTAACACCGGAGCAACATAGACTGTTAAATAGATATTGTTGAACGGGTGAAATTTGTTGCAAGCGATGGCAACTCGCTCTTTTCCAGCACTCCACACACATATTTATCAAGGAATGGATGTTTCCATCGTGTGACCGAGTGCTGCACCATTTAAATTCAAGTTTGATACCATTGGTGAGATCCTATCATCTCTACTATTAAAGGGCAGTTGTTACATAGTCATTTCGTCCGATAGCAAGTTCGTTAGGAAAATCATTTGTTATTTTAATGCCTACAATGCCTTGCATATTCAAAAGGTTCGGGTAGCAAATAGACTCCCATTCGAATCGAATTTGAAATGTGGCCTCGATACAATATAATAAGACGACATTCAAAGTTCCAAGTCACTTCGAGGACGTTTATTTCCCGCTTATAAAATAATTTTTAAATGGTCTGTTGGTCACGTGCAAGTGTTTTTTACCATGTAAGTGTCCGGTTGGTCTTCAAGAAGAAGGACAAAAGATAAGGTGTATTATTCACCATACGAAGAAATGGTGAAATTTAATAGGGCTAGAGGTTCAATAACAATAACTACATAATCTGGTACAAAGGCAAAGTATTGTTGATGCAACGCTGATGATGCACATATAGAAATAATAGGTAAATATAATAATTAGGGGTTACTCTGGGCTGTTACAATTGAGGATGGATCGTGGACGTACCTATATCAATGGGGAGAGAGAGGGAGAGAGAGGGAGAGAGAGAGAGAGAGAGAGAGAGAGAGAGAGAGAGAGAGAGAGAGAGAGAGAGAGAGAGAGAGATCATGCCTCGCGGCTGTGGTCATGCCCATGGAATGGCCCATGTCGACAAGTGTGAGCATGTTGTGTCCAGGCCGAGGTTGACGTCTATGTAACCGAGAGAGAGGGTCAGCTTCCTGAGGATGAATGAACTGTAACGTGGCTGAACCACTTTTCCCTACCTCTGCTCTATCTTCCTCTTGAATCCCCTCTCTGAAAACTGCTACTGTTATATCCCAAATTACCCCTCTGATGGTATTGTGAGTAAGATCGTTACATTTAGTATCTGATCTACCAATCTACTGGCCAAAATCCCAGGAAAACCCCCCACCCTTCCAGTGCATACCACCCGTTCAACGAAATTCCTGGGCCAACTTCCTTTACCAGGGCGAAATATTTGCGAGATCCGATGCTCACGACCCCCATGGCGGGCGTCTAGCAGTGGGTGGACATGGTGGACACCACCATCATGGACATCGATAAACACATCGCCAACCTGCTCAATCCTACCGAGCGTAACAGCCTCGGCATCGACGACCTCCTCAAACAGGGGCACAAGATGAAGGCCACCGTAGTTCAAGCGACGACGGTGGCTATGGAAGCAACAATCGCGGTCAAGAAGGTCATGGGTCTCTACTCCGAATTCAAGATCCAACCCACCAAGATTGTGCATGATCAAGGCGTTTAATGAGCTGCAACCATGGAAGCTGTCGGTGGACACACAGCTCTAGTTGGTGAGTACTCACATCGAGGGACTGGGTCGGCATTTCTCCCTCCTCTTCTGCGGCCCCACTGATCCCTGGCCCGGCATCGTCATGAGTGGACTACACATGGAGTATCCCACACTCCGGAGCTTACACTGACAGATTGTGAGTTCCATTTGCCTATCACTACATATGAGCATGGGCCTTCTTCACATAGAGCCCGTAGAGAAGCTATGTTCTACCGTGATCATCATACTAGGGATAATTGTCCTGATTTTTGCATGCCGAAAACATCTTTTCCAAAGTTTGATGGCGAGCAACAAAAAATTTGAAAGGAACAATGTGAAAAATATTTTCACATGTTCCATTTTCATGATGATTATGAAGCACCATACGCCACACTTCATTTCACTGGCAATGCATCCTTCTGTTTACAGTCATATGAAACTCAACATGATATTCAAAGTTGGGTCGCCCTACGTTATTTTTTTCGAATAGACCTGTGTGTTGTGGCCACCAGAAATTAGGCAAAGATCAGTACTATCAGCACATGGTGTAAAGAACATGCCTCACACATAAAACATGTAAATGCCCACATATGTACAAAAATAATTCACTAGACACTTGCCACAAATTACCCGACCTTAAACTGTAGATAGGGAACAAAGTCAAAATTAAAATTCACGAAAGAGAGCATACATGGTCACAATTTCAAACAAGATGTTTTTTGCTCATTGCCTATCGACCACATTTTTGGCATGAATGTGAGCACATAACCACAAGACGGGATATAACCACCAGAAGTGCTTCATGCTATAAGGCACAACAAGGAACATTCAAGCATTAACTGTTCCGTTGACAAAACTTTTCAATAATGTGTTCATTAGCGTAGTTCCAATTGATATAGCACAACCTATTTTATATGCTTCAACAATGGGTGAATTACGTGCTCCATGGCTACTGGAAGTAAAGATGAAGTAAAAAAATCCACACCCTCCATGTCGGAAAGAAGAACATTTTGTTTGGGTCGTTGGACTCCGCAGGCCTAAGAGTGGCATCGCGCTGCAGCCCAAGAGCAGTGGCCTTACCATCAATGTGTGGGCTTGAAACGACCCCCAAATCGAGATGTAAGAAGTCGGGGGGGGGGGGGGGGGGGGGGGGGGAGCCCAAGAAGAAAGGTTGGCCCAGATCATCGAACTTCGTCATGTACACCTGACTCCTCTTGGTTGGTCAGATTGTGTGTTCAAGCACCACGGCGTGTAGGACGGGAGGTCACGAGATTCGGTGTGTGAGCCATAATTTCATTTGATTGGCACGATGCAAGATGAGAGAAACAAAAGGGATTATTAGGAAGATGATTATGTACGTACGTCAACCGAAATAATATGATGGGGAAACACGAATTTATCTTTTTGAATCATACACCTACTAGGTTCTTATCCTGCACTAGTGATATACGTGCTCAATTGTGTTACCATTTCTGTGACACATCGAAGTGTCGGTGATCAATCTTCAGTTTTGGCAACACCTCTAGCTAACTTTTTTTCAAATCACGAGATTTATTATTCTAAAATATACTCGTTATTCTTATAGTACTGCATGATCAAGCAAAATTTTATTTGCCAATGCTATGAGATCCCACCTCTTTTTTTAAGTTAGTACTATGAATGTTGTTTTGGTCAATATATGAAGCTCATCGAATCGCTAGCTAACATGTGTGTGGAGCAATGATCAATGATTTATAGCCCTAGCACCGCAAACGCGACAACTGCAATATGAAGATGTAGCCGGTATTTATGATCTGAGTGCGAACTTCAACCGTCTAGGTCTTTAAAAGCTGCCCCTCATTCTCTTCTCTCATTTCACACATGTCCTCACACACTTTATATCTGACAAAGTGTTCATCATCTAGATAGGTTTTCTAATCTACAAGATTCTATTGTGAGGTTTTAAAAGTGAATACCCGGACACAAATTCATCTCATTCTTGGTAGATAGGAGTAGGAGGCATGAGGAATTTTGCAAAATCAAGTTCGACACACAGCTATCCATTTTTTGCTCGATTGTCGATTTCCAATAGGTATAGTCGTGTTGCAACTGCATAGTTTCTCCATCCATCTCTGGGTTAGGATACTCCAGTTGCAACTCCTCCGTTTCTAAAATACCATGCAAGTGATTTCGGAAAAGCATAGGGGAAGACCAGAGAGAATAAGTCAAAGAGCACAAGAAGTACCAGCGTGATCACGATCGAAGCCACGCCATCAATTTTCAACCCTTTCTGACTTCATTTGCTATTTTTCATGCATTTACTGATTTTTTTGAGCTAAATGACCCTGAAATTCAAAAGCACTACAAATGAACTCTGAAAAGGTTGAAAGTTGGCATGGTATCATCATTTCACCCACATAACATGTGCTAAAAAGTCGAGAGGGTTACGGCAAAAACTAGATGCACTTCGTGTACAAAATGGACAATCTCTTTCGATGTATAAGGGTTTCAGACGAAAACTCGTCTGTTACAAAGGCATTTCATTTTTTTAAACTTATTTCAACTCCAGACTTTTTGTGTGATCAGTATGCACCATTCGAAGCCACGCCATCAATTTTCAACCCTTTATGACTTCATTTGCTATTTTTCATGCATTTACTGATTTTTTTGAGCTAAATGACCCTGAAATTGAAAAGCACTACAAATGAACTCTGAAAAGGTTGAAAGTTGGCATGGTATCATCATTTCACCCACATAACATGTGCTAAAAAGTTGAGAGGGTTACGGCAAAAACTGAATGCACTTCGTGTACAAAATGGACAATCTCTTTCGAAGTATAAGGGTTTCAGACGAAAACTCGTCTGTTACAAAGGCATTTTATTTTTTAAATAACCTAAGAATTACCATATTGAATATAATGATAAAACACGCTAATATTAAATAGCAGAAAAAAGAATCACTGCAAAATCTATTTTTAAAGTAAAGTTATTCACAAATTAGTGATGTACACAAATTTCCAATAATTCGAATTTAAACTATTCAAATTTGAAAACTACTGCCACTAACAGAAAAATTGTAATTTTTTTGACCTAACGCAAAAAGATTCACTCATTAACTCTAAATAAAGAAAAAAAACTCAGAAACAAAAGAAAATAAATAAAACCGAAATTAAAAAACTGAAAAGTAAAAAAAAAGCCCGCCTACTGGGCCCCAACCGCAGGCTCACAAGGCCCAGTAGGCCCAACAGGGCAGCACAGGTTCGATAGGCCCACAAAGGCCTGCTTAGAGAGGAGCTCGAGGGAGCAGCCGCAGCGGGGCTTATAAACCAGTGCGGTTGCCCTTCGCTGGGCAAGGTGGGACTAAACTTTCTGCACCGCGGCTGTGGCAGCACGAGACCTTTAGTCGCGGTTGGTGGCTGCAACCGCGACTAAAGGTAACCTTTAGTCGCGGTTGGTGCCACCAACCGCGACTAAAGGTCTGCGCTTCCCGCCGCTTTGCCTGGCGAAAAATACGTTTAGTCGCGGTTGATGGCTCCAACCGTGACTAAAGGCTACCTTTAGTCGCGGTTGGATCCACCAACCGCGACTAAATGTCGTTCTATATAAGCGCAAAAATTCAGATCGATCTCCATTCTCTCCCGACAACGCCGAACGCGCGAGACGCCGCCAGGCTGCTGCGCAACGCCGTCGCCTTCCCCGACGCCGGAGATCGTCGCCGCCGCCCCCGACGCCGGCCGCCCGCGCCTCCTCCCCGACGCCGGCCGCCCGCGCCTCCTCCCCGACGACGCCGGCCGCCCGCGCCGGCCTCCTCCCCGACGCCGCCGCTCTCCCCGCGACCTCGTGCGCCGTCGCCGTCGCCGTCGCAGTCGCCGTCGCCGACGACTCGCCTCGCCTCGCCGGCCATCGCCCCGCTGTGAGCCCCTGCCGCCATGGCCGCCCCTCCCATCGATCGAGCCCGCACACACACACACACACACATTTTTATTTTCTGTTTTTCTGTTTTCAAGTTTTTTTATACTTTTAGTTATATAAATGTTAGATGAAATGTTACATATATAAATGTTAGATGAAATGTTACATATATAAATGTTAGATGAAATGTTACATATATAAAAGTTTCGGAATTTTTTGAGAAAGGAATATTATTAGGGTAGTTATAACCTAGGAATGGGACATTATAATTGAAAAGAGGATATTTTGCTCAAAATTTCCTAATAAAATGACATTGCATATATAGGATTTTTTTTTCATAAGAATTTCTTATCGGAGTCAACGATGCCCGGCCCGCATCCTCGTCGTCAACATGTTCGCAACGACGTCCTGCTTCAGAGGGGCAACATTCGGGACTGGGCTCCGCCGGGCTGGTGCTAGGAGGTGCTACCTTCAGGGGCGAGCAGCTTGGTGAGGAACCCGGCCCCGGGTCCCGTCGTCGACCCGGAGCTTCTTTGGTGGCGTTCGCGTGGGCCACTTTCGGTGCGGATGCAGCCGGCCCCACCAGAGGTGGTACGTCGCCGTGTCAGGGAGGAGGACGAGCACGTCCGTCGCTACATGGATGCGTTGGACGTCAGGTTCTCCAATACCTGGCAGGTTCTTCAGGGATCTCACCCGAGCTATGATCCTGTGATGGTTCCTTCTCTTTGGGTGTCCACCGCCCGCACCTCAGGAACCGCGAGTGAACTAGATTCTTCGATAATATTCGATCTATATTAGCTAGTGATGTTATATATATGATAATATTCGAGATGTATTAGTGATAATACTCGAGATGTATTCGAGATTATATTCGATAATATTCGAGACGATTTATTCGAGATTATATTCGATGATGCATAATATATGAATTATTCGAGATGCATATTATGTACTATGATTCAGTTTTTCCTTATTGATTGCATGCATTCTAATTTGAATACTAAATTGTTTTATCTTTCTTCTGGATTAGTTAAATAAAAGCTATGGACAATACCGGCAGAGAAGGAGCAGAGGCTATGTTCGACATCATACGCTCCCCGAGCCCAGAGCATGAACCTGAAGATGATGACGGCTCGCAATATCTGAACAATTCCGGTGAGGGTTGTATGATATTTGATGAAGACGAACGAATAGATGAACGCGACGACAACGATGTTGACGAAGAAAATGTTCTCCAAATAACAAAGACCGGCGAGGTATATTTATTATATAAGCCATCCGGTGATCATTACATGTCTTAATTGATTTGTATGTATTAACGAATCGATCTTTCTTCTTTTAGGCCTCCGGATCGAGCAAATCTTCTACAAGCGACAGGGTAGTTCGAGGCCCGGCCAGAAAGTTGGATCCTGGCGTAAAGTTCAACATCGATTCCATCAAAACATCAAATGGCGAACCGCTTGAACCTAGGAAAAATGCGACCAAGTTCAAGAATCAATGCGGAGTTATTGTCAGGGACCAAATCCCGATCTCTGTTCAAGAATGGAAAAAGCCAGCAAAGGGAGATCGAGCAGGAGTTACTTTTGTCGACGAAAGAGCAAAAGATGTGCTTTGGACATCGCTCATGTCACATTTCACCCTACCAGATAATTTGACAGATGCAGATCTGAAGAAAGTCAGAAACTATGCTCTTAAAAAGATGGCGATCGCATTCAACACCTTCAAGAAAAATACATGGACTAAGCACGTCAAATCAAAAAAGAAGACTCCAGAATTCAAGGGAGCACTGGTGAAGGCAAAAGATCACTGGGACGCTTTCGTGAAGTTCAAGGAATCGGAAGAAGCTAAGGAACGGTCGAGAAAAAACAAGATTAATGCTGCAAAAAAGAAGTGGCACCATACTCTGGGGCCAGGTGGCTACCAGGTGGCCATGCCTAACTGGAGTGGGTCACTCCAGTTACATTGACATGGCCCCCCAGGTGCAGGACAGGGTTGGTTATGGTGAAGGCAAGTCTTAAAGAAGCGACAGACGAAATACTTATTGCAATAGAAGAAGCTCGAACGGGGGTGTTCACGCCCAATAGAGAGAACGACGAGCTTACGCGCGCCCTAAAGAATCCTGAACACCCGGGAAGAACACGAGGCAAAGGCGTTGTTCCGTTGTTTGAGGGGTTTGCGGATTGGAACGACGACTACAGAAGCCATGCGAGAAAGAAGAAGCAGGAGGAGCAGAAGAAGAAGGAGGAAGCACTCCGCCTTGAAGGCCTAGAATCAAAGCACCTGGAGTTGGAACACGCTTTCAGGCGGCAGCAGGAGCAGATCGACTCACTCAGCCAGGAAAGGGCGTCTCAGCGGCAGCATGAGCAGATCAATCCAGCATTGGATACCACCGTCCCATCTATGCCGAGAAGCAGCGTGGGTTCCGCCCCAGCCGACATCGATGATGCACTTCTAGCTAGCTACCCTGTGGATGATATCAAAGACAGGACTAACTGTGAGCTACACATGAAAGTGAAGAACTTATCCATGAAGGTGGCGGACGGCTATGCTTTAGCAAATCCCACTGAAGCAACCTTCCATTGCAATCCCATTCCAGCTGGCTATGCTCGTGTCGGGGTTGATGAAGTGATGTCAGGATATCACGAGCTACAACTTGACATTCTTGGAGGTGACGAGGAGAGAACACTGGGAGAGGCCATACATCGTATCATTCTATGGAAAAAGGATTGCATCGTCTTTCCAAGGCCATCGACTCCTCCTCCTCCAAGTCCGCTGCCGCGTCAGTCGACTCCTCCTCCTCCAAGTCCGGCACCGCGTCAGCCGACTCCTCCTCCAAGTCCGGCACGGCGTCAGCCAACTCCTCCTCCTCCAAGTCCTGCACCGCGTCAGCCGACTCCTCCTCCAAGTCCGGCATGGCGTCAGCCGACTCCTCCTCCTCCAAGTCCGGCACCGCGTCTGCCGTCTCGGCCGACTCAGCGTGCTCCGTCGCCTAAGCAACAGTGGAAGAGAGAGGCCGCAGCTACGACGGCTAGCGGTACAACAGGTAAGAAATTCAAATATGGTCCAAACCTCAAGCCTCTTCCGAAGTTGTCTTACCACCTGACTGAGGAGGAACTCAACACCGTAGTGAATGCCCAATTGAAGGCCCATTTTGGACCGAAACCGCCCCCGCCGCCAAAGGAGAAAGTACCTGAGCATGTCTCACAACACTTTATTGATATGGCTCGACCGGCTGACAATCAGAAGGACTCCGACTATGTGCGGTCTATTAAGAAGTCATATTTTGCATGACAAAAGGAGTCGAGCTCGAGCTCGAGCCAAGCAGTTGGCAAAAAAGCGGGAAAACTGTTCCCCAGCTGGGAGAACAGGCAGTGCAATCGATCCCCCCGCTCATTGTACAAACACCTGTGAGTACCGCCGATCGGCTGGTAATAACCGACGATCATAAAAGGCAGGCTAAAGAGGCCGGTGTCACTGTTGAACAACTCCTAGGCCTTGAGGAAATCCCCGGGATTACAGAGGAGGAAGTAAAATACCAATATGTCCGCGGCAAACCTCTGGTCAAGCCTGACGATGTCAAGCTTCTACCAACGAGATTGTCCAATTTGCATACGTGGTACATGCAAGAAACAGCAAATACCAATCAAGAGTCCCTCATGGTGAAAGTCAAGAAAAAGCATTACTTCCATAAAAAAGATTTGTCGATTCATTATTCAGAGTTGTTTCAGTTATTCAATCAAGACGCACTCGACAAATCTATCGTCAGTTGCTATTGTCTGTAAGTGATTTCTTTCTGTAATTTAAGTCTCTAGCTAGCTAGCTGTGCTCTCATTCATTACCTGTAATTATCCTCACTATATTCTTTTCTGTGGTATTATGCAGAATGAAGATGTATGAAATGAAAAAAGCTGGACGCTATGGCATTTGGTTCATTGACCCAAATACGGTTAATCAGGCGATATGGGAAGATGAATATTCAAGAAAAGACACAAAGAAATTCCTGCTAGAGTTTTTGAAGCAACTAAACACCCAACCAGAAATACTACTTCCTTACAACTTCGGGTGAGTGTTACTATATCTTGTACTACAAATTCTATTTTTTGCTTACTAGATGTTAATAAGTGTAGTTGATGAGTTATGCACATGCCCGCCTAATTATACAAAACGTGTGCGCATGCAGTTACCACTGGATCTTGTTAATCATTGAAGTTGACAAGGGAAAAGTTGAAGTAATGGACTCACTATATAAAAATCCATCCGAATACGCAACCGTGAAGGGGATGGTCGACAGGTAATTTCAATCATTATCGCACTATGTCGGCCTCTTTACTTCATTTCCTGATATCAACTAGTTAATAACTCCTTTATTCATTTTCTTTGCCGGCGGGCAGGGCTTGGGCCAAGTTCGTCAAATTGGTCCCAGGCGACTGGGAACAAAAGCTGACATGGGTGCGACCCAAGGTAATTAAGTAGTACTAGCTAGCTACGTCCGTGCATCTCTTTAATTCTAGTTTCAATACCATTATCATGCTTGATTAATTATTACCTGATTGAATTTTATTCTCGTAAAGTGCATGAGGCAGGAGCAGGGGAATAGTTTATGCGCATACTACGTTTGCGAGAACATTCGCATGATCACGTCTGAAAGGAGCAGAAAAGAAAGAAATCTTTGGGTACGTTTGCCAGAACACTATCCATAATTTTTTTATCATGATCTAGCTAATATATATACACACAACTAATATATTCATCTTGATCTCCTTCTTATAGCTGACGGAGATGCGGGGCCAGCTCCTACCAACGGCTCGCGTACGAGCAATTCAAGAGGAAATAGCTGGATTTCTGCTCGACCAGGTCATAGATCCCAAAGGAGAATACCATTACAAGATCAAGCAGTAATGCCTGCATATGTAATGATCCGCAAATTGTAGGAGAAATTGTATATACCAAATTGTATATATATATGTATGTGAATGGTCGTCGTACGAGAAATTCGATGATATATATATGATCGGTTCTACGAGAAATTCTATTTATATATATTTGCACAACGTGTACAGTATGTAGTAGCGTAATATATGTTTGAAATGAAAAATAATTAAATGGAAACCACAAAATTAAAAGGAAAAATAAACCATAATTAATTCATAAACCCCTAAAGGATTAAAAGGAAAAATAAACCAAAATTAAAAGAATTAAATACTTTTAGTCTCGGTTGGTGTTACCAACCGGGACTAAAGGTCCCCCAGCCCACGGCGCCGGCAGGTGCCACGTGGTGGGCCTTTAGTGCCGGGCCGTGTTGAACCGGGACTAAAGGGGGGGGGCTTTAGTCCCCACCCTTTAGTGCCGGTTGGAGAACCGGCACTAAAGGCCCTTACGAACCGGCACAAAAGGTCTGTTTTCTACTAGTGTATGCCCGTGATAGATAATCTTTGCATTTGCGCTAGGCATTAAAACTGTTCAGCATAGAGGTATTGAAATTATTATCTGTTCATCGAGCAAACCTTGTCCATATGCTACTATTAAGATACACAAGTTGTTTATTGGTAATTCTTTGTTTCAGCTGAGAGGTAATACCCTTTTGAAAAAACAAAGAGGTAATACTAAGAAAATTTATCTGTACATAAGTTGATGCTCCTTGCAATTCACAGAAGCTCATGTTTGTTTCTTATTGGCAGGAAGGCATGTATTCAATGGGAAAAACTTTAATTAGGATGGGTTCTTCTAGGCAGGAATGCATGGGAAAAAAAATTGGTCAGTATGCAGCTCATTAGGCAGGGATGGCATCGATCCAGCAGCAATAGCATAAATCAGGATGAATTCAACCAGTGTGATGTGTTACTGGATGACATAATACGGTTATGATGTGGATTGATGGTGGTACTCTAGCTTCAACCAAACAAAACGTATTCCGGTTCAGGTGACTATTCATAAGTTTTACTGCTACATATTCCTATTTGGATTATACTTGGTGCATAAAATTAGCGTGAGCAAGAAACTCCTTTTTTTGTTTGGGTAGGGGCCTCAGTTTGTTCGGATGATTGTTCTTGGACATCATATTTCAAAAAATATTTTTTTGTGGGATTTCGTAAATGTTGTGGATAACAAGCCGGTGAGAGTTGATAGTTCAGTTAGACCCTGTCACTTATATTATGCGGCATATGTGGATGGGGGTTGGTGGTGGTATGTTTAGTTACCACTGTCTACGCGGAATAATTACTTTACTTTAGAAATGTGGTAAATTGCATTTCATTACAGATGGCTTTGCAGCAAATTGAGTGAGTGAGCGGTTCATGCATATTTTTTCTTCAAGTCATACATTTTTTAGTTAGGATGGAAGGGTAAATGCATTGGTTGGTTGCTTTAAGAGTTAATAACGGATATCATCATATTTTTGTTTTGTTTTAATGCAAGACACTCAACTATACGTTGCAATGTAGCAATGTCTCAAGAGACATCGGGCGATGGAGACATGGCAGAAAACTTACATCTTTTCGAATGCCCTTGTAGAAACGAGTGCCCTGGTGACCCACAAGTACAGGGTAACAGATAGTTTGATGGCAAGATAATTGGTAACGAGCAAGCAACGGTAACGGTAAACAAGGTGCTGCAAGATAGCCCAATCCTTTTGAGGCAAAGGATAGGCCAGAACAATCACTAGTAATAGGCAAAGTGTTCTTGAGGGTACACGGGAATTTCGTCTAGTCACTTTTATCATGTTGGTTTGATTCGTATTCGCTACTTTGATAATTTGATATGTGGGTGGACCGGTGTTGTTCTTACTTGAACTAACAACCTACTTATGATTAACCCCCTCGCAAGCATCCGTAACTACGAGAAAAGTATTAAGACAAAGTCTAACCATAGCATTAAACATGTGGATCCAAATCAGCCCCTTACGAAGTAGCGCATAAACTAGGGTTTAAGCTTCTGTCACTCTAGCAACCCATCATCTAATAACTACTCCACAATGCATCCCTTTAGGCCCATGAATGGTGAAGTGTCATGTAGTCGACGTTCACATGACACCACTAAGGGAATCACAACATACATATCATCAAAATATCGAACACATATCAAATTTACATGATTACTCGCAACATGACTTCTCCCGTGACCTCAAGAACAAAGGTAAGTACTCACAAATAATAATCATGCTCAAGATCAGAGGAGTAATGAATAGCATAATGGATCTGAACATATAGTCTTCCACCAAATAAACCATATAGTAATCAACTACGCAAGGTAATCAACACTACTAGTCACCCACCGGTATCAATCTGAGGTTACGGTACAAAGATTGAACACAAGAGATGAACTAGGGTTTGAGAGAAGATGGTGCTGTTGAAGATGTTCATGAAGATTGGCCTCCCAAAGATGAGAGGGGTGTTGGTGATGACGATAGCTTCGATTTCCCCCTCCGGAAGGGAAGTTCCCTCGGCGGAATCGCTCCGCCGGAGGGCAAAAGTGCTCCTGCCCAAGTTCCGACTCGAGGCGGCGGCGCTTTGTCCCCAAAGTCCTCTTCCTAATTTTTTTAGGTTTTTTGGTAATTTATACCAGAAGATGGGCACCGGAAGCGGGCCAGGCTGGGCACAACCCATCAGGGCGCGCCCAGGGGGGCCTGGCGTGCCCTGGTGGGTTGTGCCCACTTGGGGCGGCTCCTCCGGTAGTTTTCAGCTCCAATAATTTTTATTAAATATAAAAATAATCGCCGTAAATTTTCAGCTTCATTGGAGTTGTGCAGAATAGGTATCTCTGACGTGCTTTTCTTGGGTCCAGAATTGCAGCTGGCGGTATTCTCCCCAAAGCATTATTATTCAACAAAACAAAGTAAATAACAGTACGAAATCATGATGCAAAATGGACGTATCACGCCCGGACTTGATCCAGTTGTCCTGCACATGAATGACAACATCTTATCCCTGGCAATACGGGCATGGAATGAATGGCAGCATCTCCTATGGAGACTTTCGCTAGCTGCAAGAAGACGAAGACGCCATTGGCGTGGTGGATGGAGCTGTGTGTAGTTGCGGTTATTTTGGTTTGGTGGCGTATGGAGGAAGACAACTGCGGCACTTGTTAAGTGGGGTTGGGTGAGGGGCGCGAGCGTGGATGGTCGTTTGTGCCGGTGCAACAGAATCGACCCTCCCGTTTGCCGGCGTCATATATTAAATGTGTTGGGTGGGTTCGCAAGTGGATTTCCGTCCATCGAATACGAAATGGAATACAAGGTTGTGCGCGCATCGTGAGGCATCTGGTCGGTCAAGATTCCAGGTTCATCTGGACCCGAGAGCCGAATTGCATTTCCGGATGTTTCGGCTCATTTTTTATCTCACACTCCATTATAGCGCTTCCTAGATCTGGAATGTTAAGATATAAAAATAGATCTTAGTTTGTAAGAAATAATTAGTTGGATCATTGAAGTGGATTTCAATTACTTCTCATTGTTACATGCTAAAATTTCTATGCATGCAAATTTTGACATGCATTGTGATCATGTTTGCAACTGATAACAATATATTCATGGCCCGTGGCAACGCACGGACATTATACTAGTATAGCTAGCGTTTGTCCTTTTGAGCAGACAATTTGTTTAGTATGCACGTTAGTAATGAAGAAATTGAAGCCATTTTCATGCAAGATAGGCAGCAAAAACTGCGCCTAAACTCGTTCCATGATTGCTACTTTGGGTCTAGGTCATTCTCTTTCATGGAGACGTGGTCGTATTTGAATATATTTTTTGTTTTGACCAAGGCCTAACTCTACTGCAAATAACTGGCATCTTAACTAGTAGTGGCATACTCCGGGCCGGTGTGTTGAGGCTAGTCCGCTTTTTAGAATGGATGGCGGCTTGCAAGTGGCTTTTTGTCCTTTCTTTTTGTCCTTTCTGCTACAATGAATTCACACATCTTCGGTCTTTAAAGAGCATCCCTTTCCCGCTGGTTCTCCATTCTTCACTCGTCTCTCACAAACGCAATCGTACGCTATCCCAAAACCCAAAACTCATACCGTGATAGATGCAGTCAAATCTTTATCTGCTCTAAATGTTCAACGAAAATTGGTAAGTCAGTGCCGTCTACTGTGCGCTAGGAGTAGGAGGGATCAGAAAGTTACGAGGATATGCTGGCCGTGCTCCGAATTTCGAAAAGGCTCAGCAGGACGCTTTCCTTTTGTGCCATCCAAATGAAACATTTCGTTGGTCATCTAGGGCTACCACCGAACCACGCCCGGTCTTAAACAAGCACTGTGGGGGACACCAGCTGAGCCGCTTTGCCAGAATCCTTGGTGGTAGCTTCTCCCGGTACGGTGCTGTTGCGGTTTGCGAGATGGAACACGTTGCTAACCTGATGGAGACCTGGACACACGTTGATGGCTGCGCATCCTAAACGGTTACTTGCTGCGAGCGTTGAGCAATTAGGCATGAACGTGGTAATAGCAAACAAACAGAACGGGGGCAAGCAGTCTGCAAGGAACCTACGGGACATGACAGTCTTGCTTTGTGCGTTGGCATGCACCATAGTCGGTTATGGCTTCGCATCACTAACCCTCATGCAGCCTAGCCTCAGTGGTTGGGCATGCGATTGTACAGCCTAACGACCCGGTTTCTCGGTGGATCGGCATTCCGCTTATTCTTATTCTTCTTGGGCTTCGGCTTCCCCTGACCAGGAAGCGCAGCCACTTTTGCCTTTCCTGGAGGATCGGCTTTCCGCTTCTGCTTCTTGCCTGTGTACCCCGTCGATTGAGGGGCATCACGAACACGCCCTTTGCCGCTGCGGAGGGGGTCTTCCTCTTCGTCATTGGCGTACTTATTAGCGATTTCCATTGCCCGACCGAGAGACAGATCCCCCGATCGGCCAAATTTCAGGATGAGCTCCCTGTACCGAGTGCCTGCCTTGAAGGCGCACACGGCCTGGTGCTCGGTGACATTCGCGACCGTGTTGTGCAGAGTGGTCCATCGCTGAATGTACTCCCGAAGAGTTTCATTGCTTTTCTGGACACAATGCTGCAACTCCGTCAATCCACCCGGACGCTTATACGTGCCCTCAAAAGTTTTGATGAACACCTGCGCCAGGTCCTCCCAGCAATAGATGCTGCTAGAAGTCAACTGGTTGAGCCAGGCCCGAGCGGATCCTTCTAGCATGAGGGGAAGATGCTTCATTGCCCCGAAGTCATCGCCACCCACATTCTGAACTGCCACTTGGTAATCTTCGAGCCAAGTTTCCGGCTTGGATTCGCCGTTAAACTTTCCGATCCCCGTCGCCAACATGTAGTTGGGGGGAATCTCGGCCTCTCGGATATACCTGCAGAAGCAGTCGAGACCTGACATCCCCCATCCGCTCACTCGGTCTCTGACCAATCGGTTTTTATCCACCATTCTCTGCGTGATGTGGTAGATCTGGCATTGAGCAGAGGGGGCGCCGGCCAACTTCCTCATAGCCTCTAGGGCGAGGGGGGGGGGGTCCGATTGCGGTCTTCTCCGTGAGGCCGACCGTCATCATAAGGCCGCTTGCCGAATGAATTACCCCTCGGAGGGGGTGTCCGACTGATGTCACGGTCGTTGCGCCAATGCCCTCCTTGCTGGCCTCTCGGAGGAGGAGGAGAGTACCGGTGCTTCCCATAAGCATGCGGACTATGCGCGGACTGGACAGTGTCAGTCCGAAGGGTCTTACTGTATACACGCTGATTCGACTGAGACACTTCTGCATTCTGTCTCATCGCCGTCTTCAACAGAGTCTGAATCTGCCGAATGCCTTCTCCAGCCGCAGAACCGGACGGCAGAATGGATTCAGCTATCCGAGTGGCCGCAGCTAGGTTTTCTGTGGCGGCTTGTCACTCGGAATCCGAGTGGCCCAAGCTGGAGTTTGGTTGCTCTCTTGCTGCGCGTTCATCGAGTGCTCGCTAGACCCTCTCTAAACGCTCGCGCTCAGCCAAGGTGGCTTGGCGCGTGGCCTCCAAGGCTATCTCCTCCGGGGACGTTCCCGTGATGCGGATAAGGAGGACTTGGTCGTTCCTCCTTCTCCTCTCCTCCCGCTGCTCCTGAGAGAGATGATGGGGAAAATAACCGTCAGAGGGACCGTCGTCGAGGCGGCCTCCGTCTCGGCCACGGGAGCCACCCATGGAGTACCTAGGGGCGCCATGATCAGTGGAATGTGCCATCAGTATCTCACACTGCTACAGAATCGTCCAAGGACGACACATCAATCAGAGACCCTTCGACGAAACTATGTGCGATGCATGAATCGCAAACGGTATAGTTCAAGCTCCGTCGCTAATGCACGAACTGTGTGGGAAGGAGGATCCATGAAATACGATTCAGAAAGTAGTTGCATGTGCGATCTACGGAAGACAGTTAGTTCTTATGAACCGTTTGTGATTTGCAAAGATAACATAAACGGTTAGCAAAACTACGTATGTGTGCGAAGTACGGCTTACAGTTCACTCGGATAAACTGTGTGCGCTGATACAGCAGAACACAAAAGATTCGGCATTACAAGATGTGTGCGATATGCAGTAAACAAGTGAGTAATGAGAATCGTGTGCGAACACCAGAAATAACACAGACGATTGGTGCTAATAACTTGTGTGTGTTGTGGGAAAACATTTGCTGGTATACAATTGTCAGTGATTGATGAAATCATCACCGACGGGTCTCGTAGTTTAGTCCGTGTGTACTGTGATTTGCTCGGTCTGCACAACATCAATGTTGTGCCTACAGAACAACAACATATGTACTTATAAGAACATGATTGCATAAACAAAAAAGAACACAATGCAATTTCAAATATTGTATCACAAATACCAACAATATTACAAGGTTTAAATTCCAGCATAACAAGGCCCAAATTGAAAGATTACAAGGTACAAACTGACATTAGAAATCAAATCCAATCTTCAGGATCAATGGGATGAAATGTTTTTGCGAAGGGATCATGCACTGAGAAGTCATATATCGGCTCGATAGAATCGCTTCCCAATAATCTGTCATATGAACTTCCAAAGTGAAAATCAGCTTCGGCAGAGCCTTTTCCATTCCGCTGTAGACGCCTCCACTGGTCAGTAAACCATCCATTGTGACGCACTAAATATAGTGCAAACCTCATTACCTTGAGCACCCTTGCTTTCTGAACAAAGAAACTGGCAAATTGAATCTCTGGATTGGTGCCTCGGTACTCGTTCAAAGTAATTTTCGTGAGATGGAATTCAAGGCATTCGATGTGATTGTTGTATTGCGCCACCTTTTCCACTCCAAGTCCTACATGTATCTGCAAACGAAGACAACATATCAGTGCTTAGATGCAGTATTGAACACTACGGGCCTCTTTGATTTGCATGATTTATAAAATACTGTTGGGGAACGTCACATGGGAAACAAAAAATTTCCTATGCACACGCAAGATCTATCCATGGTGATGAGCACCTACGAGAGGGAGAGTGAATCTACATACCCTTGTAGCTCGCTAAGCGGAAGCGTTAAGAAACGCGGTTGATGTAGTCGAACGTCTTCGCGATCCAAATCGCAAGTCGTCCCTCGATCCAAACACGATCTAGCGCCGAACGGACGGCACCTCCGCGTTCAACACACGTACGGCTTGATGACGCCTTCACCTCCTCGATCCAGCGAGCGATGGTGAAGTAGTGGATGAGTTCCGGCAGCACGACGGCGTGGTGATGGTGGTGAGGAACAATCTCTGCAGGGCTTCGCCAAGCACTACGGAGATTATGACGGGAGGAACTAGAGGGTTAGGGTTGCCGGCACACGGCTTGGGAAATCTTGATGTATCCCGTGTGCTAGCCCTGCCCCTCTATTTATATGTTGAGACCTGGGGTCTAAACTTGGAGAGAAAGCCTCCACAAGGTCGGTTTTGCCCGCACAAGGTCGGTTTGGCCCGCATGGAAAGAGTCCCACTCGGATTCCAGCAGTACCGCGTACAAGCGGTAGTACCGCTCATGAGCGGTAGTACCGCTTCACACAAGCGGTAGTACCGCTTACGCGGTAGTACTGCCTTACCAGCGGTAGTACCGCTTAAGGCAGCAGCAAAACTTCCTTTTGCACTTTCCAATACCTCGTGGGCTTTACCCCTTTGGTTCATATAAAGTGTTGCTGCACCCGAACACTTCGGTAAACATCCGGAACCCCTTCCGGTGAATTCCGGAACCCTTCCGGAGATCAAAACACTATTATCACATATATCAATCTTTACCTCCGGACTCTTCCGGAGATCCTTGTCATGTCCGGGATTTTATCCGGGACTCCGAACAACCTTCGGTCACCAACACAATAACTCAACTATACTAATTGTCACCAAACGTTAAGTGTGTAGACCCTGCGGGTTCGAGAACTTTGTAGACATGACCGAGACACCTCTATGGTCAATAACCAATAGCGGGACCTGGATGCCCATATTGGTTCCTACATATTCTACGAAGATTTATATCGGTCGAACCTCTATGTCAAGGATTGAGTTAATCCCGTATGCTGTTCCCTTTGTTCTTCGGTATGTTACTTGCCCGAGATTCGATCGTCGGTATCTCTATACCTAGTTCAATCTTGTTATCGGCAAGTCTCTTTACTCGGTCCGTAATACAAGATCTCGTGGCTAACACTTTAGTCACATTGCTTGCAAGGCTCATTGTGATGTTGTATTACCGAGTGGGCCCTGAGATACCTCTCCGTCACACGGAGTAACAAATCCCAGTCTTGATCCATGCCAACCCAACAGACACCCTCGGAGATACCTGTAGAGCATCTTTATAGTCACCCAGTAACGTTGCGACGTTTGATACACACAAGGTATTCCTCCGGTGTCAGTGAGTTGCATGATCTCATGGTCATAGGAATAGATACTTGACATGCAGAAAACTATAGCAATAAACTGACACGATCATATGCTACGTTTATAGTTTGGGTCTTGTCCATCACATCATTCTCCTAATGATGTGATCCCGTTATCAAATGACATCTCATGTTCATGGCTAGGAAACCTTCACCATCTTTTGATCAACGAGCTAGTTAACTAGAGGCTTACTAGGGACACAGTGTTGTCTATGTACCCACACATGTATTTGAGTTTCCAATCAATACAATTATAGCATGGATAATAAACGATTATCATGAACAAGGAAATATAATAATAACCAATTTATTATTGCCTCTAGGGCATATTTCCAACAGTCTCCCACTTGCACTAGAGTAAATAATCTAGTTCACATCACTATGTGATTTACATTGTAATGAATCGAACACCCATGCAGTTTTGGTGTTGTTCATGTTTAGCCCTTGGAAGAGGTTTAGTCATCGGATCTGCAACATTCAGATCCGTGTGTACTTTGCAAATATTTATGTTGTCCTCCTTGATATAATCGTGGATGGAATTGAAACGTGGCTTTATGTGTCTGGTCCTCTTGTGAAATCTTGGTTCCTTGGCTAGAGCAATGGCACCAGTATTATCACAAAACCGAGTCATTTGGTTAAGCGCACTAGGCACTACTACAAGATCTGTCATGAACTCCTTCATCTAGACACCTTCCTTCGCCGCCTCCGAGGCAGCGATGTACTCCGCTTCGCATGTAGAATCAGCTACCATGCTTTGCTTGGAACTGCACCAGCTAACCGCACCCCCATTAACAATAAATACGTATCCGGTTTGCGACTTAGAGTCATCCGGATCAGTGTCAAAGCTTGCATCGACGTAACCCTTTACGACGAGCTCTTGATCACCTCCATAAATGAGAAACATGTCCTTAGTCCTTTTCAGGTACTTCAGGATATTCTTGACCGCCGTCCAGTGTTCCATTCCTGGATCACTTTGAAACCTTCCGACCATACTTATGGCAAGGCTGACATCGGGTCTTGTGCACAGCATTACATACATGATAGAGCCTATGGCTGAAGCATAGGAGATGACACTCATCTTTTTTCTATCTTATGCAGTCACGGGGCATTGACTCTTACTCAACTTCACACCTTGCAAAACAGGCAAGAACCCCTTCTTGGACTGATCCATTTTGAACTTCTTCAAAATCTTATCAAGGTATGTGCTTTGTGAAAGTCCTATTAAACGTCTTGATCTATCTCTATAGATCTTGATGCCTAATATGAAAGCAGCTTCTCCTAGGTCCTTCATTGAAAAACTCTTGTTCAAATATTCCTTCACGCTTTCCAACATTTCTATATTGTTTCCAATCAGTAATATGTCATCCACATATAATATTAGAAACGCTATAGAGCTCCCACTCACTTTCTTGTAAATACAAGCTTCTCCGTAAACTTGTATAAACTCGAACGCTTTGATCACCTCATCAAAGCGAAGATTCCAACTCCGAGATGCTTGCACCAGTCCATAAATGGATCGCTGGAGTTTGCAAACTTTGTCAGCATTCTCTGGATCGACAAAACCTTCTGGTTGCATCATATACAACTCTTCCTTAAGGAAACCGTTAAGGAACGCTGTTTTGACATCCATCTGCCAAATTTCATAATCGAAAAAGGCAGCTATTGCTAACATGATTCTGACGGACTTAAGCATCGCTACGGGTGAGAAGGTCTCATCGTAGTCAAATCCTTGAACTTGTGAAAAACCCTTTGCCACAAGTCGAGGTTTATAGACGGTGACATTACCGTCCGCGTCCGTCTTCCTCTTAAAGATCCATTTGTTCTGAATGGCCTTACGCCCTTCAGGTAATACTTCCAAAGTCCACACTTTGTTTTCATACATGGATCCCATCTCGGATTTCATGGCCTCTAACCACATCTCGGAATCCGGGCCCATCATCGCTTCTCCATAGCTCGTAGGTTCATCGTTGTCCAACAACATGACCTCTAAGACAGGGTTGCCGTACCACTCAGGAGCAGTACGCGTCCTTGTCGACCTACGAGGTTCGATAGCAACTTGATCCGAAGCTTTATGATCATCATCAACTTCCTCTTCAGCTGATGTAGGCTCTACAGAAACATCTTTCTGCGCTGCGCTACTCTCAGGTTGAAGTAAAGGTTCAACAACCACATCAGGTTTTATCTTCCTCCCACTCAATTCTTTCGAGAGAAACTCTTTCTCAAGAAATGTTCCGTTTTTAGCGACAAACACTTTGCCTTCGGATCTGAGGTAGAAGGTATACCCAACTGTCTCTTTTGGGTATCCTATGAAGTCGCATTTCTCCGCTTTGGGTTCCAGCTTTTCAGGCTGAAGCTTTTTGACATAAGCATCACATCCCCAAACTTTAAGAAACGACAGCTTTGGCTTCTTGCCAAACCAAAGTTCATATGGCGTTGTCTCAACGGATTTCGACGGTGCCCTATTTAAAGTGAATGCAGCTGTCTCTAATGCATAACCCCAAAACGATAGTGGCAAATCGGCAAGAGACATCATAGATCGCACCATATCCATTAAGGTTCGATTACGACATTCGGACACACCATTACGCTGTGGTGTTCCAGGCGGTGTTAGTTGTGAAACAATTCCACATTGTCTTAAGTGACTGCCAAACTCATAACTCAGATATTCTCCTCCTCGATCAGATCGTAGGAATTTAATCTTCTTGTTACGATGATTCTCAACTTCACTCTGAAATTGTTTGAACTTTTCAAACGTTTCAGACTTGTGTTTCATTAAGTAAATATACCCATATCTACTTAAGTCATCAGTGAAGGTGAGAAAGTAACGATAACCACCGCGCACCTCAATACTCATTGGACCGCACACATCAGTATGTATGATTTCCAACAAGTCACTTGCCCGTTCCATTGTTCCAGAGAACGGCGTTTTAGTCATCTTGCCCATGAGGCATGGCTCGCATGTGTTAAGTGATTCAAAATCAAGTGACTCCAAAAGTCCATCAGCATGGAGCTTCCTCATGCGTTTTACGCCAATATGACCTAAACGGCAGTGTCACAAGAAAGTGGTATTATCATTATCAATTCTACATCTTTTGGCATCAATGTTATGAACATGTGTATCATTACTATTGAGATTCAATAAGAATAAACCCCTCACTTCGGGTGCATGACCATAAAAGATATTACTCATATAAATAGAACAACCATTATTCTCTGATTTAAATGAGTAACCGTCTCGCAATAAACAAGATCCAGATATAATGTTCATGCTTAACGCAGGCACTAAATAACAATTATTCAGGTTCATCACTAATCCCGATGGTAATTGAAGAGCGAGCGTGCCGACGGCGATCACATCAACCTTGGAACCATTTCCCACGCGCATCGTCACTTCATCCTTTGCCAGCCTCCGTCTATTCCGCAGTTCCTGTTTAGAGTTGCAAATGTGAGCAACCGCACCGGTATCAAATACCCAGGCACTACAACGAGAGTTGGTAAGGTACACATCAATAACATGTATATCATATATACCTTGTTTGTTGTTGGCCGCCTTCTTGTCAGCCAAATACTTGGGGCAGTTCCGCTTCCAGTGTCCAGTTCCCTTGCAATGAAAGCACACAGTTTCTGGTTTGGGTCCAGCCTTCGGTTTTTTCACGGGAGGAGCAACTGCTTTGCCACTCTTCTTGGAGTTACCCTTCTTACCCTTGCCATTTTTCTTGAAACTAGTGGTTTTATTGACCATCAACACTTGATGCTCCTTCTGAATTTCAGACTCAGCGACTTTCAACATCGCAAATAGCTTGGCGACTGACTTGTTCATCCCGTGCATGTTATAGTTCAACACGAAGCTCTTGTAGCTAGGTGGCAATGATTGAAGAACTCTGTCTGTGATAGCCTCTGGCGGAAGGGGCATCCCTAATTCAGCCAGACGGGTGGAGTACCCAGACATTCTGAGTATGTGATCACTAACAGACCCGTTCTCCTCCATCTTGCAAGTATAGAACTTATCGGAGGTCTCATACCTCTCGATCCGGGCATTCTTCTGAAAGATAAACCTCAACTCCTGGAACATCTCATATGCTCCATGACGTTCAAAACGTCTTTGAAGTCCTGGTTCTAAGCCATACAAAATTGCACATTGAACTATTGAGTAATCATCAGAGCGAGCCTGCCAGGCGTTCACAACGTCTAGAGACTCAACTGGAGCGGGTGGATCACCAAGCGGTGCATCAAGGACATAAGCCTTCTGGGAAGCCGTAAGGATAATCCTTAGATTACGGGCCCAGTCCACAAAGTTACTTCCATCATCTTTCAACTTAGCTTTCTCTAGGAACGCATTAAAATTCAGGGGTGCTACTGCGCGAGCCATGATCTACAACATAAATATAGCAAAGACAACTAAGACTATTGTTTAAGATAATGAGTTTAGTTAATCATATTACTTAAAAAACTCCCACTCAAATTGACATCCCTCCGGTCATTCGAGTGTCACATGATCCAAATCCACCAACTCAAGTCCGATCATCACGTGAGTTGAGGTGGTTTCAATGGTAAACATCTTCATGTTGATCATATCTACTATATGACTCATGTTCAAACTTTCGGTCTCTTGTGTTCCGAGGCCATGTCTGTACATGCTAGGCTCGTCAAGTTTAACCCGAGTGTTCTGCACGTGCAACACTAGCTTGCACCCGTTGTATGCGAACATAGAGTCTATCACACCCGATCATCACGTGGTGTCTCGAAACGACGAACTTTCGCAACGGTGCACACTCGGGGAGAACACAATTTTATCTTGAAATTTAAATGAGGGATCACCTTATAATGCTACCGTCGACCTAAGCAAAATAAGATGCATAAAAGGATTAACATCACATGCAAATCATAAGTGACATGATATGGCCATGAACTTGTGCTTTTGATCTCCATCTCCAAAGCACCGGCATGATCTCCATCGTCACCGGCATGACACCATGATCTCCATCATCTTGATCTCCATCAACGTGTCGCCATGAGGTTGTCGCGCCGACTGTTGCTTCCACGACTATTGCTAACTCATAGCGATAAAGTAAAGCAAAACGGCGAAAATAATTAAAGACAACTCTATGGCTCCTGCCAGTTGCCGTACTCATCGACATGCAAGTCGTGATATTCTATACAACACATGATCATCTCATACATCACATATATCTCATCATGTAATTGGCCATATCACATCACAACATACCCTGCAAAAACAAGTTAGACGTCCTCTAATTGTTGTTGCAAGTTTTACGTGGCTGCTACGGGTATCTAGCAAGAACAATTCTTACCTACGCAAAAACCACAACGGTGATACAAAAAAATGCTTTTCAACCTTCTCAAGGACCGCCTTTGTCAAATCCGATCCGACTAAAGTAGGAGAGACAGACACCCGCCAGCAATCTTTATGCAACGAAGTTACATGTCAGTTGATGGAACTGGTCTCTCGTAAGCGTACGAGTAATGTTGGTCCGAGCCGCTTCATCCCACAATACCGCCGAAACAAGAAAATACCAAGGGAGGAAGCAATCTGAATATCAGCGCCCACAAACTCCTTTGTGTTCTACTCGAGATCTCATCTACACATTAACCTGGCTCTGATACCACTGTTGGGGAACGTCACATGGGAAACAAAAAAATTCCTACGCACACGCAAGATCTATCCATGGTGATGAGCATCTACGAGAGGGAGAGTGAATCTACATACCCTTGTAGATCGCTAAGAGAGCGTTAAGAAACGCGGTTGATGTAGTCGAACGTCTTCGCGATCCAAATCACAAGTCGCCCCTCGATCCAAACATGATCTAGTGCCGAACGGACGACACCTCCACGTTCAACACACGTACGGCTTGATGACGCCTTCACCTCCTCGATCCAGCGAGCGATGGTGAAGTAGTGGATGAGTTCCGGCAGCACGACGGCGTGGTGATGGTGGTGAGGAACAATCTCTGCAGGGCTTCGCCAAGCACTACGGAGATTATGACGGGAGGAACTAGAGGGTTAGGGTTGCCGGCACACGGCTTGGGAAATCTTGATGTATCCCGTGTGCTAGCCCTGCCCCTCTATTTATATGTTGAGCCCTGGGGTCTAAACTTGGAGAGAAAGCCTTCACAAGGTCGGTTTTGCCCGCACAAGGTCGGTTTGGCCGGCACGGAAAGAGTCCCACTCGGATTCCAGCAGTACCGCGTACAAGCGGTAGTAACGCTCATGAGCGGTAGTACCGCTTGAGCGGTAGTACTGCTTCACACAAGCGGTAGTACCGCTTACGCGATAGTACTGCCTTACCAGCGGTAGTACCGCTTAAGGCAGCAGCAAAACTTCCTTTTGCACTTTCCAATACCTCGTGGGCTTTACCCCTTTGGTCCATATAAAGTGTTGTTGCACCCAAACACTTCGGTAAACATCCGGAACCCCTTCCGGTGAATTCCGGAACCCTTCCGGAGATCAAAACACTATTATCACATATATCAATCTTTACCTCCGGACTCTTCCGAAGATCCTCGTCATGTCCGGGATTTTATCCGGGACTCCGAACAACCTTCGGTCACCAACACAATAACTCAACTATACTAATCGTCACCAAACGTTAAGTGTGTAGACCCTGCGGGTTCGAGAACTATGTAGACATGACCGAGACACCTCTACGGTCAATAACCAATAGCGGGACCTGGATGCCCATATTGGTTCCTACATATACTACGAAGATCTATATCGGTCGAACCTCTATGTCAAGGATTCAGTTAATCCCGTATGCTGTTCCCTTTGTTCTTCGGTATGTTACTTGCCCGAGATTCGATCGTCGGTATCTCTATACCTAGTTCAATCTCGTTATCGGCAAGTCTCTTTACTCGGTCCGTAATACAAGATCTCGTGGCTAACACTTTAGTCACATTGCTTGCAAGGCTCATTGTGATGTTGTATTACCGAGTGGGCCCTGAGATACCTCTACGTCACACGGAGTAACAAATCCCAGTCTTGATCCATGCCAACCCAACAGACACCCTCGGAGATACCTGTAGAGCATCTTTATAGTCACCCAGTAACGTTGCGATGTTTGATACACACAAGGTATTCCTCCGGTGTCAGTGAGTTGCATGATCTCATGGTCATAGGAACAGATAGTTGACATGCAGAAAACTGTAGCAATAAACTGACACGATCATATGCTACGTTTATAGTTTGGGTCTTGTTCATCACATCATTCTCCTAATGATGTGATCCCGTTATCAAATGACATCTCATGTCCATGGCTAGGAAACCTTCACCATCTTTTGATCAATGAGCTAGTTAACTAGGGGCATACTAGGGACACAGTGTTGTCTATGTACCCACACATGTATTTGAGTTTCCAATCAATACAATTATAGCATGGATAATAAACGATTATCATGAACAAGGAAATATAATAATAACCAGTTTATTATTGCGTCTAGGGCATATTTCCAACAAATACACTAATAGATTGACATGCCATCTTCGATCGTTCATGATTAACATCTCAAAAAAAATGTATAGTACATCTGTCATTGTAATCATGGGTAAAAATACCAACAAATTGAACTCCATTGTGGTTAACAATTAACAGGAAAGGAACATCACCTCGACGTATAGCTTCTCCGTGCACGGAAAGCATATAAGGAACTTAACAACTTCATCCAGATTGGGGCCGATAGATTGTACGGTCAAGATCTTCACTGTACGCAGAGACAATGCGAGGCTTGTGGGAATCATTTTCTGGATGATAGCCGAACATAGATCAACAAAAACTAGATAAAATGTGATGTACAATAATAAGAATGAGAAGAAGATTGTTGTACCTCAACGGGTATGGATCCAGCTGTAACAAGTTCGAAGAATTCAGCACAAGAATAGCCCAACATTGTCAATTTCGGTGCGTCAATGACCATGATTCTTGTTCGACCTTCTTTATCAAGTACAGAAAATCTCTCTAGGAAAGGCGCATTCTCAATGACTGATGTCTACTACGCAACTTTATTCTTGTAGACTTTGTTGGGCCTCCAAGCGCAGAGTTTTGTAGGACAGTAGCAATTTTCCCTCAAGTGGATGACCTAAGGTTTATCAATCCGTGGGAGGTGTAGGATAAAGATGGTCTCTCTCACACAACCCTGCAATCAAATACAAGAAATCTCTTGTGTCCCCAACACACCCAATACAATGGCAAATTGTATAGGTGCACTAGTTCGGCGAAGAGATGATGATACAAGTGCAATATGGATGGTAGATATAGGTTTTGTAATCTGAAAATATAAAAACAGCAAGGTAGCAAGTAACAAAAGTGAGCACAAACGGTATTCCAATGCTTGAAAACAAGGCCTAGGGTTTGTACTTTCGCTAGTGCAATCTCTCAACAATGCTAATATAATTGGATCACATAACCATCCCTCAACGTGCAACGAAGAATCACTCCAAAATTCTTATCTAGCGGAGAACATAAGAAGAAATTGTTTGTAGGGTACGAAACCACCTTAAAGTTATCCTTTCCGATTGATCTATCCAAGAGTTCATACTAAACTAACACCAAGTTATCCTTTCTGATCAATCTATCTAGAGTTCGTACTAAAATAACACCATATGATATGCATCAACCAACTCT
Organism: Elymus sibiricus; assembly: GCA_039707655.1. Lineage (NCBI taxonomy): Eukaryota > Viridiplantae > Streptophyta > Magnoliopsida > Poales > Poaceae > Elymus > Elymus sibiricus. The sequence goes on from CM077667.1 coordinate 55,936,686, forward strand.
AATGTCACCTAGATACTCCAATGTCACCACAAGTATCCGTGAGTTAATTATATGTTACGCATCAAACAATTTCAGATTCATAATGCTCAATCCAACAAAAAGAACCTCAAAGAGTGCCCCAAGATTTCTATCGGAGAACATGGTATGAAAACGTGCAATCAACCCCTATGCACTGAACCCCTAGGTCACCGGAATCCGCAAGTTGATGCCTCAACATATATCAAGTGAATCAATAGAATACCCCAATGTCACTACGGGTATCCCACGCAAGACGTACATCAAGTGTTCTCAACCAAGATATTCAATCCAACATAATGACATCTCAAAGGGAAAGATTCAATTCATCACAACATGATAGCAAGGGAATAACATCATATGATCCGACTATATTAACAAAGCCCGTGATACATCAAGATCGTGACATCTCAAGAACACGAGAGAGAGAGACAGATTGAACACATAGCTACTGGTACATACCCTCAGCCCTGAGGGTGGACTACTCCCTCCTCGTCATGGCCTCCTTCGGGATGATGAAGATGGCCACCGGAGATGATCTACCCTCTCCGGCAGGGTACTGGAACGCCTCCAAATTAGTTTTTCGTCTATACAGATAGTTGCGGCGGTGGAACTTCTCGTCTAGGGTTATTTCTGGGGGTTTCTGAATATATAGGATTTTTGGGCGTCGGTTTCACGCGAAGATTGGCCACGAGTGGACCACAAGACACCAGGACGCGCCAGAGGGGCCTGGCACGCCCTGGTGGATTGTGCCCACCTCGTGGCTCTTCTGGCCCTCCAACGAAGTTTCTAGTGCCTCTTTTGTTCCAAAAAAAGTCGTCAAAAAGTTTCGGGTGATTCCGAGAACTTTCATTTTCTACACAAAAACAACAACACGGTAATTTTGCTAAAAACAACGCCAGTCCGGGTTAGTTCTAAATAAATCATATAAAGTGCATCAAAACCATATAAAAGTATTGTAAACATAGGTGAATATGGCATGAATACTTCATAAATTATAGATACTTTGGAGACGTACCAGCATCCCCAAGCTTAATTCCTACTCATAACCAGCAACTTTATGAAGTGTGAATGCTAGCATAATATATAAGTTTATGAAGTGTGAATGATAAAAGAAATAATTTATGAAGTGTGAATGCTAGCATAATATATAAGTTTGATCATTGGTAATTTCAGTCAATTTTCTAGCACCATAACCAACAACTTTTTCTCATAAAGTAGAAACCAATTCACATGTTATGGTTCAAACAATGAATTCTCTTGAAACTTAACAAGCTATGTTCCTAGTCACCAAACAATTGCAATTCAACTTATTCTCAACAAGCTCTAAGTAAGAGCTCCACATACTCAATCATCATATAGTCTTCTATGATTGATAGTACTCAAAGCATATTTTTAGAAATTTTTGGCATCCATCGAACACGGAGAAAGATAGGGGCTTAATGTTTTGCCTTCCAACTCATTTATCATAGAGATAATTGTCAACAATAATAAGTCATGATCAAATATATTTGACTGGCCATATGTGCCTAGATCTTTCCCCACCACATGATGCTTGCCAACTAGAGCATAATTGAGGTTGAAATGAGAATGCATACTATTGACTCTTGCATAAAAGTAAATAGTGAAAGGTAAAAGATAGTCCCTTCGCAGAGGGAAGCAGGGATTTGCAGAGGTGCCAGAGCTCAAAGCTTAAATCAGAGATAAATATAATTTTGGGAGGTGCACCCTTCCTGTAAACTTTACGACCAAGAGTTATCAATATCTTCCATGTTAAACACATTAGCGGCGGTTCCCAAGCGGTAAAAGTAAAGTTTTACTCCCCCTCCACCAACATTCCTGGGAGAGTTTTGTTTAATTATTTGCATTTTTCTTATTTCGGGACTGGGAATCCCTATTACCGCCTCTCTCGTGCAAGGACGAGTGAATAAACACTCATCATGAGAATAACCCGCTTAACATGGAAGATACTGACCGTCCCCCGTCGCTCCATGAGCGGTCCAGACACACAAAACAGATGTTTATTTGAATGTTTAGAGGTGGCACATACAAATTTACTTGGAATGGCAGTGAAATACCATATATAGGTAGGTATGGTGGACTCTTATGGAAGAAACTTGGCTCAAGGATTTGGATGCACAAGTAGTATCTCTACTTAGTACGAAGTGTTGGCTAGCAAAAGGTTCTAAACAAGCACCACATGTTGGAGGATCCATAACAATATAACTTCTATGCAAATATACACAACCATAACTCATTACGTTGTCTTCCTTGTCCAACTTCAACTAATTTGCTCAAGTTTGAAAATAATTAATGGGTATTCACAATCATAGAAGATGTCCAAGATAATATATTTGTATGTTAAAGTTCTCTTCCTTATACTAATCATTGACGAATTGCTTGTATGACCAATATTGTGATTGTCAAGCTTCAAAAGATTTCACTTTCTAAACCCAATGTGAAGCTACTAATAGGCATGATATGAACATATAATTTCAACTTCGTGGCATTCAATTCATTCAACAATTTACTCGTAGAATATAAGTGAAACACAAGAGTAAATGACAAGCTACTCTCAAAAGATATAAGTGAAGATCAATGAGTAGTCAAACAATTAAGTAGCTATGTGAGGACTCTCTCTCTCTCAATAAAGATTTTCAGATCTGAGTATTTTATTCAAACAGCTAACTAAACAAAAATACATTCCAAGAATAACACATATCATGTGCACAAATAAAAATTTAGGCTCAACATAGGCTAACCGATATTTGTTGAAGAAGAGAGGTGGGATGCGTAGCATCCCCAAGCTTAGATGCTTGAGACTTCTTTAAATATTTACTTGGGGTTCCTTGGGCATCCCCAAGCTTGAGCTTTTGTATCTCGTTCAATCCTCTCATATCATGGTTTCACCTATTCTCAAAAACTTCATCCACACAAATCTCGAAAAGAACTCGTGAGATAGGTTAGTACACATAAGAATAAATCAACACTTCATGTACTGCCAAGACAAGTTGCATAATAATTTCCAAACACCATCCACTGTTTACTATCGTTTCCACAATTTATATATACCAATATAGGCTATGGAAACTATAGGATAAGTAGATAACAAAACTATGACAGCAATGTGTCCAAACAAAACAGTCTGTAGCAATCTATTAAACCAGTGTACTTCTGTAACTCAAAAACTTATGAAAATTTAGGACGTGCTAAATAGTTTATAGGAAAATACTGTGTAATAATTTCAGAAACTTTCCACGTTCTAGTAAAATATGAAAATTCAAACACTACAGAGAAAGTTTCTATTTTTACACAGCACACATCAAACATGCAATGCAAGCATCCTAAGGCAATTCTTGGAAATTTTTATTGAAAAACGAGATTATAAATAACACCTAACAGAAAATAACAAAATATAATGACAATCCAAGCAAAGCACATATTATGTGACGAACAAAAATATAGCTCTAAGTAAGATATACCGATAATGTTGAAGACGAAAGAGGGGATGCCTTCCGGGGCATCCCCAAGCTTAGGCGCTTGAGTCTTCCTTGGATATTACCTTGGGGGTGCCTTGGGCATCCCCAAGCTTAGGTTCTTGTCACACCCAAAACTTGAAAACTTCAATCACACAAAACTTAACGGAACTTCGTGAGATGGGTTAGTATAATAAAGATAAATCATTCACTTAGGTACTGTCAAGACAAGATTCATAATTGTTCCCACATGATACCTACTGTATTCTATCATTCCCATAATTTATACCACTTAATATAAGCTATGGAAACACTAAAACATGCAAACTACGACTGCTATACCTAACTAGCAGTAGTATAGGTCCTGCCATCACTACTGCTAACCTTAGTTGTAGCGTAGGTCTCACAGGCGCTACTGCTACATAGCTGTAGCGCTGGCACCCTGCGCTACTGCTTCCTGCTAAAGAGCACTACTACTATATTTACGCATTTTTTTTCTGCTGCGTATTTGCGTTGTATTTGTACAGGTTTTATACAATATTATAATCATATCGTAAACATGCAATATTCTCATCATATTATACACATAATAGTCTCATCATATCATCACATCATCCAACACAAATCATATCATCTCATCATAATCACGATAGAGCAATACAAGTTAAGTGACATGTCTCGAATACCAGCAACTGCATGGTCATCACATACACATGTCTCATCATCTATATCTAAACAAAGATATAGAAGAGAAGAGCGATCACTATGAGCAAGAGCGCGATAATGTAGTTTTTGAGGGATCGGTTCCGATCCCTCTCTCGCGCTAGCGTGCACCACCTCAAGTAACTATCTTCCGCTTCGGCTCTGCTATCGAACCCTCTATGGCTGCCGCCCGAAAACTGTTGCACTTGGGCCTGACACTCAGGCCACTCGTCGTACACACCTGGAACCTTCACTACATACACAGCGTAGGACTTCTTCGCCATCGGTGATCTATGTACCTGCATCGTCACATGAGTCGATAATATGCAACATAATATATAGTTGAGCAACAGAAAGAGACAGAGTTAGCAAAAATAGAAGCAACATATCATAAGCATAAATAACAAAGTTCATCGTACCCAAACTGCCCTAACTAGAGTGATTTTCGCTAGTTGAGGAGGACGGTTTAATTACATCACAATGTTTCGTCGTGCATAACTCAAAGTTTCGTCAAAGAGAAAGTAGTGACTAAACAGACACATTGTCATATATCGTCAATCACTCCAACATGTCAAGCCATCCAGCCAAATCAGGGAGGACGGACCCGAGCTCCGTGAAGGGCTTCAGGTCGAGACGCTGAGCGGCCACCAGTGTTCGGACGTCTTCCCGCGACATTTGCCCTTCTTCGTAGAACATCCCTGTTTTTTCGAGGACCTCCTTCATGATGACTTGGGCAAGTTCACGTTGGATGTGATAGAACTCAGCTCGGAGTCGATGATCGGTACAGTTCCTAGTTTCTTTGCCCATTGCAGAATATCGGCATCGTCAGATTTAGGTGACATGCGAAGGTTCTGGCAATCCCGTCTGTACTCCAGCATGTGGTGGAGGACATAGAATCCATCACTGAGAGTACCTCTCGGTTGCTGGATGCGGCAGAAGTCGATCTTATGGCTGAAGCAGGGCACATTCTTCCTTGTGTTCTTGACCGTGATCTCTCCACCTCGTTGGCCGTAGCTTAAGATAGCACTGTCGAGTATAGCCTTGATGTGGGTGTAATCCTTTTTCTTCACATTCTTCGACGAAACCAAGTAAAGAGCGTGGGAGAATCAAGGGTAAAGAATGATGAGGACGGCGCGCCCCTCGCTGCACAAAATAAAAACACCTCAAATTAGCCTCCACGTGTGCAAATGAATGATTGAAATCGAAGGAAGGATATCCGCGGATGACTTACATGGGATGATAAGGCATGAGAATCGACTCCTTGTCCTTATTGGCGACCATGAAATCGGCGATGTAGTTCCTCGCATATTCACGGTGCTCTGTGCAGACTGCCAAGAAGCCCTCATGTATAAAGTATGGGTCAGCGACACAGATATAAGATATTTGCTCGCGCCTAATGATGTAGTTCATGTACAAGGTATACAGGCGGACGAACGTAAAATCCAGCCTTGTCATGTGAAACATGTCAAAGATGTAATCGAATCGAAGAAAGAACTTATCCGCGGGGAATGTCTGGACGTACAACCTTTGCTGCGGCACGTTAACCACGTAGAGCAGGTATCCTGGATTTGTCAAGGCGATAAGGCTTTTCTCTCTCAACAACACATCATCATGAAGTATCCTTAGATCGCCGTCTATGGCCTCTACCGCTGCCTTTGTTAGGTATACGGTCTTCAACCCAAGGCTGCGGAGGCGGCTGGCTCATAGAAGCAGCTTTGTCGCCATTAGGTCCTCTCTTCGATCTCTCCCTATGCTTCTTTGGTACCGGAAGTGAGCCTATCATACCGTCCCTGACCACCGCCCCCGGTGTTGTCGGGCTCAGCAATAGTGCACGCCCCTCACGTTGTTGTTGCTGGGTTGAGGCGGCATCTGGAGGCGTGTCCTGCGAGGATTGCAGGAAGAGAGACTTCTTGCAATCAGCCTTAAGACGTTCCTCCTCCGGCAATTCAGGCATCAACTTATCACGCTCAAACCCTGAGTCATACTGTTGAGCCATCAATCCTCCGTCGTCATAGCCGCCGGCGCCGGAATTGAGAAACCGTAGAGGGTCATCATCCTCGTCCATGGCATCATGCATTGCTTCTTCGATGGCGGCGGCATCATCAGCGACTAATGGAGCCTCTTCCTCACGCCGTCCGCTATCACCCAGCACGACAGGCGCCACTAATTGGGTAGGTGGGGTGGTGGTGTCCATACCTTGCTAAGGCTGCTTGGTCGTGGGTGTGCTCCCGGCCATCTCCAGACGAAGGAGACTCTTAGGCCACAATAGGACCCAACTCTTGCAATTGCCAAGCCGTGGCGGGGTCTCGTCGTCATCTCCCCCTTGTAGTAATGGAGGAGCCAAATTCTCGTAGCCCGCTTTGACACTGTCCACGGAAACCTTGAAGACGCCAGGGGGCATCGGCCGGCTGTGGAACAATTGTTCCTTCGGCTTCACTATCGTCACCTTTCCCACGTCCATCTTCTGGCCGCTGTTGATGTACAGTATGGTGCACGGGGTTTCGTCGGCATGTGAAGACATGTCTGCGACGTGAGACATCCGGAAGGCAACGGAAACGGGAGATTACATATATATTGAAGAGGGCCGGTGTCGGTGCCAGTGTCGGTGCAACCCTCGGATGTGACAGGGGGGTACGGCAACCGTTGCTCATCCAGATAGTTAAAATAGTTGTTTGCCGCCTCGTAGACGTTGCAATTACCAGAACCCCCTCCTTCATCGTTGTTAGCCATGTTTCCTACGCTTAAGTCTAGTCAATTAATTCTAGATCTAATAAAATGAATAATGACATAAAAAAGGCCTATGTTTTGCCGAAATGTTGATTCATTCCCATTGCGGCAAATCCCGGGCACTTGATATGTCCTAGTTTCTAGCACAAGTCATGCCGAAATTCACGGAAAATTTTGGCATGACCTTTGCTAATAAGTGGACATATCGAGCGCGTGAAATTCGCCGAAACGGAAATGAATCAACATTCCGGCAAAACATAGGCCACTCGGAATGAGAGTCCCTGGAAAGATCATATATTACAGAAATAAAGTCATCATTTGGCACATCATATATATATGGCAAATACAACAGCCAACATCATATTGCAGAATTTGGCACATCAAAATTTCCTACTACTTATCCCTAAATCACTCTGAACAGTAAAAAGAAATCCTATGGTTCATACACTCATAATCCTACTGTTGAACTAGATCCACCCTAATAATGTTTTGTTGCAGAAAAGATACTTAGTAGTTCTCGATGATGTTTTGTTGCAGAATACATAATGTGGATGAGCTATTTCTACATAGGCCTGCTTCAAGATTAGGCAATATATTTCTTCCTGTAGTATTCTTGGAATTCCTGGTTGTGTACTTCTACAGAGTGTGCAACGGTTGCAACATTTCTCCTCGGTTCACATGCATTTTCTTTATTTCTTTCGTGTCACCATAACCAAAGTAGGGTGCCATGCTTAATACATCTCTGTTGACTCCATGCATAGCATAGAGGGAGGCTAAGATTTTCATGGGGATTCCGGCATTCCAACATTTTTTTCTTGTTTCCTCCATCATTTTTATTCTCCATAGTTGTTTAACCAGCTTGCATTTAAAGAAGCAGCGGGCACCGTCCTCTTCTACTCTATAACAAACATGGCGTTTTGTGCCAAGATCAATACCTCTACTTGCCAGCTTTGGCCTGAACGGTAGACTATGATGGCACAGGCACCCTCAATCTAGTTCTTTTATTTGTGTAGTAAAAAAACACCTTGTTAATGCTATTTCTAAATATGTAATACCTAGGGTTCTATATAAAACCTAAGGTTCTAGCTAACCCTACAGCTAAGACAAAGAGGAGAGGAGAGAGAGAGAGGAGGGGCGGGTGCCTTACAGGGGGTCAGGGGAGACGCCGACGGTGAGGTGGAGGTCAGGGGAGACGGCCGGGCACGGCTGGAGGTCCCGTGGAGGGCGACGGTGACAGGAGGGGCGCGGAGGAGGGCAACGGCGGCGATGTAGGGCGCACGGAGAAGGGCGACGGCGGCGATGGAGGGCGCGCGGAGGAGGGTGACGGCGGCGACAGGAGAGGAGGGATTTGGGGGAGAATGGGGCGGGAAGATGCCCACATGTGCGGGCGGTTAAGTGGATGTAGTGGTAGCGCTGGCTCAGAACCATCGCTATAGCTAAGTTAGCTATAGCGCTGGTTCTAAACCCACGCTACCGCTAGCGCTGGTACCTATAGCGCTGGTTCTAAACCAGCGCTACTGCTAGTACTTTCCTTTTTTATTTTCATTTTCTTTTTTACCTTTCTCTTTTTTCTATTTCTTTTCATTTTCATTTCTATTCCTTTCCTTTTTATTACATTTTATTTTTATTTTCATTTCTATTTGTTTTTCATTTTATTTTTGTTTTTATTTTTCTCCCTTTGAAAGACGACCGATATGCATGATGAGAATAAGGGCGATATATATTATATCATTTGACCGATAACGGTTAAGTGCATATACAAAATAGGAACATATATATAAATGATGGTGGATGGGGGCATTAATGGGAAGAGAAGAGAGATAGGCGAAGGAAGAACTAAGTGAGGGAGGTAGAGGAGGGAGAGGGGAAAGGGGAGGGGGAGGGGGAGGGTGGGAGGGAAAAGGTGGCTACTGCTAATCGTCATAGCAGTAGTGCTTGTCGGTGCCCCGGCGCTGCTGCTAATCGGGGGCCACCTGCTGGCAACGTACAGACATAGCGGTAGCGGTGGGCCACCGACAAGCGATACTGCTACGGCATTAGTAGTAGTGCCGGTTTTAGACAGCCGCTACCACTACCAGTAGCCACTGGCGGTGGCGACGGGACTAGTTAGCAGTAGCGCCGGTTTGGTCGACCGCGCTACCACTACTTTTTTACTCGTAGCGCTGGCAGGTCACCCGCGCTACTACTACTTAGCAATAGCGCTTTTCAAATATCCAGCGCTACTGCTAAAATCCTATCTATAGGCTTTCTCCTAGTAGTGATAACTCACATTCGCAAGTAACATTTTTGACGCCCTAACCCAGCACCAAACACTACATCACATAGTAAGAGTATTGTTCCTTGACATCCCTCATTGTGTTGTGTCATCTAATAGCTCCAAATAAATTAACTGATACATGCTTGGTGATATGACTTGGAATAGCAACCCACGTTGTAGCATTGCTCCCTCATGAGAGCAAAGAGGAATGCAACAGTCTTGACATTTCCCCTTGGTGTTTATATGAATGACCTACAAACACAATCACTCAGATTAATCCTTCAATTAATCGCACTTCATCCATGCAAATAATGTTCATTCCCCATGTGTTTGATCTATCATCACGCTGCTATAACTCGAATATGGCCACACCCACCCTCTTATCTAACATAGGTCCCGCACTATCGCCATTCGATTCCCAATGCCTTAGTTAGTCCAAGTACCTTAACTAGAGGAAGCAACTGAAAGAGCATCTTCCCGAAGCCAGTGTGGGAGCTAAGCACGCCACTAGTGTCGGTGAGCACGCCAGGCAAGCAGACGCACTGCACCTTGGCCAGCTTCGAGATGCCCGCCTCCCGCGTCACGCATGTACCTTATCCTTTAGCCGACGCTTCATCGCATACACCAAAGAGTATAGTACACATCGCTCCCGTGCCTCCCTGTACACCACCGCAAGAGGGTTGCGAGATGGTTGACAACAATCCAAGCCGAAGGAGGAACACCGGTGGTGCGGAGGGGAATGTGATTGTTGGTTGCAGGGAGAGGCGGCGGCGGCACTTATGCAGGATGGTGAAGAGAGTGGCTGTGAAGTGAAGTCATATGTTATGAGGTGCGTACAGAGGGTGAGACTTTTTTTTCTCTCTGAAGCCTAGAATAATTTTAGTTTGATAACTCAACAAAATTTGATCATGTTGACTGATCATGTTATATTCTTAGCCCGTGGCAACGCACGGCCATTCTACTAGTTGTGGTAATACACCTGAGAAATATTAAATATCTTCATCAGCTAATCCGTAAATCACATGTCACATTACATAACAAATTGTCTCCTTTCCCAAGTTTTTGATGGCAAACCGCCTTGGAGTTTGAAAACATGGCAAAAAAGGGCCTAGTTTTTGACATGTTGTGAGAATTCTAGCTAGTAATTTCGGCACCATAACACGTTGAATAAAAATTTGGGAAGCATTGAAAAAATGGTATATATCATATATTTTTCGCGAGTAGAAATACAACAAGATGTGTGCTTTACCTTGTCCTATACCGTCGATCAATACCACTACCAGGATGGATGATATCCAAGAGCTACCACCTACCTACTACAATGCATCCATCCTATCAACACAACACCTCAATTCTCAAAACAAGTAACTAATCTCGACGATCCATTCATCATCATGGCCTCAGGATTCACAAACACGACCTCCATCTGTCCTTCTTCAGTCGCACCACAAGCTAAGAAGAACGTGACAATAGCATAGCGACGTCAACCAGGCTTTTGACGCATCAATCACAAGCACCTGCACACCACAATCCAGTCCCGTAAATAACGCGTTTCCCACTGCCCCACGATAATTATCTATACCGAGCAGAAATTTTCGAACTATATGAAAATTTCGAATTTAAACTCCTAAAGTCTAGTTAAAATATATATATCTCCACCTGCAATACATGCTTACTCGCGTCCTAGTGGTAAGGATCTTCAACCAGCAACTGCAAGTCATGAGTTCGAGGACAGCCAGTCGCAGTTTTTCCTTTTTGATTTTGAAGAATGCACGCCACAGTGTATACTATAATTTCTAAAAAATACGAGCCTGCGAGGGTCATACTCACGACCTGCACGTGCGAGACCAGTTACCGCTGCGCTTGTACTGATGGGTAACCGAATTTACCGCCTGGTAACCAAAACCTTGGCCGCACCATGCTAGGAGTAGGAGGCATCGGCAAGTTTACAAGATATAATGGCAGTGCTCTGAATTTTGGGAATGCTAGGGAGGACGCTTTATTCATCTGTCATCACAACTAAGGATTTTAGGGTCGGGATTTGGTGACATGGAGGCTGCGTGCCACTGTGAATAGAGTAGCTAATAAGGTTGATCATGAGTTTGCTAAGTTGGTTAGATTTTCTGTGACCTTTTATTGGTTCAAGGAGCCTCCAAATGACATTGTATCCTTCCTCATGAACGATGTACATTTATTTCAAATGAATAAAGTTTGAATTGTATTTTTATTACACTCCGTGTTGCATTTGCCAGAGGTTCTTTGATCTGCAACTGCGAATTAGTACAAAGTAGTGTTTAATACTCCCTCCATTTGTCAATATACAACTTTTCATATATTAATTGAAAATGAATTTCATATTATGCAAATATTTTTCATAACAAATGTGATCATATTTATTTTCACATATTAGTAAAAGAGGTGTAAAAGATCTTTTAAGAAAATGTGTATTTATTGACGGGGTAGTAAATGCTTACCAAAAACAAATGATGTCAGGATCGCGATTTCGGATCGGATCAAACCTCTATATATAAGCTGCAAATCGTAGGCTGATAACGAGTAGAATCTTGAAAACGTAGCAACCCAATCAATTTGGATTGTAAAGGCATAGAATCATGATTCTATCGTGATTCTGACTACTTTGCCAAAAATAACCTCGTTTATATTTTCTCCAAAACAAAGTAATTCGCAGTTACCAAGATTGTTACTAACATCTTTATCAGGATGCAAGTAATATATGCATATTTTTGGAATGATTTATATTAGTTGTGCATGTATTCCATTGACTACCTAAAAGGTTAAGATAAATGGATCTTTGGTTTTTTGTTCAAGACAATCAATTTACGAATATATGCACAATTAATACCGCCTTCAGCTCACATATATGCACAATCAACACAATTAATTTACGCAATATATGTACAGATATTTCGACTGCTGTATTACAACATACACATTAATAGGATATCAAAAAAGGACCCATGATTAACTGTACTTATACGTTAGAACAAAAGTAAATAAATCAAAAAACTTGTAAGCATGCATATATTTCCATTATAAAAGCCATGTAAGGCCCTCGTTACAGAGCATATCTGAAAAGATTAGCTTAGGCTCCCAACAAATACACAGCATCTCTCTCTCTCTCTCTCTCGCTGAGCAGTTGCCAGCATCAACCCAGGATGAGGTCGTTCTACAAGATGCTATTACTTGCGATTGCCCTTGTGGCGCTGCTGTCCTCAGGTACGTAAGTTCGAGGCATGTTTTGTGATCAATTTTCAACGACGAACCTCGTTTTCTCATCTCATAATAAATCTCTGCAATTTTTATGTGGTTATACGAACATGTAGATCTGGTGATCCAGGCGACGGCCAATGGTGGCGGCTCGCTAATCCCTGAAGACTGCCAGCAGACTCCTGTTATCCCAGGGCCGTGTGACCCGAAGGCTTGTCTCCGCAACTGTCAAACCAATGTTGGCCCCGGTGCTGTTGGCGACTGTGATGCCGGTGGATGCCGGTGCACATACTGTACTGCATCTCGGCGGAATTAAGCAGCGATCGTTTCTTAATTTTTGTCGTATTGATAATAAGCGAATTTTTCTTTTTGTGTGTGGCTACCCATCAAATACGTGGAAACTCAAAACAGGAATGTCAGAAATTTCATCGACTCGAGGTCCGGGTAGTTGCCTTATTAGCATGCTTGCTTCTGATTACCACATCTGAAAATAAAGGTGTGGTCCTCTAGCCTCTTCTCTCCCTTTGCTATAGGTGTGCTGCTCTAGTCTCCATGATTTATCTTCCTTTGCTAGAGTAGTAAATTGATGGAGCCCGTGAAATAGTGAATGTCATGGAAGTTATAACGCACATATATAGCTAGCGTTTGTCCTTTTGAGCAGACAATTCGCTTAATATGCATGAAGAAATTGAAGCGCAAAGTTCTAGTGTAGATCGAGCTACACGGTACCCTGTATCCACCCCGTTCAATGTCTTTGAGATTCGTGGGTGTTACAGACTTTATCTGAGCCATGCAAGGTGATTAGCTGCGATAGTAGGCCCTGGGCATCGTATGTCAAACTGCACTAGAACTCGTTGTCAAACTGCACCTAAACTCGTCTCGCTCCATGATTGCTACTTTGGGTCTAAGCTCATTTTCTTGCTCATGCCCACCTGGTGGTGTTTGAATATTTTTTTTTGATCAAGTCCTAACTTTACTGTAAATAACTGGCATCTTAAATAGTAGTGACATACTCCGGGCTGATGTGTTGACGCTAGTCACTTTATAGAATGGCTGGCGGCTTTCACATCGTCGGGATTGATCAAATGTATGAAAGTGGCTTTTTGTCCTTTCTGCTATAATGAATTCACACATCTTCGATCTATAAAGAGCATCCCTTTCCCCGGTGGTTCTCCACTCTTCACTCGTCTCTCGGACCCTCACAAACGCAATCCTACACTATCGCAAAACCCAAAACTCATACCGTGGTCAACGCAGTCAAATGTTTATATGCTCTAAATATTCAACAAAAATTCATACTCAATGTTGTCTAATGTGCGATAGGAGTAGGAGAGATCCGAAAGTTATGAGGATATGCTGGTCGTGCTCCGAATTTCGAGAAGGCCCGGAAGGACGCTTTCCTTTTGTGCCATCCCAATGAAACATTTCGTTATTCGTCTAGGGCTACGACCGAACGATGCCGGATCTTAGACAAGCATTGTGGGCCACACTAGTCCAGCCGCTATGCCAGAATCCTTGTTGCATGGTGCGCCCGATACGGTGTTGTTGCGGTTTGCGCCATGGAACACATTGCTGACCTGATGGAGACCCTGACCCACGTTGATGGCTGGGTATCCTAAGCGCTTACTGGGTGCGAGCAGTCTACAGGGAATCTACGGAGCAAAACACTCTCGCTTTGTGTGTTGGCGTGGACCATCGTCGGCCACGGCTTCACATTATTAACGCTCGTGCATGGATTCTTATGGTTTCGATCAACATAAAATCCAATCAATCTCCCGATCTTCCACGTCCACTCCACTGTTTCTGACGAGCAAACGATTGGACATGTCCGGTAAAATATGGTCATTAAAAGGATAAACAAACTAACTAAAAATGAAAGAAAGTGATTAAGATCAGTGAATCTACTCATTTTCTAAAGTAGTCTCAATTTTTGCATTTCACCCCGTGGCCAACCAAAATTAGCTCATGCTTCAAATTGTATTGCCAAGAGTTAATCCCTGCATTTCCATTTTTGAAGATTTTGACATTGGGTTGCCTCCAAATGTCCCAGCAACCCATGATTAGAATATCAATAACAATCTTTGTCGGTAGCTTTTGACTCGCCAGCATAATTTAATTAAAGAATGAAATGCCTCTCAATTTGTTGTGAGGAATAGACTGCAGCATTCTTGCGCAAAAGTGCAGTACCAGTTTAGACTAGTAATTGTGTGTTTGTGTAGTTTTTTTTCTGGTAGGACCAACCACCAGGTTCAGTTCGTATACTCAAAACTGAAGCTCACATTTTCCTGGATTTATGTCAGGTTCCGGCGATGTTCACTCAGTATGGGAGGAGACGTTCCTGGAAGACATCTGTGGTGACTTCATCAATCTCAAGATGATGTTGGCTCAGTTTCTAAAAGGTGCACATAGGGATAGGGTGTGAGTGTTTTCTTCGTAAGTGTGAGTTTATGTGCATATTTTAGAGCATCTGCGTCTGTACAATATTTAAAAACTGTGTATGCGGAATGCACATTAATATTAGTCAAGATACAAATTACTTGTTAATATTTGATAGGATAAAATAACTTGATTAATGTTGATGTAGTATTAGACATGCTATTAATTAATGAACGTTCCTAAATATGTTTAATGCTAACACCGGAGCAACATAGACTGTTAAATAGATATTGTTGAACGGGTGAAATTTGTTGCAAGCGATGGCAACTCGCTCTTTTCCACACTCCACATACATATTTATCAAGGAATGGATGTTTCCATCGTGTGACCGAGTGCTGCACCATTTAAATTCAAGTTTGATACCATTGGTGAGATCCTATCATCTCAACTATTAAAGGGCAGTTGTTACATACTCATTTCGTCCGATAGCAAGTTCGTTAGGAAAATCATTTGTTATTTTAATGCCTACTATGCCTTGCATATTCAAAAGGTTCGGGTAGCAAATAGACTCCCATTCGAATCGAATTTGAAATGTGGCCTCGATACAATATAATAAGACGACATTCAAAGTTCCGAGTCACTTCGAGGACGGTTATTTCCCGCTTATAAAATAATTTTTAAATGGTCTGTTGGTCACGTGCAAGTGTTTTTTACCATGTAAGTGTCCGGTTGGTCTTCAAGAAGAAGGACAAAAGATAGGGTGTATTATTCACCATACGAAGAAATGGTGAAATTTAATAGGGCTAGAGGTTCAATAACAATAACTACATAATCTGGTACAAAGGCAACGTATTGTTGATGCAACGCTGATGATGCACATATAGAAATAATAGGTAAATATAATAATTAGGGGTTACTCTGGGCTGTTACAATTGAGGATGGATCGTGGACGTACCTATATCAATGGAGAGAGAGAGAGAGAGAGAGAGAGAGATCGTGCCTCGCGGCTGTGGTCATGCCCATGGAATGGCCCATGTCGACAAGTGTGAGCATGTTGTGTCCAGGCCGAGGTTGACGTCTATGTAACCGAGAGAGAGGGTCAGCTTCCTGAGGATGAATGAACTGTAACGTGGCTGAACCACTTTTCCCTACCTCTGCTCTATCTTCCTCTTGAATCCCCTCTCTGAAAACTGCTACTGTTATATCCCAAATTACCCCTCTGATGGTATTGTGAGTAAGATCGTTACATTTAGTATCTGATCTACCAATCTACTGGCCAAAATCCCAGGAAAACCCCCCACCCTTCCGGTGCATACCACCCGTTCAACGAAATTCCCGGGCCAACTTCCTTTACCAGGGCGAAATATTTGCGAGATCCGATGCTCACGACCCCCATGGCGGGCGTCTAGCAGTGGGTGGACATGGTGGACACCACCATCATGGACATCGACAAACACATCGCCAACCTGCTCAATCCTACCGAGCGTAACAGCCTCGGCATCGACGACCTCCTCAAACAGGGGCACAAGATGAAGGCCACCGTAGTTCAAGCGACGACGGTGGCTATGGAAGCAACAATCGCGGTCAAGAAGGTCATGGGTCTCTACTCCGAATTCAAGATCCAACCCACCAAGATTGTGCATGATCAAGGCGTTTAATGAGCTGCAACCATGGAAGCTGTCGGTGGACACACAGCTCTAGTTGGTGAGTACTCACATCGAGGGACTGGGTCGGCATTTCTCCCTCCTCTTCTGCGGCCCCACTGATCCCTGGCCCGGCATCGTCATGAGTGGACTACACATGGAGTATCCCACACTCCGGAGCTTACACTGACAGATTGTGAGTTCCATTTGCCTATCACTACATATGAGCATGGGCCTTCTTCACATAGAGCCCGTAGAGAAGCTATGTTCTACCGTGATCATCATACTAGGGATAATTGTCCTGATTTTTGCATGCCGAAAACATCTTTTCCAAAGTTTGATGGCGAGCAACAAAAAATTTGGAAGGAACAATGTGAAAAATATTTTCACATGTTCCATTTTCATGATGATTATGAAGCACCATACGCCACACTTCATTTCACTGGCAATGCATCCTTCTGTTTACAGTCATATGAAACTCAACATGATATTCAAAGTTGGGTCGCCCTACGTTATTTTTTTCGAATAGACCTGTGTGTTGTGGCCACCAGAAATTAGGCAAAGATCAGTACTATCAGCACATGGTGTAAAGAACATGCCTCACACATAAAACATGTAAATGCCCACATATGTACAAAAATAATTCACTAGACACTTGCCACAAATTACCCGACCTTAAACTGTAGATAGGGAACAAAGTCAAAATTAAAATTCACGAAAGAGAGCATACATGGTCACAATTTCAAACAAGATGTTTTTTGCTCATTGCCTATCGACCACATTTTTGGCATGAATGTGAGCACATAACCGCAAGACGGGATATAACCACCAGAAGTGCTTCATGCTATAAGGCACAACAAGGAACATTCAAGCATTAACTGTTCCCGTTGACAAAACTTTTCAATAATGTGTTCATTAGCGTAGTTCCAATTGATATAGCACAACCTATTTTATATGCTTCAACAATGGGTGAATTATGTGCTCCATGGCTACTGGAAGTAAAGACGAAGTAAAAAAGTCCACACCCTCCATGTCGGAAAGAAGAACATTTTGTTTGGGTCGTTGGACTCCGCAGGCCTAAGAGTGGCATCGCGCTGCAGCCCAAGAGCAGTAGCCTTACCATCAATGTGTGGGCTTGAAACGACCCCCAAATCGAGATGTAAGAAGTCGGGGGGGGGGGGGGGGGGGGGGGAGCCCAAGAAGAAAGGTTGGCCCAGATCATCGAACTTCGTCATGTACACCTGACTCCTCTTCGTTGGTCAGATTGTGTGTTCAAGCACCACGGCGTGTAGGACGGGAGGTCACGAGATTCGGTGTGTGAGCCATAATTTCATTTGATTGGCACGATGCAAGATGAGAGAAACAAAAGGGATTATTAGGAAGATGATTATGTACGTAGGTCAACCGAAATAATATGATGGGGAAACACGAATTTATCTTTTTGAATCATACACCTACTAGGTTCTTATCCTGCACTAGTGATATACGTGCTCAATTGTGTTACCATTTCTGTGACACATCGAAGTGTCGGTGATCAATCTTCAGTTTTGGCAACACCTCTAGCTAACTTTTTTTCAAATCACGAGATTTATTATTCTAAAATAATCTCGTTATTCTTATAGTACTGCATGATCAAGCATAATTTTATTTGCCAATGCTATGAGATCCCACCTCTTTTTTTAAGTTAGTACTATGAATGTTGTTTTGGTCAATATATGAAGCTCATCGAATCGCTAGCTAACATGTGTGTGGAGCAATGAGCAATGATTTATAGCCCTAGCACCGCAAACGCGACAACTGCAATATGAAGATGTAGCCGGTATTTATGATCTGTGTGCGAACTTCAACCATCTAGGTCTTTAAAAGCTGCCCCTCATTCTCTTCTCTCATTTCACACATGTCCTCACACACTTTATATCTGACAAAGTGTTCATCATCTAGATAGGTTTTCTAATCTACAAGATTCTATTGTGAGGTTTTAAAAGTGAATACCGGGACACAAATTCATCTCATTCTTGGTCGATAGGAGTAGGAGGCATGAGGAATTTGGCAAAATCAAGTTCGACACACAGCTGTCCATTTTTTGCTCGATGGTCGATTTCCAATAGGTATAGTCGTGTTGCAACTGCATAGTTTCTCCATCCATCTCTGGGTTAGGATACTCCAGTTGCAACTCCTCCGTTTCTAAAATACCATGCAAGCGATGTCGGAAAAGCATAGGGGAAGACCAGAGAGAGTAAGTCAAAGAGCACAAGAAGTACCAGCGTGATCACCATCTAAGTTCACTAGTTTCCTTGTGCCAATTAGTCTTATGTTTATAATTTCACATCACACACGGAGTGTTTGTCCCGTGACAGCTGTAACACATGACATGAATTCAAGCCACGTGAATCTGATAGGGCGCTACTCAGCAGCGCCGGTCGACCGGCCTAGTTGCTCCGCCGGCCCACCCGCGCACGTTGGATTTGTCAATCAATGAACGTTGGATCTGGCTCCTTTTAGTCGTGGAGTCATGCAAAACTGAACCCACCAAATGCATGCAAAGACTGAATGGGCTGTCGCTGTCATGCGTTGCAGTTTTGCACGTTGACTCGCGACGCCTAGCTTCCGTGAATTTCCTGTCCACCGTCCTGGTTCGTGCCGTGGAAACTCGTCATCTTCGCCTCCCAAGCACTCCATCGTCCGGCTGAATGTGCATAAAACACGTTGCTGGCGCCATGCAGCCATGCTTTGCTCGTCGACTCACGATGCCCCAGCTCCCGTGAATGCCCGTCCTCCGTTGCAGCTCGCCGTTGCCTCCATGCATCAATGTCGTAACTCGCCGTCGTTTCCTCGTGCAAAAAGCTCGTTATAACATTGTCTGTGCTGGTCCCAGCAAATCGTCTTTCCCGTTGCAGCTTGCCAACATCTCCCCGATCTCAGCAACAAAAAATCTCAACATCACCGGTCGCCAACATAATGTCATCGGTCCCAGCAAAAATGATCGTTGGTTCCGGAACAAAAAGGTGTCGACTACAGTCGCCGGATCACATAGTTTTTTGATTTCCACGATCGTTATGAATGGTTGTAGCAATCACCGTCACGGGTAATAACAAAGTGTCGACGTTGGTTGGAGCAAAAATGATCGTCGCCGTCGTCGCGGGTCACATCATTCGCCGTGAAATGTTTGTAGAAATTGCTGTCACAGGTACTAACAAAGTGCCGGCGATGATTGGAGCAAAAATGATCATCACCGCCATCGCGGGTCGCATCATTTGCCGTGAAATGGTTGTAATTCCGATGACGGTTGCAGCAAAAATGATCGTCGTCGCTGTCGCTGATCGCAACATTCACCATGAAATGGTTGTATCATATGTTGTTGCCGGTTGTAGCCAATTCCAATGACGATTGCAGCAAAAATGACCGTCATCGCTGGTCGCATCATTCACCATGAAATGGTTGTACCAAATGTCGTTGCCGGTTGTAGCCAATTCCAATGACGATTGCAGCAAAAATTATAGTCATCGCGGGTCGCATCATTCACCATGAAATGGTTGTATCAAATGCCGTTGCCAGTTGTAGCCAATTCCAATGATTATTGCAGCAAAAATTATCATCATCGCGGGTCGCATCATTCACCATGAAATGGTTGTATCAAATGACGTTGCCGGTTGTGGCAAATTCCGACGATGGTTGCAGCAAAAATGATCGTCGTCGCGGGTCGCGTCATTCACCATGAAATGGTTGTATCAAATGCCATTGCCGGTTGTTTCCAATTCCAACAATTGTTGCAGGAAAATGATCGTCATCGCGGGTCGCATCATTCACCATGAAATGATTGTATCAAATGACGTTGTCGGTTGTAGCAAATTCCGACGATGGTTGCAGCAAAAATGATCGTCATCGCGGGTCGCGTCATTCAATGTGAAATGGTTGTAGCAAATGTCAGTTGCCGGTGGTATCAAATTCCGACGATGGTTGCAGCGAAAATAATCATCGTCGCGGGTCACGCCATTCACCGTGAAATGGTTGTAGCAAATTTCGTTGCTGGTTGTAGCAAATTTCGACGACGGTTGCAACAAAAATGATCCTGCTTGCAGCCTTGCCGGCGATCATTTTTGCTGCAACTCCGTGTGCTCGTGCTTGCAGCCTCGCCGGCGATCGACGCCTCCAGTTGTAGATCCTGTGTAGACGTCTTCCAGCTCTGGTGCACGTGGTTGCAGCTTCCACGATACATGGTTGTAGGAGAAAACGGTCGTCGATCCCCGTCTCTCCGGCAAAAATCTACTACGGAGAAATAAAATGCTACACCTAGCGAATAAAAAAGTTGCTGCTGTCGAAAAGGGGATTGTTGCGATCGACGAAATCAAAGTTGGAACCGGCGATGCGAAAGCTACTGCCAGCGGAAAAAAATGTTGGAACGGGCGAACCCAATATTGGTATTGATAGATGATATTGCTGCAACCGGTCTAAAAAAGCGGGAAATGACAAATTAAAAAGTTGCAACTAGCTAAGTCAAAAACAAAAAGCATGCACGGCCACGATGTCTTGCAAATAATGGTGTTGCATCAGCATGGGTTGCGAGCATTGTCGCCTCGAATTCGCAGGGGAGGGTGCAGAGCACCTCGTCGTTGCCTCATCTATGTCCTCTCACATCACAGCCACAGTCAGGTTCTTCGACTCTAAGCAGCAGATATAGCTCGCATCAGAGGTGGGTGGTTGCCCGCGGAAGGATGAGGGCCGCGAGCTCGCCGTGCCATGCTGCAGACGTCATAGGTGAACGATGGGAGAAAGAAGTAGCCTTGAATTGAGAAGAGGAGAAATAAAGTGGGCAGGAACGCAGTGGAAGGCACGCAAGGGGATAAGGAAACGAGTGGTGGAAGAGATAAGGCAGAAAAAATTGGGAGGACGTGGAGCCGACGATCTCACTTCATCGTGCGGTTCCGATGAGACCGACACAAAGCTTCCGCCGGCAGTCCGTCAGGAAACGTTTCCCTTTCTGATATTAGCACGAAGGCAAGCAATGTGTTGACCACTCCATTAGCCTCGGCAATTTTTTCCTTTTAGCAGCACACGCTGCAGTGCAGATATGCAGCGGTGACTGAAGAAAGAATGCTCACAGCTCACGTCTTAGTCATCCCCGAAAAAAAACTGAAAAAGAAAAAAAAAGTGGAAGAAAAAGAACAAACACGGTACTCCCACCGTACCAGAGTATTATTGTCAATGCGCGTATGAAGGAGCTAAGCCAGCTAACTGAATTGTTCGCTATCACGCCGATCCAAGTGACAGTGTCTGGCCGTAGCCATTATTTGTTGCATTCACTGTTTGTCCTGTTTTTCACTACTAAGAATTAAATAGCGAGCGAATAGGTTAAGAAAAATAAGTCTACAGGAACCGGCGTTCGTCGACAATGTCGGAGCTGGTCGCCGGCGCATTCGTTGGCAATTTGGTTGTGGGCTTGTGGCCTGCCCAGGCCTTGGCACTTGCTTGCAGTTATGGCTACGTTGGTGATTGTTGATGGTGGAGTCAGAGTCGTAGGCTTGTGAAGGAGTGATGAGGATGGTACCAAATGACAACCTGGACATCGCTTTTCTCCTCGACGGTGTGTTTGTTCTTGTGTGGGTAGTCAGAACGTCAGGAGTGTCTTATATTTGCGGGCATGTTGTGACAGTTTTTGCTCGGTTTTCTGCTATTTATTCGGTCAACTGTCTTTTTTTTCCTTTTAAATGAGTTAAGATCATTCGGAGCGACTTAAGAAAACTCAATACCAAATGTTAGAAACTTCATCGACTCGAGCTGGTTGTGTTCAGCCCGTGAAGAAGTGCAAAAATTGGTAAACGTCAAAAAGGAAAAGTGCAAAATTGGTAAACGTCAAAAAGGAAAAGTGCAAAAATTGGAAGTAATGCTCGGGCGTGATATTATACTTCGTAGTATTCATATCTAGGTGACATGCCCAATGGCAGATCCAGTGGGGGTGCCATGGGTGCCTTGGCACCCCCTACAAAAATGCAAAAAAAAAATTATCTAGAAGTAGAGAGTCTAATCCTACACGTATTATAGGTTAAAAATGATAAGCTGGCATTTTTTATGGCTATACATGGCATTTTTATTGTAAGTGATGAGGTTGGCACCCCCAGTTGTCAAACTCTAGCTCCGCCACTGGACATGCCGACAGATGCATCTGTCATTTTGCGTTGAGACCACACCTATAACACACTCACCCACATGACGCATGGTCCAGCACTACATATATTGTCAGGTCATCGAGACAGCAAGCTGCTCAAGAATACTTCTAGCTGTTCTTCCGAGAGGGGACGTCCTGGACGCAGCTATCCAGCCGCTCATCCGGCCAAGGTGATCAGCGCATTAAACTCTATTGAAATGCAAAAACTGCGACATACATTGGTCCATACTTGTGAATACAGTGTCCACGTCGGTTAGGCTAGTCATAGTGGGAGTTACATAACTAGTAACATAGATGCCACATAAACAAAAATGATGATGTGGCAAGTAGTTAATGAAGAGAGAGGCAAATAGAGTAACATAATATGTTACCATCACATGGCGCTTCTCAATGCAAAATGAGTCTACAAAGTAATAAATGAAGATATCTATGTTACCACACATCTGACACTATCCACAATGAAAATAGTAACATAGGCTAGTAACATATGCATGTTACTAGTCTAAGTTACTCCCCACTATGACTAGCCTTAGGTGGGCTCGACCGGTTGACACAAAACTGACGCAAAAGAACTAGCCGTGCTGGCGCGTGCATGGCTCTTTCTTTTTTTTACTCCGCAGGCCTGGCTCTATTTGGAACTTTGGGTGAGGGTGGTGGCGGTTATGGGGGTACTGCATTCAGTTATGCATCTGATTCTTCGCCATCGTCACGATGGTTGCGCTCCCCCTGCATCGTACTGGTCACCAACTGGCAACTGCCACTAGTAGAAAACAGTGCTTTGGTCCTGGCCAGATCAGAGCATTAGTCTCGATCGTGTTACGAACCAGGACTACTGGCAGCATCAGTCCCGGTTCGAGTTGCTAGGACGCCGGCCAGGCCTCGGCAGGCATCAGTCCCGGTTCGGTTGGGATCTTTAGTCCCGGTTCCAGCCACCAACCGGGACTAAAGGGGTTGCTACCATTTAGTCCCGGTTTGTATATAAAACCGGGACTAAAGGGTAGGCCGTTAGTCCCGGTTTTAGATACAAACCGGGAATAATATTTTGCCTATATATAACCACGCCCCCCATCTCCTCTGTTTTTGGCCATGGAAGGGTGGGAGGTGTGTGCTACTCTGTTCTCACCTCCTATGCACATGAGGTGTTTGATGAAATGCCCGATCCACACTTAAGCTTTCTCCTCTCCAAGCTCGACCTCCAAGTTACATTTTCCCCAAGATTTGTCTAGGTTTGGCGGTGCACCAACTAAACAAGTGTTCTAAAAGGTTAGCAACTTCATCCTTTGATCTCTCACTGCTAGTTTAGCTCATTTCAAATGCTCTAGAGGTAGTGTGGTTTGTGGGTTTTATGGACGAGTGTATGTGTGAGTTTATTTGATTTAGATGCACAATTTGAACTCAAATTAACTTCTTACTTGTATTATTGTTTTTTTATGATATAGTGCCATGGTTTTGGTAGACGCCCCCGTCGGCTCTCATCTAGTCTATGATTCGGATGTGGTATATTATCTTTTATTACTATTTGTTTCATTCAATGTTTATGACAATTATGCCGACCAACTTGACATAGATGTCTTTATCTAGGAGGTATGTGAACCGGAAATTGCAATCGACCCTATTGTCGAGAGGTTAAATTTAGTTGAAAAAGAAAACAATTATTTGAAAGAAAAATTGAAAAGAGTTGAAGAAGAGAAGATGAAATTGGAGTTGCATGTTGCCGATGTCGTCGATGTACACAAGATCCAGATGGATGCAATGCTCTTGAAGATTAGAAATATTAGAAAATATGCCATTGATAATGAGGCTTGGTAACATTATGATGTTGGATCAATTGTTACCTTAGTTGCGATTTTGATCGCATTTATTGTTGCATTTAAATGTTTTACATAGTTGTATGTTAGTTTCAATGTATATTTTAATTAGATGCTCTAGAGAGCTGTATGTTGTTCTATGAGAACTATATGTATGAACTTTATGTATTTTTTTTTCAGTAATAACATTTGATGATATACTTGATATGGTCAAGGATTTATAAGTAATCTTTGGAAAGGGTCTTGGCGGACAATCTGTTCCAAATGAAGATGACGGACACGTCCCCATGTGGAAGAAGACGTGATGCACGTGATGCACCCTATTGGAAAGACCTAGAGGTCCACTGTGCAATCGACGCGGTGGACGCGACGAAGAATGTTTGCGTGAACATTTTCAGAATTCATTTGCAATGCTTTTCAAATTCAGGGTCATTTAGCTCAAAATAAATCATTAAATGCATGAAAAATAGAAAATGAAGTCGAAAAAGGGTTGAAAATTGATGATGTGTCTTTGAATGGTGCATATTTAACGCACAAAAAGTCTGGAGTTAAAATATGTTTAAAAAAAGAAAATCCCTTTGTAATAGATGAGTTTTCGTTCGAAACCGTGATACTTCGAAAGAGATTGTCCAGTTTTGTACACGAAGTGACCCTCTAAACTTTTTAGCACATACTATGTGGGTGAAATTATGATACCATGCCAAGTTTCAACCTTTCAGAGTTCATTTGTAGTGCTTTTCAAATTCAGGGTCATTTAGCACAAAATAAATCATTGAATGCATGAAAATTAGCAAATGAAGTCAGAAAAGGGTTGAAAATTGATGATGTGGCTTTGCATGGTGCATATTGAACGCACAAAACGTCTGGAATTAAAATATGTTAAAAAAATGAAATCCCTTTGTCATAGATGAGTTTTTGTCCGGAACCCAGATACTTCGAAACGGATTGTCCAGTTTTATACACGAAGTGCATCCAGTTTTTGTCGTAACCCTCTAAACAATTTAGCACAAGCTATGTGGGTGAAGTTATGATACCATGCCAAGTTTCAACCTTTTCAGAGTTCATTTGCAGTGGTTTTCAAATTCAGGGTCATTTAACTCAAAATAAATCATTAAATTCATGAAAAATAACAAATGAAGTCAGAAAAGGGTTGAAAAATGACGATGTGGCTTTGCATGTTGCATATTGAACGCACAAAAAGTATGGAGTTAAAATATGTTAAAAAATGAAATCCCTTTGTAATAGATGAGTTTTCGTCCGAAACCCTAATACTTCGAAAGAGATTGTCCAGTTTTGTATACGAAGTACATCCAGTTTTTACCGTAACCCTCTAAACATTTTAGCACATGCTATGTGGGTGAAATTATGATACCATGCCATGTTTCAACCTTTTCAGAGTTCATTTGCAGTGCTTTTCAAATTCAAGGTCATTTAGCTCAAAATAAATCATTAAATGCATGAAAATTAGCAAATGAAGTCAGAAAAGGGTTGAAAATTGATGATGTGGCTTTGCATGGTGCATATTGAACGCACAAAAAGTCTGGAATTAAAATATGTCAAAAAATTAAATCCCTTTGTAATAGATGAGTTTTCGTCCGAAACCTTGAAACTTCGAAAGAGATTGTCCAGTTTTGTACACGAAGTGCATCCATTTTTAGCCGTAACCCTCTAAACTTTTGAGCACATGCTATGTGGGTGAAATTATGATACCATGCCAAGTTTCAACCTTTTCAGAGTTCATTTGCAGTGCTTTTCAAATTCGAGGTCATTTAGCTCGAAATAAATCAATAAATGCATGAAAAATAGCAAATGAAGTCAGGAAAGGGTTGAAAATTGATGATGTGGCTTTGCATGGTGCATATTGAATGCACAAAAAGTATGGAGTTAAAATATGATAAAAAATGAAATCCCTTTGTCATAGATGAGTTTTCGTCCGGAACCCTAATACTTCGAAAGAGATTGTCCAGTTTTGTACACGAAGTGCATGCATCTAGTTTTTGCCGTAACCCTCTAAACTTTTTAGCACATGCTATGTGGGTGAAATTATGACAGCATGCCAAGTTTCAACATTTTCAGAGTTCATTTGCAGTGCTTTTCAAATTCAGGGTCATTTAGCTCAAAATAAATCATTGAATGCATGAAAAATAACAAATGAAATCAGAAAAGGGTTGAAAATTGATGATGTGGCTTTGCATGGTGCATATTGAACGCACAAAACGTCTGGAGTTAAAATATGTTAAAAAATGAAATCCCTTTGTAATAGATGAGTTTTCGTACGGAACCCTGATACTTCGAAAGAGATTGTCCAGTTTTGTACACGAAGTACATCCAGTTTTTGCCGTAACCCTCTAAACTTTTTAGCACATGCTATGTGGATGAAATTATGATACCATGCCAAGTTTCAACCTTTTCAGAGTTCATTAGTAGTGCTTTTCAAATTCAGGGCCATTTAGCTCAAAATAAATCAATAAATGCATGAAAAATAGCAAATGAAGTCATAAAAGGGTTGAAAATTGATGACGTGGCTTTGCATGGTGCATATTGAACGCACAAAAAGTATGTATTAAAAATATGTTAAAAAATGAAATCCCTTTGTAATAGATGAGTTTTCGTTCGAAACCCTGAAACTTTGAAAGAGATTGTCCAGTTTTGTACACGAAGTGCATCCAGTTTTGGCCGTAACCCTCTAATCTTTTTAACACATGCTATGTGGGTGAAATTATGATACGATGCCAAGATTCAACCTTTTCAGAGTTCATTTGCAGTGCTTTTCAAATTCAGGGTCATTTAGCTCAAAATAAATCATTAAATGCATGAAAAATAGAATATACTAATTACTTAGCAGAAAATAAAATATAACATTATTAGGTTAACAAAAATTATTTTATAATATTCTTCATTTGTAGTTCTTTTTAATTTCATGGTCATTTAGCTGAAAAAAATCTCTAGTTATGATCAAAATAATATTAACTTAAAATTATATTAAATTTATGCAACGAAAATTATCAAAGTATTTTTTGTTAAAAACTTTAATAGCAAAAAGAATTTTCATAAAGTATTTTTTGTTAAAAACTTTAATAGAAAACTAAAAAGCTTTTATAAAACTCTAATAGCCAAAGAAACAACTAAAAAGAATAAATTATAATATTTTGTTATGATCAACTAAAACAAAACTATAATATTCTTCAATAGCAAAAATAATCAACTAAAAAGCTTTTATAAACCTCTAGTTATGATCAAAATATAATTTTGCAAAAAATAACATAAAAAATAAAAAAATATCCCGCCTACTAGGCCACCACGGCCTGCATACGACTAGAAACCCAACTATACATGGGCCAGGATGCAGGCCAACGGGGCAAGTAGGCCCAATAGGGCAGAGAGAGTGTTAGGCATGTACTGCCTACAATAGAGAGGAGCTCGAGAGGGAAGCCGCAGCAGGGCTTATAAACCACTGCGAGTGCGCTTCGCTTGGCGAGGTGGGACTAAACTTCCACCGCCCCTTGGCCGTGCCAGGAACAGGCCTTTAGGCACTAAAGGCCCCCCTTTAGTCCCGGTCCGAACTACCAACCGGGACTAAAGGCCTGGGCTTCCCGCCCTTTCACCTGGTGAAATTCACCTTTAGTCCCGGTTGGTAGCTCCAACCGGGACTAAAGGGGGGCCTTTAGTCCCGGTTGGAGCCACCAACCGGGACTAAAGGGCGGGGTATATAAGCGGCACTTAGCAAATTATCCAAATCCAACTTCTTTCTTCGATCTCCTCCTCTCACTCGACTGCGCCGACGACCACCTCGACCCCGCCAGGCTGCCGGACCTCGCCATCACCTCCCCGAGACCGCTCCTCGTCGCCGCCCCTGTCGCTCCCCCTGACGCCGTCCCCGTGCCCTGCCCCGACGCCGCCCCCAACGTCGTCCCCGTGACTGCCCCGACGCCGTCCCCGAGCCCTCCCTCGTCGCCGCCGGACCTCCCCGAGCCCGCTCCTCGTCGCCGCCCCCGACGCCTTCCCAGTGCCCTGCCCCGACGCCGCCCGCTAGCTCCTCGTCGCCGGCCGGACCTCCCCGAGCATCGCCGCATGATAACCCACAAGTGTAGGGGATCGTTTGTAGCCTTCTTTGATAAGTAAGAGTGTCGAACCCAACGAGGAGATAAAGGTAGAACAAATATTCCCTCAAAATCTATCGACCACCGATACAACTCTACGCACGCTAATGCTTGCTTTACCTAGAACAAGTATGAAACTACTTTGCGGGAAAAAAACTAGAAGTACTTTGCAAGATAATAAAGAACGTGGAAATAAAAGTTAGGTGCTGTTTTAATAAAAGAACAATAAAAGTAAATAACTTAGTAGAAAGCTTTTTGTGCAACGCAAGAGAAAGATTGTCCCTATGCAATTGAATATGATACTATAGATACTTGTTATATGCAATGAGGGAGAGGCATGAGCTAACATACTTTCTCTACTTGGATCATATGCACTTATGATTAGAACTCTAGCAAGCATCCGCAACTACTAAAGATCATTAAGGTAAAACCCAACCATAGCATTAAGTATCAAGTCCTCTTTACTCCCATACGCAACAACCCACCTACTCGGGTTTATGCTTCTGTCACTCAAGCAACCCACCATAGGCAAATCATGAACATATTGCAACACCCTACAGCGGGGATCCCTCACGTTTGCGCGACACGGAGGGCACCATAGGACAGCACCATATCAACATAAAACTCACATCCATAACATCATACCACAATCAACCCATAGGACAAAAGAGATCTACTCAAACATCATAGGATAGCCAAATATCAGTGGGAAATACTATATAGAATTGAGCACCATGTTTAATTAGAGATTACACCGGGGAGGAGAGGTGTTACTCCGCTGCATAGAGGGGGAGAGAGTTGGTGTTGACGGCGTCAAGATTGTTGATGTAGATCGCCGGCATGATCCTTGCCCCGGCGGCGTTCCGGCGCCATCGGGAGAGAGGGGGAGAGAGCCCCCCTCCTTCTTATTCTTCCTTGGCGTCCCCCCTAGATGAGAGGAGAGTTCCCCCTTTGGTCCATGGCCTCCATGGTGGCGGAGGGGCAGGAGCCCCTCCTAGATTGGATCTCCCTCTCTGTTGTCTTCTGTTTCACGTTCCTGTTTTCTGGCCGAAAACCGTTTCTTATATTCCCGGAGATCCGTAACTCCGATCGGGCTGAAATTTTGAGGGGATTTTTATCCAAAAATTAGCTTGCTTGCGGCCAAAGGAGAGCTCGAAACGACATACGCGGTGAGCACAACCCACCAGGGAGCGCTTGGGCCCCCTGGCCGCGCCCTGGTGTCTTGTGGGGGCTGTGGGCCTCCGATTGCGTTGATTCCACTTCTCAAAATTTAAAAATATTACAAAACAAATCTCCGTAAATTTGTATCGCGTTTGGACTTCGTTTGATATGGATATTCTGCGAAACAAAAAACATGCAACAAACAGGAACTGGCACTGGGCACTGGATCAACAGGTTAGTCCAATAAATCATATAAAATGTTGCCAAAAAGATGTGAAAGTTGTATAATATTGGCATGAAACAATCTAAAATTATAGAAACGACGGAGACGTATCAGCATCCCCAAGCTTAATTCCTGCTCGTCCTCGAGTAGGTAAATGATAAAAAAGATAATTTTTGATGTGGAATGCTACCTAGCATAATCTTGATCATATATCTAATCATGGCATGAATATTAAGAGACAAGTGATTCAAAGCAATAGTCTAGTTTTGACATAAAGGCATTAATACTCAGGCATCCGAACAAACAATCATGTCTTTCAAAATATCAAGGCTAAAGAACGCTATCCCTACAAAATCATATAGCCTTGTCATGCTCTGTCTTCTTAACACAAAGTATAAACCATGTACTACCCCGGTGTGAGCCAAGCAATTGATTCATACTTTTTAACGCGCTTCAGCATTTTCAACTCTCACGCAATACATGAGCGCAAGCCATGGATATAGCACTATGGGTGGAATAGAATATGGTGGTAGGTTTCAAAGGAGTAAAAGTAGAGAAGAAAGTCTCGCATCAACTCAGCGTATCAACGGACTATGGAGATGCCCATCAATAGATATCAATGCGAGGAGTAGGGATTGCCATGGAACAGATGCACTAAGAGCTATAAGTGTATGAAAGCTCAATATGAAAACTAAGTGGGTATGCATCTAACTATATGAAAAATTCCCACTAGTATATGAAAGTGACAACACAAGAGACTCTCTATATGAAAAACATGGTGCTACTTTGAAGCACAAGTGTGGAATTAGCATGCCCCTATTCCTTCTTCATCATTTTTTTTCTTTCTTTTATTTTTTTATTTTTTTATTTTCTCTTTTTTTCTTCTTTTTTTTCTTTTTCTTTTTTTTTCTTTGTCCGGAGCCTCATCCCGACATGTGGGGGAATCATCGTTTCCATCATCCTTTCATCACTAGGGCATGCTCTAATAATGAATAATGATGATCATCACACTTCTATTTACTTACAACTCAATATTACAACGATGGTAGAACAAAGTATGACTCTATATGAATGCAATGATCTAGCGTAGCAAAGATATCAAAAAACGGACAAGCCATGAAAACATCATGCTAGCTATCTTACGATCATGTAATGCAATACGACAATGAATGCACAAGTCATCAAAACGGAGGCGGTGGAAGTTGCATGGCAATATATCTCGGAATAGCTATGGAAATGCCATAATAGGTAGGTATGGTGGCTGTTTTGAGGAAGATATAATAAGGCTTATGTGTGATAGAGCATATCATATCACGGGATTTGGATGCACCGGCGAAGTTTGCACCGACTCTCGAGGTGAGAAAGGGAAATGCACGGTACCGTAGAGGCTAGCAAATTGCGGATAGGTAAGAGTGCGTATAATCCATGGACTCACATTAGTCATAAAGAACTCACGTACTTATTGCAAAAGTTTTATTAGCTCTCTCGAAGCAAAGTATTACTACGCCTGCTCCTAGGGGTGAGGTTGGTAGGAGTTAACCATCGCGCGCCCCCGACCTTCACACAAAGATAGACAATCAAGAATAAATTGTGCTCCAACTTCCTAGCATAACGGGAGACTATACGTGCATGCTTCGGGAATCACAAACATTAACACCAATATATTACTAAACACGATCATCCACTAGTACCTCCCACATATTATCATGTCTATATCGCAAAACTATTGCAAGGAATCAAACATATCATATTCAGTGATCCATAAGTTTTATGTAGGATTTTATGACTAACCATGTGAATGGCCAATTCCTGTTGACTCTCTAAACAGATATAAGTGAAGCAAGAGAGTTTAATTATTTCTACAAAAGACCATGCTCTAATAAATATAAGTGAAGCAAAAGAGCATTCTACAAATAACGGTATTCTATGTGAAGAGAAACATGCAATCCAAACTTCAAATTATATAAGTGAAGCACATGAAGCATTCTATAAAGCCATACTCAAAAGATATAAGTGAAGTGCAATGAGCATTCTATAAATAAACCATGGACTATCTCATACCAGCATGGTGCATAAAAGAAAAGTGAAAACTAAACACAAAAGATGCTCCAATATTTGCACATATCACATGAATGAAACGAATCCGAAAACATACCAATACTTGTTGAAGAAAGATGGGATGCCTTCCGGGGCATCCCCAAGCTTAGACGCTTGAGTCTCCTTGGATATTACTTGGGGTGACTTGGGCATCCCCAATCTTGAACTCTTGCTTCTCCTTCTTCTCCTCATATCGAGACCTCCTCGATCTTCGAACACTTCATCCACACAAAACTTAACAGAACACTGGTAAGATCCGTTAGTATAATAAAGCAAAATACTACTTTAAGTACTGTTACAAACCAATTCATATTTTATATTGGAATTATCCCTACTGTATTATAACTTTTCTATGGCTTACACCACCGATAAAATCGATAGTTTCATCAAAACAATGCATCAAAAACAGAATCTGTGTTAAACAGGACAGTCTGTAGTAATCTGAACTTTGACCATACTTCTGTAACTCCAAAAATTCTGAAAAATTAGGAAAAAGTAAATATTTTGTATAAAAATACTGTGTAAAAAATTCAGAAGCTTTTAACGTTCCAGTAAAAAATGAAAATTCACGCACTACAGCCAAAGTTTCTGTTTTTACACGGCACATACCAACAAGCAATCTAATCATCCTAAAGGCAAATCTTGGCACATTATTTTTATAATAAAATGGATTTGTACAAGGGGATAATTATTTTTGTTGGAAAAGTTTCCGTGATTCAAGATTCACAAAGTTTCCATGGGCATGAACAAAAGTTCAAGGACGTCCCCCACTTCAACGATGCTCATCATCTCTCTCACTTTCACCTTTCCATTTGTGAAGTTTTAGGTTCCCCCTATATTTTTTTTGTTTTTAAACTTTATAAAAGCACACAACAGAATAAAATGACTCTATAAAACTTCCTGGTTGTGTCCCTGATAGTGCTTTCTTTAAAGCCATTAAGCTAGCACTACTGGAATCAGGAGATTTGCCGTCTGCCATGTCTTTGCCGTCTGCTGGCAGATGGCAAAGAAGGTCTTTGCCGTCAGCTGGGTGAAAGCAGACGGCAAAGGACTGGCAGATGGCACAGAGGATCTTTGCCATCAGTCAGCTCTTTGCCGTCTACCAGCAGACGGCAAAGATTGCCAAAGCAGACGGCAAAGAGCCCACCTGGGCCCCACTGGCCCGTGGGGTTTGGTTAGGTCAACTGGGCCGTCCGCCGGCTCTTTGCCGTCTGCTTTCCGGCTCTTTTCCGTCAACCACCCCACCCCTCTCACTCTCTCTCTCACTCACTCTCTCTCTTGCCCGCCGCCCCTCTCCCCCCGCGCGTCGCCCCCAGCACCGGCCCCCTCCCTGCGCCGCCCCCACCACCGCGCCGCCCCCCACCAGCGCGCCGCCGCCCTCCCTGCGCCGCCCCCACCACCGCAACCCTTCCCCACGCCGCCCCCTTGCCCTCGGCGGCTCCCCGCGCCACCCCCTCCCCAAGCCGCCCCTCCCCGAGCCGCCCCCCACCACCGCGGTGCCGCCCTCCCTGCGCCGCCCCCACCACCGCAACCCCTCCCCGCGTCGCCCTCCCCGCGCCGCCCTCCCCGCGCCGCCCCCCACCACCGCAACCCCTCCCCTGCGCCGCCCTCCCTGCGCCGCCCCCCCCACCACGGCAACCCCTCCCGAGCCGCCCACTCCCGTCGCCGGCTCCCGGCGCCGCCCCCGTCCCCGCGGCACCCCGTCACCGCGGCTTCCCCCCTCCCACCGCCGCCCCGGCCGCCCCCACCTCCCCGGCCCTCCCCGGTGAGTTAGTTTAGTTTATTTAGATATATAGTTTATTTTCTGTTAGTTTAGTTTATTTAGATATATAGTTTATTTTCTGTTAGTTTAGTTTAATTAGATAGTTTATTTTCTGTTAGTTTAGTTTATTTAGATAGTTAGTTTATTAGGTAGGAAAAACTTAGATAGAAAAGAAAAAACTTAGAAGAATAGAAGAAAAGAAAAAAAACTAGAAGAAAAAAAAGTATGTGTGACCAGTATGCGTCTCCCGTTCGAAAGGGCGGCATCTATAAATATGCATGTCTTTGCATATTTATAACCGCCATCCTTTCGAATTGTCCAACATTATCCATGGACAGCCCGAGTACGTGTAGATTGGGTTCGTTTTCCCGTATGCTCTGCTCCGGATCCGATGCGGAATTTCGTCAGTGCCTCCTTGTTGTTCTCCGGGTACACATCCTCTCTGCTTATTGCCGAGACGTGTATCAGGAGAACAGCGGGGAGGTGCTGCCGAAATTCTGCGTTGGATCCAGAGCAGAACATGGGAAAACGAACCCAATTTACACATACTCGGGTGGGATTAGGACCTATCTCTACCTATTAGCGTGTAGGTTGCATGGACGTAATAAAACTGACAAACTTGATTAACGGATGAATATAGATGATGAATTATATATATATTTCTTGAGTGTTTAGTAGGTAGGCAAGATGAGTGATCGTGCTTGGATGTACACCGGTCACCCTAGTCAGAAAGAAATGACCATTGAATGGTTAACAAAAACCAAGGGGTTTCTGAGCGCCGCATTTGCAAATGGCCAGGAAATATCCTGGTGCCCCTGTGTCCGGTGCGACAACCATAAAAAGTGGACACGGGATGAAATGGGTAAACACTTGCAGAAGTGGGGTTTTACGACTGATTATACAGTGTGGAGATTTCATGGTGAGTCTGCCCAACGTGCTAGAGCTGAAGTGGTTCTTCGTCGCACCGATGAGCATGGTACCGGGATCGAAGACATGGTGGAAGACTTTGATGATGCTCGGGATTCGGACGATGAGATGGAGGAATCTGCAAAGGCCTTCTATGAAATGTTGGAGTCTTCAAAACGTCCTCTCCACGAGCACACTGAGCTTTGTCAGCTGGATGCCATCGTGCAAGTAATGGCTCTAAAGGCTCAGTTCAACCTGGGCATAGAATGCTACGACGCGATGATGACGATATTTGGACGCTTTCTACCCAAAGGCCATGAATTGCCAGCAAACCTGTACCAGTCGGACAAAATCCTACGTGCGCTTAAGATGCCCTATGAGAAGATAGATGCCTGTGAGAATGGATGTGCCTTATTTAGGCTTGAGTATGCGAGCTTCAACTATTGTCCCATTTGCAAGTCTTCCAGGTATGTTGTGGTAGACAACGGTATGGGTGAGAAGAGTCAAACCAAAATCCCAGTTAATGTTCTTCGGTATATGCCAATCATACCAAGACTTCAAGGTCTTTTCATGGTCGAAGAGACGGCCAGACAAATGACGTGGCATAAATTGGGCAAAAGAACCGAACTAGATGCAGATGGGAATCCGATGTTGGGACACACTTCAGACGCTTTTGCGTGGAAGCACTTCGATGCATTACATAAGGATAAAGTGGCAGATCCAAGGCATCCTCGAGTCGCCATCAGCACGGATGGGTTCAATGTGTTTGGTATGACGGCAACCCAATACAGTTGCTGGCCTGTATTTGTCACTCCACTCAATCTTCCCCCCGGAGAGATTATGAAAAGAAAGAACATTTTCTTGATGTTGATAATTTCAGGGCCCAACTATCCGGGGAAGAATATGAATGTGTACATGCAACCGCTTAAGGATGAATTGCAAGAAGCTTGGGATAATGGGATCAAGACATATGACGCCGCTACAAAAAAAACTTCAAAATGCATGTGTGGTACATGTACTCGTCGCATGACTTGCCGGCGTATGCGCTATTCATTGGCTGGTGTGTGCATGGAAGGTTTCCGTGCCCCACATGCAAGGCAGCTCTTGAGTTCCGTTGGCTGCAGGCGGGTCGCAAGTATTCTTGCTTCGACTTGCATAGACAGTTCCTGGATCCTCGCCATAAGTTCAGAAAAGACAAGAAGAATTTCATGAAAGGCAGAGTTGTCAAAAACTCTGCACCACCTGCATTGACAGGCCAACAGACCCTGGATCCGATAAACGCTCTCGAGCCGGATCCAAATCATCCAGGGTATTTCAAAGGGTATAATTCGAAACACGCCTGGACTCACAAGATATGCTTGTGGGATCTGCCTTACTTTAAAGACCTCCTTTGCCCACACAACATCGACGTGATGCACACTAAAAAGAATATCGCCGAGGCCCTTTTTGGTACATTGTTCGGCATAGAGGGGAAGTCGAAGGATAATCCTAAGGCTAGAGTCGATCAGGAGGCTCTATGTGATAGACCGTTACAAAACATGCGACAACCGAAAGGAAAGAAGAATTGGAGGAAGCCAAAGGCATGGTTCAATCTTGGAAGGCCAGCTATGAGGGAAATGATCTTGTGGGTGAAAATGCAGTTCATGTTCCCCGATGGGTATGCAGCGAATCTAAAGAGGGGAGCGAGTCTTGACAAATTGAAAATATTTGGTCTCAAGAGTCATGATTGGCACATATGGCTTGAGCGGGTAATGCCGGTGATGTTGCGTGGCTTTATCCCTGAGGATGAATGGCTAGTACTGGCAGAGCTGAGCTATTTCTTCCGTGCTCTTTGTGCGAAAGAACTATCGCCTGACGTGCTAGACGAACTTTTTCTATCTATGACATGTGGGTCTTACTGCTAATAAAAAAAATTCTTGCCTTAGTTGTGGCAAGAACCAAACACACACCTAACATGGTCAAACTTCCCTAAGTTGAGTTCTGGCAAAGTGTGGCTAGTTGTGTCTTGAAACCAAACAGCCCCTTCATCTTCTTCTAATTCTAGATCTTCTTCTACTTCTTAATTCTAGTATTATTTTTCTAACTTTCTTATTTCCAATTTTGCAGATTTGAGACGAGTTCACGGCAGCTTGCTTTCATGTAGTGCTAGGTTTACTTTCTGTTTTCATGTATTGAGTCATTTGTATCGATGAGACTATATGTATGTATGGATGAACCTATTGTAATATGGCGAACAATGTGGCATTTGATACTTTTAATTTGGTATAATTGTTGGTTGATCATATATGGCTGTTGCACATTGTTTCTGTGAATTATTTATGTATATATCATATATTGTTTGTTTGAAAATTGTTGAATGTAACAAAAACAAAAAAAAGAGGCAATACAACCTCTTTGCCGTCTGCCCCGGACGGCAAAGACAGCTATGCCGACGGCCGCCGTCGGCAAAGCTGCCACGTGGCGGCCGCCTGTGAAACCTGGGAAAACAAGGCTGGCCCATTTTGCCTCTTTGCCGTCCGTGGCAGACGGCAAAGGGGGAGGAGGCAGACGGCAAAGGGGGGGCGGGAGGCAGACGGCAAAGGGGGGCGGGAGGCAGACGGCAAAGAGAGGCGCTATGCCAACGGCCGCAGTCGGCAAAGCTGCCACGTGGCAGACGGCAAAGGGGGGCGCGAGGCAGACGGCATCGGGGGGCAGGAGGCAGACGGCAACGGGGGGTGGGTGGCAGACGGCAAAGGATGGGGGTCCGTTAGCCGCCTGACAGTGGCGCCGTCAGTACTACGCCGTCCAGGTCCTTTGCCGTCTGCAAGCTGACGGCAAAGAATCTTTGCCGTCCGCTGGGCCGAAACAGACGGCAAAGAACCCCTTTGCCGGAGCTCGTTGGGCCCGAAATTGTGCCGTCCGCCTTTTGCCCTGTGCCGTCTGCCATGGCAGACGGCAAATCTCCTGATTCCAGTAGTAGGCATAAAGTGCTCAATTAATGGATCCACCCGGATACCAAGGTTTATCATAGCCAATTTTAATCAACAATGATCTGTAATTTAGTAGTGAGCACAAAGTGATATATATCATGTGACAACAAAGTCTAACTCTCTTCCTATGCATCGGCATGTCATACAAGAAAAATGCATGCACATTAAGTAAAGGCCAATGCATAGTATAAACAGTTTCTTGCAATTTTATAGTATTGGAAACATAAATAGGTGAACATGTAGTTCCTCTCTCATAATATTTGCAAGTAGGAGCAGCAAGCACATGCATATTATATTCATCAAAATCATCATGTGTAGTGGTAAAACGCAACCCATCAATATAATCCTTAACAAGAGCAAACTTCTCCAATATAGTGTAGTTGGGAGAATTCAAAAAGATAATAGGACTATCATGTGTGGGTGCAATAGCAACAATTTCATGCTTAACATAAGGAACTATAGCAAGTTCATCTTCATAAGCATAATTTTTATTGGCATCATGGCCACAAGCATAGCAAGCATCATGTTCATCCAAAAGGGATATTTGAAAAGAATCCAAGGCATCATAGCAATCATCATAGCATTCATCCTTCGGTATGTGCGAAGGGAAATTAAACAATGTATGAGTTGAAGAGTTACTCTCATTAGAAGGTGGGCACGGGTAGCTAATCCGCTCTTCCTCCTTTTGTTCTTCGCTCTCCTCATCTTTTTCATCTAATGAGCTCACAATTTCAGCAATTTCTTCTTCCATAGATTCCTGCAAAATATTTGTCTCTTCCAAGGTAGCATTCATTCTTTCAATAAATTCAATAATATCAGCATTGCAATCATAATTCTCATAGAAATATTTAAGTATGGATAAATTTTCAGATTCGTAAGGAACATCATCATCATACTTTTCAAGCAAAGGAAGCAATTTCATAAGCACCTTTAAACGCAACAAATTCTTCTATTCGTTCCACATCATAATAATCATAAATACCTTTAGCATATGAAGCCAAGGTTTCATTATCGTTGAATTTACATTGAAAGGGAAGGTGTCGAGTTTCTATCTTAGAGCAACAAGTAAAGTCACATCTCGAGCATGCATCCCAAGCAAACCATGGCAATATTCTAATTTGATCCCACAAGTGTTTCCCTTTTTGATACAAGCGATAATCCCTAAAGTACTCACGTTGATCCAACGTGTCTCCCATTATAAAGTTTAATCATGATTTCTCAGGTTTATCAAAGGAGTAATTAACGCGTCCCATATAACTATCATCGAGGGTTTTAGGAGGTTCCCCATCTCCATGAGTAGCAAGTACCACTAATTTTTTTGGTGTTTCGTGTTCCATATCCATAACTAAAGATATAAAACAACTAATAACAGAAAATAAAACAACTAAAACAGAAAATAAAAATTACTTAGTGATAAAGCAAACAAGCACACATGAGAATATTCACCCCACGCTATTGCTCCCCGGCAACGGCGCCAGAAAAAGGTCTTGATAACCCACAAGTGTAGGGGATCGTTTGTAGCCTTTTTTGATAAGTAAGAGTGTTGAACCCAACGAGGAGCTAAAGGTAGAACAAATATTCCCTCAAGTTCTATCGACCACCGATACAACACTACGCACGCTAATGCTTGCTTTACCTAGAACAAGTATGAAACTACTTTGTGGGAATAAAACTAGAAGTACTTTGCAAGATAATAAAGAACGTGGAAATAAAAGTTAGGTGTTGTTTTAATAAAAGAACAATAAAAGTAAATAACTTAGTAGAAAGCTTTTTGTGCAACGCAAGAGAAAGATTGTCCCTAGGCAATTGAATATGATACGATGGATACTTGTTATATGCAATGAGGGAGAGGCATGAGCTAACATACTTTCTATACTTGGATCATATGCACTTATGATTGGAACTCTAGCAAGCATCCGCAACTACTAAAGATCATTAAGGTAAAACCCAACCATAGCATTAAGTATCAAGTCCTTTTTACTCCCATAAGCAACAACAAACCTACTCGGGTTTATGCTTCTGTCACTCAAGCAACCCACCATAGGCAAATCATGAACATATTGCAACACCCTACATCGGGGATCCCTCACGTTTGCGCGACACGGAGGGCACCATAGGACAGCACCATATCAACATACAACTCACATCCATAACATCATACCACAATCGACCCATAGGACAAAAGAGATCTACTCAAACATCATAGGATAGCCAAATATCATTGGGAAATAATATATGGAGTTGAGCACCATGTTTAAGTAGAGATTACAGCGGGGAAGAGAGGTGTTACACCGCTGCATAGAGGGGGAGAGAGTTGGTGTTGACGGCGGCAAGATTGTTGATGTAGATCGCCGTCACGATCCTTGCCCCGGCGGCGTTCCGGCGCCACCGGGAGAGAGGGGGAGAGAGCCCCCCCTCCTTCTTCTTCTTCCTTGGCCTACCCCTAGATGGGAGGAGAGTTCCCCCTCTAGTCCATGGCCTCCATGGCGGCGGAGGGGCAGGAGCCTCTCCTAGATTGGATCTCCCTCTATGTTCTCTTCTGTTTGACGTTCCTGTTTTCTGGCCAAAAACCGTTTCTTGTATTCCTGGCGATCTGTAACTCCGATCGGGCTGAAATGAGGGGATTTTTATCCAAAAATTAGCTTCCTTGCGGCCAAAGGAGACCTCCAACCGACATACTAGATGAGCACATCCCACCAGGGCGCGCGTGGGCCCTCTGGCCGCGCCCTGGTGTCTTGTGGGGGCTGTGGGCCTCCGATTGCGTTGATTCCACTTGTCAAAATTCACAAATATTCCAAGCAAAATCTTCGTAAATTTTTATCGCGTTTGGACTTCGTTTGATATGGATATTCTGTGAAACAAAAAACATGCAACAAACAGGAACTGGCACTGGGCACTGGATCAATAGGTTAGTCCAATAAATCATATAAAATGTTGTCAAAAATATGTGAAAGTTGTATAATATTGGCATAAAACAATCAAAAATTATAGATACGATGAAGACGTATCACCGCACCCCCGAGAGCCCGTCCTCGTCGTCGGCCGGACCTCCTCACCAGCCCTCCTCGTCGAGCCCTCGCCGCCCCCACTGTGAGCCGCCGCCACACCGGCCCGATGCATCTAGACAGGAAAAAATCAAGAAAAAATTACATATACATACATCTTTTGTGATTCTTAGTATATGAATTTGGGGTAGAAAAATAGTTAATTTGTTATGTGAAGTTTGTTATGTGACACTTAGTTAATTTGTAACATGCATGAAGTTTGTTATGTGTGACACTTAGTTTGTAACATGAAGTTTGTAACAATATCTTTTGTGTGACACTTAGTTTGTAACATGTATGGATAAAGCATAACCCCGATAACTTCGACATGAGGGGGTGTCGTTAAAACATAACCCCGATAACTTTGACATGACGGGGGTTGTTAAAACATAACCCCGATAACTTCGACATGAGGGGGGGTCGTTAAAACATAACCCCGATAACTTCGACATGAGGGGGGGGGGTCATTAAAACATAACCCCGATAACTTTGATTTTGAGGCATATGAAAACATGATTTGCACGTCAGACGATAGGCAAAAGATCGTCCGCATAGTATCCTCTCCCAAAAGATAGGACGACTCATCAGACACGAGGGGGGAGGAGTCCTCGACGATCGTCTGAAACTGACTGTTATAAAACTTGTCAACTTTGCATGATGTGATATGCATATGATTACTTGTTGTGATTAGGTCTATGTTTGCCACTAATCCATCTCTCATGGTTGTATATTGCCATGTTGTGATATATGCAGAAACTATGGACAAAGACTTAGAAAAAGAAGAGTTGTTGGGGGATATAATCCGCGACGAAGGTGATGATGATATCACCTTGTCGTTTCTCAATGACACCGATGGTGATGGAAGAGA
The DNA here is from genome assembly GCA_039707655.1 of Elymus sibiricus. Classification (NCBI taxonomy): domain Eukaryota; kingdom Viridiplantae; phylum Streptophyta; class Magnoliopsida; order Poales; family Poaceae; genus Elymus; species Elymus sibiricus. The sequence continues at coordinate 55,978,211 of CM077667.1, forward strand.
GGATGACGACCCCGATGATCGAATGGAGAAGGGAAGAGATGACGGCTCAAGTGATCGAATAGAGGAGGAAGGAGATGACGGCTCCGCTGATGTTGGAGCCTTAACTGTTGCAAAGTCCGGCGAGGTATATATATATTAATTAAGCCTCTGCTGACTAGATGCATTAATTGTTTTGTATGTACATATATTAACGCTTCTTTCTTCTTTTAGTCCTCCGGATTGAGACAAACTTCTGTAACGAGACGATGCTCGAAGAAAAGGTTGGATAAGGATGAAAGGTCCACGATCGAAGAAGTCGCTCCAGATGGCCAACCGATTGCTCCCAAGAGGACCAAAGACAAATTGATACATCAGTGCGGAGTTATTGTTAGGGACAACATCCCGATCAGCATCCAAGAATGGAATAAGAAGAAGGACGGTGAAGTTTCTTATGTCGATGATAGACAGAAAGATGACCTTTGGACCTCGCTGATGACAAATTTCAGCCTACCGCCAGAGGAGGATATAAATAACCCAGTTATACAGCAAAAAGTCAAGGCGTTTGCTCCTAAAAAGATGGCGGAACTATTCAAGAACTGGAAGAAACTATTGAACAAAAAGTTTGTTGAGAAAGACGAGACTCCAGAATTCACCGGTCAATATGCGAAAATAAAAGATCACTGGCCCGCATTTGTGGCGTACAAGAAATCAGAGAAAGCTAAGAAAAGGTCACAGACAAATAAGATAAATGCTGCAAAGAAGAAGTATCACCATGTTACGGGGTCAGGTGGCTACAATGTTGCCCGGCCTACGTGGGACAAAGATGAGAATGACCTGCTTGCTAAAGAGGTCCAACCAGCGACATTGAACTGGCCCGATCAGTGTAGGACTTGGTTCTTTGGGCATGGGGGAACTTTGAACCCAGAAACAGGGAAGTGCGTTTTCACGAAAGCTCAACTTGAGACACCCGTCAAAATGATTCAAGCAGCAATCAAGGAAGTGCATGAAGGGAGGTTCCATGCCGACGGAGAGAAGGACGAGCTGTCAAAGGCCCTCGGGAATCCTGAACACCCTGGACAAACTAGAGGCATATCAGGCTCCGTTGCGTGGAAGTATGGGTTTCCGGACAGCACTGATTATAGAAGCCGAGGGAGACAGAAGAAAGAGGAAGCAAACCGGATGCAGAAGATGGAAGAAAGATTAGCGTTGCTAGAGGCAAGTCAGCGAGCTATTACCGGCCCACCATCTCAGCAGCACGAAGATCCTTCATTCGATACTGCCCACGAAGCTACCCCACCATCTCAGCGAAAAAGCAGCGTGGCTTCCACGGAGCTCGTTCAGTCTGATATCACGGCTCCTCGCTACCCCGTGGATGGTATCACGGAGAGGGAACATTGTGAGCTAATTGCGAAATGCCATAACCTAACCTTAAAGGTGGCGGTCGGCTATGTCTTACCTCCTGCACCTGATGGAACTTTCCATTGTAATCCAATTCCAGATGGCTATGCTGTTGTCGGGGTGGATGAAGTTTCCAACGGATTTGACGATTTGGACCTTGAGTACCCTACAAGTGAAGGGGAGACTCGTCTGATAAATGCCCTAAGGACTACAATTCTATGAAGAAAGGAAAACATTGTGCTTCCAAACTGGACGCCGCCTCAGCAGACTCAGCCAGAGGAGGCCGCTCAGCATACTCAACCTGAGGAGGCCCCTCAGCAGACTCAGCCGGAGGAGTCCCCTCAGCAGAATCCTCCTCCGCCTCAGCTCATGTCTCTGCCGCGTCAGCGGACTCTGCCTCCTCTGCCGCGTCAACGGACTCCGACTCCTCCGCCGCGTCAGCTAACTCCACCGCCTCAGCAACGGCGGAAGAGAGCCGCCGCCGCTCCGGCGGCTAGCAACAGTACAACAACGAAGAAATCCAGAGCAGGCCCAAGCGTCAAGAAGGCTCCTCCCAAGTTACCATACGACATGACTGAGTAGGAAACCAACAAGATCGTGGCTGCCGATGTGAAACGCCAGCTTGCACCAAAACGTCCACCTCCAAAGGAGAAAGTAGATCCGGTAAAAGTGAAGCGATGTCTGGATGCCCTTAGGCGACCACCACCGCCTCTGCCGCAATCAAACTGTGACCGCTGTATTGCAAAGACATTTGGTCAAGCGAAGCGGTCGGGAAGCTTAAGTAGGAGTGGTGCAAGAAGTGGGAAAACAATTCCCCAGCTCGGCGAACAAGAAAAGCAATCATGCCCCCCGCTCAAGGTGTTTACCGTTATCGCTAATGATCCGGAGATAGCGGCCGGCGGTCTTGCTATCACTCTTGGTGATTACTTAGACGATTCGGTAAAGTCCGAAAAGGCTGAGGTAGTAGCAGCCTTAAGATACGAGCACGGGAAGCCTTTCATCAGACGTGAGGAACACCCGCGTCTACCAACGATGATGCGACAATTGCATGAATGGTACTTGAAAGCCTGCAAGGACGGGACCTCCAGTATCTTCGTGGGAATTAAAGATGAGCACTTCTTCAATGGAGTCCAGGCGTTGTTCATTGAATTTGAATAAATTTTTCAGTTATACAATGAAGTCGCTCTCGACAAAACTATCGTCAGTTGCTATTGTCTGTAAGTATTTTTTCTGTAATTAAGTCTCTAGCTCAGCTCATTCATTGCATGTATAATTATCCTCAGATTATATTATGCAGATTGAAGATCCTCGAATGCAAAAAACGACAAATCTATGACATTGGGTTCATTAACCCAAATAACGTAAATGAATAATACGTTAGAAAAATACCACGATGAAACAGAGAAGAACTTGCTAAAGGCGTTACTTGGACAACAAAACAGAAGGGAAATACTATTTCCTTACAACTTCCAGTGAGTGTTACTGTCTTGTGCACATTCTATTTGGCTTACTCGAGGTTAAGTGTAATTGATGAGTTATGTGTGCGCAGGTTCCACTTTATTCTGCTAGCCATTCAGCTTGACGAGGGACAATTAATTTTCTTGGACTCAAGACGTAAAGAGCCTAAGGAGTGGGCGGACATGAGTCAAATGCTTCAGAAGTAAGTTCAATCATTATCGCACCATATCGGCAACTTTCGTTCATTTCCTGATATCAAGTAATCATTTTGTTTGCCGGGCAGGGTTTGGAAAAAGTTCACCAACCAGGTTAGGGGTGACTGGAAAAAGGAGCTGCGATTTTCACACCCCAAAGTAAGTACTACTAGCTATTACCGTGCATCTCTCATTGATTCTAGTTTCAATACCATTATTATGCTTGATTATCATTTTAATTGAACTTTATCTGGATACTACGTTTGCGAGTTCATTCACCACTCGACCTCTGAGTGGGGCTTATCTTTAGAACAATTGGAAGTACGTAAACAATATTCACATTTTTATTTTATTACCATCAATTGTGTTGAGTTTCATTCATATATATATATATATATATATAGGACGCCCGTTTGGGACACCTAGGTGTCCAAGCACCTTGCCTGGAAACCGTTGGATTACATCGAGATGTCTGCATTTGTAATTAGTATTAGCAATAATGGGTCAATCCATTAGCTCTTTATTAGGAAATAATTATTGCTTGATATGGACATTTAATGAGCAGATTAAACAAGGTAGAGAAAAAAGCAGCAATTAATGGTCCGACCATGCATGCTCCATGGTACGTGCCCAACCTTATTTCTTATACATGCACTTCTTTCTTTCTTATATAAAATACGAAGTCATATAAATAATTAAATACTTAGGTATATCATCATCTTGGGTATAAAAGGTATGGTTACCTTTTGACCCCATGGGAAAATACTCATGTAGGTATTCAATACTTATGTAGGTATATGGTTACGTAGCCGGGTATATATGTAGCCATACTTTATGTAGCCGGGTATATACGTACCCGCGTATGTACATTATTACATTAGTAGGTATCGGATACCAGTATTTGATAGTTAGGAAATAAATTATTGGGTATATACCTACCCATGTATGTAAATAATTTCATTAGTAGGTATTCAATACCTATATTAGATATTACATATCCGTTAGTAGGTATTACATACGTGTCTTAGATATTTAGAAAACAAAAATACACGCGTTAGATAACCATATATAGCAGTTCAAATAAAAATCAAACATTAATACTATTTATTGTATGGCAAGTCTTGCATGCCTAATAGTTAGGAAACAAAAATAAATCGTAAGTATGGAAAGTCTTGCATGAAGAATAGTTAGGAAACTAATTAAATATACCAAGGTTTCCAAAATATTCAAGGTGCCCAGGCACCTAGGTGTCCCAAATATTTTACCTATATATATATATTGACCCCCTTCTTTAAATAAGATCTGGCGGAAGAGGGACGAACTCCTACCAACTGATCGCATACGAGCAATTCAAGAGGAATTGGCGGGATTCTTTGTTGAGCATGTCATACCTAAAGACGGAGAATACCATCGGGATATGCAATGCGATTTAGGTAATTAGATATTAGGGATCGTAAGAGATGTTATATTGTATATATGCATGAACGTGTACTATATGTAGCGTCGAACAGATATACGAAAACTTGTTGTTAGACCAAGCACGGAGAAAGAGAGGTCACACTTCTCTCTATATATGTTCATGACGATGTTGTGTGATTAATGGTTCCTTCATTGCTATATGTATTAGCTAGCGTCGAGTTGAATGGAAAACATAAAATAAAAATTAAACCATAAATGTAAAAGAATTGAAGAGTAAACACAGAAAGAAAAGGGGAAAACACAATATGAAATCCCTATATACCCTCCAAAACCCATAACGCCTCCTTCCAAAAAAAAACCCAACGCCTGGCAGGTGCTGATGCGTGGCTACCATTTTGTCCTGGTTCGTGTCACGAACCGGGACTAAAGGTCCTCCTGTCTCGGCGCCCCGCAACGGCCACGTGGAGCACCTTTAGGCCCGGTTCTTAACACGACCGGGACTAAAAGTGGAGGGCATTAGTACCGATCGTTTAGTCCCGGTTGCAGCACCGGGACTAAAGGGACTCTGGAACCGGGACTGATGGCCCGTTTTCTACTAGTGTGCCTTGGTAAGCCCCACAAAGCATGAACATGCATAGTATCTATGGTGTTCCTGGCAGTGAAGCATATGTCCTCCATGGCTGCGATGTGGGGTTCGGGTCTGTCCCGGACACAAACCACCTTGTCCTGGCTCCGGGGCACCTTGGGCACAAGAGCAATGACAATGGTGGTGGAGCTGTCCGGAGAAGACAAGCAGATGACGAGCTCTAATGGTGGTGGAGCTGTCCGGAGACGACAAGCAGATGACGAGCTCTTGGACATCTTGGCACAACGGTGGTGGATGATGATACGTCTCCAACGTATCTATAATTTTTGATTGTTCCATTCTATTATATTATCTGTTTTGGATGTTTTATATACATTAATATGCTATTTTATATTATTTTTGGGACTAACCTATTAATCTAGAGCCTAGTGCCAGTTTCTGTTTTTTCCTTGTTTTTGAGTACTGCAGATAAGGAATATTAAACGGAGTCCAAACAGAATAAAATCTTCGGAATAATTTTTCTTGGACCAAAAGCAACCCAGGGGACTTGGACACCAAGGCAGGGGACCCACCGTGTGGTGACAAGCCACAGGGGCGCGCCCTAGGGGGGGGCGCCCCCTGGCTTGTGGCCCCACGGCAACTCCTCCAACCCTATTCTTCGGCCTATAAATTCAGAAATATTCCCTAGATACCAAAAAGAGCCACGAAAACACTTTTCCGCCGCCAGGAGCCTCGGTTCCCATGAGATCCAATCTTGGAGCCTTTTCCGGTAATCTGCCGGAGGGGGATTCGATCACGAAGGGCATCTACATCAACTCCATTGCCCCTCCGATGATGCGTGAGTAGTTCACCACAGACCTTCGGGTCCATAGCTAGTAGCTAGATGGCTTCTTCTCTGTCTTTGCTCTTCAATACCATGTTCTTCATGATCTTCATGGAGATCTATCTGATGTAATACTCTTTTGCGGTGTGTTTGTCGAGATCCGATGAATTGTGGGTTTATGTTCAGATTATCTATGAATATTATTTGAGTCTTTTCTGAATTCTTATATGCATGATTTCACATCTTTGCAAGTCTCTTCGAGTTATTGGTTTGGTTTGGCCAACTAGATTGGTAATTCTTGCAACGGGAGAAGTGCTTAGTTTTGGGTTCAATCTTGCGGTGTCCTCACCCAGTGACATAGTAGGGGTAGCGAGGCACGTATTGTATTGTTGACATCGAGGATAAAAATATGGGGTTTTCATCATATTTCTTGAGTTTATCCCTCTACATCATGTCATCTTACCTAATGCGTTACTCTGTTCTTCATGAACTTAATACTCTAGATGCAGGCAGGAGTCGGTCGATGTGTGGAGTAATAGTAGTAGATGCAGAATCATTTCGGTCTACTTGACACGGACGTGATGCCTATATGCATAATCATTGCCTTGGATATGTTCATAATTATTCGCTTTTCTATCAATTGCTCGACAGTAATTTGTTCACCCATCGTAATACTTGCCATCATGAGAGAAGCCTCTAGTGAAACCTATGGCCCCCGGGTCTATTTTCCATCTTATACTTTCAGATCTAAAACCAAAAATACCTTGCTGCATTATTTTTACTTTTGTTTTACTTTCCGTTCAAGCAATCTATTCTATCTATCTCTATCAGATCTCATCCTTGCAAGTAACCGTGAAGGGATTGACAACCCCTTTATAGCGTTGGGTGCAAGTGTTTGATTCTTTGTGTAGGTACATCTATTGGGGACTTGCTTGTATCTCCTACTGGATTGATACCTTGGTTCTCAACAACTGAGGGAAATACTTATCTACTTTGCTGCATCATCCGTTCCTCTTCACGGAAACCAACGCATGCTCGAGAAGTAGCAAGAAGGATTTCTAGCGCCGTTGCCGGGGAGATACATAGCAAGTCAAGAGAAGAACTTTCCCATCAACTTGTCAATTTCTGACGTGGTTGCCGGAGAGATCTACATCAAGCCTACCAAGTACCTATCACAAACTCATCTCTTGCATTTACTTTATTTGCCATTTGCCTCTCGTTTTCCTCTCCCCCACTTCTAAAACGATTTTCCAAAAAAATATTTGCTCTTTTTCACTCTCTTTCCCGCTGGATCTCTTACTTGTTGCTATGTTTAGCGTTTCTACTTCCCCCTTGTCACCAGATTTTGAAATCCTTTTCTTCAAGCAAAAGCACGGGGAAAATTTGAAAGATTCCTGGTATAGGCTAATGGAATCTTACCGTACCTCCAATCTAAAAGGAGATGCCAAGGTTTTGCTTAGAAATTTTTACATTGGATTGGCTTTGCATCATAGAGAGTTTTTGGATTTTGCCTCAAAAGGAAATTTTATTGATTTAGATACGAACGCGGCATATGAAGTTTTGGAGGGGATTTTGGGGGTCCCTCCACCCAACAAAGGGTTTTCTTTCTCACAAGAAGGAGTTCAAATTCTCGACAAACTTAGTGACTTACATAAGCACTTGGTTGAGTTACAACAATATCATGAACCCCTTAAACATATTAGTGGAAACCTCAATCGTTTGAATACTTTGATTACCCTTTGCAATAAGCGTCTGGATATTTTGGATATTAAGATGGATCCTTCCTCTACAAATCCGGGGAACAGGAAAGAACCCCCCGGATTTGAGAAGGCCCTCACAAAAGTTGCCAATACCAAAGATGACAATACCTAGATCTATTGCGTTTTGCCTAGCTAGGGGCGTTAAACAATAGCGCTTGTTGGGAGGCAACCCAATTTTATTTTTGCTTTCTGTTTTTTGTTTCTGTTTTGGTGTGTTTTCCACATTATTACTTCTGTAATAATTGTGTTTTCTTGTTTAAATTAGTGTTTGAGCCAAGTAAGACCTTTGGGATGGTCTACGGTGTTTGTTGATTTGATTTTGCTGAAAAACAGAAACTTTTTCTCTCAGTCCAGGAATTTTGTAAATTCACTGGAACGTGCTTTTGATCTTAAATTTTTACACAAGATTTATAAACAAATTTCCCTGATTTTCCTAATTTTTCAGAATTTTTGGAGTTACAGAAGTATTTGAAGTCTATAGATTGCTACAGACTATTCTGTTTTTAACAGATTCTGTTTTCTTTGTGTTGTTTGTTTATTTTGATGAATCTATGGGTTGTATCGGGGGGTATGAACCATGGAGAAGTTAGAATACAGTAGATATTACACAAATATAAATAAAGAATGAGTTCACAACAGTACCTAAAGTGGTGATTTATTTTTCTTATACTAACGGATCTCATGAGTTTTCTGTTGAGTTTTGTGTTGTGAAGTTTTCAAGTTTTGGGTGAAGATTTGATGGACTATGGAATAAGGAGTGGTAAGAGCCTAAGCTTGGGGATGCCCAAGGCACCCCAAGCCATATTCAAGGATACCAAAAAGCCTAAGCTTGGGTATGCCCCGGAAGGCATCCCCTCTTTCGTCTTCAATCCATCGGTAAATTTACTTGAGGCTATATTTTTATTCACCACATGATATGTGTTTTGCTTGGAGCGTCTTGTATGATATGAGTCTTTGCTTTTTAGTTTGCCACAACCATCCTTGCTGCACACACTCTTTTTGAGAGAGACACGCTGAATCATGAATTTATTAGAATACTCTATGTGCTTCACTTATATCTTTTGAGCTAGGCAATGTTGCTCTAGTGCTTCACTTATATCTTTTTAGAGCACGGTGGTGTTATATTTTATAGAAATTATTGAACTCTCGTACCTCACTTATATTATTTTGAGAGTTTCTTAAAACAGCATGGTAATTTGTTTAGGTTATGATTTTAGTCCTAATATAATGGGCATCCAAGAGGGATATAATAAAAACTTTCATATTAAGTGCATTGGATACTATGAAAAGTTTTGATTCCTTGCATATAGTTTTGAGATAATGGAGATGGTAATATGAGAGTCATGCTAGTGAGTAGTTGTGAATTGGAAGAGATACTTGTGTTGAAGTTTGTGATTCCCATAGCATGCACGTATGGTGAACCGTTATGTAACGAAGTCGGAGCATGATTTGTTTAATGATTGTCAACCTTTGTGTGAGGGTCGGGAGCGCGCGATGGTTAACTCCTACCAACCTCTCCCCTAGGGGCATGCGTCTAATGCTTTGTTTGATAACTAATAGACTTTTGCAATAAGTATGTGAGTTCTTTATGACTAATGTTGAGTCCATGGATTATACGCACTCTCACCCTTCCACCTTTGCTAGCCTATCTAGTACCGCGCACCTTTCGCCGGTACATCAAACCCACCTTCCTCAAAACAGCCACCATATATGTTCCTCAAAACAGCCACCATACCTACCTATTATGGCATTTCCATAGCCATTCCGAGATATATTGCCATGCAACTTCCACCGTTCCGCTTTTCATGACATGCACCATCACTTTCATCTTGCATATAGAGTCATATTTTGTCATAGGTATCGAGTTGTAATTTTCTTTTTGAGTTGTAAGTAAATAAAAGTGTGATGATTTTCATTATTAGAGCATTGTCCCGTGTGAGAAAAGAATGATGGAAGCCATGACTCCCTCACAAGTTGGGATGAGTATCCGGACTTTACAAAAAAATAAAAGAGGCCAGCGAAGCCCAAATAAAAAAAAAGAGGCCAAAGATGCCCACCAAAAAGAAAAAAAAGAAAAAGAAAAGAAAAAACTGAGAGAAAGAGAGAAGGGACAATTGCCACTATATTTTTCCACACTTGTGCTTCAAAGTAGCACCATGATCTTCATGATAGAGAGTCTCCTATTTTGTCACTTTCATATAACTAGTGCAGTTTCATCTTGCACGACCACTTAGTTTTCTTTTTGAGCTTTCATACACTTATAGCTCTAAGTGCATTTGTTGCATGACAATCCCTACTCACTCACATTGATATCTATCGATGGGCATCTCCATAGCCCGTTGATATGCCTAGTTGATGTGAGACTATCTTCTCCCTTTTTTCTTGCAACCTCCACCATATTCTATTCCACCTATAGTGCTATATCCATGGCTCACGCTCATGTATTGCGTGAAAGTTGAAAAGGTTTGAAAACACCAAAAGTGTGAAAGAATTGCTTGACTTGTTCATCGGGGTTGTGCATGATTTAGATACTTTGTGTGGGGAAGATGGAGCATAGCCAGACCATATGATTTTGTCGGGATAACTTTCTAAGGCCATGTTATTTCGAAAGGACACAATTGCCTTGTTGGTGTGCTCGAAGTATTACTGTCTTTATGTCAATATTAGACTATTGTTTTGAATCTTACGGATCTGAATATTCATGCCACAATAAAGAATATTACATGGATAAATATGTTAGGTAGCATTCCACATCAAAAATTCTGTTTTTATCATTTACCTACTCGAGGACGAGCAGGAATTAAGCTTGGGGATGCTTGATACGTCTCCAACGTATCTATAATTTTTGATTGTTCCATGCTATTATATTATCTGTTTTGGATGTTTTATATACATTAATATGCTATTTTATATTATTTTTGGGACTAACCTATTAATCTAGAGCGTAGTGCCAGTTTCTGTTTTTTCCTTGTTTTTGAGTATTGCAGATAAGGAATATTAAATGGAGTCCTAACGGAATAAAATCTTCGGAATAATTTTTCTTGGACCAAAAGCAACCCAGAGGACTTGGAGACCAAGGCAGGGGAGCCACCGTGTGCCGACAAGCCACAGGGGCGCGCCCTAGGGGGCGGGGGCGCCCCCCTGGCTTGTGGCCCCACGACAACTCCTTCAACCCTATTCTTCGGCCTATAAATTCAGAAATATTCCCTGGATACCAAAAAGAGCCACGAAAACACTTTTCCGCCGCCAGGAGCCTCGGTTCCCGTGAGATCCAATCTTGGAGCCTTTTCCGGTAATCTGCCGGAGGGGGATTCGATCACGGAGGGCATCTACATCAACTCCATTGCCCCTCCGATGATGCGTGAGTAGTTCACCATAGACCTTCGGGTCCATAGCTAGTAGCTAGATGGCTTCTTCTCTCTCTTTGCTCTTCAATACCATGTTCTTCATGATCTTCATGGAGATCTATCCGATGTAATACTCTTTTGCGGTGTGTTTGTCGAGATCCGATGAATTGTGGGTTTATGTTCAGATTATCTACGAATATTATTTGAGTCTTTTCTGAATTCTTATATGTATGATTTCATATCTTTGCAAGTCTCTTCGAGTTATTGGTTTGGTTTGGCCAACTAGATTGATAATTTCTTGCAATGGGAGAAGTGCTTAGTTTTGGTTTCAATCTTGTGGTGTCATCACCCAGTGACATAGTAGGGGTAGCGAGGCACGTATTGTATTGTTGCCATCGAGGATAAAAAGATGGGGATTTCATCATATTTCCTGAGTTTATCCCTCTACATCATGTCATCTTACCTAATGCGTTACTCTGTTCTTCATGAACTTAATACTCTAGATGCAGGCAGGAGTCGGTCGATGTGTGGAGTAATAGTAGTACATGCAGAATCGTTTCGGTCTACTTGACACGGACGTGGTGCCTATATGCATAATCATTGCCTTGGATATCTTCATAATTATTCGTTTTTCTATCAATTGCTCGACAGTAATTTGTTCACACATCGTAATACTTGCCATCATGAGAGAAGCCTCTAGTGAAACCTATGGCCCCCGGGTCTATTTTCCATCTTATACTTTCAGATCTAAAACCAAAAATACCAAAAATACCTTGCTGCATTATTTTTACTTTTGTTTTACTTTTCGTTCAAGCAATCTATTTTATCTATCTCTATCAGATCTCATCCTTGCAAGTAACCGTGAAGGGATTGACAATCCCTTTATAGCGTTGGGTGCAAGTGTTTGATTCTTTGTGTAGGTACATCTATTGAAGACTTGCTTGTATCTCCTACTGGATTGATACATTGGTTCTCAACAACTGGGGGAAATACTTATCTATTTTGCTGCATCATCCGTTTCTCTTCACGGAAACCAACGCATGCTCGAGAAGTAGCAAGAAGGATTTCTGGCGCCGTTGCCGGGGAGATACATAGCAAGTCAAGAGAAGAACTTTCCCGTCAACTTGTCAATTTCTGACGTGGTTGCCGGAGAGATCTACATCAAGCCTACCAAGTACCTATCACAAGCCTACCAAGTAGCAGATGAGAACAATGAAAAGCTTGTGTGCGGTGGGAAAGCAGAAATCGCAACTGACCAGTACAATCCTGCGACGTGTGAGAGTGGTCCATCCGGATCCATGGTCTTTAAGTAGATCACGGTTGTTGGGAATAAGCCGTGACGGAGCATGGTGCGACCGGCGTCAGTGCGCCAGGTCGGGTCCGGGGCGGTGCGACCAGCGTCGGTGCGCGAGGTCGGGTCCACGGGCTGGGTCACGGCCGTGTGTACGTATGTGCGTACGTGTGTAGTGTGTGTCGCGATGGTGTGTGTGCACCCGAGTCCGCTGCAGCCGTTGGTGATCTGTTGGGAGTTCAAGCCTTTGCAGGCGCGTGTGAGCGCGTCGTGCGAGCTGGCTAGGTCGTGCGGATCGAGCGCTAGCGAGAAGTCACGGACGTTGCGTGCATGTGGTAGACCGATCAGTTAGTGCGTGCGTGGTTAGTGGCCAGATCAGTGTGCGTGCGTCGTGGAGTTTGTGGCTCCGGCTGTGCGCGAGTGGGTCTGGTATATAAGCTATAATTCTGTTTTGCTTTGAGTGAGAAATAGAAGAGGAGAAAAGGTTGAGGCTGTGTGTGCGGCCGGCCACCAAAATACTACCCGTGTTCTTCTTCCTCTAGCTCCTATCCCCAACATTTGGTATACAGAGCCTTGTTGTCATCCTGTTCGGAGCAATGTCGCTCGTCCGTACACCGGCGGATCGGGCGGGTCGCTGCCCATGCAGTGCCCGGTGCTCACCGGTGGGAACTAGACCGTGTGGGCGATCAAGGTGGAGGCCAACCTCGACGCAGCCGGGCTCTGGGAGGCGGTGGTTCCGGCGAAGGACGCGGCGGTGGTGGTGATCGCCAAGAAGGACAAGACGGCGAGAGCGTACTTGCTCGGGGCGCTCTCCGAGGAGATTCTGCTGCAGGTCTCGTCGAAGAAGACGACGGCGGAGCTATGGGCGAGCTTGAAGACGAGGTTCGTCGGTGCGGACCGTGTTCGGGCGGCGCGGCTGCCACTCTCCGCGGCGAGTTCAAGCGGCTGTGCATGACGGAGGCGGAGACGCTGGATGCGTTCGCCGGAAAGATCGGCGGGATGGCGGCGCACTACACAGGGCTCGGGCCGACGCTGGACGACGCCGAGATGGCGAAGAAGCTGCTGGACTCGGTGCCGGACCGGCTGTACGCAGCTGTCGCCAGAATCGAGCAGTTCTGCGACGTCAGCACCATGGCGTTCGAGGAGGCGCTCGGGAGGCTCAAGACCTTCGAGGAGAGGACGAGGCGGCGCGCGCAGGCCGGCGGCGAGCGGGCGGACGAGCAGCTGATGCTCACCGCAGCTCCGTGGGCGGCGCGGCGACGTCGACACGGCAGCGGCTTCAACCACGATGATGACAGCGCGGGCAGCATGGCGTCAGGCAGTGACGGGAAGCGGCGAGGCCGTGGGCGCTGCTATAACTGCGGGCAGCGCGGCCACTTCCGGCGGGAGTGCCCGAAGCCGCGTCAGGCGGAGGCGGCGGAGCAGGCGCTTGTCGCGGCGGTCGACGACGACGTTGGGCCGGCACTCCTCTAGGTCACGGCTTAGGGGGTGATTGTTGGGAATAAGCCATGACGGAGCACGGTGCGACCGGCGTCAGTGCGCCAGGTCGGGTCCGTGGCGGTGCGACCCTAGGCCTTGTTTTCAAGCATTGCAATACCGTTTTTGCTCACTTTTGTGACTTGCTACCTTGCTGTTTTTATATTTTCAGATTACAAAAATCTATATCTACTATCCATATTACACTTGTATCACCATCTCTTTGCCGAACTAGTGCACCTATACAATTTACCATTGTATTGGGTGTGTTGGGGACACAATAGACTCTTTGTTATTTGGTTGCAGGGTTGTTTGAGAGAGACCATCTTCATCCTACGCCTCCCATGGATTGATAAACCTTAGGTCATCCACTTGAGGGAAATTTGCTACTGTCCTACAAGACTCTGCGCTTGGAGGCCCAACACGAGTCTACAAGAAGAAGGTTACGTAGTAGACATCAAGCTCTTTTCTGGCACCATTGCCAGGGAGGTGAGTGCTTGAAGGTATATCGTTAGATCTTGCAATTGAATCTTTTAGTTTCTTGTTTTATCACTAGTTTAGTCATTAAAAGAAAACTACAAAAAAATGGAGTTTAGGTTGCATCAATTGGTTCGTCTTTTTAATGTCTTTCGTGAAAATGATGGTTTGGAAAATTGTGCTCAATTGGTAGAGGAAGAATTTATGAAAATACTTAATGAGAATTCCTTGAATGATGAGCATGATAGAAATATTGCTAGTATGAATTCTCTGAATATTCATGATGTTAGTGATATGCAAAGCCACAAGCTTGGGGATGCTATGTTTGATGAAGATGATATATTTAGTGCCCCAAGTTTTGATGAGCAAAACTATTATGATGATAGCATGCCTCCTATCTATGATGATTATGATGATGACATGTATGCTATAAAGAGTGATAGTAACCATGAAACTTGTCATCTTGATTTTAATATTCAAAGTGGTTATGTCAATCAAGTATCTCATGATAGTTATTTTGTTGAGTTTGCTCGCACTATTATGAATGAGAAGAAAATTGCTTATGTGGAGAGTAACAAATTTTCTATGCTTGTGGATCATGAAGATAATGCTTTATGTGATAGTTATGTTGTGAAATTCCTTCATGATGCTACTGAAAATTATTATGAGGCAGGAACATATGCTTGTAGGAATTGCAATAATATCAAGTTTCCTCTCTATGTGTTCAAAGTTTTGAAGTTATGCTTGTTTTGCCTTCCTATGCTAGTTGATTCTTGCTCCCATAAATTGTTTGCTCACAAAATCCCTATGCATAGGAAGTGGGTTAGACTTAAATATGCTTGTCATGAGATTCATGATGCTCTCTTACATGTTTCAAATACTATTCCTATGTGAGCATCATTGAAATCATCATGCCTAGCTAAAAGGCATTAAAGAAAAGCGCTTGTTGGGAGACAACCCAATATTTATCCATACTGTTTTAGTGTGCTCACATGATTAGGCTACTGTAGTAATCATGTTTTGTGTCTTTTATTTCAATAAAGTGCCAAGTAAAGCCTTTGGGATGACTCACAAGATGAGTAGAATTGATGCTGAATCAAAACAGAAACTTTTGACTCCGGTACAGGAATTTTAATTTTTTACTGGAGCGTGATAATGATCTGAAATTTTTACAGTCTTGATATACAAATCCTTCAGGTTGTACTAATGTTTCAGAATTTTTAAATATAGGGAAGTATGGTTATACTACAGATCTTCACAGACTGTTCTGTTTTTGACAGATTTTGTTTTGCATGCATAGTTTGCTTGTTTTAGTGTTCCCATAGCTTATATTCAGTGATATAAATTATTGGAATGATAGAATACAGTATGTATTATGTGAGAACAATTATGAATCTTGTCTTGACAGTACCTAAGTGAATGATCTTTGTTTATTATACTAACCCATCTCACGAAGTTCCGTTAAGTTTTGTGTGATTGAAGTTTTCAAGTTTTGGGTGAGACACCGATATGAGGAGAATAAGGAGTGACAAGAACCTAATCTTGGGGATGCCCAAGGCACCCCCAAGGTAATATCCAAGGAAGACTCAAGCGCCTAAGCTTGGGGATGCCCCGGAAGGCATCCCCTCTTTCGTCTTCAACATTATCGGTATATCTTACTTGGAGCTATATTTTTATTCGTCACATAATATGAGTTTTGCTTGGAGCGTCATATTATTTTGTTGTTATCTGTTAGGAGTTATTTATAATCTTGTTTTTCAATAAAAAGTTCCAAGAATTGCCTTTAGGATGCTTGCATTGCATGTTTGATGTGTGCTGTGTAAAAACAGAAACTTTTGCTGTAGTGCTTGAATTTTCATATTTTACTGGAACGTGGTAAGTTTCTGAAAATTTTACACAGTATTCTCATATAAATTTTATATTGTGTCCTAAATTTTCATAATTTTTTGAGTTTACAGAAGTACACTGGTTTAATAGATTGCTACAGACTGTTCTGTTTAGACAGATTGCTGTCATAGTTTTGTTATCTACTTATCCTATAGTTTCCATAGCCTATATTGGTAGATATAAATTGTGGAAATGATAGTATACAGTACCTAATGTTTGAAAATTATTATGCAACTTGTATTGGCAGTACATAAAGAGTTGATTTATTATTATGTGTACTAACCTATCTCACGAGTTCTTTTCAAGTTTTGTGTGGAAGATGTTTTTGAGAATAGGTGAAACCATGGTATGAGAGGATTGAACGAGATACAAAAGCTCAAGCTTGGGGATGCCCAAGGCACCCCAAGTAAATATTTCAATAATTCTCAAGCATCTAAGCTTGGGGATGCTACGCATCCCACCTCTCTTCATCAACAATTATCGATTAGCCTATGTTGAGCCCAAATTTTTATTTGTTCACATGATGCATGCTATTCTTGGAGTGCTATTTTTCTTCTGCTTGCTGTTTAATAAAATAATTAAGATCTGAAATTCTTATATGAGAGAGTCCTCACATAGTTATTTAATTGTTGGCTATGCATTGATCTTCACTTATATCTTTTTGGAGTAGTTAGTCATTCACTCTCGTGCTTCACTTATATCCTATGAGTAAATGGTTGAATGAATTGAATATCATAAATCTGAAATTAAATATGCTTCATATACTTATCCCATGGGGAGTAATGACTTCACACATAATAATTATAGGTGGTAAAATTTATTGAAAGTTAGCAAACACCGCATTGGTCACTTGAACAATTCATGAAAGAATATTGAAGGAAGAGAGATTCCACATATAAATATACTATCTTGGACATCTTCTATGATTGTGAGCTCATTAATTATTTTCAAAATTGAGCAAATTAGTTAAAATTGGACAAGGAAGACAACTTAATGAGTTATGTTTGGGTATATTTGTATAGAAGTTATATTGTTATGGATCCTCCAACATGTGGTGCTTGCTTCCACCTCATACTAGCCAAAACTTCCGCACCAAGTAGAAATACTACTTGTGCATCCAAACACCCTTAAACACAAAGTTGTTCCATATGAGTCCACCATACCTACGTACCTATATGCGGTATTTACCTGCCATTCCAAGTAAATTTGCATGTGCCAAACTCTAAACCTTCAAATAATATTCTCTTTTGTATGCCCGAATCGCTCATATAGTGACTAGGGGCTGTCAGTATCTTCCATGCTAGGTGGGTTATTCTCACGATATGTGTTGATTCACTATCATTCACGAGAAAGTGGTTGGTATTCGGGATGCCCAGTTCCATGCTCAAAAATCAAATCAAAATATAATGAAACAAAACTCCCCCAGGATTGTTGTTTGTATGGACGGTACCCGTGGATTCGGCTCGCCGTGGAGTGTGATTGATTGGTGGAGGGGGAGTAAAAACTTTACCATTCTGTTTGGGAACCGCCTATAATGTATCTAGCATGGAAGATACCGAGATCTCTTGGTTGTTATGTTGACAATGAAAGCATACCGCTCAAAATTATTATTCATCTCTGTTTTAAAAGCTCGAGCTCTGGCACCTTTGCAAATCAATGCTTCCCTCTGCGAAGGGCCTATCTTTTACTTTCTAGTACTTACCTTTATGCAAGAGTCATGGTGATCTTCACCACTTCCTATATTTTGCCTTTTTCTCTTGGCAAGCGTCATGTGTTGGGGAATGATCTATACATATATATCCACACAAATATATTTGATCATGAATTATTATTGTTGACAATTATCTATATGATAAATAAGCTGGGAGGCGAAACATTAAGCCCCTATCTTTCTCTCTGTTCGATGGATGCTATTTGTTCTAAAAATATGCTTTGAGTGTCAATAATCATGGAAGACTATATGATAGTTGAGTATGTGGAATTTGCTAAATCAAAGCTCTTACATAGACCCTTCCTGAAAATAAGATGAATTGCAATTGTTCGATGACTAGGAATATGGTTTGTTAGTTTTCAAGAAACTTTCTGGCCTATACTTTAACATGTGAATAGCTTGTTACTTGATCATGAGAAGTTTTATGAGATGAGCTACTGTTTATGGTTTATATTGATGCTAGAAAAAGTGATTGGAATTATCATTGATCAAACTTGTGCACTTGCTAGCATTCACACTTCATAAATTATTTCTTTTATCATTTACCTACTCGAGGACGAGCAGGAATTAAGCTTGGGGATGCTGATACGTCTCCAACGTATCTATAATTTATGAAGTATTCATGCCATGTTTACAATAATTTTATATGATTCTGGTATGATTTTATTAGAACTAACCCGGACTGACGCTGTTTTCAGCAGAACTACCATGGTGTCGTTTTTTGTGCAGAAATAAAAGTTCTCGGAATGGGCTGAAAATTTATGGAGAATATTTTTGGAAAATATAAAAAATAATGGAGCAAAAAGATACCGGAGACGAGTCCCGAGGCAGCCACAAGCCTAGGGGCGCCCCTCCCTAGGGCGCGCCCCCTGGCTTGTGGGCCCCTCGGGAGTCCCCCTGACTTGATTCCAACGCCAAGTATTCCTATAAATACCAGTAGAAACTTTGGGGCACTCTCCGGTAGAAACTTCGGGGCACTCTTTGAAGTTCTTAGTGTTGGATTGAACATGATGAATCTGAAATTGTGTGATGCATATCGTATAATCAAGCCCATGGGTACTCGTGGTGACATTGGAGTATCTAGGTGACATTAGGGTTTTGGTTGATGTGTATCTTAAGGTGTTATTTTAGTACGAACTCTAGGGCTGTTTGTGACACTTATAGGGATAGCTCATACGATTGATCGGAAAAGATAACTTTGAGGTGGTTTCGTACCCTATAATAATTTCTTCGTTTGTTCTCCGCTATTTGTGACTTTGGAGTGAACTCTTTGTCGCATGTGAGGGATTTACATATGATTCAACTATGTCAGTATTGTTGAGAGAACTTGCACTAGTGAAAGTATGAACTCTAGGCCTTGTTTTCAAGCATTGCAATACCGTTTTTGCTCACTTTTGTTACTTGCTACCTTGCTGTTTTTATATTTTCAGATTACAAAAATCTATATCTACTATCCATATTACACTTGTATCACCATCTCTTCGCCGAACTAGTGCACCTATACAATTTACCATTGTATTGGGTGTGTTGGGGACACAAGAGACTCTTTGTTATTGCGTGTGTTGGGGACACAAGAAGGTTACATAGTAGACATCAAGCTGTCACCGGAATCGAGCAGTTTTGCGACGTCAGCACCATGGCGTTCGAGGAGGCGCTCGGGAGGCTCAAGACCTTCGAGGAGAGGACAAGGCGGCACGCGCAAGCCGGCGGCGAGCGGGCGGACGAGCAGCTGATGCTCACCGCAGCTCAGTGGGCGGCACGGCGACGTCGACACGGCGGCGGCTTCGACCACGATGATGACGGCGCGGGCAGCATGGCGTCAGGCAGCGACGGGAAGCGGCGAGACCGTGGGCGCTGCTATAACTGCGGGCAGCACGGCCACTTCCGGCGGGAGTGCCCGAAGCCGCGTCAGGCGGAGGCGGTGGAGCAGGCGCTTGTCACGGCAGTCGACGACGACGTTGGGCCGGCACTCCTCTAGGTCACGGCTTAGGGGGTGATTGTTGGGAATAAGCAGTGACGGAGCACGGTGCGACCGGCGTCAATGCGCCAGGTCAGGTCCTTGGCGGTGCGACCGGCGTCGGTGCGCGAGGCCGGGTCCGCAGGCTGGGTCACGGCCGTGTGTACATATGTGCCTACGTGTGTAGTGTGTGTCGCGATGGTGTGTGTGCACCCGAGTCCGCTGCAGCCGTTGGTGATCTGTTGGGAGTTCAAGCCTTTGCAGGCGCGTGTGAGCGCATCGTGCGAGCTGGCTAGGTCGTGCGGATCGAGCGCTGGCGAGAAGTCACGGACGTTGCGTGCATGTGGTAGACCGATCAGTTAGTGCGTGCGTGGTTAGTGGCCAGATCAGTGTGCGTGCGTCGTGGAGTTTGTGGCTCCGGCTGTGCGCGTGTGGGTCTGGTATATAAGCTGTAATTCTGTTTTGCTTTGAGTGAGAAATAGAAGAGGAGAAAAGGTTGAGGCTGTGTGTGCGGCCGGCCACCAAAATACTACCTGTGTTCTTCTTCCTCTAGCTCCTATCCCCAACAACGATAAACACAAGTTTACGGTACCTTTCTTGCGTCTGGAGTGCGTACCTTTCTTGTGACAGTCATGCTGCCAGTCCGGCCCTTCCTAATACGCATATACATTGCAAAACAAAGTCCATCTCCCGCCTATACTCTATACTCTCACTACTAGGAGAAACCTTATAGGCAGGACACTAGTAGTAGCGCTGGAAAGTAACAGGCGCTGCTGGTAACTACCAGTAGCGTTGTATTTCGGCAGCGCTACAAGTAAAGACTTAGCAGTAGCGCTGGAAACATAAAGAGTGCTACTGCTAAGCGGGAACCGACGAGCCCACCGACACTATTGGTAGTAGCAGCGCTGCCCACAATAAAGCGCTACTACTAAGCCTCATAGCAGTAGCGGTTGCTGTGAGGAAACCGCTACTGCTATGGGGCCCCACTTAGTAGTAGTGCTGCTCCGAGAAAGCGCTACAACTAAGCCCCATAGCAGTAGCGCGCTGTTGAAAGTAGCGCTACTACTAATCGTGGCAGAGCTGCCTTTTCACCCAACCCATCTCTCCCCCTTCTTCCTCCCCCCTTTGCCCTCTCCCCTCCTTTCCCCTCTCCCCTCTCTAAGTTTCTTCTCCACCATTATTTCCCTTCTTCTCTCTTCCTTCTACCTCTCTTCCCTCCCCATTAATGCCCTCTCCACCATAATTCTCCTCCATAAATGGCCTCTTCTAGCTCTATCTTCCACATTTATTTGCCTCTCCCTCCTTCCATACATATAGATCTAGCTAGATCATCTCTCTTCCTCTCCATAGCTAGAGTCTCATCTCTCCTCCCAACAACTAGATCTAGCTAGCTATTTAGCCATCCACTTTCCATCCCTATAGGTAGCGAAGGGCTAATGATCTAATTAACCGTGCACAATCTCTCTCGGGGTATAGGTGAGTAAAAAGGTGTGCGTTTCAAGAATGGGAATATGTGTGTTTGCGTTATGAAGGGATTTGTGTGAGTGACATGCCCCATGAGTTGCTTATGTTTTGCCGAAATGTCGATTTATTTCCGTTTCGGCGAATTTCGAGCAAACTCGGCGAATCACGACACGCCTCATTGCCTTGATCAAATGCATATCACGAAGAATATCCTCGAGAGCTTGCTTGGCACACTGATGAACATGACGGACAATACCAAGGATGGGCCGAAGGCAAGTAAAGACTTGGAAGATTTGGAGATCAGGAGAGGTCTCCACATGCCCCGTAAAAAGTTGACGGAGGAGACGTAGATGGAGGCGGAGGCGGGGCCAAGTGGCAGAAAAGTCAAGAAGAAGGAGGAGAATTATGGCCCCACTTATTGCTTCACCTTATGTCCGAAGGAGATCGATCAATTCATCAAGTGCCTTACGGGAATCAAAGTCAGTTCAAGTTACTGTGGGAAGATAAGCAGATTTCTAGACACCAAGAAGAAAAGGTTTAGCGGGATGAAGTCTCATGACTGTCACGTGATGATGACGCAAATACTCCCGGCTGACATTAGAGGGATAATCGAGAAGCACGTCCGTGACACGCTTACTGGTCTCTGCAACTTCTTCGACGTTATCTCTCGAAAGTCCATCAGTGTGAAGCAGCTCCGAAGGCTACAGGAAGAGATCGTTGTCATACTATGTGAGCTTGAGATGTACTTCCCACCTGTGTTCTTTCACGTCATGATGCATCTGTGTATCCACATCGTGGACGACATCATCTACCTCGAGCCGACATTCCTTCACAGCATGATGCCGTTCGAGAGGATGAATGGGGTCATCAAAGGATTCGTTCGTAACATGTCCCGTCCCGATGGGAGCATCGTCCAGTGTTATCTAACCCAAGAGTGTATCTCCTTTTGCGAGAATAATATAGGCGGCGGAGACCCTGTTGTTGGTTTGCCCGTCAATAAGCACCATGGGAGGCTCGGAGGAGAAGTTCACAACAACGGCCGGAGGGAATTGCACGTGGACTTCTCGGATCGACGGGGCGACTTTGACAGGGCTAACTTAGTAGTGCTACAACACCTAGATGTGGTAGATGATTATGTGACACTGCACAAAGAAACCATCGCAAAGAAGTACCGTGATCAGGGGATGCGCAAGACGGATGACGAAGTTACTGTAGAGCACAATGCCACTTTCTTGCGTTGGTTCAAAGAGCATATTATTGCTAATCCCCCTGAAGAGGGCAGTTCAGACGGATTGCTCATACACGCCTTAGCACATGGCCCCGCGCCCAAACTCGCGTCCTATCAGGCATACGATATCAACGGGTACACGTTCTACATGGAGGCCAAAGACATGGACAGTGAGTACTGCTACTTCTTGAGCTTGCGTTGGTTTTTCCCTTGAAGAGGAAAGGGTGATGCAGCAAAGTAGAGATAAGTATTTCCCTCAGTTTTGAGAACCAAGGTATCAATCCAGTAGGAGGTACAAGCAAGGCCCCAATCTATGCACCTGCACAAACAATCAAACACTTGCACCCAACGCTATAAAGGGGTTGTCAATCCCTTCACGGTCACTTGCAAGGATGAGATCTGATAGAGATAGATATAAAAGATTACTAAAAGTAAAACTAAATAAAAGTAAATAAATTTGCAGCAAGGTATTTTTGGTATTTTTGGTTTATAGATCTAAAAATATATAATGGAAAATAGACCCGGGGGCCATAGGTTTCACTAGACGCTTCTCTCTTGAAGAAAAATAATACGGTGGGTGAACAAATTACTGTCGAGCAATTGATAGAAAAGCGCAAAGTTATGACGATATCCAAGGCAATTATTATGCATATAGGCATCACGTCCGTGTCAAGTAGACCAAAATGATTCTGCATCTACTACTATTACTCCACACACCGACCGACTCCTGCCTGCATCTAGAGTATTAAGTTCATAAAGAACAAAGTAACGCCTTAAGTAAGATGACATGATGTAGAGGGATAAACTCAAGCAATATAATGAAAACCCCACGTTTTTATCCTTGATGGCAACAATACAAATACGTGCCTCGCTACCCCTACTTTGTCACTGGGTGAGGACACCGCAAGATTGAACCCAAAAATAAGCACCTCTCCCATTGCAAGAACTACCGATCTAGTTGGCCAAGCCAAACCAATAACTCGAACAGAAATACAAAGATATGAAATCATGCATATAAGAATTCAGAGAAGATTCAAATAATATTCATAGATAGTCTGATGATAAATCCACAATTCATCGGATCTCGACAAACACACCGCAAAAGAAGATTACATCGGATAGATCTCCAAGAACATCGAGGAGAACATGGTATTGAGGATCGGAGAGAGAGAAAAAGCCATCTAGCTACTAGCTATAGACCCGTAGGTCTGAGGTAGACTACTCACGCTTCATCGGAGGAGCAATGGAGTTGATGTAGAAGCCCTCCGTGATCGAATCCCCCTCCGGCAGATTACCGGAAAAGGCCCCAAGATGGGATCTCACGGGAACAGAAGGTTGCGGCGGCGGAAAAGTATTTTTGTGGATCTCTCTGATGGTTTGGGAATATATGGGAATATATAGGCGAACAGTTAGGGTTAGAAGGCCTGCATGGGGACCCACAAGCCAGGGGAGCGCCCTCCCTAGGGCGCGCCCTGGCGGCTTGTCGTCTGCTGCCAGGTCTTCTGACCTCCTCTCTAGGTCTTCTAGATGTCTTCTGGTCCAAGAAAAATCATCGCGAAAGTTTTATTCCGTTTGGACTCCGTTTGATATTCCTTTTCTGTAAAACTCAAAAACAGGGAAAAAACAGAAACTGGCACTGGGCTCTAGGTTAATAGGTAGTCCCAAAATTAATATAAAATAGCATATTAATGCATATAAAACATCCAAAACAGATAATATAATAGCATGGAACAATCAAAAATTATAGATATGTTGGAGACGTATCAAGCATCCCCAAACTTAATTCCTGCTCGTCCTCGAGTAGGTAAATGATAAAAACAGAATTTTTGATGTGGAATGCTACCTAACATATTTATCCATGTAATTTTATTTATTGTGGCATGAATATTCAGATCCATAAGATTCAAAACAAAAGTTTAATGTTGACATAAAAACAATAATAATTCAAGCATACTAATAAAGCAATCGTGTCTTCTCAAAATAACATGGCCAAAGAAAGTTATCCCTACAAAATCATATAGTCTGGCTATGCTCCATCTTCATCACACAAAGTATTAAATCATGCACAACCCCGGTTTTAGCCAAGCAATTGTTTCATACTTTAGTATTTTCAAAAAAATTCAACTCTCACGCAATACAAGAGCGTGAGTCCTGGACATAGCACTATAGGTGGAATAGAATATGGTGGTTGTGGAGAAGACAAAAGAAGGAGATAGTCTCACACCAACTAGGCGTATCAACGGGCTATGGAGATGCCCATCAATAGATATCAATGTGAGTGAGTAGGGATTGCCATGCAACGGATGCACTAGAGCTATAAGTGTATGAAAGCTCAAAAAAAGAAACTAAGTGGGTGTGTATCCAACTCGCTTGCTCACGAAGATCTAGGGCAATTTGAGGAAGCCCATCATTGGAATATACAAGCCAAGTTCTATAATGAAAATTCCCACTAGTATATGAAAGTGTCAATATAGGAGACTCTCTATCATGAAGATCATGGTGCTACTTTGAAGCACAAGTGTGGAAAAAGGATAGTAGCATTGCCCCTTCTCTCTTTTCTCACATTTTTTTTTATTTTCTCTTTTTTTCGTTTGGTGGGCTTCTTTGGCCTATTTTTTTTATTTGGGCTTCTCTGGCCTCTTTTATTTTTCATAAAGTCCGGAGACTGATCCGGAATTGTGGGGGAATCATAGTTTCCATCATCCTTTCCTCACATGGGACAATGCTCTATAATGATGATCATCACACTTTTATTTACTTACAACTCAAAATTTACAACTCGATACTAGAACAAGATATGACTCTATATGAATGCCTCCGGTGGTGTACCGAGATATGCAATGATCTAGCGTAGCAATGACATCATCATGCTAGCTATCTTACGATCATGCTAAGCAATATGACAATGATGGTGCGTGTCATAATAAACGGAACGGTGGAAGTTGCATGGCAATATATCTCGGAATGGCTATGGAAATGCCATAATAGGTAGGTATGGTGGCTGTTTTGAGGAAGGTGGGTTTAATGCACCAATGAAAGTTGTGCGGTACTAGAGAGGCTAGCAAGGTGGAAGGGTGAGAGTGCGTATAATCCATGGACTCAACATTAGTCATAAAGAACTCACATACTTATTGCAAAAGTCTATTAGTCATCAAAACAAAGTAATACACGCATGCTCCTAGAGGAAGGGTTGGTAGGAGTTAACCATCGCGCGATCCCGACCTCCACACAAAGGAAGGCAATCAATAAATAAATCATGCTCCGACTACGTCACATAATGGTTCACCATATGTGCATGCTACGGGAATCACAAACTTTAACACAAGTATTTCTACCAATCCACAATTACTCACTAGCATGTCTCTAATATTACAATCTTTATATCTCAAAACAATCATAAGGAATCAAACATCTCATAGTATTCAATGCACTTTTATATGAAAGTTTTTCTTATATCTCTCTTGGATGCCCATCATATTAGGACTAAATTCATAACCTGAACAAATTTTTGGAAATATGCCCTAGAGGCAATAATAAAATGGTTATTATTATATTTCCTTGTTCATGATAATTGTCTATTGTTCATGCTATAAGTGTATTAACCAGAAACCGTAATACATGTGTGAATACATAGACCACACCATGTCCTTAGTGAGCACCTAGTTGACTAAGTGGATGTTGTTGATAACGGGATCACATCATTAGGAGAATGATGTGATGGACAAGACCCAATCCTAAGCATAGCACAAGATCGTGTAGTTCGTCTGCTAGAGCTTTTCTAATGTCAAGTATCATTTCCTCAGACCATGAGATTGTGCAACTCCTGGATACCGTAGGAATGCTTTGGTTGTATCAAACGTCACAACGTAACTGGGTGACTATAAAGGTGCACTACAGGTATCTCCGAAAGTGTCTGTTGGGTTGGCACGAATCGAGACTGGGATTTGTCACTCCGTGTGACGGAGAGGTATCTCTGGGCCAACTCGGTAATACATCATCATAATGAGCTCAATGTGACTAAGGAGTTAGTCACGGGATCATGTGTTACGGAACGAGTAAAGAGACTTGCCGGTAACGAGATTGAACAAGGTATAGGGATACCGACGATCGAATCTCGGGCAAGTAACATACCGATGGACAAAGGTAATTGTATACGGGATTAATTGAGTCCCCGACATCGTGGTTCATCCGATGAGATCATCGTGGAACATGTGGGAGCCAATATGGGTATCCAGATCCCGCTATTGATTATTGGCCGGAGAGGTGTCTCGGCCATGTCTGCATGGTTCCCGAACCCGTAGGGTCTACACACTTAAGGTTCAGTGACGCTAGAGTTGTAATGGGAATTGTATATGGTTACCGAAAGTTGTTCGGAGTCCCGGATGAGATCCCGGACGTCACGAGGAGTTCCGGAATGGTCCGGAGGTAAAGATCTATATATGGCAAGTCCTATTTTGGCCACCGGAAAATGTTTGGGATTTTTCGGTATTGTACCGGGAAGGTTCCAGAAGGTTCCGGAGTGGGGCCCACCTGCATGGGGGGACCCACATGAACATGGGTAGTGGGGGCAAGGCCCCACACCCCTGGTTAAGGCGCACCAAGATCCCCCCTTAGAAGGAATAATATCATATCCCGAAGAGATAAGATCAAGATCCCTAAAAAGGGGGGATAACAATCGGTGGGGAAGGCAAATGATGGGATTTCTTTCCTCCCACCTTTGCCAACGCCCCAATGGACTTGGAGGGCAAGAAACCAGCCCCCTCCACCCCTATATATAGTGGGGAGGCGCATGGGAGCTGCACCCCTTGCCCCTGGCGCAGCCCTCCCTCCTCCTACACCTCCTCCTCCGTAGTGCTTAGCGAAGCTCTGCCGGAGAACCACGAGCTCCACCGCCACCACGCCGTCGTGCTGCCGGAGCTCTCCCTCAACTTCTCCTCCCCCCTTGCTGGATCAAGAAGGAGGAGACGTCCCCGGGCTGTACGTGTGTTGAACGCGGAGGCGCCGTCCGTTCGGCGCTTGGATCGGATCTTCCGCGATTTGAATCGCCGCGAGTACGACTCCATCAACCGTGTTCTTTGCAACGCTTCCGCTTAGCGATGTTCAAGGGTATGAAGATGCACTCCCTCTCTCTCGTTGCTAGCATCTCCTAGATTGATCTTGGTGACACGTAGGAAAATTTTGAATTATTACTACGTTCCCCAACACAAATTACCATGCTGTTTAGAGACTCTCAAAATAATATAAGTGAAGCAAGAGAGTTCAATAATTTCTATAAAATAAAGCCACCACCGTGCTCTAAAAAGATATAAGTGAAGCACTAGAGCATATTGCCTAGCTCAAAAGATATAAGTGAAGCACATAGAGTATTCTAATAAATTCACGATTCATGCGAGTCCCTCTGAAAAACTGTGTATAGCAAGGATGATTGTGGCAAACTAAAAAGCAAAGACTCATATCATACAAGACGCTCCAAGCAAAACACATATCATGTGGTGAATAAAAATATAGCCTCAAGTAAATTTACCGATGGATTGAAGACGAAAGAGGGGATGCCTTTCGGGGCATCCCCAAGCTTAGGCTCTTGTTTTTCCTTGAATATTACCTTGGGGTGCTTGGGCATCCCCAGGCTTAGGCTCTTGCCACTCCTTATTCCATAGACCATCAAATCTTTACCCAAAACTTGAAAACTTCACAACACAAAAGTCAACAGAAAACTCGTGAGATCCGTTAGTATAAGAAAATAAAATCACCACTTTAGGAACTGTTGTGAACTCATTCTTTATTTATATTGGTGTAATATCTACTGTATTCCAACTTCTCCATGGTTCATACCCCCCGATACTACCCATAGATTCATCAAAATAAGCAAACAACACAAAGAAAACAGAATCTGTCTAAAACAGAACAGTCTGTAGCAATCTGTAAACTTCGAATACTTATGTAACTCTAAAAATTCTGAAAAATTAGGACAATCTGGGCAATTTGTATATAAATATTGTGTAAAAAATTCAGATCCAATTGACGCTTCTGTGAATTTATAAAATTCCTGGACTGGGCGTCAAAGTTTCTGTTTTTCAGCAGGATCAAATTAACTATCACCATAGACCATCCCAAAGGTCTTACTTGGCACAAACACTAAATAAACCATAAAAACACAATCATAACAGAGGCATAATTGTGTAAACACTCAAAAATAGAAAGGAAAAAGCAAAAATAAATTTATTCATTGGGTTGCCTCCCAACAAGCGCTATCGTTTTACGCCCCTAGCTAGGCATAACGATTTGAATGATGCTCACATAAAAATTAGTAATTGAGATATGCAAAAGAGCATCATGAATAGCATGAAAAACACATTTAAGTCTAACCCACTTCCTATGCATAGGGATTTTGTGAGCAAACAATTTATGGGAACAAGAATCAACTAGCATAGGAAGGCAAAAACAAGCATAACTTCAAAACTTTGAACACATAGATAGGAAACTTGATATTATTTCAATTCCTACAAGCATATGTTCCTCCCTCATAATAAATTTCAGTAGCATCATGAAGGAATTCAACAATATAACTATCAGATAAATCATTCTTTTCATGATACACAAGCGTAGAATTTTCATTACTCTCCACATAAGCAAATTCCTTATCATCCATGGTAGTGGGAGCAAACTCAACAAAATAACTATCATGAGACACTTGATTGACATAACCATATTGCAAATTAAAACCAATATGATAAGTTTCATGGTTATCATTACTCATTATAGCATACGTGTCATCACCATCATCATAAATAGTAGGCATGCGATCATCATAATAAATTTGCTCATCAAAACTTGGGGGACTAAAAATATCAAACATAGCATCCCCAAGCTTGTGGCTTTGCATATCATTAGCATCATGGATATTTAGAGAACTCATACTAGCAACATTGCAATCATGCTTTTCAATGAAGGAGCTATCATGAATCACCTTATAAATTTCTTCTTTCAACACTTCATCAAAAAATATAGATTCATGATTTTCAAACAAAACTTCATGGAGATAATCAAGTGCACTCAACTCACTAGCAATTGGTTAATCATAGTTTGGTCTTTTGAAAAGATTAGCAAGTGGATGAGGATCCATATCAATAGATTTTTAGCAAGCGAAGATGCCTGCAAATAGAAGACACATGCCAACACAAGCAAAGATAGCAAACAAGCATAAAAAAGGAGACCCGGCGAGAAAAAGGCGAACGAGAAAGAAGGCGAATAAAACGATGCAAATCTTTTTGGTTTTTCTGAAAATCATTTTAGAAGTGGGGGAGAGGAAAACGAGAGGCAAATGGCAAATAATATAAATGCAAGAGATGAGTTTATGATGGGTACTTGGAAGGCTTGGTGTAGACCTCTCCGGCAACCATGCCAGAAATTGGCAAGTTGATGGGGAAGTTCTTGTCTTGACTTGCTATGTATCCTCCCCGGCAACGGCGCCAGAAATTGGCAAGTTGACGGGAGAGTTCTTGTCTTGACTTGCTATGTATCCTCCCCGGCAACGGCGCCAGAAATTGGCAAGTTGATGGGAGAGTTCTTGTCTTGACTTGCTATGTATCCTCCCCGGCAACGGCGCCAGAAATTCTTCCTGCTACTTCTTGAGCTTGCGTTGGTTTTTCCCTTGAAGAGGAAAGGGTGATGCAGCAAAGTAGAGACAAGTATTTCCCTCAGTTTTGAGAACCAAGGTATCAATCCAGTAGGAGGTACAAGCAAGGCCCCAATCTATGCACCTGCACAAACAATCAAACACTTGCACCCAACGCTATAAAGGGGTTGTCAATCCCTTCACGATCACTTGCAAGGATGAGATCTGATAGAGATAGATATAAAAGATTACTAAAAGTAAAACTAAATAAAAGTAAATAAAATTGCAGCAAGGAATTTTTGGTATTTTTGGTTTATGGATCTGAAAATATATAATGGAAAATAGACCCGGGGGCCATAGGTTTCACTAGAGGCTTCTCTCTTGAAGGAAAATAATACGGTGGGTGAACAAATTACTGTTGAGCAATTGATAGAAAAGCGCAAAGTTATGATGATATCCAAGGCAATGATTATGCATATAGGCATCACGTCCGTGTCAAGTAAACCAAAACGATTCTGCATCTACTACTATTACTCCACACATCGACCGACTCCTGCCTGCATCTAGAGTATTAAGTTCATAAAGAACAGAGTAACGCCTTAAGTAAGATGATATGATGTAGAGGGATAAACTTAAGCAATATGATGAAAACCCCACCTTTTTACCCTTGATGGCAACAATACAAATACGTGCCTCGCTACCCCTACTTTGTCACTGGGTGAGGACACCGCAAGATTGAACACAAAACTAAGCACCTCTCCCATTGCAAGAACTACCGATCTTGTTGGCCAAACCAAACCAATAACTCGGAGAGAAATACAAAGATATGATATCATGCATATAAGAATTCAGAGAAGATTCAAATAATATTCATAGATAATCTGATCATAAATCCACAATTCATCGGATCTCGACAAACACACCGCAAAAGAAGATTACATCGGATAGATCTCCAAGAACATTGAGGAGAACATGGTATTGAGGATCGGATAAAGAGAAAAAGCCATCTAGCTACTAGCTATAGACCCGTAGGTCTGAGGTAGACTACTCACGCTTCATCGGAGGAGCAATGGAGTTGATGTAGAAGCCCTCCGTGATCGAATCCCCCTTCGGCAGATTACCGGAAAAGGCCCCAAGATGGGATCTCACGGGAACAGAAGGTTGCGGCGGCGGAAAAGTATTTTTGTGGCTCTCTCTGATGGTTTGGGAATATATGGGAATATATAGGCGAAGAGTTAGGGTTAGAAGGCCTGCAGGGGACCCACAAGCGGGGGGGCGCCCCCCCACCTAGGGCGTGCCCTGGCGGCTTGTCGTCTGCTGCCAGGTCTTCTGACCTCCTCTCTAGGTCTTCTAGATGTCTTCTGGTCCAAGAAAAATCATCATGAAAGTTTTATTCCGTTTGGACTCCGTTTGATATTCCTTTTCTGTAAAACTCAAAAACAGGGAAAAAACAGAAACTGGCACTAGGCTCTAGGTTAATAGGTTAGTCCCAAAAATAATATAAAATAGCATATTAAGGCATATAAAACATCCAAAACAGATAATATAATAGCATGGAACAATAAAAAATTATAGATACGTTGCAGACGTATCAAGTACCAGAACTCAGGGGTGACGATTGAATGCGTGACCGACGCCAACGGCACAACTGAAAGATTCTACGGAAGGGACGAAGAGATCTGGGAGCTTGACTATGCTGAATTGCATGCTCCGACGATGTTCCGTGTCAGATGGGCTAAGGCCGTCGTAAGAGAAAACAAGTATTTCACTACCATGTGTATACCCGACGCGAATAGCGCTACCGTGAACGTTAACGTTGCTACTTCTAGAGCTTTCGTTGGTTTTCCCTTGAAGAGGAAAGGGTGATGCAGCAAAGTAGATAAGTATTTCCCTCAGTTGTTGAGAACCAAGGTATCAATCCAGTAGGAGGTACAAGCAAGGCCCCAATCTTTGCACCTACACAAACGATCAAACACTTGCACCCAACGCTATAAAGGGGTTGTCAATCCCTTCACGGTTACTTGCAAGGATGAGATCTGATAGAGATAGATATAAAAGATTACTAAACGAAAAGTAAAATAAAAGTAAAAAGATTGCAGCAAAGTATTTTTGGTATTTTTGGTTTATAGATCTGAAAATATAATATGGAAAATCGACCCGGGGGCCATAGGTTTCACTAGAGGCTTCTCTCTTGAAGGCAAATAATACGGTGGGTGAACAAATTACTGTCGAGCAATTGATAGAAAAGCGCATAGTTATGACGATATCCAAGGCAATGATTATGCATATAGGCATCACGTCCGTGTCAAGTAGACCGAAACGATTCTGCATCTACTACTATTACTCCACACATCGACCGACTCCTGCCTGCATCTAGAGTATTAAGTTCATGAAGAACAGAGTAACGCATTAGGTAAGATGACATGATGTAGAGGGATAAACTCAAGCAATATGACGAAAACCCCATCTTTTTACCCTTGATGGCAACAATACAAATACTTGCCTCGCTACCCCTACTTTGTCACTGGGTGAGGACACCGCAAGATTGAACCCAAAACTAAGCACTTCTCCCATTGCAAGAATTACCAATCTAGTTGGCCAAACCTAACCAATAACTCGAAGAGACTTGCAAAGATATGAAATCATGCATATAAGAATTCATAGAAGATTCAAATAATATTCATAGATAATCTGATCATAAACCCACAATTCATCGGATCTCAACAAACACACCGCAAAAGAGTATTACATCCGATAGATCTCCATGAAGATCATGGAGAACATGGTATTGAAGAACATAGAGAGAGAAGAAGCCATCTAGCTACTAGCTATGGACCCGAAGGTCTGAGGTGCACTAGTCATGCATCATCGGAGGGTCAATGGAGTTGATGTAGATGCCCCCCGTGATCGAATCCCCATCCAGCAGATTACCGGAAAAGGCTCCAAGATGGGATCTCACGGGAACAGAGGCTTCCGGCGGCGGAAAATTATTATCGTGGCTCTTTTTGGTATTGGGGGAATATTTGGGAATTTATAGGAGGAAGATTAGGGCTGCAGGGGGGCCACAAGCCAGGGGGCTCCCCCCCTAGGGTGCGCCCTGCAGGCTTGTCGTCTCCCGGCAGGTCTCCTGCCCCCCTCTCCAAGTCTGGTAGGTTTCTTCTGGTCTAAGAAAAATCATCGCGAAGATTTTATTCCGTTTGGACTCCGTTTGATATTCCTTATCTGCAATACTCAAAAACAAGGAAAAAACACAAACTGGCAGTGGGCACTAGGTTAATAGGTTAGTCCCAAAAATAATATAAAATAACATATTAATGCATATAAAACATCCAAAACAGATAATATAATAGCATGGAACAATCAAAAATTATAGATACGTTGGAGACGTATCAAGCATCCCCAAGCTTAATTCCTGCTCGTCCTCGAGTAGGTAAATGATAAAAACAGAATTTTTGATGTGGAATGCTACCTAACATATTTATCCATGTAATATTCTTTATTGTGGCATGAATGTTCAGATCCATAAGATTCAAAACAAAAGCTTAATATTGACATAAAAACAATAATACTTCAAGCACACTAACAAAGCAATTGTGTACTTTCAAAATAACATGGCCAAAGAAAGTTATCCCTACAAAATCATATGGTCTTGCTATGCTCCATCTTCCCCACACAAAGTATTTAAATCATGCACAACCCCGATGACAAGTCAAGCAATTGTTTCACACCTTTTATGTTCTCAAACCTTTTCAACTTTCACGCAATACATGAGCGTGAGCCATGGATATAGCACTATAGGTGGAATAGAATATGGTGGAGGTTGTGAGGAAAAGGAGAAGATAGTCTCACATCAACTAGGCGTATCAACGGGCTATGGAGATGCCCATCAATAGATATTAATGTGAGTGAGTAGGGATTGCCATGCAACGGATGCACTAGAGTTATAAGTGTATGAAAGCTCAAAAAGAAACTAAGTGGGTGTGCATTATAATGAAAAATTCCCACTAGCTATATGAAAGTGACAAGATAGGAGACTCTCTATCATGAAGATCATGGTGCTACTTTGAAGCACAAGTGTGGAAAAAAAGATAGTAGCATTGTCCCTTCTCTCTTTTCTCTCATTTTTTTTATTTTGGTGGGCATCTTTGGCCTCTTTTTTTTATTTGGGCTTCATTGGCCTCTTTTATTATTTGTGAAGTCCAGAGACTCATCCCAACTTGTGAGGGAATCATAGCTTCCATCATCCTTTCCTCTCATGGGACAATGCTCTAATAATGATGATCATCACACTTTTTTTTACTTACAACTCAAGAATTACAACTCGATACCTAGAACAAAATATGACTCTATATGAATGCTTCCGGTGGTGTACCGGGATGTGCAACGATCTAGCATAGCAAATGACATCAAAAAACGGACAAGCCATGAAAACATCATGCTAGCTATCTTACGATCATGCAAAGCAATATGAAAATGATGGTGCGTGTCATCATAAACGGAACGGTGGAAGTTGCATGGAAATAAATCTCGGAATGGCTATGGAAATGCCATAATAGGTAGGTATGGTGGCTGTTTTGAGGAAGGATATATGGTGGGTTTAATGCACCGGCGAAAGTTGCGCGGTACTAGAGAGGCTAGCAATGGTGGAAGGGTGAGAGTGCATATAATCCATGTACTCACATTAGTCATAAAGAACTCACATACTTATTGCAAAAGTCTATTAGTTATCGAAGCAAAGTATTAGACGCATGCTCCTAGGGGAGAGGTTGGTAGGAGTTAACCATCGCGCGCTCCCGACCCTCACACAAAGGATGACAATCATTAAACAAATCATGCTCCGACTTCGTTACATAACGGTTCACCATACGTGCATGCTACGGGAATCACAAACTTTAACACAAGTATTTCTACCAATCCACAATTACTCACTAGCATGACTCTAAAATCACCATCTTTATATCTCAAAACTATATGCAAGGAATCAAACTTCTCATAGTATTCAATGCACTTTATATGAAAGTTTTTATTATTTCCCTCTTGGATGCCCATTATATTAGGACTAAATTCATAACCTAAACCAATTACCATGCTGTTTAAAGACTCTCAAAATAATATAAGTGAGGTACGAGAGTTCAATTATTTCTATAAAATAAAACACCACCATGCTCTAAAAAGATATAAGCGAAGCACTAGAGCAACATTGCCTAGCTCAAAAGATATAAGTGAAGCACATAGAGTATTCTAATAAATTCATGATTAATGCGTGTCCCTCTCAAAAGATGTGTGCAGAAAGGATGATTGTGGCAAACTAAAAAGAAAATACTCATATCATACAAGACGCTCCAAGCAAAACACATATCATGTGGTGAATAAAAATATAGCCTCAAGTAAATTTACCGATGGATTGAAGACGAAAGAGGGGATGCCTTCCGGGGCATCCCCAAGCTTAGGCTCTTTGGTATCCTTGAATATGGCTTGGGGTGCCTTGGGAATCCCCAAGCTTAGGCTCTTGCCACTCCTTATTCCATAGTCCATCAAATCTTTACCCAAAACATGAAAACTTGACAACACAAAACTCAACAGAAAACTCGTGAGATCCGTTAGTATAAGAAAAATAAATCACCACTTTAGGTACTGTTGTGAACACATTATTTATTTATATTGGTATAATATCTACTGTATTCTAACTTCTCCATGGTTCATACCCCCCGATACAACCCATAGATACATCAAAATAAGCAAACAACACAAAGGAAACAGAATCTGTCAAAAACAGATCAGTCTGTAGCAATCTGTAAACTTAGAATACTTATGTAACTCCAAACATTCTGAAAAATTAGGACAATCTGGGAAATTTGTATATCAATCTTGTGTAAAAAATTCAGATCCAATTGACGCTCTGGTGAATTTATAAAATTCCTGGACTGAGTGCAAAAGTTTCTGTTTTTCAGCAAAATCAAATCAACAATCACCGTAGACCATCCCAAAGGTCTTACTTGGCTCAAACACTATTTAAAACAATAAAACACAATTAATACAGAGGTAATAATGTGTAAAGCACTCAAAAACAGAAACAAAAACAAACACAAAAGACATAAAATAAAATTGGGTTGCCTCCCAACAAGCGCTATTGTTTAACGCCCCTAGCTAGGCATAACACAATAGATCTAGGTATTGTCATCTTTGGTATGCAATCCAAACTTGATTAAACCATCAAAAGCTTTTCTAAATAGATCTATCCTTTCCTTTATTTCTCTTCTAGTAGATGAACTTAATTCATGAAAAGTACTTTGACTAGTAATTTTAACATTCATAAACCCGTAATCTGGATCATCACCATAAATATCATCGTATAAAACCCATATCTTATTTCTAACGGGTTCACTAGCTATCTTTTCCAACCAATCATCCTTATACGCTACGAAAATTCCCCTTGTTATGCAATCAAATTCATCATAAGTCTCGAGATACAAGGTTTGAGTGACTTCCGCGTAGGGAACTCTCCTCCTAAGATTTTCACTATAAGATTGATAGTCTCTAGATTCCAGACTACGCAAAGTTTCTTTATCATGGAGAATTTCTTCAATTGGAGGGTGTTCAACATCTTGAGCTTGCGTTGGTTTTCCCTTGAAGAGGAAAGGGTGATGCAGCAAAGTAGATAAGTATTTCCCTCAGTTGTTGAGAACCAAGGTATCAATCCAGTAGGAGGTACAAGCAAGGCCCCAATCTTTGCACCTACACAAACAATGAAACACTTGAACCCAACGCTATAAAAGGGTTGTCAATCCCTTCACGGTTACTTGCAAGGATGAGATCTGATAGAGATAGATATAAAATATTACTAAACGAAAAGTAAAATAAAAGTAAAAAGATTGCAGCAAAGTATTTTTCGTATTTTTGGTTTATACATCTGAAAATATAATATGGAAAATAGACCTGGGGGCCATAGGTTTCACTAGAGGCTTCTCTCTTGAAGGCAAATAATACGGTGGGTGAACAAATTACTGTCGAGCAATTGATAGAAAAGCGCATAGTTATGATGATATCCAAGGCAATGATTATGCATATAGGCATCACATCCGTGTCAAGTAGACCGAGACGATTCTGCATCTACTACTATTACTCCACACATCGACCGACTCCTGCCTGCATCTAGAGTATTAAGTTCATGAAGAACAGAGTAACGCATTAGGTAAGATGACATGATGTAGAGGGATAAACTCAAGCAATATGATGAAAACCCCATCTTTTTACCCTTGATGGCAACAATACAAATACGTGCCTCGCTACCCCTACTTTGTCACTGGGTGAGGACACCGCAAGATTGAACCCAAAACTAAGCACTTCTCCCATTGCAAGAATTACCAATCTAGTTGGCCAAACCAAACCAATAACTCGAAGAGACTTGCAAAGATATGAAATCATGCATATAAGAATTCAGAGAAGATTCAAATAATATGCATAGATAATATGATAATAAACCCACAATTCATCGGATCTCGACAAACACACCGCAAAAGAGTATTACATCGGATAGATCTCAATGAAGATCATGGAGAACATGGTATTGAAGAACATAGACAGAGAAGAAGCCATCTAGCTACTAGCTATGGACCCGAAGGTCTGAGGTGAGCTACTCACGCATCATCGGAGGGGCAATGGAGTTGATGTAGATGCCCTCCGTGATCGAATCCCCCTCCGGCAGATTACCGGAAAAGGCTCCGAGATGGGATGTCACGGGAACAGAGGCTTCCGACGGCGGAAAAGTATTATCGTGGCTCTTTTTGGTATTGGGGGAATATTTGGGAATTTATAGGAGGAAGATTAGGGTTAGGAGGTCTGCAGGGGGGCCACAATCCAGGGGGTGACCCCCTAGGGCGCGCCCTGTAGGCTTGTCGTCTCCCGGCAGGTCTCCTGCCCCCCTCTCCAAGTCTGGTAGGTTTCTTCTGGTCCAAGAAAAATCATCGCGGAGATTTTATTCCGTTTGGACTCTGTTTGATATTCCTTATCTGCAATGCTCAAAAACAAGGAAAAACATAAACTGGCACTCGGCACTAGGTTAATAGGTTAGTCCCAAAAATAATATAAAATATCATATTAATGCATATAAAACATCCAAAACAGATAATATAATAGCATGGAACAATCAAAAATTATAGATACGTTGGAGACGTATCAAACGTCGTCGCCAAAACTGAGCCATGGGTACACGCTAAGCAGGTGACACAATGCTTCCTCATAACCGACCAGACCAATCCCGGCCGTGTTGTCGTGAGGAGAGGCAAAAGGAGCATCGTCGGAATGGATGGAGTCGCCAACGAGGAAGACTACGACCAATACGGGAACCCTATGAGGGAAGATGACGATGACGATGAAGCATACGTGAAAAGAAGAACCAAGACTACATTATGTAAGAAAGATCGTACTCCATGGTGCCGGAAAAGTCATAAAGAGGGGCTCAATTATACGTCAACGAACAAGAAAGGGAAGAAGCTCAATGTGAAACGTCCTCGACGCAGCTGAGAAACCATCATCTATATATATGTATCTATTTTGTGTACGCACTTAAATAACCGTTATCGGTCAAATGATGTATACATGGTTCCGGTGATATTCGCGCAGTGTGGGGAGAGGGAGATCGATGTTCTCGTCGACTGCGTGTCAGGCCGTCGGGAGATAAACAAAAAACAAAAACAAAAACAAAAGGGAGAAAACAATACAAAAGAAAAGGCAATAGTAAAGGAAAGGAAAATAATAAAAAGAAAAGAAAACTAAAGACTAGAAAAGGAAAATAATAAAAAGAAAAGAGTTAGCAGTAGCGCTGGATTAGGACCAACCGCTATAGCT
Source organism: Elymus sibiricus (assembly GCA_039707655.1). NCBI lineage: Eukaryota > Viridiplantae > Streptophyta > Magnoliopsida > Poales > Poaceae > Elymus > Elymus sibiricus. The sequence goes on from CM077667.1 coordinate 56,017,128, forward strand.
AAGTTAGCTATAGCGCTGGTTCCTAACGTAGCGCTACTACTAGCTACACATAGCAGTAGCGATGGGTTAGAAACCAGCGCTATAGCTAACTTAGCTATAGCGCTGGTCTGTGCCCAGCGCTACTGCTATTTTGAGCTAACCCCCGCGCGGGCTCAAATTTTTCTAAAGTCACCACTCCCCCCTCTCCCCCCTCTCCCCCACTCCCTTGTCGCCGCCGTCGCCGCCGCCGCCCTCTCCCCTGCCCGCCCTCGACCTTGCCGTCGCTGCCCGAGCCCGCCCTCGACCGCCGCCGCCCGAGCCCGAGCCCGCCCTCGCCACCGCACCATAAGCCTCTCCCTCTCCTCTCCCCTGCCCTCCTCTCTCTCGCCGCCGCTGCCCGAGCCCGCCCTCGACCGCTGCTGCCCGAGCCGCCCGCCGCTGCCCGAGCCGCCACAGCCGTCGTCTCCCCTGCCCGCCGCCGCGCCATATGCCTTCCTCTCCTCTCCCTCTCCCTGCCCTCCTCTCCCCCGCCGCCGCCTCCTCTCTCCCCTGCCCTGCCCTCCTCTCCCCTGCCCTGCCCTCCTCTCCCTCTCCCTTTCTTCTCCCCTGCCCCCTCTCCTCTCCCTCTCCCTCTCTTCTCTCCTGCCCCCCTGATCCTCTCCCTCTCCCTCTCTTCTCCCCTTCATATGAACCCTAGCTAGGTGTGTTTAGGAATGTAGGATTTTTTTTTTAGCATTCAGGATTTTTTTTAGGAAAGTAGCTAGCGAAATTTTTGTAGGAGAAGAGGAAAAAGGAAAAGAAGAAGAAAAAGAAGAAGAAGAAGAAGAAGAAGAAGAAGAAGAGGAGAAGAAGAAGAAGAAAGAGGAGAGGAGGAGAAGGAGAAGGGGAAAAAGGAAAAGAAGAAGAAAAAGAAGAGAAGAAGAAGAGAAGAAGAAGAAGAAGAAAGAGGAGCGGAAGGAAAAGAGGGGAGGAGAAGGAGAAGAGGAAAAAGGAAAAGAAGAAGAAAAAGAAGAAGAAGAAGAAGAATAAGAAGAGGAGAAGAAGAAGAAGAACGAAGAGGAGAGGAGGAGAGGAGGAGAAGGAGAAGAGGAAAAAGGAAAAGAAGAAGAAAAAGAAGAAGAAGAAGAAGAAGAAGAAGAAGAGGAGAAGAAGAAGAAGGAAGAGGAGAGGAGGAGAAGGAGAAGAGGAAAAAGGAAAAGAAGAAGAAAAAGAAGAGAAGAAGAAGAGAAGAGGGGCAATTTTTTTTAGGAAATTAGCTAGGGCAATTTCTGTAGGTATATAAAATAGCTATAAATAAAAAACAGTAGCTCCCTTCCGTTCCGGCAATATGAACCCTATGTGTACTTGCTTTATATTTTGCAAATGTTTAGTGAGGTCATTTTGCAATATGAACCCTATGTGTACTTTTTTTTATTTTACAAATGTTTAGTGAGGTCATTTTGCAATATGAAGCCTATGTCATTGATGTCATATGCTCCGAGTGGCCTATGTTTTGCCGGAATGTTGATTTATTTCCGTTCCGGCAAATTTCAGACGCTCCATATGTCCACTTTTTAGCAAAGGTCGTGCCGAAAATTTCCGTGATTTTCAGCATGACTTGTGCTAGAAACTAGCTAGGACATATGGAGTGCCCGGGATTTGCCGGAAGGGGAATGAATCAACATTCCGACCAAATATAGGCCCCTTTTTTCTTTTCATTATTCATTTCATTCCGACCAAGTAATTGAACAAGCATACTTAAATAATCGTAGGAAACATGTCTGACCACGCGGAAGCCGGGGGTTCTGCTCGCCTCGAAGAAGACCCCGTCGAGGCAACAAACAATTATTTCAGTTACCTAGACGAACACCTGTTGCAGGTGCAGGGTGATACTGGCAACAACAACCCCGACACCGACACCAACACCGGCACCGACACTGGCACCGCCGGCACCGACACCGCCCCCGAGACCGGTGAAGGGCCGAAGCCGAAGAGGGCACGAAAACCAAACGAGTTCGGCATCGGAAAAATTGTGGTCACTGGCGCCGGAGGAAGCGCGCGCGTGCTACGGCAATCAACTAGGATGCATCCTCAGGGAAACCGCCAACATCAACGACGAAAAGTTGAAGAAGATACCACATATGGAGTACATGCTCCTAACGAAGTTGCACAATAGGTTCTTGTTCCCCGGGCGGACTGAAAGCCAACTTCCGTGGAAGGACGAACCCATGACAAAGATAAACAGCAAGGCGATGACGATGTTCACCAACGACTTGTCCGCTTGGAAAGTACGGGTGAAAAAAGCGATTGCGAAGAATGAACCGTGGTCCAAGATTCATGCTGACAATCCGACACTAACGGAAGAGGACTTCGAAAAATTCAAGGAGACTTGCGCTAAAGAAGAAGTCAAGATAAAGTTGGAGAAAATGAATGCGCTCCAGGCCAGGAACACGCCTCCCCAGCGCCTCGGAAGCCGTGGTTACGAGGGGAAGAGGCACATATGGGCCAAGGAGGACGCCGAACGTGAAAGTCATGGAATCCCAGACTCCTTGGCGGAGTTCACCGACCCGCAGGAGCATGACTGGATCAGGGCCCGGTACAAGTGGGACCCCGTCAAGAAAATCTTTTACACGGACCCGAACACGAGGGAGTTCATGAGACTACTGGTAATTGTTATATTACCACCTTATATTAGCTTCCAATCAATTTGACAACAAGTTTTGTCACATTTGTAACCATCCATGTTCCTTTTTCAGAAAGAGCAGCACCAAAAGGCAGCCGAAAGCGACGAGTCTTCTCAGTCGTCGGCGAGGCCCAAGTGGGACACCCCTTTCAACCGGGCCCTCAACATACTGAAAAAGGTGTCGGAGGATAAACCGCCGTCGTATGGACGTGTGCACGGCGTCGGAGATGGCGCCTCGTGGAAGACGTGCTACCACGAGAAGCCAGAGGAAAGAAGGCAGAGACGGTTGCTTAGTCAACAGCACATCGACGAGAAGGTCGCGCATGCGGTCAATAAGTCCAAAGCTGAGACCAAAGCAGAGTTGGAACAGATAGTCGATAAAAGGGTCAGTGCAGCGGTAGTGCACGTCACGGCTGACTTCACATCTTCCATTACCAGCTTTATTCCGGCATTTTTCGAATGGACGAAGAAAAATCCAAATAAAGGGCCAGAGGACTTTCCCCTTCCCAGCTACATCGGGAGCAATTCGGTGAACATCGCACCACCAGCTGCTGCTCACGCCACAGCACATGCTCCCGTACCTGGTCCCGCTCCTGTTCATAGCAGCCCATGCTCCGTCTCTGGTCTACCCGGCTGGGCTTCGTCTTTGGCTGAGCTCGACGCCCTCATGGTAATTACGCGTCATACCCTCTTGACTAGCATATCTATAGTCTTCCGTTTCAGTTGCCTTTCGGATGTTTGACGTCGCAGACATGTCTTCGCAGGCTGACGAAACCCCGTGCACCCTACTGTATGACATCAAAGGCCAGAAGGTGGACGTGGGAAAGGCAACGATCGTGAAGCCGAAGGAACGCATGTTACACAACCGACAGATGCCCCATAGCGTCTTCAACGTTTGCGTGGCTAGTGTCAAAGCGTGCTTCGAGGATTTGCCTCCTTCGGTACAAGTCGATGATGACGAGACCCCTAAATAGATTGGCGCATGCAAGAGCTGGTTCTTGCATTGGTCGAAGACTCTTCTTCGTGTCGAGGCGCCCGGTAGCACACCAACGACAACTCATCAACAAGGTATGAACACCACCCCACCTACCCAATTACCTGCACCTGTCGTGGCGGGTGATAGCAGACGACGCGAGGGAGAGCCTCCATTAGTGCCAGATGACGTCGCCCCCGTCGAAGAAGCAAATGCTGATGATGTCATGGAGGAGGATGATGATGACCCTAACCAATATATCAATACCGCCTATGGCGATGCTCGGGACTCTGCCTCAGGCTATGAGCGTGGAGATGATGATTTGATGCTGCCTGATTTGCCGAAGCCGGAACGTCCTAAGGCTGATTGCAAAAAGTTTCTCTTCATGCGATCCTCGCAGGAGACGCCTCTAGATGCCGCCTCTACTGTAACACTCCAAAATTTTGATTTGGTTTTTACAAAAATCTTTATTTGATTTAAAGGAGGTTATTTGAAATTTTCTTATAAATCTTTTGATGAAAAACCTATTTTTAAAACCTTCCTCAAATTTGGTTCTGGTCTTGAGGGTTTTCAGCCTGTGTTGTTTCAACACAAGTACCGCTGAGGTATTTTGCTATTTCTTTTATTAAAAGGAGTTCCTATGAAAATTGGATTTAATTTTTCCCTCTTCATAAACTCCTATGTCACTCTTTTGCCATGACCTCCATTTCAAATTTTCTTCCTAGACTCTCCTCCATACCTTAGTATCAAGCCCTGCATTTATTCCAGCAAGTTTCAACCCCTCTTAAGACTTATTTTTATTTATTTTACCCTCAAACTAATTTCTGTTAATTATGTTGGACCCTTGGGATTTACAAAGGAAGTGTATGATTCCTTTGAGATTTGACTCCAAGTAAATTCTACTAGCTACACCTTAGTACCCCTCAATCTATTTCACCAAAGAACTGCCGGTCCACAGTTCAAAATTTTCAAAATTTGTTTATTGCAAATTTGGACCAGATTTGCTATTTTTGATGAAATCCATTCTTTCACTCTTTCAAAAATTCTGAGAAAAATCAGGGAGCCTCTAGAAGCCCCAATAGATAAGTCCTCCAAGTTTCAGCTCAAGAAAAATTTTCTATGAGCCTCTAGCATTTCGTCGAACAGGTGGCATGCACTGTTTTCGTCTGATTCAATCAAAATTCAGTAAGCTTCAGAAAGTTCAGACTTTTTCAGAGAAACTTCGTCAATCTCAGCAGTACAGCAGTGGCGCCTTGCTCCCTGTTCCTCCATCTTATCCAGAATGCTGCACGGTCGGTTGGCCGCTTGTGGGCGTCGGTGGTGAGCTGGCACGCCGGCCCCGACCCCACCCACGGCAACAGGGCCGTCGGCCGCCATCGCCAGAAGCATCCCCTGCAGAACGCCATAGCATAGCGCCGCCCAAACCACTAGGGACCTCCGCGTGGCCGTCCCCCACCTGCACGCGCACGGTAGGGCCGTCGACGTGGCCTGGGTAGTGCAGAGCATGCTCTCTGCACTCGCCGTGGCCGTAAGCCACCGTTCCGTCGAGCGGCGTGACCCCTGCATAACCAGCATGGTTTAGTGCTAAAATGGAACCACTGTGATCGTAGGAACCTACCTGCAGCCATAAATCCCCTGCTAACCCTTTGCCTCGCCGTAATTGCTCGCCGGAGTAATCGCACTGTCGGCAACCGCCTCGGGCCGGCTATAAATAGGACCACAGTGCCCCCACGCAACCCAGCACCACTCCACCTCTCCCTCTAGTCGCGCCACGCTCCTTAGAAGACCTCGGGGAGGTCTCCTTCCCCGACTCCGGCAGCCCTGATCCGCTTCGGGCTCCGGTGAAATCCTCTTTGGTGAGCGAGCCTCAGTGCCCCAAATCGTGCCAGTATCCTCCTAGTGCACCCTTAGCCCTAACCCCCGCACAAATTTGACTCTAGGTTCCCTCTCCTGAGAGATCCATCCTCGCCTGACGCCGACGTCCGCCGGAGTAGGAGCCGCCGTCGACGTGGTGCTCGTCGACGACCATCTCCACCACCCACCGACGCGGAAGGGCCTGGTGAGTGCGTAGGTGCCCTTAGATCCCCATGCCTCGCCGTGGATCATCGCCGGCGACCACCGCGGGTCTCTGTCGCCGGTGGCTTTTTCAAACTTGACGAGTGGGACCCCCTCGTCAGGGTTTTATTCTTTTCGAACCGTTTTCTAAAGGCGCCTTCGGGCTGAGCGCGTTTTCTTCTCTCGATGGCGTATTTCTAACCGAAGCGTTTTCTGTTTATTCAATCTAGCCCCTGGATTATTTCTGTTCTTAACAGACTAGTCCCTGGACTTATTTTCTTTATATCTTTTAAACAGAAAATTATTTTGAGTTGATTCTTTTTCTGTCACCCTTATTTTTCAGTCTGGTTTTTTATAGTATTTATTCAAAAATATTTTGAGACAACTTTTATACGCGCACGGTATTTACGTAGAACTCGGTATTTTATGTGGAGTAGATACCGAAGAAGGAGACGCTGCCGTCAACTTCGCCGAGCTAGACTCCGACTACGTTGATCCAGGCAAGCATGTTTGAACCTTTGATATGATGAGTGTATTTCATGTTTGCTTGAATGGTTATTCTCATGGCATGTTTATATAAGCATATGATGAATGTTATATTTCATGCATGATAAGTTGCAAGTGAGCTACAAACTTGATGTGATCATGAATGATGAAACAACCTAGTCATGTGGTGACATGATAGGTTGTAGGCTGGTATTGTTGGAGCATGCCTGTATTATAACAAATTGTTTAAACTCCAGTGTTGACATAGATCGAGTCTTGTTCCCGTTCGCCTTATTTTCGTGCTGCCACATGTTTTCTGCAAAGAATACGGTTTAGTAAGTTGCAAACCTCTTTCCATGTACACACCAAATAGAGGGGCCGTGATGAGGGTTCCATGGCCCTGGATTAAAGCCCGTCATCCGGTCAGGGGGCATGGGTGTTTCCGGTTGGGACCGAGAGGGGGGCACCCCTTAGTAGCGCCCGTTATAAATTTGATCCCATGCTATTCGAGGTGTTGGCCTCCCCGTCTCAAAGTTTTTCTTGAACGTTGCCTAGGGTGATACCTGGCATCGGGATGTGAAATGGGTGTGTACTGGTTAGGTGTGTTTTCTTCTAAAATACCATAGACGGAACTAGTCCTTTGTGACTACTGAAATCCGTTGGCTGTGGGTAAAGTGTACAACCTCTTGTTGGGGAACGTTGCATGGGAAACAAAAAAATTCCTACGCACACACAAGATCTATCCATGGTGATGAGCATCTACGAGAGGGAGAGTGAATCTACATACCCTTGTAGATCGCTAAGCGGAAGCGTTAAGAAACGCGGTTGATGTAGTCGAACGTCTTCGCGATCCAAATCGCCGAGTGTCCCGCGATATCATCACAATCCATCCCGCGATCCAATCTCGATCCGTCCCACGATCCCATCATGATCCGTCCCGCGATCAAATCATGAATCATCTCGCGATCCTGATCACGGTCCTTCCGATCTAGCGCCGAACGGACGGCACCTCCGCGTTTAGCACACGTACAGCTCGATGACGATCTCCGCCTCCTTGATCCAGCAAGAGAGAGAGCGGAGAGGTAGAAGAGTTCTCCGGCGGCGCGACGGCGCGGCGGCTATGGTGGTGGAACAATTCCGGCAGGGCTTCGCCTAAGCACCGCTGAAACTAGACTAGAGGAGAAACCGATCTAGATGAAGTAGAGGGAGCACGTGGCAATTAGCGTTATTTTTCTCCTCTAAATCCTCTAGTATATATAGGAGGGAGGGAGGGGAGGAGGCAGCCTCAAACCCTCAAGGGCTGGCCGAAATTGGAGGTAGAGGAGGTGGACTCCTCCACTTCAATCCTAGTCCAAATAGGACACCTTCCATATTTGGTCTCCCTTCCCTTTTCTTTGGGGTTTTTCCTTTCCCACTTATTCCTAGCCGCATGGGCCTTGTAGGGCTGGTTTTCCCAGCCCTTAGTGGGCTGGTGCAAACCCCCTCAGGCCCATGTGGCCTCCCGGCGTGGGTGGCCCCTCCCGATGGCCCTCCGGTACTCCCGGTACACTACCGGAAATACCCGAAACTTTTCCGGTGGCCAAAACGGGACTTCCTATATATCAATCTTTACCTCCGGACCATTCCGGAGCTCCTCGTGATGTCCGGCATCTCATCCGGGACTCTGAACAACCTTCGGTCACCAATCATACATAACTCAATTCTACCGAAACGTCACCAAACCTTAAGTGTGCAGACCCTGCGGGTTCGAGAACTATGTAGACATGACCGAGACACCTCTACGGCCAATAACCAATAGCGGGACCTGGATGCCCATATTGGTTCCTACATATTCTACGAAGATCTATATCGGTCGAACCTCTATGTCAAGGATTCAATTAATCCCGTATGCTGTTCCCTTTGTTCTTCGGTATGTTACTTGCCCGAGATTCGATCGTCGGTATCTCTATACCTAGTTCAATCTCGTTACCGGCAAGTCTCTTTACTCGTTCCGTAATACAAGATCTCGTGGCTAACACTTTAGTCACATTGCTTGCAAGGCTCATTGTGATGTTGTATTACCGAGTGGGCCCTGAGATACCTCTCCGTCACACGGAGTAACAAATCTCAGTCTTGATCCATGCCAACCCAACAGACACCCTCGGAGATACCTGTAGAGCACCTTTATAGTCACCCAGTTACGTTGCGACGTTTGATACACATAAGGTATTCCTCCGGTGTCAGTGAGTTGCATGATCTCATGGTCATAGGAACAGATACTTGACATGCAGAAAACAATAGCAATAAACTGACACGATCATATGCTACGTTTATAGTTTGGGTCTTGTCCATCACATCATTCTCCTAATGATGTGATCCCATTATCAAATGACATCTCATGTCCATGGCTAGGAAACCTTCACCATCTTTTGGTCAACGAGCTAGTTAACTAGAGGCTTACTAGGGACACAGTCTTGTCTATGTACCCACACATGTATTTGAGTTTCCAATCAATACAATTATAGCATGGATAATAAACGATTATCATGAACAAGGAAATATGATTATAACCAATTTATTATTGCCTCTAGGGCATATTTCCAATAGTCTCCCACTTGCACTAGAGTCAATTATCTAGTTCACATCACCATGTGATTTACATTGTTATGAATCTAACACCCAATGAGTTCTGGGGTTCGATCAGATCATGCTTTGCATGTGAGAGAGGTCTTTAGTCAACGGGTCTGCGACATTCAGATCCGTGTGTACTTTGCAAATCTCTATGTCATACTGTAGACACTTCTACCACACTCCACTTGGAGCTATTCCAAATGGCTGCTCCACTATATGTATCCTGACTACTATTCAGAGTCGTCCGGATAGGTGTCAAAGCTTGCATCGACGTAACCCTTTACGACGAACTCTTTATCACCTCCATAATCGAGAAATATTTCCTTAGTCCTCTAGTTACTAAGGATAATCTTGACCGCTGTCCAATGATCCACTCCTGGATCACTCTTGTACCCCTTGACAGAATCATGGCAAGGCACACATTAGGTGCGGTACACAGCATGGCATACTATACAGAGCCTATGGATAAGGCATAGGGGACGACCTTCGTCCTTTCTCTTTCTTCTGCCGTGGTCGAGCTTTGAGTCTCACTCAACTCCACACCTTACAAATCAGGCAAGAACTCTTTCTTCGACTGATCCATTTTGAACTCTTTCAAAATCTTGTCAAGGTATGTACTCATTGAAAGTCTTATCAGACGTCATGATCTATCTCTATAGATCTTGATGCCCAATATTTAAGTAGCTTCATTCTAGGTCTTCCTTTGAAAAACTCTTTTCAAACGACCCTTTATGCTTTCCAGAAATTCTACATCATTTCCGATCAACAATATGTCAACCACATATACTTATCAGAAATTCTATAGTGCTCCCACTCACTTTATTGTAAATACAAGTTTCTCATAAACTTTGTATAGACTCAAAAACTTTGATCACCTCATCAAAGCGTATATTCCAACTCCGAGATGCTTGCTCCAGTCCATAGAAGGATTGCTGGAGTTTGCATATATTTTAGCATCCTTAGGACTAACAAAACCTTCCGGTTGTATCACATACAACTTTTCCTAACGGATATCGTTAAGGAAACGATGTTTTGACATACATCTGCCAGATTTCATAATTGAAAAATGCAGCAACTGCTAACATGATTCCAACAGACTTTGAGCATCGCTACGGGTGAGAAAGTCTCATCGTAGTCAACTCCTTGAACTTGTGATAAACCCTTTGCCACAAGTTGAGCTTTATAGACGGTGACATTACCGTCCGCGTCCGTCTTCCTTTTAAAGATCCATTTGTTCTGAATGGCCTTTCGCCCTTCAGGTAATACTTCCAAAGCCCATACTTTGTTTTCTTACATGGATCCCATCTCGGATTTCATGGCCTTAACCATTTCTCGGAATCCGGGCCCTTCATTGCTTCTCCATAGCTCGTAGGTTCGGTGTTGTCCAACAACATGACCTCTAAGACAGGGTTGCCGTACCACTCAGGAGCAGTACGCGTCCTTGTCGACCCACGATGTTCGATAGTAACTTGATCCGAAGTTTCATGATCATCATCATTAACTTCCTTTTCAACTAACGTAGGCTCCACAGAAACAACTTTCTGCGCTGCGCTACTCTCAGGTTGAAGTAAAGGTTCAACAACCTCATCAAGTACTATCTTCCTCCCACTCAATCTTTCGAAAGAAACTCTTTCTCGAGAAAAGACCCGTTTTAGCAACAAACACTTTGTGCTTGGATCTAAGATAGAAGGTTTACCCAACTGTTACGTTAGGGTATTCTATGAAGATGCATTTGTTCACTTTGGGTTCGAGCTCATTAGGTGAAAACCCTTTTTCACATAAGCGTCGCAGCCCCAAACATTAAGAAATGACAGCTTAGGTTTCCGCCAAACCAAAATTCATACGGTGTCATCTCAACGGATTTAGATGGTGCCCCTTTTAAAGTGAATGTGGTTGTCTCTAATGCATAACCCTAAAACGATAGTGGTAAATCGATAAGAGACATCATAGTTCGCACCATATCCAATAGAGCATGACTACGACGTTCGGACACACCATCACACTATGGTGTTCCAGGTGGCGTGAGTTGTGAAACAACTTCCACATTGTCTTAAGTTGTATACCAAACTCGTAACTCAAATATTCACCTCCACGATCATATCGTAGACATTTTATCTTCTTGTCACGATGATCTCAAACTTCACTCTGATTTTGTTTGAACTTTTCAAACATTTCAGACTTGTGTTTCATTAAGTAAATATACCCATATCTACTCAAATCATCAGTGAAGGTAGGAAAATAACGATATTCACCGCACACTATAATACTCACTGGACCGCATACATCAATATGTATCATTTCCAATAAGTCAATTGCCCGCTCCATCATACCGGAAAACGGGGTTTTAGTCATCTTGCCCATGAGGCATGGTCCGCATGTCTCAACCGATTCGAAATCGAATGAGTCCAAAGATCCATCAGCATGGAGTTTCTTCATGCGTTTTACACCAATATGACATTTAGCGGCAGTGCCACAAGTATGTGGTACAATCATTATTAACTTTATATCTTTTGGCATCAATATTATGAACATGTGTATCACTACGATCAAGATTCAATAAACCACTCTTATTGGGTGTATGACCATTGAAGGTATTATTCATGTAAACAGAATAACCATTATTTCTTTTTAAATGAATAACCGTATTGCAATAAACATGATCTAATCACGTTCATGCTTAACGCAAACACCAAATAACATTTATTTAGGTTCATCACTAATCCTGAAGGTAGAGAGAGCGTGCGATGGTGATCACATCAACCTTGGAAACACTTCCAACACTCATCGTCACCTCACCCTTAGCTAGCTTCCGTTTATTCCGTAGCTTTAATTTCGAGTTACTAACATTTAGCAACCGAACCGGTATCTAATACCCAGGTGCTACTAGGAGTACTAGTAAGGTACACATCAATAACACGTATATCAAATATACTTCTGTCGACGTTGCTAACCTTCTTATCTACCAAGTATCTAGGGTTGTTCCACTTCAGCGACCGTTCTCCTCATAATAGAAGCACTTAGTCTCGGGTTTGGGTTCAACCTTGGGTTTCTTCACTGGAGCAGCAACTGGCTTGCCATCCATGAAGTATCCCTCCTTGCCCTTGCCCTTCTCGAGACTAGTGGTTTCACTAACCATCAACACTTGATGCTTCCTTCTTGATTTCTACCTTCGCGGTGTCAAACATTGCGAACAGCTCAGGGATCATTATTTCCATCTCTGGCCTTTTATAGTTCATCACAAAGCTCTAGTAGCTTAGTGACAGTGACTTGGAGAGCTATATCAATCACTATCTTATCTGGAAGATCAACTCCCACTCGATTCAAGTGATTGTAGCACTCAAACAATTTGAGCACATGCTCAACGATTGAGCTATTCTCCATCATCTTGCAGGCAAAGAATCTTGTTGGAGGTCTCATTCCTCTCAACATGGGCACGAGTCTGAGATCCCAATTTCAGCTCTTAAAACATCTCATATGTTCCGTGACATTCAAAACGTTTTGCAGCCTCAATTCTAAGCCGTAATGCATGACGCACTGAACTATTAAGTAGTCATCGGAACGTGCCTGTCAGATGTTCACAACATCTACAGACGACGCTAGAGGGGGTGGTGCACCGAGCGGTGCATTAAGGACATAAGCCTTCTGTGCAGCAATTTTGAGGACAATCCTCAGATCACGGACCCAGTCCGCATTATTGCTACCATCATCTTTCAAATCTATTTCTCTAGGAACATATAAAAATTCAAGGGAGCTACAGCACGATCTAGTAATCTACAACATAATTTGCAAAGACACTTTGACTATGTTCCTGATAATGAGTTTAGTTAATCATATTACTTAAAACTCCCACTCAAATTGACATCCCTCCGGTCATTCGAGTGTAACATGATCCAAATCCACCAACTCAAGTCCGATCATCATGTGAGTTGAGGTGGTTTCAATGGGGAACATCTTCATGTTGATCATATCTACTATATGACTCATGTTCGACCTTTCGGTCTCTTGTGTTCCGAGGCCATGTCTGTACATGCTAGGCTCGTCAAGTTTAACCCGAGTGTTCCGCACGTGCAACACTGGCTTGCACCCGTTGTATGCGAACGTAGAGTCTATCACACCCGATCATCACGTGGTGTCTCGAAACGACGAACTTTCGCAACGGTGCACACTCGGGGAGAACACAATTTTATCTTGAAATTTAAGTGAGGGATCACCTTATAATGCTACCGTCATCCTAAGCAAAATAAGATGCATAAAAGGATTAACATCACATGCAAATCATAAGTGACATGATATGGCCATGAACTTGTGCTTTGGATCTCCATCTCCAAAGCACCGGCATGATCTCCATCGTCACCGGCATGACACCATGATCTCCATCATCTTGATCTCCATCAACGTGTCGCCATGAGATTGTCGCGCCGACTGTTGCTTCCACGACTATAGCTAACTCATAGCGATAAAGTAAAGCAAAAACGGCGAAAATAATTAAAGACAACTCTATGGCTCCTGCCAGTTGCCATACTCATCGACATGCAAGTCGTGATATTCTATACAACACATGATCATCTCATACATCACATATATCTCATCATGTAATTGGCCATATCACATCACAACATACCCTGCAAAAACAAGTTAGACGCCCTCTAATTGTTGTTGCAAGTTTTACGTGGCTGCTACGGGTATCTAGCAAGAACGATTCTTACCTATGCAAAAACCACAACGGTGATATAAAAGTTGCTATTTCACCTTCTACAAGGACCGCCTCTGTCGAATCTGATTCAACTAAAGTGGGAGAGACAGACACCCGCCAGCCATCTTATGAAACAAAGTTACATGTCAGTCGATGGAACCGGTCTCTCGTACATGGACGAGTAAGATTGGTCCGAGCCGCTTCATCCCACAATACCGCTGAATCAAGAAAAGACTAAGGAGGGAAGCAATCTGAATATCAACGCCCACAAACTCCTTTGTGTTCTACTCGAAATCTCATCTACGCATAGACCTAGCTCAGATGCCACTATTGGGGAACGTTGCATGGGAAACAAAAATTTTCCTACGCACACACAAGATCTATCCATGGTGATGAGCATCTACGAGAGGGAGAGTGAATCTACATACCCTTCTAGATCGCTAAGCGGAAGCGTTAAGAAACGCGGTTGATGTAGTCGAACGTCTTCGCAATCCAAATCGCCGAGTGTCCCGCGATCTCATCACGATCCATCTCGCGATCCAATCTCGCTCCGTCCCACGATCCCATCACGATCCGTCCCGCGATCAAATCATGAATCATCTCGCGATCCTGATCACGGTCCTTCCGATCTAGCGCCGAACGGACGGCACCTCCGCGTTCAGCACACGTACAGCTCGATGACGATCTCCGCCTCCTTGATCCAGCAAGAGAGAGAGCGGAGAGGTAGAAGAGTTCTCCGGCGGCGCGACGGCGCGGCGGCTATGGTGGTGGAACAATTCCGGCAGGGCTTCGCCTAAGCACCGCTGAAACTAGACTAGAGGAGAAACCGATCTAGATGAAGTAGAGGGAGCACGTGGCAATTAGCTTTATTTTTCTCATCTAAATCCTCTAGTATATATAGGAGGGAGGGAGGGGAGGAGGCAGCCTCAAACCCTAAAGGGCTGGCCGAAATTGGAGGTAGAGGAGGTGGACTCCTCCACTTCAATCCTAGTCCAAATAGGACACCTTCCATATTTGGTCTCCCTTCCCTTTTCTTTGGGGTTTTTCCTTTCCCACTTATTCCTAGCCGCATGGGCCTTGTAGGGCTGGTTTTCCCAGCCCACTAAGGGCTGGTGCAAACCCCCTCAGGCCCATGTGGCCTCCCGGCGTGGGTGGCCCCTCCCGATGGCCCTCCGGTACTCTCGGTACACTACCGGAAATACCCGAAACTTTTCCGGTGGCCAAAACGGGACTTCCTATATATCAATCTTTACCTCCGGACCATTCCGGAGCTCCTCGTGATGTCCGGGATCTCATCTGGGACTCCGAACAACCTTCGGTCACCAATCATACATAACTCAATTCTACCGAAACGTCACCGAACCTTAAGTGTGCAGACCCTGCGGGTTCGAGAACTATGTAGACATGACCGAGACACCTCTACGGCCAATAACCAATAGCGGGACCTGGATGCCCATATTGGTTCCTACATATTCTCCGAAGATCTATATCGGTCGAACCTCTATGTCAAGGATTCAATTAATCCCGTATGCTATTCCCTTTGTTCTTCGGTATGTTACTTGCCCGAGATTCGATCGTCGGTATCTCTATACCTAGTTCAATCTCGTTACCGGCAAGTCTCTTTACTCGTTCCGTAATACAAGATCTCGTGGCTAACACTTTAGTCACATTGCTTGCAAGGCTCATTGTGATGTTGTATTACCGAGTGGGCCCTGAGATACCTCTCCGTCACACGGAGTAACAAATCCCAGTCTTGATCCATGCCAACCCAACAGACACCCTCGGAGATACCTGTAGAGCACCTTTATAGTCACCCAGTTACGTTGCGACGTTTGATACACACAAGGTATTCCTCCGGTGTCAGTGAGTTGCATGATCTCATGGTCATAGGAACAGATACTTGACATGCAGAAAACAATAGCAATAAACTGACACGATCATATGCTACGTTTATAGTTTGGGTCTTGTCCATCACATCATTCTCCTAATGATGTGATCCCGTTATCAAATGACATCTCATGTCCATGGCTAGGAAACCTTCACCATCTTTTGATCAACGAGCTAGTTAACTAGAGGCTTACTAGGGACACAGTGTTGTCTATGTACCCACACATGTATTTGAGTTTCCAATCAATACAATTATAGCATGGATAATAAACGATTATCATGAACAAGGAAATATGATAATAACCAATTTATTATTGCCTCTAGGGCATATTTCCAACACCTCTACAGAGTCAAAATTATTCGAATAGCCGTGTCCACGGTCAAGGACGTTGGTTGACAGGTCAAGTGTCGGTCTCAGTGTCAGTCTCTGGAGAACTAATATGTTAAATGACAGAAGTAAACTTGGCTGAATATTGTTCCTGTGGATGGACTAACTTGTTTATTATTGTGATGTGCCGAGTATTCCTTGGGATGGTGTTACCTCCTGGATTACTCGTATTCGAATATTGAAATATAAGCCCTTTATGTGATCTCGCTCAGACGTCCGACTGTGGCATTCTTGTTATTTATTTTCAGTATAAGCCCTTTATGTGATGTCGCTCAGACGTCCGACTGTGGCATTCTTGTTATTTATTTTCAGTATAAGCCCTTTATAAGATGCCGCTCAGACGTCCGACTGTGGCATTCTTGTTGTTTGCTTTCATTATAAGCCCTTTATGTGATGTCGCTCAGACGTCCGACTGTGGCATTCTTGTTATTTATTTTCAGTACAAGCCCTTTATGTGATGTCGCATCAGACGCCCGACTGTGGCATTCTGTTGTTTACTTTCTTTATAAGCCCTTTATGCGATGTCGCTCACACGTCCGACTATGGCACGTACTGATTATTTATTTTCCAGTATAAGCCCTTTATGTGGTGTCGCCCCGACGCCCGACTGAGGCATGTTTATATATTCTTACCTTTCGAGGCGTCGCTTCAGACACCCGATCGGTCTTCTTCTATTTTATTGGGATTTCGGGAGGACTACCGCCCGACTTCCTTTTTATTTCTCTTGCTGTGCAGATTTAATGCCTGTGTGTGTATTATTAATCTGCTCATGTGAATCATGTTTGCATTTGTTATATCTTATGTCCAAACTGTCTTGCGAGTACATTCAAAGTACTCACCTGGCTTGTTGATTTGGCCAGATATTGACGAAGGCGATCTTATGGATGAAGAGTATGATAGCGAGTATGACGCCTAGAGGAGTCCCAGTCAGTCCCTTGCGATCCTGGAGTTTGCCACTTGTATTATATATGCTTCCGCTACCCAAATAAAATCATCGAGCCTCACCCGACGCTTGATGAGCTGTAAGATATTAGAGTCATGTCACTCACTCCATTGTGACATATCCATCACTTCCATATATTGCGAGTCAGTAGTTATGCCACCATATCCATTGTGTCATATCCGCCTTTATGCTTAATATTGGCGTGCTTGTAATAAATTGTTGAGCGGCCTTAGCTCAACCATGTATAATATTAAGTACTACTGGATTTCTGTATCAAGGATTTGTCTACCAGTACGAATGATTTTCTGTGCTGGTCTGACTGAAGGGGCGATTTTTCAATAATTATTTTATTGAAAAACCGGTCCTGACAACCTTGGTACCAGAGCCAGGCTGACCGTAGGAAGCCACTAGGTGCGATTGCTAATCGGTTATTAGCGTAAAAATGTTATTTTAGCGCTATTCCAAATTGTAGCAATTTTTCTGTTAGTCATCATAAATTTATGATATGACTATCTGGAATTTTTGTCTACTTTTGTAGATGGCTGGCGGCGACTGTGAGTCACAGGTGTTCGCCAATGTACCCGAGGGGTTTTCCAAGCTCCTCGTCTCCATCTCCAAGATCGCGATCGGGCCATCGACTCGTCCGGAGTTCACACTCTACCAGCACAAGCTCAGCGACAACGTGTCTATGCACCAGGCCTCGGTGCAGTTCAAGGGAGGGCGTGCTGAATCACGCCACGTCTCTTCCTTCGATGAAGACTCGTCGCTACCGCTACCTCCCCTGCCACGTGCCATACACTTGTCACTATGCATTTGCTTGCGCTAGGGGAGAGAGAGATGAAGCTATTGAGATGATTGTTGAGTATCTCAAGGCTCTTGAGGCAGCTTTTGATAACCTCGTGGACGACTTTGTGGCTGCTCGTATGGACTCTGTTCAGGCCTGTGTCGCCAACGGGAGGGAGCTCCTCCATACAGCACCACCACTGTCGTACATCTCGTCTGCAGCATCATATGCACCTGCCGTCATGGCCACCGCACGCCGCCTGCCTACCACTGAGGAGTTTGACCGAGTTATTGCTCCTACCCCAGTTAGTGCTGCACCACCTGCCACACCCGCACCAGCTCCACAGCCCAGTACTCCCCGCTTAGAGCCTATTCTTGAGGAGGAGGTTGAGTCTCCAGCACCTCGTCTGAGACTTACCATCGGCAGGCCGAGAGACGTTCTTACCATCTCCGACTGAGTACGCCGAGCAGAAATGTGATGAAGCAGCATGTATGATATGTTTATATTTATATAGGCTTGGTGAGAAGTAGTCTGTGTGCGCATCATGTAGGAATTCGGAGAAGTGCACTAGCTTAAATAACATGTCAGGAGTGTGTACGCGCATCCTGAGTCATGTATTGTATAATTATTGCTTGCTTGTAAGATTTGTACTGTGCGGTCCTTCTCCATGCGCAATCATATATTTTCTTGAAAAAAATCCTGGAGTATTTAAATTTTTGCATTTGCAAAATTATTTATTTTTGCCACGCAGATTTTCTCATCTGTTCTGCAAAAATACCCCAGAGTGGAAAATGCATCGTCCCTGGACTCGTTCCATGCCATGTCCGCCAGAAGAAAATCATGGTACACAGACAGGTAACAATTTCACACAGGGACAGTCAAGTCAACGGGACAGTGAAGCCGCATTTTCTCAAGTATGCCGCCTTTATGAGAAAAGCCAGCAGCAGCATCAAGAGACGATGAATCATATTATCAATATGGGAAATCATCGCAAACCATACCAGCAACATTCCAAATTATCTGAGCTGCAAAAGACACGTCCCCCAACTTTCTCTCACACCGATAAACCTCTTGAGGCCGATGATTGGCTTCGAGACATTGAGAGGAAATTAATTATTGTGAAATGTTCGGACCATGAGAAGGTACTTTATGCACCTCACTACCTCACTGGAGCAACTGCATCGTGGTGGGAAAATTTCCTACACATGCACCCCGATGAAAACAACATCACCTGGGAGGAATTTAAGGAAAACTTTCGTGGGGCGCACATTCCCAAAAGTGTTATGAAGATCAAGAAAAGGGAGTTTGATGACCTCAAGCAGAGAAGCATGACAGTGACTGAGTACAATAGTCAGTTTACTCAATTATCTCGCTATGCCAATGAAGAACATATGACTGAAAATAAAAAGATGGAAAGATTTCTGGACGGTCTTGCACCAGCACTAAAATGCCAGCTGGTCGTTCACACCTTTTCAGATTTCAAGACGCTTGTGGACAAGACCATTACACTGGAAAATGAGCGCCGCAGCTTGGATGATATTCGCAAGCGCAAAAGGGACAAGACTGCTCATTCTCGCAACAACAAGAACAAGAATGATTTTCAGAGAAACGGGGCGAACAAATCCTCAACCATAGTTCCTCGCCCAAATAAAAAAATTCATGCAAGGGACAAGGAATTTACGTATCGCCCAGGCGTTACCGGCTTCGCCTGTGGAGAAGAAGGACATTATGCAAAGCAGTGCCCAAAGCCAAGAAAGTCGGCTCCCAAGCCGAACAACATTGGAAATAATTCAGCTCCCAAGCACAACAACTTCAACCCCAATAACAATCACAGGAAGGGTCACGTGAACAATGTGGCCAAGGATGAAGCACAGAATGCTCCGGACATCGTACTCGGTACGTTCCCTGTCAACACAATACCTGCCACGGTTTTGTTTGATTCTGGAGCCTCTCACTCGTTCATTTCCAAGAAATTTGCTTTGCAACATGATTTTCCGATCCTTCCGTTGGAAAATTCTATGACCATAAAGACCTCGGGAACTAAGCAAATCACTCAAAGTTACTGCCAGGGTGTGATTATCGAGATTAAAGGATTAAAATTTTGGGCAAACCTCATTGTGTTGGAACAAGACGGACTGGATGTTATTCTTGGAATGGATTGGCTAACAACAAATAAAGGTTTTATTGATTGCTTCAATGGGACTGTGATTCTCACCCATCATCATGGGAAGACAATCAAAATTGCAGCCATAGAGAGACTAGCCCCACCACATGCAAGACTAAACAGTGTGGATATTTCAGAATTAAGTAAAGTTCCAGTGGTGTGTGAGTTTCCTGATGTATTTCCCGAAGAGCTACTAGGTATGCCACCAGACCGGGAAATAGAGTTCATCATTGAACTAGCACCTGGCACCACTCCCATTTACAAGAAACCATACAGAATGGCACCATCCGAGCTGGTAGAATTGAAGAAGCAAATAAAAGAATTACTAGAAAAAGGTTATATCAGACCCATCTCGTCACCAAGGGGTTCACCAGTATTATTTGCCAAGAAAAGAGATGGAACACTGAGATTATGTATAGACTATCGGGCACTCAACATTGTCACCATTAAAAACAAATATCCGATGCCACGGATAAATGAATTATTTGACCAGCTCGCACAAGCCAAGGTTTTCTCAAAAATTGATTTGAGGTCAGGATATCATCAATTAAAAGTACGGACCGAAGATATTCCTAAAACGGCATTCACCTCCAGATACGGATTATATGAATTTACAGTAATGTCGTTCGGATTGACTAACGCCCCCGCATATTTTGTCCATCTCATGAACAAAGTGTTTATGAAATATATGGACAAATTTGGTGTGGTGTTCATTGATGATATTTTGATATATTCCAAGACACCAGAAGAACATGCTGAACATCTCAGAATTGTACTGGGAGAATTAAGGAAACATCAATTGTACGCCAAATTCAGCAAATGTGAACTCTGGTTAAAATAAGTTGGTTTTCTAGGTCACGTACTTACTCAAGAAGGTGTTGCCGTGGACCCAGAAAAAGTCAAGGTTGTACTTGAGTGGAAACAACCGGCCAACGTAACAGATATACGGAGCTTTCTGGGAATGGCTGGATATTATAGAAGATTTATTGAGGGATTTTCCACCATAGCAAAACCTATGACACAGCTACTCAAGAAAGAAAAGAAATTTGTGTGGCCTGAAGCCTGCGAGAAAAGTTTCCAAGAATTAAAGAAGAAATTAACAACAGCACCGGTATTAATCGTGCCAGACATACACAAAAAATTTGAAGTGTATTGCGACGCGTCCAGAAAAGGCCTCGGATGCGTACTAATGCAAGAAGGCAAAGTAGTCGCCTATGCTTCCAGGCAACTACGTCGGCATGAAGAAAATTATCCTACTCATGACTTGGAGATGGTAGCAGTAATTCATGCACTCAAAGAATGGCGACATTTTCTACATGGAAACCGTTGTGAAGTATATACGGACCATAAAAGTCTCAAATATATTTTCACACAGCCGGAACTCAATTTACAGCAACGACGCTGGTTGGAATTAGTGAAGGATTATGATGTTGGTATTCACTACCATCCAGGCAAGGCAAATGTCGTGGCAGATGCTTTCAGTCGAAACCCAAGCTCGAACAGCGGCAGTCTACAAAATTTAAGACCTGAGTTTCAGCGGGAGTTTGCCAAACTCAACATGGTGTTAGTCACAGAAGGCACTGTGGCAAATTTGGAAATTCAGCCCACCTTGATGGAACAAATTAAAGAAGCTCAGCACGGACACCCCAGCATCGAAGGCATAAAAAGAAAAGTGAGTATGGGCAAGGCCTCAGAATTTGTCATAGACGACAAGGGAATATTATGGTAAGGAGACAGGCTATGCGTACCAAATATAGAGGACCTCAAACAACAAATTTTGGCCGAAGCCCACACCGCTCCATATTCGATCCACCCAGGAGGAACCAAAATGTACAAGGACATTCAGGAAAAAAATTGGTGGCACGGTATGAAAAGGGATATAGCCACATTTATTGCATGTTGTGATTCATGTCAGCGCATTAAAGCCGAACACCAAAAACCAGCGGGACTATTACAGCCAAACAGAATACCTGAATGGAAGTGGGACGAAATTGGACTGGATTTTATTGTCGGACTACCTCGGTCACGACACGGAAATGATGCCATATTGGTCATCACCGACAGGTTAACCAAAGTGGCACATTTTATTCCAGTAAAGACAACCCACACCACACAGAAGCTTGCCAGACTTTATCTCGCCCGTATTGTTTGTTTACATGGGGTTCCCAAGACCATACTATCAGACAGAGGCACTCAATTCGTCTCCAGATTTTGGGATCACCTACAACGAGCTCTGGGAACTCAGCTAGTATTCAGCACAGCATACCACCCTCAGACTGGAGGACGAACTGAATGCGTGAACCAAATTCTAGAGGACATGCTGAGAGCATGTGTTCTCACCTATGGAACCAGTTGGGAAGAAAGCTTGCCGTACGCCGAGTTCGCATACAACAACAGTTTCCAAGCCAGTCTACAAATGGCACCTTTTGAAGCCTTGTATGGGCGAAGATGTCGTACCCCACTTAATTGGTCAGAGACAGGAGAGAGCCGGATCTTCGGCCCAGACATGCTCAAGGAGGCCGATGAAAAAGTTAAACTAATCAGGGACCGACTCAAGGCAGCCCAAAGCCGACAAAAGAGCTATTATGATCAAAAACATCGTGAAGTCAGTTTCGAACCAGGTGAATATGTGTACCTACGAGTATCCCCAATGAGGGGCCTGCAAAGATTCAAAGTTAAGGGAAAGCTAGCACCACGATTCATTGGACCCTTCTGTGTAATTGCACGAAGAGGCACAGTGGCCTACCAGCTAGACCTACCCGAATGACTGTCAGACGTCCATGACGTGTTCCACATCTCACAGTTAAGGAAATGTGTGAGCAACCCACAGAAGCATGTATCTCATGAGAGCATTGACGTTCAACCAGACCTCACATACAGGGAACGTCCAATAAAAATATTGGAGGAGTCTGAAAGAAGGACCCGTCAGAATACAATCAAATTTTTCAAGGTTCAGTGGAGCAATCGCACCGAGGATGAGGCAACATGGGAAAGAGAGGATTTTCTTCGGGCAGAGCACCCACACCTATTTGAGGATCAGTTGAAATCTCTGGGACGAGATTTTTCCTAAGGGGGTAGGTGTTGTAACACTCCAAAATTTTGATTTGGTTTTTACAAAAATCTTTATTTGATTTAAAGGAGGTTATTTGAAATTTTCTTATAAATATTTTGATGAAAAACCTATTTTTACAACCTTCCTCAAATTTGGTTCTGGTCTTGAGGGTTTTCAGCCTGTGTTGTTTCAACACAAGTACCACTGAGGTATTTTGCTATTTCTTTTATTAAAAGGAGTTCCTATGAAAATTGGATTTAATTTTTCCCTCTTCATAAACTCCTATGTCACTCTTTTGCCATGACCTCCATTTCAAATTTTCTTCCTAGACTCTCCTCCATACCTTAGTATCAAGCCCTGCATTCATTCCAGCAAGTTTCAACCCCTCTTAAGACTTATTTTTATTTATTTTCCCCTCAAACTAATTTCTGTTAATTATGTTGGACCCTTGGGATTTACAAAGGAAGTATCTGATTCCTTTGAGCTTTGACTCCAAGTAAATTCTACTAGCTACACCTTAGTACCCCTCAACCTATTTCACCAAAGAACTGCTGGTCCACAGTTCAAAATTTTCAAAATTTGTTTATTGCAAATTTGGACCAGATTTGCTGTTTTTGATGAAATCCATTCTTTCACTCTTTCAAAAATTCTGAGAAAAATCAGGGAGCCTCTAGAAGACCCAATAGATAAGTCCTCCAAGTTTCAGCTCAAGAAAAGTTTCTATGAGCCTCTAGCATTTCGTCGAATAGGTGGCATGCACTGTTTTTGTCTGATTCAGTCAAAATTCAGTAAGCTTCAGAAAGTTCAGACTTTTTCAGAGAAACTTCGTCAATCTCAGCAGTAGCAGAAGTGGCGCCTTGCTCCCTGTTCCTCCATCTTATCCAGAACGCCGCATGGTCGGTTGGCCGCTTGTGGGCGCCGGTGGTGAGCTGGCACGCCGGCCCCGACCCCTCCCACGGCAACAGGGCCGTCGACCGCCATCGCCAGAAGCATCCCCTGCAGAATGCCGTAGCATAGCGCCGCCCAAACCACCAGGGACCTTCGCGTGGCTGTCACCCACCTGCACGCGCACGGCAGGGCCGTCGGCGTGGCCTGGGCAGTGCAGAGCACGCTCTCTGCACCCGCCGTGGCCCCGACCCCTCCCACGGCAACAGGGCCGTCGGCCGCCATCTCCAGAAGCATCCCCTGCAGAATGCCGTAGCATAGTGCCGCCCAAACCACCAGGGACCTCCGCGTGGCCGTCACCCACCTGCACGCGCATAGCAGGACCGTCGGCGTGGCCTGGGCAGTGCAGAGCACGCTCTCTGCACCCGCCGTGGCCATAAGCCCCTGCATAACCAGCATGGTTTAGTGCTAAAATGGAACCACTGTGATCGTAGGAACCTGCCTGCAGCCATAAATCCCCTGCTAACCCTTTGCCTCGCCGTAATTGCTCGCCGGAGTAATCGCACTTTCGGCAACCGCCTCGGGCCGGCTATAAATAGGACCCCAGAGCCCCCTCGCAACCCAGCACCACTCCACCTCTCCCTCTAGTCGCGCCACGCTCCTCAGAAGACCTCGGGAAGGTCTCATTCCCCGACTCCGGCCGCCCCGATCCGCTTCGGGCTCCGGTGAAATCCTCTCTGGTGAGCCAGCCTCAGTGCCCCAAATCGTGCCAGTATCCTCCTAGTGCACCCTTAGCCCTAACCCCCGCACCAATTTGACTCTAGGTACCCTCTCCTGAGAGATCCAACCTCGCCCGACGCCGACGTCCGCCGGAGTAGGAGCCGCCGTCGACGTGGTGCTCGTCGACGACCATCTCCACCACCCACCGACGCGGAAGGGCCTGTTTTGTGCGTAGGTGCCCTTAGATCCCCATTCCTCGCCGTGGATCATCGCCGGCGACCACCGCGGGTCTCTGTCGCTGATGGCTTTTTCAAACCTGACGAGTGGGACCCCCTCGTCAGGGTTTTATTCTTTTCGAACCATTTTCTAAAGGCGCCTTCGGGCTGAGCGTGTTTTCTTCTCTGGATGGCGTATTTCTAACCGAAACGTTTTCTGTTTATTCAATCTAGCCCCTGGATTATTTCTGTTCTTAACAGACTAGTCCCTGGACTTATTTTCTTTATATCTTTTAAACAGAAAATTATTTTGAGTTGATTCTTTTTCTGTCACCCTTATTTTTCAGTCTGGTTTTTTATAGTTTTTATTCAAAAATATTTTGAGACAACTTTTATACGCGCACGGTATTTACGTAGAACTCAGTATTTTATGTGGAGTAGATACCGAAGAAGGAGACGCTGCCGTCAACATCGCCGAGCTAGACTCCGACTACGTTGATCTAGGCAAGCATGTTTGAACCTTTGATATGATGAGTGTATTTCATGTTTGCTTGAATGGTTATTCTCATGGCATGTTTATATAAGCATATGATGAATGTTATATTTCATGCATGATAAGTTGCAAGTGAGCTACAAACTTGATGTGATCATGAATGATGAAACAACCTAGTCATGTGGTGACATGATAGGTTGTAGGCTGGTATTGTTGGAGCATGCCAGTATTATAACAAATTGTTTAAACTCCAGTGTTGACATAGATCGAGTCTTGTTCCCGTTCGCCTTATTTTCGTGCTGCCACATGTTTTCTGCAAAGAATACGGTTTAGTAAGTTGCAAACCTCTTTCCATGTACACACCAAATAGAGGGGCCGTGATGAGGGTTCCATGGCCCTGGATTAAAGCCCGTCATCCGGTCAGGGGGCATGGGTGTTTCCGGTTGGGACCGAGAGGGGGGCACCCCTTAGTAGCGCGCGTTATAAATTTGATCCCATGCTATTCGAGGTGTTGGCCTCCCCGTCTCAAAGTTTTTCTTGAACGTTGCCTAGGGTGATACCTGGCATCGGGATGTGAAATGGGTGTGTACTGGTTAGGTGTGTTTTCTTCTAAAATACCGTAGACGGAACTAGTCCTTGGTGACTACTGAAATCCGTTGGCTGTGGGTAAAGAGTACAATCTCTGCAGAGTCAAAACTATTCGAATAGCCGTGTCCACGGTCAAGGACGTTGGTTGACAGGTCAAGTGTCGGTCTCAGTGTCAGTCTCTGGAGAACTAATATGTTAAATGACAGAAGTAAACTTGGCTGAATATTGTTCATGTGGATGGACTAACTTGTTTATTATTGTGATGTGCCGAGTATTCCTTGGGATGGTGTTACCTCCTGGATTACTCATATTCGAATGTTGAAATATAAGCCCTTTATGTGATGTCGCTCAGACGTCCGACTGTGGCATTCTTGTTATTTATTTTCAGTATAAGCCCTTTATGTGATGTCGCTCAGACGTCCGACTGTGGCATTCTTGTTATTTATTTTCAGTATAAGCCCTTTATGTGATGTCGCTCAGACGTCCAACTGTGGCATTCTTGTTGTTTGCTTTCATTATAAGCCCTTTATGTGATGTCGCTCAGACGTCCGACTGTGGCATTCTTGTTATTTATTTTCAGTACAAGCCCTTTATGTGATGTCGCATCAGACGTCCGACTGTGGCATTCTGTTGTTTACTTTCTTTATAAGCCCTTTATGCGATGTCGCTCGGACGTCCGACTGTGGCACGTACTGATTATTTATTTTCCAGTATAAGCCATTTATGTGGTGTCGCCCCGACGCCCGACTGAGGCATGTTTATTTATTCTTACCTTTCGAGGCGTCGCTTCAGACACCCGATCGGTCTTATTCTATTTTATTGGGATTTCGGGAGGACTACCGCCTGACTTCCTTTTTATTTATCTTGCTGTGCAGATTTAATGCCTGTGTGTGTATTATTAATCTACTCATGTGAATTATGTTTGCATTTGTTATATCTTATGTCCAAACTGTCTTGCGAGTACATTCAAAGTACTCACCTGGCTTGTTGATTTGGCCAGATGTTGACGAAGGCGATCTTATGGATGAAGAGTAGGATAGCGAGTCCGACGCCTAGAGGAGTCCCAGTCAGTCCCTTGCGATCCTGGAGTTTGCCACTTGTATTATATACGCTTCCGCTACCCAAATAAAATCATCGAGCCTCACCCGACGCTTGATGAGCTGTAAGATATTAGAGTCATGTCACTCACTCCATTGTGACATATCCACCACATCCATATATTGCGAGTCAGTAGTTATGCCACCATATCCATTGTGTCATATCCACCTTTATGCTTAATATTGGCGTGCTTGTAATAAATTGTTGAGCGGCCTCAGCTCAACCCTGTATAATATTAAGTACTACTGGATTTCTGTATCAGGGATTTGTCTACCAGTACGAATGATTTTCTGTGCTGGTCTGACTGAAGGGGCGATTTTTCATTAATTATTTTATTGAAAAACCGGTCCTGACATCTACCCAGCAAGAACAACGCGAGGGCCGTCCACTGCTTAGCCCGACGACACTGGGGGTGGTGGTTAGGGAAGTTATGGCGGCCGGCTCACTACCGCCACCTGTCAAGAAGCAAAGGAGGAGACCGGAGAGGAAAGGCTCTAAAGGCGCCAGAGCTGCTTCAAGCAGCCAGCCGCCTCTGAAGCCCCGGGAGGTAGACAGAATACCTGTCGTAGGTGCGGAGTGTTTCCATGTCGCCGGCCACCCGATCCTACCTCAAAAAGCGCTGGAGGACATACTAAACAATGATCTAAGGAGACTTCATGATGATGTGGTGGCCAGAGAGAAAATCCTTCTCATCTAGGAAAAACTAGGATACCCGCTTTACGCGGCTCAGGTTCCGGGTGGGAGGTTATACGTCGATAGATGTCCCGCGGATAAGTTCATCCTGTGATTTGACTGCATCTACGACATGTTCCACATGACCAAGCTGGATTTTCAGTTCAGCCGCATGGATGCGTTGTATCTCAACTACATCATCAGGCGCGAGAACATAAAATATATCTGCGTCGCAGACCCGTACTATATGCACGAGAGCTTCTTGGCAGTCTGCAAAGAGCATCGTGACTATGCGAGCAAGTACGTCGGCGAGTTCATGGTCGCTAATAAGGACAAGGAAACGATTCTCCTGCCTTATCATCCCACGTAAGTCATCCGCGGATATCCTTTCGTAAGTTTTAATCACTCCTTTGCAAGCATGGAGGCTAATTTGAGGTGTACTTATTTTGCGCGGCGGGGGGGGGGGCGTCCTCATCTGTCTGTACCACAATACTCCCATGCTCTGTACTTGAACTCAGCGAAGAACATCAAGAAGAGGGATTACACGCACATAAAGAGTGTTCTCGATAGTGCCATTTTAACCTTCAGCCTTAGTGGTGGATATATCCAGGTGAAAAAGTACAGGAATAGAGGGCCGGCTTTCGGCCATAAGACCGACTTCTGCTGCATCCAGCAACCGAACGATAGTAAGGCTGATGGATTCTACCTCATGCATCACATGATCGAGTACAGAAGGGATAATCAAGGCCTTCGCATGTCATCTACTTCCAGCGATGCCGAGATTGTCAACTGGGCCACAAGCATAGGAAGGACACCAGATCATCGAATCTGAGCTGAGTTTTATCACGTACAGTGTGAACTTGCCCAAGTGATCATGAATGAGGTCCTCGAAAAATCAGGGATGTTCTACCATGGACCAATGAGTCGGGAGGATGTCCGAACACTGCTTAGCGCTCAGCGTCTGGACCTGAAGCCTTTCACGAAGCTCGGGTGCTTCCTCCCTGACTATGAAGATTGGAGCGCCGACATGGAGGAGTGATTGACGATGACAATGTGTATGTTTAATTAGTAATACTGTCTTTCTATGAACTAGCGTAGATCGCTCTAGTTAATTAGTTTGGGTATGAGGAACTTCCTTATTTATGTTTACTATAGGTTGCTTGTATTTTGCTAACTATGCCTCTTTGTGTTTCTCAAGTACATTATGTTGCATATTATCGTTGAATTCATCAACTTACGATGCAGGTACATAGATCGGAGATGGCGAAGGACTGCTACGCCGTATTCATTGGGAGGGTTCATGGAGTGTACGACCACTGGCCAGACGCTCAGGCCCAGGTGGACAGGTACCCGGGCGCTAGCCACAGAGGGTTCGACAGTAGAGCCGAAGCGGAAAATAGATACTTGAGGTGGACGCTCCGGCAAGAGAGGGAGCGAAACCGGTGCCTCAAGAAGTACTACTTAGTCGCGCTCTTGCTCATACTGATCGCTCTTCTCTTCTACATCATGGTTTAGAGATAGAGATGATGAAACTTGTGTGTGTGCCATGACTATGCAGTTGCATTTATTCGAGACATGACATGACTTGTGTATCGCTATTTTCGAGATGTGATGATATTTGTGTTGGAGGTGTGATACGTCTCCATCGTATCTACTTTTCCAAACTCTTTTGCCCTTGTTTTGGACTCTAATTTGCATGATTTGAATGGAACTAACCCGGACTGACGTTGTTTTCAGCAGAATTGCCTTGGTGTTATTTTTGTGCAGAAATAAAAGTTCTCGGATTGACCTAAAAATTTACGGAGAATATTTTTGGAATTAATAAAAATACTGGCGAAAGAATCAACTAGAGGGGGTCCACCCATTGGCCACAAGCCAGGGGGGCGCCCCCCCCCTAGGGCGCTCCCAGGTGGCTTGTGGGCCCCCTGTAACTCCTCCGACCTCAACTCCAACTCCATATAACCCTATTCGGGGAGAAAAAAATCGGAGAGAAGAGTTCATCGCGTTTCACGATACGGAGCCGCCGCCACCTCCTGTTCTTCCTCGGAAGGGCAGATCTGGAGTCTGTTTTGGGCTCCGTAGAGGGGAAATCGACGCCGTCGTCATCACCAACCATCCTTCATCACCAATTCCATGATGCTCACCGCCGTGCGTGAGTAATTCCATCGTAGGCTTGCTGGACGGTGATGGGTTGGATGAGATTTACCATGTAATCGAGTTAGTTTTGTTAGGGTTTGATCCCTAGTATCCACTATGTTCTGATATTGATGTTGCTATGACTTTGCTATGCTCAATGCTTGTCACTAGGGCCCGAGTGCCATGATTTCAGATCTGAACCTATTACGTTTTCATCAATATATATGTGTTCTTGATCCTATCTTGCAAGTTGTAGACACCTATTACGAGTTATGATCCGCATCCCCCAGGGGTGACAATAACTGGGATTCTTTCCGGTGATTACCATAGTTTGAGGAGTTCATGTATTCACTAAGTGCTAATGCTTTGGTCCAGTTCTCTATTAAAAGGAGGCCTTAATATCCCTTAGTTTCCATTAGGACCCCGCTGCCATGGGAGGGTAGGACAAAAGATGTCATGCAAGTTCTTTTCCATAAGCACGTATGACTATATATGGAATACATGCCTACAATATATTGTTGAATTGGAGCTAGTTCTGTGTCACCCTATGTTATAACTGTTGCATGATGAATGCCATCCGACATAATTATCCATCACTGATCCATTGCCTACGAGCCTTTCACATATTGATCTTTCCTACGTTACTTTTCCGTTGCTACTGTTACAATCACTACAAAACTGCTACTGTCACGTTTGCCATCGTTACCATTACTTCCATACTAATTTGCTACTAAATACTTTGCTGCAGATATTAAGTCTTTCAGGTGTGGTTGAATTGACAACTCAGCTGCTAATACTCGAGAATATTCTTTGGCTCCCCTTGTGTCGAATCAATAAATTTGGGTTGAATACTCTACCCTCGAAAACTGTTGCGATCCCCTATACTTGTGGGTTATCAAGACCCATTTCTGGCGCCGTTGCCGTGGAGCATAGCTCTATTCTCTGAGTCACTTGGGATTTATATCTGTTGATCACTATGAAGAATCTGAAGGACCCAAAAACCAAGATCTATCCCTCTACTACGAGGGGAGGTAAGGAACTGCCATCTAGCTCTGCACTTGATTCACCTTCTGTTATGAGTAAATTTGCGACACCACCACCTGCTATTGATTCTGATATGTCGCAAGTAATTGATGATGCCACTTCTGCTATGCATGATGCTTCTGATGATACTTTGCTTGATAATATTGTGCCACTGGGTGAATTTCTTGATGAACAAATTGCTAGAGTCAATGCTGAAACTGATGATATTTTTGAAACTGATGAAATTATTGAAACTGAACACTATTAGACACCTGCTAGACCTAGCTCTCCTAGATATGAATTGCCTAATATACTTAAGGGTTATGTTATGGAGGGAGAGGTTGCTAGGGACTTTCTTGCTTGTAAGGATAGAGATGATCTTAAGAAATTACTATGCAAGTGGAAGGAAAAATCTTTGAATGCTAGAATGCAATATGACCCTAAGTTTGCTACTTCACCTATCTTTGTTACTGATAAGGATTATGAATTCTCTGTCGATCCTGAGTTAATTACTTTGGTTGAATCTGATCCTTTAAACGGTTATGAATCTGAAACTGTTGTGGCACATCTTACTAAATTGAATGATATAGCCACCCTATTTACTCATGAGGAAAAAATTCGTTATTACTATATTCTTAAGTTGTTTCCTTTCTCATTAAAGGGTGATGCTAAGATATGGTTTAATTCTCTTTCTCCTGGTTGTGTGCGTAGTCCCCGGGATATGATATATTACTTCTCTGAAAAATATTTTCCTGCCCATAAGAAACAAGCTTCCTTGCAGGAAATATTTAACTTTGTGCAAATTGAAGAAGAGAGTCTCCCACAAGCTTGGGGGAGGCTTCTCCAATTACTTAATGCTTTGCCTGATCATCCTCTCAAGAAAAACGAAATACTTGATATCTTTTATAATAGACTAACCGATGCTTCTAGGGACCACCTAGATAGTTGTGCTGGTTGTGTTTTCAGGGAACGAACTGTTGAACAAGCTGAACTACTATTGAATAATATATTGAGCAATGATAATGATTGGACTATTCCCGAACCACCTCCAAAGCCCACTCCGAAGAAAAGAGGTATTCTATTTCTCAGTCCTGAAGATATGCAAGAGGCAAAGAAATCTATGAAAGAAAAAGGTATTAAAGCTGAAGATGTTAAGAATCTACCACCTATTGAAGAAATACATGGTCTTTATAACCCGACACAGGTAGTAGATTTGATGAAGGTGATATTCCTTATAATAAGTCTGCTAGCCAATGCTTGGATGAGTTTGATAACTTTATTGTTAAGCAAGAAAATTTCAATGCTTATGTTAGTAGACAATTGAAACATAATGTTTACATGCTTGATCGCTTAGGTGATTATATGAGTAGAACTATTAATGATCTTAAGCTTATTAGTAAACATGCTTCCATGGTAACTACTCAAGTAGAACAAGTACTTAAGGCACAAAATGATTTGCTTAATGAGATCAATGGTAAGAACAATGATCATTCTGTTAGAGTTGTGACTAGAGGTGGTAAAATGACTCAGGAACCTTTGTATCCTGAGGGCCATCCTAAGAGAATTGACCAAGATTCTCAGAGAATTAACACTGATGCACCTAGTCGTCCCAGTAATAAAAGGAAAAAGAATGATGATAGGACTTTGCATGCTGCTAGTGAACATGTTATAGATACACCTGAAAACCCAAATGATATTTCTATTTCTGATGCTGAGACACAATCTGGTAATGAACATGAGCCTAGTGATAATATTAATGATGATGTTCATGTTCATGCTCAACCTAGTAATGATAATGATGTGGAGATTGAACCTGCTGTTGGTCTTGATAACCCACAACCTAAGAATAAAAGATATGATAAAAGAGACTTCGTTGCTAGGAAGCATGGTAAAGAAAGAGAACCTTGGGTTCAGAAACCCATGCCCTTTCCTCCTAAACCATCCAAGAAAAAGGATGATGAGGATTTTGAGCGCTTTGTTGAAATGCTTAGACCTGTCTTTTTGCGTATGCGCTTGACTGATATTCTGAAAATGTCTCCTTATGCTAAGTATATGATGGAAATTGTGACTAATAAAAGAAAGATACCGGAAGCTGAGATTTCCACCATGCTTGCTAATTATACCTTTAAGGGTGGAATACCAAAGAAACTAGGAGATCCCGGAGTACCTACTATACCATGCTCTATTAAAAGAAACTATGTTAAAACTGCTTTATGTGACCTTGGAGCTGGTGTTAATGTTATGCCTTTATCTTTGTATCGTAGACTTGATTTGAATAAGTTGACACCTACTGAAATCTCTTTGCAAATGGCTGATAAATCAACTGCTTTACCCATCGGTATTTGTGAGGATGTGCCTGTCGTAGTTGCAAATGTTACTATCCTAACGGACTTTGTTATTCTTGATATTCCCGAGGACGACAGTATGTCGATCATCCTTGGTAGACCTTTTTTGAATACTGCAGGGGATGTTATTGATTGCAACAAGGGCAATGTCACTTTTCATGTTAATGGTAATGAGCATACGGTACACTTTCCGAAGAAACAACCTCAACTTCATAGTATCAACTCCATTGGAAAAATTTCAACGATTATTATTGGAGATTTTGAATTCCCTCTCCCTACTGCCAAAAAGAAATATGATATACTTATTGTTGGGGACATGCATATCCCCATTGAGGTAACCTAGTGTTATTCGAAAATTCTCCGGTTCCGTGTCACTCGAAAAAAGTTTGTCAATAAGACTTGATCAACCTTATTGATGGATTCTTTTTGATGAGCACGAGATGGATGAATTTAGGAGGCACAACCTTCTGTACCCAACTTTTACTCTCTGTTATTTAGATTAAATTAAGTAAAAATACTATTATTTTTCTGTTTTCTGAATTATCTGTGCAATAAAAAAAGTGACCTGAAAATAAAAGTTCTCCAAATGCCCTGAAAATGTAGTATGATTTTTTCTTCAATATTTAAGAATTTCTGGCACTGAGAACACATCAGGGGGCTACACCAGTGGGCCACAAGCCTACAGGGCGCGCCCACCCCCCTGGGCGCGCCCCCCTGGCTTGTGGGTCCCACGTAGGCCCCCCTCACTTATTCCAGCAACCATCCACTTCGTCTTCCTCCAGAAAAAATCCGACCATTGCTCAAGCCCGTGTTCTAGCTCATTTTGCTGCCATTTTCGATCTCCTTGTGCAAAGCTCCATTTGCAAAACTGTTTTGGGGGATTGATCTTCGAGAAAGAAAGATGTTGAGGAGAATATACCAAGGTGGTTCCTCAAGTGCGGCCTTGTGAATGGCCGTCGGATCAATTCATGGTTCATGCCGGTTTCAAGGAAGAATTTTACGCGTACATACGAAATGCTGGCCTTGAAGATTTCGTTTCAGACCAATGCAAGCAATATTATCAGCTCACTGATTCCTTCGTGCGGAGGTTTGAATTTTCATCCAGGCGTAATACGCATTCTGTTCTATTAAATCTTTATGATGAATCTTATACTATGGTCCTAGAAGATTTTAACCGTGCATGCAAAATTCCACAATGGGGCAGCCATAGTGATCCTCACAAAACTGAATATAATGATTTTTTTGCTAGCATCACTGTGGGAGAAACTAGAAACATTACACAGGCTACCTTGGGGAGCATTCACTTTCCTGCGATACATTATTTTGCTCTCTTCATAGGTAGATGTATTAACGGTAAACATGATCATAGCCACCTTTGCGTACCTGATCTTAGTATTCTTAAGAGTGCGGTAATGGGTGATAGACGATATAACTTGGGGGCTATTATTGCTAGGAGACTACATAAAAATGCTAAGGATGGAGATTTCTTTGGCGGGATTTATGCCACTCATGTAACTAATTATCTTGGGGTACCCATAAGGGGGAATGATATTGAGTTACCGCCTGCTTTTCTTGATTATGAGGCTATGGTGCGCTACCAGTTTCTTGAGAGGAACGAACAGTCCTTCCTGTACCGACTAATTTTTTATAGACAGCGTGATGTCCATATTACCCTTCCTGCTCCTGCCTTCTTTAACTTTCAGGAAAAACGGAGACACTTTATAACCAGAGAGGAGGCAAACGAGTACGAGAGAGAGGCGGAAGCCGCTCGCCTCCGCGCTGCAGCCGTTCAGGCGGTAGCCGCCGCAGCCCAGTACAACCCCAACTATCACTTTGGATATTAACCAGGACAGTTGTGGCCATAGACCAACTTAGGCCAAAAGCCTAAGCTTGGGGGAGTACGTATTTCTCACCGACATTACATTCATGTTCACACACTCATCTTAATAGTCGGTGCTAATACTTTTTCATTGAATCATCCATGGTATTTTATTTCTTCTTTCCGCTTTCTTTTTGTGTGCTTAATTAACCTTGAGAAAATCCAAAAAAAAATAGTTCTAGCTTTACCTCCTAGTTTGTTTAGTTGTAGCATTAAAAGAAAACCCAAAAAGATTTCTCGTTCTTCTTTTGCTTGTTGGGAGCTTTCCCGTGTAAATAGTTTTTCTCGTTCTTGTTTTAAAATTTATTTTCTTTGGGTCGTAAGGAGAAGACCACAATGAAAATGTTGAGTGGCTCTCATATGCATTATTGGCTATCTTACAGAGAGCCCATAATACCTTGTCTTCTCCTTTGAGTTATTGTTTGCAGATTCCAGCTTAGTCCAATGCACGTGCACTCTTATTACTATTCACACCATTCGATCGTGCAAGTGAAAGGCAATAATGACGATATATGATGAAGTGATTGAGATGGAGAAAAGCTGGTATGAACTCGACCTATTTTGTTTTTGTAAATATGATTAGCTCATCGTTCTGAATTCAGCTCCTTATGGATGAAACATGTTTGCAATGACAATTATAGACTATAGTTACTCATGCCATGCCTAATTAGCTAAGAGTGTATCATGGTTTGTCTTGAGTGCCAACATGCATTTTAAAATGGTTGTGATGTAGTATGATAGAATGGTATCCTCCTCTGAATGATTCAAGTGGCTTGACTTGGCACATGTTCACGCATGTAGTTGAAACAAAATCAACATAGCCTCCATGATATTTATTTTCATGGTGATTTATATCCTACTCGTGCTTGCATTCAATGTTGGTTAATCTCAATGCATGTTTATGACTGTTGTCGCTCTCTAGTTGGTCGCTTCCCAGTCTCTTGCTAGCCTTCACCTGTACTAAGCGGGAATACTGCTTGCGCATCCATTTCCATAAACCCAAAGTTGTTACATATGAGTCCACCATACCTACCTATATGCGGTATTTACCTGCCGTTCCAAGTAAATTTGCATGTGCCAAACTCTAAACCTTCAAATAATATTTTGTTTTGTATGCCTGAATCGCTCATGTAGCGACTGAGGGCGGTCAGTATCTTCCATGCTAGGTGGGTTATTCTCACGATATGTGTTGATTCACTATCATTTACGAGAAAGTGGCTGGTATTCGGGATGCCCAGTTCCATGCTCAAAGATCAAATCAAAATATATTGAAACAAAACTCCCCCAGGATTGTTGTTTGTATGGACGGTACCCATGGATTCGGCTTGCCGTGGAGTGTGATTGATTGGTGGAGGGGGAGTAAAAACTTTACCATTCAGTTTGGAAACCGCCTATAATGTATCTAGCATGGAAGATATCGAGATCTCTTGGTTGTTATGTTGACAATGAAAGCATACCACTCAAAATTTTATTCATCTCTGTTTTAGAAAGCTCGAGCTCTGGCACCTCTGCAAATCAATGCTTCCCTCTGCGAAGGGCCTATCTATTTTACTTTACTATTGAGTCATCCTCCTCTTATAAAAAAGCACCAGTTAGAGAGCACCACCGTCATTTGTATGCTTTGTTATTAATTGATATTGAGTATGACTGTGACTGGATCTCTGTTACCATGAATTACAATGTCTAGTCAGTCCTTGTTCTATAGGGGTGCTCTGCATTTATGTTTTGCGGTCTCAGAAAGAGCTAGCGAGATACCATTTTGTTATATTGTATCATGATTGTTTTGATAAAATTGTTGTCATCCGAGATTTATTATTATTGCTCGCTAGTTGTTTATGCCATTAATATGAGTAAATGTGAGACCTAAATGTTATTGTGAATGTGGTTAGTCTATAATCTTTGCTGAAAATCTGAACATCAGTTAGACATATTTACAACAACAAGATCAAACAGAGTTTGTAAAAGTTTTTTCTTTGTCACTTTCAGTTTGTCAACTGAATTGCTTGAGGACAAGCAATGGGTTAAGCTTGGGGGAGTTGATACGTCTCCATCGTATCTACTTTTCCAAACTCGTTTGCCCTTGTTTTGGACTCTAATTTGCATGATTTGAATGGAACTAACCCGGACTGACGCTGTTTTCAGCAGAATTGCATTGGTGTTATTTTTGTGTAGAAATAAAAGTTCTCGGATTGACCTGAAAATTTACGGAGAATATTTTTGGAATTAATAAAAAATATTGGCGAAAGAATCAACCAGAGGGGGTCCACCCATTGGCCACAAGCCAGGCCCCCCCCCCCCTAGGGCGCGCCCAGGTGGCTTGTGGGCCCCCTACAACTCCTCCGACCTCAACTCCAACTCCATATAACCCTATTCGGGGAGAAAAAAATCGGAGAGAAGAGTTCATCGCGTTTCACGATACGGAGCCGCCGCCAACTCATGTTCTTCCTCGGGAGGGCAGATCTGGAGTCTGTTTTGGGCTCCGGAGAGGGGAAATCGACGCCGTCGTCATCACCAACCATCCTTCATCACCAATTCCATGATGCTCACCGCCGTGCGTGAGTAATTCCATCGTAGGCTTGCTGGACGGTGATGGGTTGGATGAGATTTACCATGTAATCGAGTTAGTTTTGTTAGGGTTTGATCCCTAGTATCCACTATGCTCTGAGATTGATGTTGCTATGACTTTCCTATGCTGAATGCTTGTCACTAGAGCCCAAGTGCCATGATTTCAGATCTGAACCTATTATGCTTTCATGAATATATATGTGTTCTTGATCCTATCTTGCAAGTTGTAGACACCTATTACGAGTTATGATCCGCATCCCCCAGGGTGACAATAACTGGGATTTTTTCCGGTGATTACCGTTGTTTGAGGAGTTCATGTATTCACTAAGTGCTAATGATTTGGTCCGGTTCTCTATTAAAAGGAGGCCTTAATATCCCTTAGTTTTCATTAGGACCCCGCTGCCACGGGAGGGTAGGACAAAAGATGTCATGCAAGTTCTTTTCCATAAGCACGTATGATTATATATGGAATACATGCCTACATTATATTGATGAATTGGAGCTAGTTCTGTGTCACCCTATGTTATAACTGTTGCATGATGAATGCCATCCGACATAATTATCCATCACTGATCCATTGCCTACGAGCTTTTCACATATTGATCTTTGCTACGTTACTTTTCCGTTGCTACTGTTACAATCACTACAAAACTACTACTATCACGTTTGTCATCGTTACCGTTACTTCCATACTACTTTGCTACTAAATACTTTGCTGCAGATATTAAGTCTTTCAGGTGTGGTTGAATTGACAACTCAGCTGCTAATACTCGAGAATATTCTTTGGCTCCCCTTGTGTCGAATCAATAAATTTGGGTTGAATACTCTACCCTCGAAAACTGTTGCGATCCCCTATACTTGTGGGTTATCAAGGTGGTGGTATGACGAGTCTCCTGTATGTGTATGATATGATGAGAATAATGTATGTTTATTATGATATGATGAAACTACCGTATAGAGCATGCACAAATACGTAGAGGGGAATTAAATCTTAGCAGTGCTGGTTTAGCAGTAGCGCTGGTAAGTTGTAGCAGTAGCGCTGGTTTATCAGCAGCGCTTGTTGTGAACCAGCGCTACTGCTATCAGTACTTACCAGTAGCGTTGTTTTTTCAGCGCTACTAATAAACACTTAGCTGTAGCGCCTTAGCAGTAGCGCTGCCACCAGCGCTACTACTAAGGGGAAAGCAAGCGCTACTAATAGGCTTTCTCCTAGTAGTGTCTAGGAAGCATCCAGCTTAGTAGGAATCACGAAGGGCCTGGCGCCGTCGACCGCGCGTGCAAACCTGCGTTTCTCATGTTCTTCCGGTCTATAAAAACGTGCCTCCGCCACCCATCCATTTCTCCAGTATCTACTCTTCTCATGCACATGCACTACCCCAAGAATCTACATATCGTAAGCCAATGATCTCTAAATCTAGACCAGTTCTTTATCTTTGTTATTTATCAATTTCTAAAGAGCTGCAAGGTTGATGTATTTTGTTTGGCTATCTCTACTCCTAAAGGGGAGTTGGTAGCTTCTTTGTTGGGTTTTTTTTCGTCTCCCCTCTCACCTTCGTCTGGTTTTTTTTCATCCGGTTTTTTTTTAATGCACGATCTTTTTAAACCGATTTAATCTGCCAATAAGATCATTTTTCTGTATATTTAGTAACTTTTGTATGGAAAGGAATAAATGTTGATCAATCTTTAATTAATTTTCGATATATTTGGTAATTTTCATATTCAATTTTAATCAATTTTCGGTATAGTTGGTAACTTTTGTATGAAAAGAAATAAATCATGATCAATCTTTAATTAATTCATGAAATCTCTTCTTTGGTAAGGCGATAAACTCAAGAAATATCAAATATGCTAATTATGGTAATCAATCAATCCACGTATGGTAAGACTATCTTTATTCTTAAAGGAGCAGTTTGTAAGTCGTTGGTACTCCCGAAATCCTCTCCCACCGATCGAACAACCTCTTTGCCCCCACCGATTTTATCTCCCTCTTAAAAACCAAGCACCAGAAAAAACCATCGGAAGAGGAAACAGAAAAAACCGGCACAGAAACAGAAACAAACGCACGTCTAGCATCAGCATGCTAGCCATCTATGGAAGGAAATCACCCCTGTCGCTCGAAGGAAATCTCCACGATATGGTCCGGTGCCCTGACCCACCCCGCCTTCCTTTCCCCTCCCTACTCTCCACGATCTGATCCAGATCCCTCCTACCAAGTACCCCACCTTCCCCGCCCTTCCATAGTCGGCAAGCGCCTCGTGGGACGCCCTCGTCTTCATCTCCTCCCACCACCTCTCTCTTCCACCAACTAGCATTGCCGGTCCTCTATCGCCATCAGTCGCCATGTACGACGGACCGGCGATCAGGACGAGGTGGAGCATGCTGCAGCGGTGAAGAGGACTACGGCAGCGCTACCATTGTAAACACCAGGCGCCATGCTGGGGATGAGGTGTTGCAGCCCTCGCCTGGAGCTCAAATCCAGCCCGGCGATGACGACGTGCTACCTACCGGTGACGACGACGACATGCTCCGGCCTAACTGCCTCGACCTCGACAAGATCTTGATTAAGCACGCGCGATGGCGTCAGTCGGAGGTAATTAAGCACTCTCTCCTCTTCATCTCCATCTGTATCCTTCTTGTGTATTCTGTCTCCGTGTCGCTGAAGCCACTTGGTGGCGAGGGCGCACGCGGTGATGGGTTTAGTAGGGGTCCGACGGATGGGTAAGGGAGGGCGTAGAGATTACTGTTCCTATGTCAGCGAACATACTGCAAGCGTGTGTGACGAGGACGAACTTGGCATAGGCAATGGTGGGTAGTGGCGCCGATGGTCAGGCGGAGGAGAATACGAGAAACGAAGCCACGGCCGAATCAGGCATGTATAGCTGATCCATGGCTATGCATATTTGTGCCGAAATGGTTCAGATGGTCTTAACTGTAGGTATGTATGTGCTTTCTTTGGATGCATGTATTCTCTTTTGATTATCGGAGAGAAGAGACCTAACTGGGTTTGCAATTAGCACAAACGAACTATTTGAGTCTCAGTTTATCATATTCATGTAGTTAATAACACAACATATGGATTAAAATAAAGATGGCCTGCATTAATTCGTCACTATGTATTTGCTGTAAGAAAAAATAAGTTAGTACAATGACATTGACTTTCAGAGTCAATAAGTCAGTACAATGACATTGACTTTCAGAGTACAATGTTCTGTATTGTATTCATCAGTATATGTTCCTCCGACATGCATGTGCTGTTTTAAATTGTTTATTACACGGAACCCTTCAAAATTATCTTATAATCTGCTTATACAGAACATGATTTCAGTTTGGTGCATTTTCTTGCTTTGTTAGGCTGCGTGGTGTATCAGATTTAGGTCAGTTCAGAGGAAATCTGCGGGAGATTTGTAGGAGATAGCAATAGTTGGCACATGAAACAGCAAAATTTATCAACGGGAGCGGGGGCTTGCTGCTCAATCCCATCCCATCGGACCTAGCTGAATTAGTGCAACATGTCAAGAAAAGTCCAGGTCAGTTTAGGGGAACAACCATGGTCAACGAGGGTTAATGCCATGGGTCATGATTTTCTAACTGTTGTAGTTCATACTTCTACGGTTCTACCTCTTCACCTTTCAATAATGGTCATGTAGAGGATGGAGCAGCTACTCAACATGGATATCATGCCTTTTACCTAGATCATATTGTTGAGTACATTTTGTATGTACACATTCCGGGGCCCCCACATTGTCGATGGTTTGTTGTCAGATGCATTGTTCACGGACACTATTTGCTTAGATTGATTAATTTCTATGAGATCATGATAGTATTTGCACTTTCTGGGAACATACCAGATTAGATTAGCACGAGCTTGAGTAGTGCTGGCCTATTTGGTTTCAATACTTAAATGAGATTAGGGAGGAGCGGTGGGAGGCATCACATTTTGGGTAGCAATTGTGACCCATCTTGGCATGTATTACCTTTTTTTTGCGAATTGCTATTATGTAGTACTAGCAATTATGCCTTTCTTATTTTTTACTTTATTTTTCTCACAATGTGTAGGGTTGGACGATCTGTGTACGGTGTCAACATCACCATCACACTTACTTATGTTCACTTATATGTCAAAGTTCGCAGTGTTTGCATGGATGAGAATTTGAACATAATATATTCCCTTCCATGCGCTTTTTTAGTTGCCTTTCCTTTCGCTTTTCGCTGCCTTGTAGATGAATGAAATATAATTTGCCATGGTAACCCAGATGTGAATTAGTTATCTTGCAAATCACTTAATTTTTTGTTGTAAATTTTATAACTCACATTATTGCGGATCTCAAGGGTATATAAATTTAACACATTTGGTGTTTACCCCGTGTTGCAATGCATGTGTATTTAGCTAGGCCTAACTGTTCCGTCGCCGTGGGCTACACCCCGGGCCTCTCTCCATTCACAACTGCAAGTTGAGGAGAAGCACCATCAACTAGCTTGATTGGGTGTCCATTAGGATTGAAAAGAAGATGAAGTACATGACCGTTGTACCTACTACTGAATTCAGGTATATACATTCATTGTTCATACAATTTTGTCTATTGTTTAACCAAATGATGAATCAGTGCATCTGAAGAAGGACATAGGGTGAGAAGAAGAGAAGTTGTGCGGCTTGGAGTGGGTCAGAATTTTCTAGCTGGAAATTAGGGATTTCCAGGAAGAGCAACAGAGAAAAATCCATGTGATCAAGGTACCTCTATATCCTCAATCCTACTAGGAAAGTTTTCAGATTATACTGGTTCCAAGTTGAGATTGTTTGTAGAGAAATCCGGATAGTTGGATATTTAGTACCATACGGGGGTTTATATATTTTTCTGGATTGTAAGTTCAAACAGATTCAAGACGGATGGGTCGGCTATGTATCAATAGTGTGTGCACGGTGTGTATAAAACGCCTATGGTGTAGTTTTTCTTAACCGGCTTCCTGCGTGTTCTTTTATCAGTGCACAAGGTCAAAAATATTGTTTGTAGCTGAAACATCTTTTTCCCTTGCAGTTTACACCGAGTGCTTATGGTTTTCTTAGTGGACCAACTGCGGCAAGATCGATCTGCCCAACAAGTTTGTTGATCTCTTCCACGTTTCCAACGTGTGCCGGAATCAATAAGTGAGATTTTTTTAAACCCTTGTACTAATTTAAGTAATTAGTGCACTTGTTTTGAGAATTTTACATGGTTTGGTTAGTGTCTCAAGGAAAATTTAATTGGTTAACTAATTAGCTCCAAGGTTTCTAATTCTAGCTGACTTCTATAACTAAGACCGTTTGTTTTCAGGTTTAATATTATGAGGATAATTCTCCTCGTAATGTGGTTTTTTTTTTATTTCATGGAGTGCATGATAAAGGAGTTTTAATTTTGTACCTCAACAATATGTGGTAACATATGCGCCATAGATTTGATGTGGGAGCTGTCGCAATACTCCCTCCGTTCCTAAATATAAGTCTTTTTTAGAGATTCCACTACGGACTACATATGGATTGATGTAGACATACTTTAGAGTGTAGATTCAATCATTTTGTTCCGTATGTACTCCGTAATGGAATTTCTAAAAATGAATTTTATTTAAAAACGATGGGAGTATAACATATTTCTTAACATCATGGACTTTTGGATAAATAATCCATATGTATGTACAGTCACAAGCTTCTGAGCATAGCTAGCTGTTTATTGTAGTTTTTGGTTCTGTGCATATGTTTCGTTTGCCATACAAATAAATGAACGTTAGTTTTAATATAACATCAGGACACTTACTCTATTGCCTTTTTGTAGAACAACTGACGGTCCATTTCTCAGTTGTGCATTGCGACGACCCAATCGACCTAATGTGTGTGCTATATTGATTTATGGCAGCAGTTCTGGGCTGGGCTACGTTTATTTTTCTCTCCAATCCTGGGCGGGCCACGGCCCGATCGGCCCTGCAGTAGCACCGCCAATGAAGCAAGGTTAGTTTCAGGAGAGTTAGCCTATCAGATCAAAACAACATGAATCACATCTTATGAATTACTATTACTTATTCTTATTTAGTTCCTTCCATTTTTTTAACACCGACATCATATTCTACATCACATTGATATACTTACAATTTGCTAAAATTGTATGCTTTAGAATGAACATGATTGCTTTACATCATTGCCTACAGGTACAAATCTCAAGATTTTAAAAACAAATGGGTACGTATTAAAAAAAACACGTGAGCAGTAAGGAGGACAACAATTTGGTGGCGCAAGCGTTCGAGGTGGCTAGGAAACACAACATTCATGGCTAAGGAGGGGGTAATATATGGGGCTCACATCAGCAATGATAGGAGGTAGGGAGGATAGGCATTAAGACACGTGATCAATATTTCTATATACGGATTTACTCCTTCACGAGCGAGCGCGGGCCCGAGGACTTTCCTCTAAGGCTGCTTCCAATGCAAAGGTGCTAAGATGTGGTGCTAAGAGCATTAAATAGCTTAGCAACTCAACTTCCCAATGCATAGGTGCTTAACTTGTTGTTGCTAAGCTCACTCTATTTAATGATTTAGCACCTAAACTCTCTCATGCATTGGTCATCTTCTTTCATTTAAGTGGTTTGCCTAGGTTCACGTGTATGGCATTGGTTCTTCCTGGGGTCACCAAAGTGCTCTCTTTCCTCCTTATTTGCTATGCCATGTCACTTTTTTGCTTATGTGGCATGTTTAACACCTGTCCACCATGGAGCATTGGGAAGGGCCTAATAAATCTCTGTTCCCTCTAATATCTCTACCCCCTGACTTTAAGGGGTGGGTGGATGCATGCATCGTGTTTTTGTTTTCTGGGACTCTTACTTGTGTTCACGGTTTGCATGCAGACTGAAAAAAGGAAAGAAATGAAAAGGAAAACACATGGAGCCGCTTCAATCTGGAACATAAGGCTGGACGGAAAGCGAGCGCTCCGCGTGAGCGCGAATTAGCAATGCCCTTCTATATATGTGTTAAAAAATATTTCTATATATAAATTAACCTGAACATGGAATAAGATCTCAATGAGTGAACTTTTGATTTTATTCGATCCTCTTAATTTGTAGTTGGGATAGTTGTTTCCAACCTTTTTGTT
This sequence comes from Elymus sibiricus, assembly GCA_039707655.1. Classification (NCBI taxonomy): domain Eukaryota; kingdom Viridiplantae; phylum Streptophyta; class Magnoliopsida; order Poales; family Poaceae; genus Elymus; species Elymus sibiricus. The sequence continues at coordinate 56,061,534 of CM077667.1, forward strand.
TTGGAACTTATATACTAGCAGGAAAATATTAGGACAAAATTTAGGTGGCGCCAGATAAAGCCTGTGGTAGAAGATGATGCATTTGTTAATTGATTCATTTACTTGCGCTAGGCCCGTAGCAACGCACGGGCGTTCTACTAGTCACTTGTAGTTGTAGGAGTAGGACGCATCACTAGACTTGGAACCACGATTTCCCAACCGCCAAAGCTGCCGATGCCGCATCTTCATCATCCGCCAAAGGAGATCCTGATGTTATCCGCCACCTATGTCGGCTCCGCCCTTCTCCGTGGATCGTGCTAGGATCTCAAACCTAGGAAACTACTAGAATCTGCAGTAAGAGCTACAACTAGAAAAACGATCGTTCATCGAGTACGGGCTCACGGTCCAACCTTGGGCAATATATGTAAGAAGAATTGAAGCCCACGGGTTTCAAGGAGACTATGTAGTGGGCTGGCCTAGTAATCATTAGGTTCACTAGTTTTCTTTTTCGTTCTTTTCCTACTTATGTTTTTATTATTCGTAGTTCAAAATGTTATAAATATGTATTCTCACCGCACATTGTAAAATCCTCATGAAATATAATATTTTATTTTTAAGGAGACTTTATTTTTTAAATTTCTCACTGCACATTGAAAAATCCTCATGAAATATAATATTTTATTCACCTGATTCGTACAAGATGTTCGTACAATTCAAAGCATTTTGAACATGTTCAGAACATTTTCAGTTTTTTCTGTCAAATTGCATTTTTTAAATGTTCATTGCATTTTTTCCACACTTTTAAAAATATGTTCATCTCAGTTTGAAAAACTGTCAACATGTGTTTAAAAAAATGTACGGGCTACTGTTCTTCGTGCATTTGGAAATTGTTAGCTATTTTTTAGTGTCTTGTATCTTTGGTCCTATTTTCCATTCATTTTGTAAGTTGTATTGTTCAGTGGTTCCTCCACAAATAAAGACCCTTTTTGGTTATGTTGTGAAGTGTGATCAATTTTGGAAAAGAACATATAAAAAGGAAAGCTATAAATATCGTCCGCTATACGTTGCAACGAACTCACGGACAACCTAACACTACCAAATCAATATCACTAGAGCTGTTAAAAAATGTGTTTTCCGTGATGAAAAAAATGTTTTCATGATATATTTATAAGGCAATGTATTTGTTGATAATTTCCTATATAGTTGATAAAACTTCAAAACAAGAGTACCGGTCCAGTTTAGTTAGAACAATGTTGTAACATATTTATCTACCGGCCTTTCAAATAAATAAAAACTCAAAACTAAATTTCTCAAAGTTCATCGACTCTTGGTGAATCTGTTTTAGAATGTTTGCTTGTGACTACCAAATCTTAAAAATAATGATCTGTTCCTAAGTGCATCCAGCCGGCTGGTCTTCAGCCCTGGAAGAAGAATAAAATTGGAAGTGGAAAACAAACCAAGGGGATGCCATGTTGCACCGAAACCGCACTTATAACTCGCGTGTCACATGGGTCCACGTCACAGCTACTGCCAGGTCAGCAAGACAACAAACTGATGAAGAACCTGTACGTGTAAATTAATTTCTTGTACTTCCTCGTTGCGTCTATAAAACCAAGGCGCTCCTTTTCCCTCCCCATTTCTCCAGTACCTCCCTAAGAACCCACATCTCGTAAGGGAATGCACTTGAATTCCAAACCAGTTCAAAATCTTTTGATCGATCAATTGCAAAATAGTTGTTAGGTTGATGTGTTTTCCCTGGCCATCACGTGTTGGAGTAGGAGGCATCGGTAGATCTGGAACCACGTCTCCCAGCAGCCATAGCTTGCATTGGTTGCAACTAACGACGATGTTTCCTTGTTGCTGGCCAACGCTCGGGCCGTCTGACGCCTATATCCTCTGCCTCCCACTCGAGGACGTCGATAGGCGAGTGCGACAGGCAAGAGCTTCACGGCGCACTACTATGAGAAAACTAATCGGAGATCAGTTGCGCAACCTCAGCCGGAAGACGCACTGCAACTTAAGCTCGCTGGATCAATCCTGGCGGGAATGCACAGTAAGCAAGGATGTCGCTACAATGAGAAAAGTGAAGCACAAGGATATTAACGCTTCTTCTGTTCTTCGCTAATGAGATGAGCAGATCATTGAAGAACGTTCCATCTATTTTTGCTAGATCATGATGCATCTTTATTTTACTTGTTTACTCTAACTGTGTTGGTTGCATATACAACTCACTATATTGAGGCCAGGTTTATAGTTCTCTATCATCTCGATGCACTGCGTGAGTGAACAAAGTTCCTTTTTTTCTTTTTGAAACAAATGAGTTTCTGTTATATCATCCAGCCGTAATCATAAACAAAATGCATTTGCATGGCCAATTTACTTTGTAGTATACTAACAAACATGCTCGTCAGTTGCAACGGGAGAAAACAGCCCACACACGCCCTTACCCACTGATCATGGCTATAGACCTCATCCTCACGCCCCTAACATGATAAGACTAATACCTCATCCTAATCTTCCATTTCAACATCATATAAAACCCATGTTTCCACTTGTCCTCTTTGTCATCCTCATCGCCAATGGCCGCAGTACCAGTTGCCATTAACCAAGGTTGGGTAGGTGTAGGTCCAATAGCTAGATCATTGACTCCTTCGTGTTCGGCAAGATCAAGAGCGTAGCACAAAGATTTTTTTTTGTCATTCGGCTAATACAATAGGGAAAAGCACTGCACATAATATATGTTTGTCTTATCATGTAAATTGAGCAGTTTGTGTCAAGAACATGAAACCTTAGTTGGACTCCTCATGCATTGTCACGGCTGTCACTGGGCCGAGCGAGTCTGGTCGTACGTGAAGACGCGACGGAGAAAAAGATTCCTTCAATATCCCTAGTTTAATAAATTGAACTAAAACAATGCATATGTGGGCATATTTCTAAAATTCACCCAATTTTATTAGTAGGTATACAATACCTCCCAGTTTTAAAAAAATGTTTTTTTTTGAAAAAAGGTTTGCCTTTTCAAATTCAAAGTTCAACAAATGTTGCGTTTTCAAAAATGTTCGCAAATTCAGAAAACAAATCAGTACAGTACCTCCTAGTTTTGAATAATTGTTCATGTTTTAAAAAATATTCAGGTTACAAGTAAAGCGAAAAATTGTTCTTTTTCGGAAAAAAATCGAGCTTAAATTTTTGTTCACAACTTGCAAAATATACGCTTTTAAAATATATTCACTATTTTCAACAAAATGTTTTTTCTGCTCTCACTATCTGGCGCGATTGTTAGCTTAATTTAAGATTCCTCGCTGCCAATTAAAGACCATGTCTCATTTAGTCCAGTGGCTAGCATTCTGAGGCGTGCAGTTTAAGCGCCTGAGTTCGATCCCTCGCAGCGCGACATTTCTCACAGGCGCAAGCTGTTGGTACATCATCTGCTAATGGCCGGCCTATCACGGCTCTATGCGTTGTACGATTTAAAATGAATCGGGATGAACGTGAAAATGCCCGCACGAGAAAACACATGGGTACCAACGATCGGAAAATAATCTAGATCCCACCATAAATGAGTATTTTTGGAGAAACAATCCTTCCTTTAATATTAGGGTATAGACTAGTATTATACTTCCAAACTATAAAATTGTTTACTATCAGTTTATACTGTTGTAATTTGATCTATCAGTAATTAGAAGAGATATATCCCATGGAAGCATTCTAGACAGTTTATATACTTCTTCCAAAAATATGCTACACATAATTTATTAAACTAAAATACTAATCTAATCACATCTTGTTTAGCACGTTTGATTTCTGAATAAACTCAAACCTCGAAACTAGAAACTTCATCGACTCTTGGCGAAAGTTGCGTTAGCATGTTTGCTTGTGACTTCCACATCTTAAAAATAAAGTTCTGCTCCGAAGTTCATCCAGCTGGCTGGTGTTCAGGCCTCGATGAAGAATAAAATTGAAAGAGGAAACAAACCATGGGGCCTGGAGGTCAACTTTTACTTCGAGGAGACGCCTATGCCATATTGCGTTGAGACTGCACTTATAACCCAGGTGTCATGATGGCCTTCCCGGCTTCCCGAAAAAATCCGGGTGTCACATGGGTCTTGCACTGCCGCCAACGAGACACCAAGCTTGACGTGCCTTAACTTGTCCAGGAACCTGCACGGAGTGTTAATTGATTGGTTCTAGCTACTTCCTCGTCGCGTGTATAAAAACAAGGCGCCCACCTCAACTTATCCACTTCTCCAGTGCTTACTCTTCTCATGCACACGCGCTGCCTCAAGAATCCACATCTTGTAATTCAATGCTCTTGAAATGCCGATTAGCTCTCAATCACTTTGATCCATCAACTGCAACACAATTGCTAGCATCTCCTATAGGTTGATGTATTTTCCATGGCATCACATGTAGTAGTAGGAGGTATATGTAGATATGGAAGCACATTTCACATCCACCGTAGCTTGCAATGGTTGTTGGTCGGCTGAGGCTCATGTTGCTGTTCGATACCTATATCACCAGTTTTCTAAACGAGGGTATGGAACTTGCGATACGCAGCCGCGTCAACAAGATCTTGGCCGCGCTCTAGGACAAGAAAAATGATCGCTGATTGCGTGGGTTTGATGGGCACATGGCCCAGTATCAACCCAAAGATCCTAAAGTAATTGAAGTGGACTGGGTGAAGCCTGAAAAAAAACAGGCAAGGGTGTCACTGCCATGAGCAAAAATAGAGCCTTGTTGGAAGAGTGGCGATTATATCTCGCTGAACATTAAGGGAGAAGGTAGCAACTCTCGCTGAAATAGTCTACAGTAACAGGCTAGCCCACTCGCGCACGCTTAAAAGAAAATACTGGAAAAAAATTAGTAAAGTGGGATTCGAACCATGGTCTCCAACTGAGAGGAAGGACAACTAGCCGTTGTGCCAGTCGGGTTTCCACTGTTTCTTCTCTGTTTTTTCGGGTTTTTTTCGTTTTTTTTGTTTGGCTTTCTTTATTTATTTCTTGGTTTTCACTGGGTTTTTCCTTTTTTTTTCGTTTTGTTTCTCTCTTTCTCGTTTTACATCAGTTTTATGTTTTCTTTTCTTTTCTTTTTTTTTATTTTCATATTTCTTCTCCATTATCTGTTTTTCTTTTCTTTTATTTTGTTTTTATGTTTCTTTTAGTTTTCACTCTACATTTTCCGTGTACACGATTAACAGTTTTTCAATACAAATTCAAGATTTTATAAATTCTTGATTAACATTTTTCAAATATAAGATTAATAATTTTTTAACACATGGTCAATGTTTTTTCTACACATTTTAACAGTTTTGTCAATACTTGATTAATAATTTTCGAATAAAAAGATTAACATTGTTTAATACATGGTCAACATTTTTTCTATACACATTTAACATTTCTAAACACTTGAATAACATTTTCCATATACTTTTTCAAAAAAAATTAAATGCTTGATTAACATTCTTACATACATCGTAAAATAACATCTTTTTTTGAATACATGGTCAACATTTTCTTTATACACCTTTAACATTTTCCAAATGCTTGATTAAAAAAATTCAAACACTTGTTCAACAACTTTTTCAAATGCTTGATTAACATTACATGATCAAATTGTTTTATCATTTTATGAATACATGGTCAACATTTTTTCTATACACATTCAATATTTTCCAAATGCTTGATAAACATTTTTCAAATACTTGTTAACTTTTTTTTCAAATGCTTAATTAACTTTTTTTATAAACATGACCAAAATTTTCATTCATTTTTCATACATGGACAACATTTCTTCTATACACATTTAACATTTCCCAGATGCTTGATTAATATTTTCAAAATAGTTGTTCAACATTTGTTTTCAAAATGATTTACTACACATTTTTTTATACATGATTGAAAAATTGAATTTTTTAATACATGATCAACGTTTTTTCTATACACGTTCAACATTTTTCAAAATGCTGGATTAAAAAAAATTAATACTTTGTCAACATTTTTAAAATAATTTTTTAACATTTTAGAAATATTTTTTGTAGAGTTTTTTGTAATATATATTTATAATATTTTAAAGTATGAACAAAAGTACATAAATAAAGCAAGAAACGAAAACAGAAAACGTAAAAAACCAGAAAAAAAGAGGTTGTGTCCTCCCGTGTGTGTGGGCCTGGCCATCTCGCTCGCCCCTTCAGTGAGTCGGAAGGTAGAATCGTTAAATGCGAGATATAGGAATGCCCTGTTGCAAGCGAAACGACTTCGTTTCCCATGATGGAAGCTAAATAGACATAGGCCCTGTTTGTTTGGGCTTTAGCTTCGGCTTTTGCAGCTTTTCCACTTTGGTCAAAAAGCCACAAAAGCTCCTAAATAGGTGCATTTGGAGCTTTTATGGCTTTTGGGGCCAAATATTGTTATATTGATTCATCAAAAGCCATAAAAGCTCCAAAAGCACCTATTTAGAAGCTTTTGTGGCTTTTTTATCAAAATGGAAAAGCTGCAAAAGCCGAAGCTAAAGCCCAAACAAACAGGGCCATAGTTAATGCAGCCCATTACAAACATGTATAGTTTACTTATTTCAAAAGTAATCGCTCAAAAATAATTTGGCATTTCAAAAATATGTCTATTAATTTTGGATAATACTTTCACAGAAGAAAGTGAAATTTGTTTGCATGATCCCAAAGAAATGATCAAGTGTTGTGAAAACTGTTCATGTATTTTAAAGTGTTTATGTATTTGAAAAGTGTTCTTGTATTTCAATGGAAGTTCTATATTTAAGAAAAATGCTTATGTGATTAATAAACTTTCCAACACATTTACTAAATGTTCATACCTTTTTTTAAAAATATTTAGTACTTTTAAAAGAACCAAGTATTTTCAAAATATTCTGTATTTGAAAATCTTAATGTACTTTAAAAGGTGACATATATGAACATGTTCATGTAATTTAACAAGCTATTAAAACATCATTAAAAGTATTCATGTAGAAGGATTTTTCATGACATCATAAAAAAATGTTGATACAACTGCAAAAAGGTGAATGCATTAAAAATACATTTATGTTATTTTTCAGAAAAGAAACATAAGCATGGAAAAAGGAAACGGAAAAATCTAAAAAAAGAAGAGAAAACGTAGCATGATATTACAAAAATAAATAAAATAGAAAGGAAACTAAACAAGAAAAAAATAAAACTGACAAGAAACCCAAAAAATATAAAAAATAGGAGATAAAAACAAAACCGGCAAGTAGCAAAACCCCCGAGAGAAAAAGGAAGAAAACCACGATAATTGGGCATGCGGTTTGTGTGTAGCAAGAAAAGGGGAGCACTCGCTATATCGTGCAAATTGCGAGATATGGATTTTGCAATGAGAAAATGGAAGACACCAAGATATCAACACCCTGTCAACCCTTTGTCAATTAGATGAACTTAAATTTGAAGAATAGTTCCTTCTACTTTTATCACATCATGTATCATGCCTTTGCTTTACTTGTTTACTGTAAATGTGTTGGGAAGGTATATCTAGCCATACGAAGGCTGGGTTTGTGCTCGTTACAGTTGTATCTTATTGATGCTAAGGTTTACACAAATATCGTTTGGAAAAAGCAATTTCGTTTACCATTATATACCATCCATGTAGGCATCAAACTGTGCGACTGTTTGAGCGTCTACATTTTCCCCTCTGTTTCAACTAGCCGGGCGGCTGACCACATTATGGTACTAAGTTGTGAGCATTCTTTCTCAACTATGACGGATCAACTTGTTTGTTGCATGAGATCAAATCATGTTTTTTGGGTCGGTTTCCCTTATATACATACCGTATAATTTTTTAATGAGATCGAAGTTGCAACGTGTGCCACCAAAAGTCTAAGAAAAGAAGCGAGACTAATGGAGCAGCCAGCGCGCGACGACGATCTGCCTGTCAAAACTCAACAAGTCGACCTCCTTAAATTTTGGTCACCCAGTTAATCACAAAAAGGCTCTAGGAGTGATTTAAGTATAATTAAAACAGTACAAGAGGAAAGATTAAAATAGTAGCAAATTTGTAAGCAGGAGTAGGGCATATAGCAAGAGAACGCCAAGTGGAACTTTGGTTGTGATGAACATTCATGCACCCTACACTAAAAAAATCAAGATATTTACCGTCTGCCTCAAATAGACGGGTCAATAGCTCCTGTGCGACACCTTTGAGGTGAATTGGAAAGAGTGCGATGTAGTTGACGAAAATAGCTCTCGCGAGACGTTTCAGAAGCCCAAATAGCCAAGGCCCACTCGGGCGATTAAAATGGTCGTCAACGGGAGTGAGGTTATGTTTAAGACATGCGGGTCCCACTTGGCAGTGCATCTAGTTACGGGCCCCACTTGGCAGTGCATCAGGTGAAACGTGTCCCCGTGCCTGTCCGAACGGGTACCCCTGTCTAAACCTGTGTTGCTCCCTCCTCTTCGTTCCCGGCGGTGAGCCGGCGGCGGTGGCGGAGCTTTTGTTCTGGGTGACAGCAGCGGCGGAGCTTTCGTTCTCGGCGACGGCGGCGGCTGTGGTGAGTGAATCTGTAACCCTTGTCCTGTTCCCCTCCTCGTCTAGTTAGATCTCACCGCATCGCCTCTGTTTCACTCTGTTTTTGGTCGATTTGATCCAGATTTGGGTGGGGGGGGGAGGGGGGATGAACGTGATGTAGCCGCTAGAGACAACAACGTCGACTATGTAATCCCTTAATGTGCATCCTTTCCAACCTATGCGATTTGTGCCTCGTCTTCTTCCGCTAGCTCACACTACCCGCCATTGACAAACAGGGGCGCTGGTGCTCGAACCTTCGAATTCACTATCAAATTCTTTCCTTCTAAGGCAAATCTAGGTGATGGTAGCATGCGGACATCGAGAGAGATACAATTGTGAAACGGGAGGTTGAATTTGCAGAGATTGATCCACAAGAACTAGAGAGCATGCAAGAGAAGGCCGTGAAGAATTTGGTGGAAAAAATTGGGGAGAGCATTTTTTGGGTCCAGAGCAAGAGGTAGCATTGTTACGGTTTAATAATTGGAAAGGCGAGTATGTGAGAATTGAGGATGGCGAAGAGATGCTTGATGAAATCGATCGACAAAATGGTTGGACAACCAAACGGACTATGTTTCATGTAGAGCTCGTTGATCTGAAATCAGATTCTAAGGTTGGATATGTGCCCTCAAAGTTGGCTTCACCGGTGGTAGATGATGATTGGGCTCTAGAGAGGCAGATAATGCCCATGTGTACGGGTGAAGTGACAGTATTACCTGAGGGGGCTGATGCAGATGCACAAGAGGGCTCTGATGGTGTTGCAAGGGTTGTTTCTGTTGATTGTAATTCGGTAGAATTAAATGACCCAACTAATTTAATCATTGCACCAATGGATCACACTGAGATGGCCAAAAAAATTGGCATTCCAGTAGATGATGAAGATAAGGAGGAGAATGGTGAATCTAGTATGCCTGCTGATGCTAACAGAGATACATATGAACACTTGGATGGGCAGTTGATGGAAGATGCTGCAGATGATGTAGATGATGCACATGATGATGAGTTGTTAAATGTCTATGACAAGGAAAACCTTGTTATTGCAGTAGAGAAGTTGTTCCCAAACATGGATGAGTTTAGGATGTGTTTCAAGACTTATGCAGTCAAACATGAGTTTGATGCCAAGACTAAGTGGATTGATAGAAATAAGTTTTATGCAAGGTGCAGAGGTTTTGATGGAAGTGTCAAGCCTTGCAAGTGGTACATATCTTCTAGACGCCAACCTGATGGAAGTACCATTAGGGTCAATCAAATCACACACCCACATACTTGTATTACGAGTTCACAGTGAGTATCAACCATGACATCACAGCTTTGGATTGCAGAAAAGATCACTCCTATTTTAGCCAAGAAACCAAACACTACTGCAAAGAAACTTAAAGTAGACATGGAAAAGCAGTACCCCATTAAGGTGAAGTATAACACAGTGTGGAAGGCAAAACAAAGGGCAATGAAGCAATTATATGGTGACTGGGCAAATACTTTTAGGATGCTTTATAATTTCAATGCTGAGGTGGAGAAGAGGTCACCTGGAAGTGTTGTGGAGATAGATACTGAGGTAACAAAGGATGGAAGAGTCCTTTTCTCTAAGTTTTTATGGCTTTATAGCCTTGCATCGATGACTTCAAGGCAGGGTGTCGTCCATATTTGAGCATAGACTCATCGTTTTTGACTGGCAAGTGCAATGGTCAATTGGCAGCTTGCAATGCTTTAGATGGACACAACTGGATGTTCCCTGTTGCTATTGGCTTGTTTCAATCAGAGACAGAGGTCTCATGGACATGGTTCATGATGCAGTTAAAAAGATGCATAGGGCTAGTGTCACCATTGGCAGTCCACACAGATGCATGCAAAGGGCTAGAAAATGCAGTCAAGAATGTTTTCCCCCATTGTGAGCAGAGGGAGTGCTTCGGCCATATGTGGATGAATGACAGCATGCCCTGAGTTTGGTCCATGGGTGACCACCTACCATTCTCTATTATGGTATAGGTCAGGATTTAACACTGCCATCAAATGTGATCATATCAACAACAACTTGGCCGAAAGTTTTAACAACAAGGTGAAACAGTTAAAAAACTTGCCTGTGCATGACTTGGTTGACCAAATTAGGATCATGATCATGCGCTTGTGGGAATTGAGAAGAAGGATTGGTGATTGTCTGCAAGGGGATAAGCTTTCTGCAGTGGTACAACATGTGGTCAATAGGAGCAGAAATCTTACTCATTTATCTGTTGAAAAATCTTCTCTGTGGGGTGCTGAAGTTAGAGATACCAAAACTGGTAGAAGGCATGTTGTTAACACTGAAATGCATGATTGCACTTGTTTGGAGTGGCAACACACTGGGAAACCATGTGATCATGCCATACTTTTCTTGGCGTCCTAACCGAAGATAAACATGCACCCATATTTGCACGAATATTAATCAGTAGTACGATTCAAGGCTGCATATGCAACTCCAATTCCAACACTTACAGATCAGTGTCAGTGGCCTGAAGTAGAAATTGAATTTTCCATGTGTCCTCCCCTAACAAAAAGAAAGGTTGGCAGGCCTAAAGAGAGTAGATTCAAGGCATGGTTTGAGAAAGGTGGGAGTAGTAAAAAGGGGAAGGGAAAGAAGGATGCAAAACCAAAAAGGTCCCAAAAAGGTAACAAAAATAGATGCAATCTCCACAAGTATTCTTATGGTCACTGCAGTTACATGAAGGCGACGTATTAACTTGCAAGGTTGGCATCTGTTTTAATTTTTGGTAAATGCATGTATGTTTCTTTCCTTGTACAAATATGCATAATAGACAGATATGTGGATCCATTGGTAGGCCACCTGAAAAGCATGTGCTATCTTATCGCCGATTCATGAAAGGGTCAAAAGGGGAAGTTGATGATATGTTGAGGGCTGGGAAATCAGAGAATCCTATGAGAATAGTCTATTGTTTTGGCATATCTCATTAACATCCATGCACCTTTATATTATCTTACATCAGGAGTATAAACCCACATCATGAGTATGGTACCTATGAAAAATAATATTAACTTAAAATTATATAAAATTTATGTTAACAAAAAGTATTTTATAATATTCTTCAATAGCAAAAAGAATCAACTAAAAAGCTTTTATAAAACTCTATTTATGATCAAAATAATATTAACTTAGAATTAAATAAAAAATCAACTAATAATACAAATTGTTTCTGATCTAAAGTAAAGTTAATAGAAAGTAAAATTTATCCAACTAAATTTTTCATAAAGTATTTTTTCTTAAAAACTTTTCATAATGCTACTGTTTTTGAATACAAATTGTTTCTAATCTAAAACTAAAACCAAAAATAGATTTAGTCCTGGTTGGTGGCTCCAACCGGGACTAAAGGGGTGCCTTTCGTCCCGGTTGGAGCCACCAACCGGGACTAAAGGCCTAAGCTTCGCGTCCTTTTGGCTGCCAAAAATTAGCTTTAGTTTCGGTTGGTGGCTCCCGGTAAAGCCTTGGGTATATAACCGCCCGCGGCCTCCTTCTTCCCCAATCTTCTCCCATCCTCCCGCGCCGCCGACGCCGAACCCACACGCACACGCGTGCCGCCAGGCTGCCGGACATCGTCGTTGCCTCCGAGCCATCGCCCTCCTCCCCGAGCATCGCTCGTCGCCGACGGCCACCGTCGTCGGACCTCCTCCCCGAGCCACATCACCGAGCCTCGCCGCCCCCGCTCCCCGGCAACGCTAGGTGAGCCGCCGGCCACAGTCGTTCTCCTCCTCCTATATATCCCCCCCCCCCCCCGCCCGCGGTCACCGCCGCCCGCACCGACACCGACGCTGATGCCGACGACCTCATTTGCAAAGTTGATTTGTTGATCTATGAGAAATACCTACTGTTTTGCATGGAAAGTGGTTGAAAATCTATACATTTTTGTACAATTATACATGGCATGAGGTAGCTACTCTTCCACCATAACATTCTGCAAAAAATGCGAATGAGGATGCTTGTTTGCTACCTTACATGATTTTAAGTACAAGGGTTGCTTTTCATGATTTTAAGAAGTGGTATTCCCCATGTGAAGAGCACAACGTGCTTACAGAAAGTATTGAGATGTGCTTCTTCTTCCTTAAGCTTCAAAATCATTTGAAATAGTAAGTGTTATATGTGCTCTTGGGCACGCGCCACACACACACATACACATCATTAGGCTATGGAAGCATGTCAATTTGGTGTCCAACAAGATAAACAGAGGGGATGCCATCATTAATTCATTATGCATCTCCCTCGTATTCCTAGGACAGTTCCCGTGCTAGCTAGTCGTATACGTTGTCTGCGAGTGTGTGCGTGTGGATTTGTTATTAAATATGGTATTGTTGTTATTGTTGTTAAATAAAATGTTATTTGGTAGCCACAATTTGTTCTCGTCGACAATGCCCATCCCGCATCATCATCGTCGACTCGACGCCGACAACCAGTTTGAGAGGCGCCATGTCCGGGACTGGGCTCCGCCGGGCTGGCACTGGGAGGTGCTACCTTCCGGGGCGCGCATCTTGGTGAGGAATCCGGGTCTCGTCGTCGACCCGGAGCTTCTTTGGTGGCGGTCGCGTGGGCCACTATCGGTGCGGAGGTAACCGGCAACTGAGGTGGTGGTATGTCGCTGTGTCAGGGAGGAGGACGAGCACGTCCGTCACTACATGGTTGCGTTGGACGTCAGGTTCTCCAATACCTGGCAGTTCCTTCAGGGATCTCATCCGAGCTATGATCCTGTGATGGTTCCTTCCCTTTGGGTGTCCACCGCCCGCGCCTCACGAACCGCGAATCAACTAGATTATTCGATAATATTCGAGTTGTATTAGTGATAATATTCGATGCTCCATTAACTGGATTATTCGAGATGTATTAGTGATATTATATGATAATATTATATGAAGAGTCCCCGACGATCGCCGGTGATATTATATGTATTAGTGATATTATATGATGATCTTGCTAAAAAAATTGCCGTCGATTTTTAATCTTAGAATCATGAAAACAGAAAATGTCAACGTCGTGTGACGACGATAGGATCCCTCAGTGCCCTTTGTGCTGGGATGACAGGGGTATATGCGACATTTATCCTCACCTAGACAACGATACGTTCTTCACCGTCAAGCTAACGGGAGAATTTAGTATTATTACGGTATGTAAAGATGGCATGTATTTTTTGTTAATGAAGTATGACGTGTGCTTTTTTGCTTTAATTAACCTTTAATTTTGTTTTGTACAATTCGACTAGTGCGTTTCCTGTCATGCAAGATTCGCTGTCTTGGACAAGTTCCATTTCAAAGAGAAGGGTAGTACAGAGCCTAAGATAGCTCACCTAAGAACGGAGCATTACACTTTTGTTGTTAAGGTAAAAAATAACGAAGATCACACATATTTTGGTTGTTCTAATTGGAGAGCATTTTGCAGGGCGTATGGGTTAGATGAGGACATGAACATTACCTTCGATCTTGGTAATGACGATGTTCATGATAATAATATAGAAATTTAGGTGCAAGCGGAGGATGACTTGATTCCAGTTCTACCTCCAGGTGTGTTTGTCAACAGATTTGTTAGGTAATTTATATTGATTATTGAAAAGTAATTGGTACTCATCCCGACTAAATTTCTTTATTTTTAATTATTATCTTATTTCCGTGCTACAAGAACTACCCGACAGATAATAGATCGCACCTACTACAGTTATGACTCCGAGCTTACTTGGTTGGAGAAAAATCATGTGATATTATTTATTCATGATGTTGAGTATCATGCTAAACATTACATGACTGGCAATATTTATCATGGATATGTGCCACTAGTGCACAAGTTGAACCGTTATAACATAACTGCAGACAACTTTGTAAGATTTTTTTACCATTGCGTCACTAGTCCATCTTTTTCATACATTGTTCTTAAGAAAAACTAGTTTGCTAACTATGTTATTATTACTAATGCTCTTCAACACGTACTCCCCCAGAGACCGTGCCTAAATGGAAGTTTAAAAATGGTGATTTGCAAATGGTTAGCTTACGGCCACACCCGATTAATTACAGTGGTAAATAAAGGATATCTCAAAGTGAAGAAACCCTAAAAATCAAAGGATGGAGAAATGCAATACAAGCATCCACGCTACCACTTGGAGAGGAATACTTGCACATCCCACAAGTTGGAGATAGGTTGATATGTGTTCTTCAATTGGGAGATGTCGGAGTTCGCCTTTATTTTTCTTTTTTACCTAAGAGAGAATAGTAGTTAGTGTTTCGACCTTGTGATAACTACAATGATGAGGAGTTGATTAAGATGATGATGAGTTGTTGGATGTTGAATGATGATGAGTTGATTAAGATGATGATGATGAGTTTTTATATGACCTATACCAGTACAAATTAGATGGATGCAATAGACCAAGTTGAATTAGAGGAAAATACGATGCTGCGAATCCTCTAATTCAACTTGGTCTATTGCATCCATCTAATTTGTACTAATGTTGGATGTTGTTCTTCCATAATTTGTATTGATGTTGTATATTAATATGTGTAACCGCGTGAAAATACAATATAAATATAAAAGAAAATGAAACACGGTCCTTTCAAAAAAAAACTAAATCCCAGCGCTTGGCAGGGGCTGACGCGTGGCTGCCTTTTAGTCACGGTTGGTGTTACCAACCGAGACTAAAGGTCCTCCTGCCTGGGCGCCCAACAGCGGCCACGTGGAGCTCCTTTAGTCCCGGTTTGTAACACAACGGGGACTAAAAGTGAGAGCCTTTAGTCCCTTCAGAACCGAGACCAATGCCCCGTTTTCTACTAGTGACAAAGTCTTTGCCATCAGGTTTTTTCCCTAGCGGACAACAAAGTAGGGTTTACGGTGGTCTATTAGCAGGTGGGCCCCCGATATGGCTTTGCCATCTCTTGACTATGAAGCTGATGGCACAGATTTTTCAATGAAGAAAATTGCAGGCTGCACGGACATGTCTAGCCACATGTGTCAGTCATGTCCATCTACCCGCGTGTGTGCTCGGAGGGTGGCTGCCGACGGGGATGCGCCAAGAGGGTCACATCGTCGTTGCTAGACGGCTATGCCCTGCTACAGTTCGAGGAGGCTGCCAAAGGAGGGGAGAGAGGACTCCGGAGGTGGGAGTCAAGTGGAGAGAGGACGCCGGAGTATGCAAAGGTCCAAAGGCACGATGTGGAATAGTCAGATCTGGCCGGATCCGGCGGTTTTCGGAGGCGGGGAAGGTGCCAGAGATGGCGGATGACGATGGAGGATGCTCGAGCTCGGGCCGGATGTCCCTGGTGACCTCGGGTGTCTCATGTAGCACGCAAGGATTCATGGTGATTTATATCCTACTCGTGCTTGCATTCAATGTTGGTTAATCTCAATGCATGTTTATGACTGTTGTCGCTCTCTAGTTGGTCGCTTCCCAGTCTCTTGCTAGCCTTCACCTGTACTAAGCGGGAATACTGCTTGCGCATCCATTTCCATAAACCCAAAGTTGTTACATATGAGTCCACCATACCTACCTATATGCGGTATTTACCTGCCGTTCCAAGTAAATTTGCATGTGCCAAACTCTAAACCTTCAAATAATATTTTGTTTTGTATGCCTGAATCGCTCATGTAGCGACTGAGGGCGGTCAGTATCTTCCATGCTAGGTGGGTTATTCTCACGATATGTGTTGATTCACTATCATTTACGAGAAAGTGGCTGGTATTCGGGATGCCCAGTTCCATGCTCAAAGATCAAATCAAAATATATTGAAACAAAACTCCCCCAGGATTGTTGTTTGTATGGACGGTACCCATGGATTCGGCTTGCCGTGGAGTGTGATTGATTGGTGGAGGGGGAGTAAAAACTTTACCATTCAGTTTGGAAACCGCCTATAATGTATCTAGCATGGAAGATATCGAGATCTCTTGGTTGTTATGTTGACAATGAAAGCATACCACTCAAAATTTTATTCATCTCTGTTTTAGAAAGCTCGAGCTCTGGCACCTCT
The DNA here is from genome assembly GCA_039707655.1 of Elymus sibiricus. NCBI lineage: Eukaryota > Viridiplantae > Streptophyta > Magnoliopsida > Poales > Poaceae > Elymus > Elymus sibiricus. Next base: position 56,078,039 of record CM077667.1, read on the forward strand.
GCAAATCAATGCTTCCCTCTGCGAAGGGCCTATCTATTTTACTTTACTATTGAGTCATCCTCCTCTTATAAAAAAGCACCAGTTAGAGAGCACCACCGTCATTTGTATGCTTTGTTATTAATTGATATTGAGTATGACTGTGACTGGATCTCTGTTACCATGAATTACAATGTCTAGTCAGTCCTTGTTCTATAGGGGTTCTCTGCATTTATGTTTTGCGGTCTCAGAAAGAGCTAGCGAGATACCATTTTGTTATATTGTATCATGATTGTTTTGATAAAATTGTTGTCATCCGAGATTTATTATTATTGCTCGCTAGTTGTTTATGCCATTAATATGAGTAAATGTGAGACCTAAATGTTATTGTGAATGTGGTTAGTCTATAATCTTTGCTGAAAATCTGAACATCAGTTAGACATATTTACAACAACAAGATCAAACAGAGTTTGTAAAAGTTTTTTCTTTGTCACTTTCAGTTTGTCAACTGAATTGCTTGAGGACAAGCAATGGGTTAAGCTTGGGGGAGTTGATACGTCTCCATCGTATCTACTTTTCCAAACTCGTTTGCCCTTGTTTTGGACTCTAATTTGCATGATTTGAATGGAACTAACCCGGACTGACGCTGTTTTCAGCAGAATTGCATTGGTGTTATTTTTGTGTAGAAATAAAAGTTCTCGGATTGACCTGAAAATTTACGGAGAATATTTTTGGAATTAATAAAAAATATTGGCAAAAGAATCAACCAGAGGGGGTCCACCCATTGGCCACAAGCCAGGCCCCCCCCCCTAGGGCGCGCCCAGGTGGCTTGTGGGCCCCCTACAACTCCTCCGACCTCAACTCCAACTCCATATAACCCTATTCGGGGAGAAAAAAATCGGAGAGAAGAGTTCATCGCGTTTCACGATACGGAGCCGCCGCCAACTCATGTTCTTCCTCGGGAGGGCAGATCTGGAGTCTGTTTTGGGCTCCGGAGAGGGGAAATCGACGCCGTCGTCATCACCAACCATCCTTCATCACCAATTCCATGATGCTCACCGCCGTGCGTGAGTAATTCCATCGTAGGCTTGCTGGACGGTGATGGGTTGGATGAGATTTACCATGTAATCGAGTTAGTTTTGTTAGGGTTTGATCCCTAGTATCCACTATGCTCTGAGATTGATGTTGCTATGACTTTCCTATGCTGAATGCTTGTCACTAGAGCCCAAGTGCCATGATTTCAGATCTGAACCTATTATGCTTTCATGAATATATATGTGTTCTTGATCCTATCTTGCAAGTTGTAGACACCTATTACGAGTTATGATCCGCATCCCCCAGGGTGACAATAACTGGGATTTTTTCCGGTGATTACCGTTGTTTGAGGAGTTCATGTATTCACTAAGTGCTAATGATTTGGTCCGGTTCTCTATTAAAAGGAGGCCTTAATATCCCTTAGTTTTCATTAGGACCCCGCTGCCACGGGAGGGTAGGACAAAAGATGTCATGCAAGTTCTTTTCCATAAGCACGTATGATTATATATGGAATACATGCCTACATTATATTGATGAATTGGAGCTAGTTCTGTGTCACCCTATGTTATAACTGTTGCATGATGAATGCCATCCGACATAATTATCCATCACTGATCCATTGCCTACGAGCTTTTCACATATTGATCTTTGCTACGTTACTTTTCCGTTGCTACTGTTACAATCACTACAAAACTACTACTGTCACGTTTGTCATCGTTACCGTTACTTCCATACTACTTTGCTACTAAATACTTTGCTGCAGATATTAAGTCTTTCAGGTGTGGTTGAATTGACAACTCAGCTGCTAATACTCGAGAATATTCTTTGGCTCCCCTTGTGTCGAATCAATAAATTTGGGTTGAATACTCTACCCTCGAAAACTGTTGCGATCCCCTATACTTGTGGGTTATCAAGGTGGTGGTATGACGAGTCTCCTGTATGTGTATGATATGATGAGAATAATGTATGTTTATTATGATATGATGAAACTACCGTATAGAGCATGCACAAATACGTAGAGGGGAATTAAATCTTAGCAGTGCTGGTTTAGCAGTAGCGCTGGTAAGTTGTAGCAGTAGCGCTGGTTTATCAGCAGCGCTTGTTGTGAACCAGCGCTACTGCTATCAGTACTTACCAGTAGCGTTGTTTTTTCAGCGCTACTAATAAACACTTAGCTGTAGCGCCTTAGCAGTAGCGCTGCCACCAGCGCTACTACTAAGGGGAAAGCAAGCGCTACTAATAGGCTTTCTCCTAGTAGTGTCTAGGAAGCATCCAGCTTAGTAGGAATCACGAAGGGCCTGGCGCCGTCGACCGCGCGTGCAAACCTGCGTTTCTCATGTTCTTCCGGTCTATAAAAACGTGCCTCCGCCACCCATCCATTTCTCCAGTATCTACTCTTCTCATGCACATGCACTACCCCAAGAATCTACATATCGTAAGCCAATGATCTCTAAATCTAGACCAGTTCTTTATCTTTGTTATTTATCAATTTCTAAAGAGCTGCAAGGTTGATGTATTTTGTTTGGCTATCTCTACTCCTAAAGGGGAGTTGGTAGCTTCTTTGTTGGGTTTTTTTTCGTCTCCCCTCTCACCTTCGTCTGGTTTTTTTTCATCCGGTTTTTTTTTAATGCACGATCTTTTTAAACCGATTTAATCTGCCAATAAGATCATTTTTCTGTATATTTAGTAACTTTTGTATGGAAAGGAATAAATGTTGATCAATCTTTAATTAATTTTCGATATATTTGGTAATTTTCATATTCAATTTTAATCAATTTTCGGTATAGTTGGTAACTTTTGTATGAAAAGAAATAAATCATGATCAATCTTTAATTAATTCATGAAATCTCTTCTTTGGTAAGGCGATAAACTCAAGAAATATCAAATATGCTAATTATGGTAATCAATCAATCCACGTATGGTAAGACTATCTTTATTCTTAAAGGAGCAGTTTGTAAGTCGTTGGTACTCCCGAAATCCTCTCCCACCGATCGAACAACCTCTTTGCCCCCACCGATTTTATCTCCCTCTTAAAAACCAAGCACCAGAAAAAACCATCGGAAGAGGAAACAGAAAAAACCGGCACAGAAACAGAAACAAACGCACGTCTAGCATCAGCATGCTAGCCATCTATGGAAGGAAATCACCCCTGTCGCTCGAAGGAAATCTCCACGATATGGTCCGGTGCCCTGACCCACCCCGCCTTCCTTTCCCCTCCCTACTCTCCACGATCTGATCCAGATCCCTCCTACCAAGTACCCCACCTTCCCCGCCCTTCCATAGTCGGCAAGCGCCTCGTGGGACGCCCTCGTCTTCATCTCCTCCCACCACCTCTCTCTTCCACCAACTAGCATTGCCGGTCCTCTATCGCCATCAGTCGCCATGTACGACGGACCGGCGATCAGGACGAGGTGGAGCATGCTGCAGCGGTGAAGAGGACTACGGCAGCGCTACCATTGTAAACACCAGGCGCCATGCTGGGGACGAGGTGTTGCAGCCCTCGCCTGGAGCTCAAATCCAGCCCGGCGATGACGACGTGCTACCTACCGGTGACGACGACGACATGCTCCGGCCTAACTGCCTCGACCTCGACAAGATCTTGATTAAGCACGCGCGATGGCGTCAGTCGGAGGTAATTAAGCACTCTCTCCTCTTCATCTCCATCTGTATCCTTCTTGTGTATTCTGTCTCCGTGTCGCTGAAGCCACTTGGTGGCGAGGGCGCACGCGGTGATGGGTTTAGTAGGGGTCCGACGGATGGGTAAGGGAGGGCGTAGAGATTACTGTTCCTATGTCAGCGAACATACTGCAAGCGTGTGTGACGAGGACGAACTTGGCATAGGCAATGGTGGGTAGTGGCGCCGATGGTCAGGCGGAGGAGAATACGAGAAACGAAGCCACGGCCGAATCAGGCATGTATAGCTGATCCATGGCTATGCATATTTGTGCCGAAATGGTTCAGATGGTCTTAACTGTAGGTATGTATGTGCTTTCTTTGGATGCATGTATTCTCTTTTGATTATCGGAGAGAAGAGACCTAACTGGGTTTGCAATTAGCACAAACGAACTATTTGAGTCTCAGTTTATCATATTCATGTAGTTAATAACACAACATATGGATTAAAATAAAGATGGCCTGCATTAATTCGTCACTATGTATTTGCTGTAAGAAAAAATAAGTTAGTACAATGACATTGACTTTCAGAGTCAATAAGTCAGTACAATGACATTGACTTTCAGAGTACAATGTTCTGTATTGTATTCATCAGTATATGTTCCTCCGACATGCATGTGCTGTTTTAAATTGTTTATTACACGGAACCCTTCAAAATTATCTTATAATCTGCTTATACAGAACATGATTTCAGTTTGGTGCATTTTCTTGCTTTGTTAGGCTGCGTGGTGTATCAGATTTAGGTCAGTTCAGAGGAAATCTGCGGGAGATTTGTAGGAGATAGCAATAGTTGGCACATGAAACAGCAAAATTTATCAACGGGAGCGGGGGCTTGCTGCTCAATCCCATCCCATCGGACCTAGCTGAATTAGTGCAACATGTCAAGAAAAGTCCAGGTCAGTTTAGGGGAACAACCATGGTCAACGAGGGTTAATGCCATGGGTCATGATTTTCTAACTGTTGTAGTTCATACTTCTACGGTTCTACCTCTTCACCTTTCAGTAATGGTCATGTAGAGGATGGAGCAGCTACTCAACATGGATATCATGCCTTTTACCTAGATCATATTGTTGAGTACATTTTGTATGTACACATTCCGGGGCCCCCACATTGTCGATGGTTTGTTGTCAGATGCATTGTTCACGGACACTATTTGCTTAGATTGATTAATTTCTATGAGATCATGATAGTATTTGCACTTTCTGGGAACATACCAGATTAGATTAGCACGAGCTTGAGTAGTGCTGGCCTATTTGGTTTCAATACTTAAATGAGATTAGGGAGGAGCGGTGGGAGGCATCACATTTTGGGTAGCAATTGTGACCCATCTTGGCATGTATTACCTTTTTTTTGCGAATTGCTATTATGTAGTACTAGCAATTATGCCTTTCTTATTTTTTACTTTATTTTTCTCACAATGTGTAGGGTTGGACGATCTGTGTACGGTGTCAACATCACCATCACACTTACTTATGTTCACTTATATGTCAAAGTTCGCAGTGTTTGCATGGATGAGAATTTGAACATAATATATTCCCTTCCATGCGCTTTTTTAGTTGCCTTTCCTTTCGCTTTTCGCTGCCTTGTAGATGAATGAAATATAATTTGCCATGGTAACCCAGATGTGAATTAGTTATCTTGCAAATCACTTAATTTTTTGTTGTAAATTTTATAACTCACATTATTGCGGATCTCAAGGGTATATAAATTTAACACATTTGGTGTTTACCCCGTGTTGCAATGCATGTGTATTTAGCTAGGCCTAACTGTTCCGTCGCCGTGGGCTACACCCCGGGCCTCTCTCCATTCACAACTGCAAGTTGAGGAGAAGCACCATCAACTAGCTTGATTGGGTGTCCATTAGGATTGAAAAGAAGATGAAGTACATGACCGTTGTACCTACTACTGAATTCAGGTATATACATTCATTGTTCATACAATTTTGTCTATTGTTTAACCAAATGATGAATCAGTGCATCTGAAGAAGGACATAGGGTGAGAAGAAGAGAAGTTGTGCGGCTTGGAGTGGGTCAGAATTTTCTAGCTGGAAATTAGGGATTTCCAGGAAGAGCAACAGAGAAAAATCCATGTGATCAAGGTACCTCTATATCCTCAATCCTACTAGGAAAGTTTTCAGATTATACTGGTTCCAAGTTGAGATTGTTTGTAGAGAAATCCGGATAGTTGGATATTTAGTACCATACGGGGGTTTATATATTTTTCTGGATTGTAAGTTCAAACAGATTCAAGACGGATGGGTCGGCTATGTATCAATAGTGTGTGCACGGTGTGTATAAAACGCCTATGGTGTAGTTTTTCTTAACCGGCTTCCTGCGTGTTCTTTTATCAGTGCACAAGGTCAAAAATATTGTTTGTAGCTGAAACATCTTTTTCCCTTGCAGTTTACACCGAGTGCTTATGGTTTTCTTAGTGGACCAACTGCGGCAAGATCGATCTGCCCAACAAGTTTGTTGATCTCTTCCACGTTTCCAACGTGTGCCGGAATCAATAAGTGAGATTTTTTTAAACCCTTGTACTAATTTAAGTAATTAGTGCACTTGTTTTGAGAATTTTACATGGTTTGGTTAGTGTCTCAAGGAAAATTTAATTGGTTAACTAATTAGCTCCAAGGTTTCTAATTCTAGCTGACTTCTATAACTAAGACCGTTTGTTTTCAGGTTTAATATTATGAGGATAATTCTCCTCGTAATGTGGTTTTTTTTTTATTTCATGGAGTGCATGATAAAGGAGTTTTAATTTTGTACCTCAACAATATGTGGTAACATATGCGCCATAGATTTGATGTGGGAGCTGTCACAATACTCCCTCCGTTCCTAAATATAAGTCTTTTTTAGAGATTCCACTACGGACTACATATGGATTGATGTAGACATACTTTAGAGTGTAGATTCAATCATTTTGTTCCGTATGTACTCCGTAATGGAATTTCTAAAAATGAATTTTATTTAAAAACGATGGGAGTATAACATATTTCTTAACATCATGGACTTTTGGATAAATAATCCATATGTATGTACAGTCACAAGCTTCTGAGCATAGCTAGCTGTTTATTGTAGTTTTTGGTTCTGTGCATATGTTTCGTTTGCCATACAAATAAATGAACGTTAGTTTTAATATAACATCAGGACACTTACTCTATTGCCTTTTTGTAGAACAACTGACGGTCCATTTCTCAGTTGTGCATTGCGACGACCCAATCGACCTAATGTGTGTGCTATATTGATTTATGGCAGCAGTTCTGGGCTGGGCTACGTTTATTTTTCTCTCCAATCCTGGGCGGGCCACGGCCCGATCGGCCCTGCAGTAGCACCGCCAATGAAGCAAGGTTAGTTTCAGGAGAGTTAGCCTATCAGATCAAAACAACATGAATCACATCTTATGAATTACTATTACTTATTCTTATTTAGTTCCTTCCATTTTTTTAACACCGACATCATATTCTACATCACATTGATATACTTACAATTTGCTAAAATTGTATGCTTTAGAATGAACATGATTGCTTTACATCATTGCCTACAGGTACAAATCTCAAGATTTTAAAAACAAATGGGTACGTATTAAAAAAAACACGTGAGCAGTAAGGAGGACAACAATTTGGTGGCGCAAGCGTTCGAGGTGGCTAGGAAACACAACATTCATGGCTAAGGAGGGGGTAATATATGGGGCTCACATCAGCAATGATAGGAGGTAGGGAGGATAGGCATTAAGACACGTGATCAATATTTCTATATACGGATTTACTCCTTCACGAGCGAGCGCGGGCCCGAGGACTTTCCTCTAAGGCTGCTTCCAATGCAAAGGTGCTAAGATGTGGTGCTAAGAGCATTAAATAGCTTAGCAACTCAACTTCCCAATGCATAGGTGCTTAACTTGTTGTTGCTAAGCTCACTCTATTTAATGATTTAGCACCTAAACTCTCTCATGCATTGGTCATCTTCTTTCATTTAAGTGGTTTGCCTAGGTTCACGTGTATGGCATTGGTTCTTCCTGGGGTCACCAAAGTGCTCTCTTTCCTCCTTATTTGCTATGCCATGTCACTTTTTTGCTTATGTGGCATGTTTAACACCTGTCCACCATGGAGCATTGGGAAGGGCCTAATAAATCTCTGTTCCCTCTAATATCTCTACCCCCTGACTTTAAGGGGTGGGTGGATGCATGCATCGTGTTTTTGTTTTCTGGGACTCTTACTTGTGTTCACGGTTTGCATGCAGACTGAAAAAAGGAAAGAAATGAAAAGGAAAACACATGGAGCCGCTTCAATCTGGAACATAAGGCTGGACGGAAAGCGAGCGCTCCGCGTGAGCGCGAATTAGCAATGCCCTTCTATATATGTGTTAAAAAATATTTCTATATATAAATTAACCTGAACATGGAATAAGATCTCAATGAGTGAACTTTTGATTTTATTCGATCCTCTTAATTTGTAGTTGGGATAGTTGTTTCCAACCTTTTTGTTTTGGAACTTATATACTAGCAGGAAAATATTAGGACAAAATTTAGGTGGCGCCAGATAAAGCCTGTGGTAGAAGATGATGCATTTGTTAATTGATTCATTTACTTGCGCTAGGCCCGTAGCAACGCACGGGCGTTCTACTAGTCACTTGTAGTTGTAGGAGTAGGACGCATCACTAGACTTGGAACCACGATTTCCCAACCGCCAAAGCTGCCGATGCCGCATCTTCATCATCCGCCAAAGGAGATCCTGATGTTATCCGCCACCTATGTCGGCTCCGCCCTTCTCCGTGGATCGTGCTAGGATCTCAAACCTAGGAAACTACTAGAATCTGCAGTAAGAGCTACAACTAGAAAAACGATCGTTCATCGAGTACGGGCTCACGGTCCAACCTTGGGCAATATATGTAAGAAGAATTGAAGCCCACGGGTTTCAAGGAGACTATGTAGTGGGCTGGCCTAGTAATCATTAGGTTCACTAGTTTTCTTTTTCGTTCTTTTCCTACTTATGTTTTTATTATTCGTAGTTCAAAATGTTATAAATATGTATTCTCACCGCACATTGTAAAATCCTCATGAAATATAATATTTTATTTTTAAGGAGACTTTATTTTTTAAATTTCTCACTGCACATTGAAAAATCCTCATGAAATATAATATTTTATTCACCTGATTCGTACAAGATGTTCGTACAATTCAAAGCATTTTGAACATGTTCAGAACATTTTCAGTTTTTTCTGTCAAATTGCATTTTTTAAATGTTCATTGCATTTTTTCCACACTTTTAAAAATATGTTCATCTCAGTTTGAAAAACTGTCAACATGTGTTTAAAAAAATGTACGGGCTACTGTTCTTCGTGCATTTGGAAATTGTTAGCTATTTTTTAGTGTCTTGTATCTTTGGTCCTATTTTCCATTCATTTTGTAAGTTGTATTGTTCAGTGGTTCCTCCACAAATAAAGACCCTTTTTGGTTATGTTGTGAAGTGTGATCAATTTTGGAAAAGAACATATAAAAAGGAAAGCTATAAATATCGTCCGCTATACGTTGCAACGAACTCACGGACAACCTAACACTACCAAATCAATATCACTAGAGCTGTTAAAAAATGTGTTTTCCGTGATGAAAAAAATGTTTTCATGATATATTTATAAGGCAATGTATTTGTTGATAATTTCCTATATAGTTGATAAAACTTCAAAACAAGAGTACCGGTCCAGTTTAGTTAGAACAATGTTGTAACATATTTATCTACCGGCCTTTCAAATAAATAAAAACTCAAAACTAAATTTCTCAAAGTTCATCGACTCTTGGTGAATCTGTTTTAGAATGTTTGCTTGTGACTACCAAATCTTAAAAATAATGATCTGTTCCTAAGTGCATCCAGCCGGCTGGTCTTCAGCCCTGGAAGAAGAATAAAATTGGAAGTGGAAAACAAACCAAGGGGATGCCATGTTGCACCGAAACCGCACTTATAACTCGCGTGTCACATGGGTCCACGTCACAGCTACTGCCAGGTCAGCAAGACAACAAACTGATGAAGAACCTGTACGTGTAAATTAATTTCTTGTACTTCCTCGTTGCGTCTATAAAACCAAGGCGCTCCTTTTCCCTCCCCATTTCTCCAGTACCTCCCTAAGAACCCACATCTCGTAAGGGAATGCACTTGAATTCCAAACCAGTTCAAAATCTTTTGATCGATCAATTGCAAAATAGTTGTTAGGTTGATGTGTTTTCCCTGGCCATCACGTGTTGGAGTAGGAGGCATCGGTAGATCTGGAACCACGTCTCCCAGCAGCCATAGCTTGCATTGGTTGCAACTAACGACGATGTTTCCTTGTTGCTGGCCAACGCTCGGGCCGTCTGACGCCTATATCCTCTGCCTCCCACTCGAGGACGTCGATAGGCGAGTGCGACAGGCAAGAGCTTCACGGCGCACTACTATGAGAAAACTAATCGGAGATCAGTTGCGCAACCTCAGCCGGAAGACGCACTGCAACTTAAGCTCGCTGGATCAATCCTGGCGGGAATGCACAGTAAGCAAGGATGTCGCTACAATGAGAAAAGTGAAGCACAAGGATATTAACGCTTCTTCTGTTCTTCGCTAATGAGATGAGCAGATCATTGAAGAACGTTCCATCTATTTTTGCTAGATCATGATGCATCTTTATTTTACTTGTTTACTCTAACTGTGTTGGTTGCATATACAACTCACTATATTGAGGCCAGGTTTATAGTTCTCTATCATCTCGATGCACTGCGTGAGTGAACAAAGTTCCTTTTTTTCTTTTTGAAACAAATGAGTTTCTGTTATATCATCCAGCCGTAATCATAAACAAAATGCATTTGCATGGCCAATTTACTTTGTAGTATACTAACAAACATGCTCGTCAGTTGCAACGGGAGAAAACAGCCCACACACGCCCTTACCCACTGATCATGGCTATAGACCTCATCCTCACGCCCCTAACATGATAAGACTAATACCTCATCCTAATCTTCCATTTCAACATCATATAAAACCCATGTTTCCACTTGTCCTCTTTGTCATCCTCATCGCCAATGGCCGCAGTACCAGTTGCCATTAACCAAGGTTGGGTAGGTGTAGGTCCAATAGCTAGATCATTGACTCCTTCGTGTTCGGCAAGATCAAGAGCGTAGCACAAAGATTTTTTTTTGTCATTCGGCTAATACAATAGGGAAAAGCACTGCACATAATATATGTTTGTCTTATCATGTAAATTGAGCAGTTTGTGTCAAGAACATGAAACCTTAGTTGGACTCCTCATGCATTGTCACGGCTGTCACTGGGCCGAGCGAGTCTGGTCGTACGTGAAGACGCGACGGAGAAAAAGATTCCTTCAATATCCCTAGTTTAATAAATTGAACTAAAACAATGCATATGTGGGCATATTTCTAAAATTCACCCAATTTTATTAGTAGGTATACAATACCTCCCAGTTTTAAAAAAATGTTTTTTTTTGAAAAAAGGTTTGCCTTTTCAAATTCAAAGTTCAACAAATGTTGCGTTTTCAAAAATGTTCGCAAATTCAGAAAACAAATCAGTACAGTACCTCCTAGTTTTGAATAATTGTTCATGTTTTAAAAAATATTCAGGTTACAAGTAAAGCGAAAAATTGTTCTTTTTCGGAAAAAAATCGAGCTTAAATTTTTGTTCACAACTTGCAAAATATACGCTTTTAAAATATATTCACTATTTTCAACAAAATGTTTTTTCTGCTCTCACTATCTGGCGCGATTGTTAGCTTAATTTAAGATTCCTCGCTGCCAATTAAAGACCATGTCTCATTTAGTCCAGTGGCTAGCATTCTGAGGCGTGCAGTTTAAGCGCCTGAGTTCGATCCCTCGCAGCGCGACATTTCTCACAGGCGCAAGCTGTTGGTACATCATCTGCTAATGGCCGGCCTATCACGGCTCTATGCGTTGTACGATTTAAAATGAATCGGGATGAACGTGAAAATGCCCGCACGAGAAAACACATGGGTACCAACGATCGGAAAATAATCTAGATCCCACCATAAATGAGTATTTTTGGAGAAACAATCCTTCCTTTAATATTAGGGTATAGACTAGTATTATACTTCCAAACTATAAAATTGTTTACTATCAGTTTATACTGTTGTAATTTGATCTATCAGTAATTAGAAGAGATATATCCCATGGAAGCATTCTAGACAGTTTATATACTTCTTCCAAAAATATGCTACACATAATTTATTAAACTAAAATACTAATCTAATCACATCTTGTTTAGCACGTTTGATTTCTGAATAAACTCAAACCTCGAAACTAGAAACTTCATCGACTCTTGGCGAAAGTTGCGTTAGCATGTTTGCTTGTGACTTCCACATCTTAAAAATAAAGTTCTGCTCCGAAGTTCATCCAGCTGGCTGGTGTTCAGGCCTCGATGAAGAATAAAATTGAAAGAGGAAACAAACCATGGGGCCTGGAGGTCAACTTTTACTTCGAGGAGACGCCTATGCCATATTGCGTTGAGACTGCACTTATAACCCAGGTGTCATGATGGCCTTCCCGGCTTCCCGAAAAAATCCGGGTGTCACATGGGTCTTGCACTGCCGCCAACGAGACACCAAGCTTGACGTGCCTTAACTTGTCCAGGAACCTGCACGGAGTGTTAATTGATTGGTTCTAGCTACTTCCTCGTCGCGTGTATAAAAACAAGGCGCCCACCTCAACTTATCCACTTCTCCAGTGCTTACTCTTCTCATGCACACGCGCTGCCTCAAGAATCCACATCTTGTAATTCAATGCTCTTGAAATGCCGATTAGCTCTCAATCACTTTGATCCATCAACTGCAACACAATTGCTAGCATCTCCTATAGGTTGATGTATTTTCCATGGCATCACATGTAGTAGTAGGAGGTATATGTAGATATGGAAGCACATTTCACATCCACCGTAGCTTGCAATGGTTGTTGGTCGGCTGAGGCTCATGTTGCTGTTCGATACCTATATCACCAGTTTTCTAAACGAGGGTATGGAACTTGCGATACGCAGCCGCGTCAACAAGATCTTGGCCGCGCTCTAGGACAAGAAAAATGATCGCTGATTGCGTGGGTTTGATGGGCACATGGCCCAGTATCAACCCAAAGATCCTAAAGTAATTGAAGTGGACTGGGTGAAGCCTGAAAAAAAACAGGCAAGGGTGTCACTGCCATGAGCAAAAATAGAGCCTTGTTGGAAGAGTGGCGATTATATCTCGCTGAACATTAAGGGAGAAGGTAGCAACTCTCGCTGAAATAGTCTACAGTAACAGGCTAGCCCACTCGCGCACGCTTAAAAGAAAATACTGGAAAAAAATTAGTAAAGTGGGATTCGAACCATGGTCTCCAACTGAGAGGAAGGACAACTAGCCGTTGTGCCAGTCGGGTTTCCACTGTTTCTTCTCTGTTTTTTCGGGTTTTTTTCGTTTTTTTTGTTTGGCTTTCTTTATTTATTTCTTGGTTTTCACTGGGTTTTTCCTTTTTTTTTCGTTTTGTTTCTCTCTTTCTCGTTTTACATCAGTTTTATGTTTTCTTTTCTTTTCTTTTTTTTTATTTTCATATTTCTTCTCCATTATCTGTTTTTCTTTTCTTTTATTTTGTTTTTATGTTTCTTTTAGTTTTCACTCTACATTTTCCGTGTACACGATTAACAGTTTTTCAATACAAATTCAAGATTTTATAAATTCTTGATTAACATTTTTCAAATATAAGATTAATAATTTTTTAACACATGGTCAATGTTTTTTCTACACATTTTAACAGTTTTGTCAATACTTGATTAATAATTTTCGAATAAAAAGATTAACATTGTTTAATACATGGTCAACATTTTTTCTATACACATTTAACATTTCTAAACACTTGAATAACATTTTCCATATACTTTTTCAAAAAAAATTAAATGCTTGATTAACATTCTTACATACATCGTAAAATAACATCTTTTTTTGAATACATGGTCAACATTTTCTTTATACACCTTTAACATTTTCCAAATGCTTGATTAAAAAAATTCAAACACTTGTTCAACAACTTTTTCAAATGCTTGATTAACATTACATGATCAAATTGTTTTATCATTTTATGAATACATGGTCAACATTTTTTCTATACACATTCAATATTTTCCAAATGCTTGATAAACATTTTTCAAATACTTGTTAACTTTTTTTTCAAATGCTTAATTAACTTTTTTTATAAACATGACCAAAATTTTCATTCATTTTTCATACATGGACAACATTTCTTCTATACACATTTAACATTTCCCAGATGCTTGATTAATATTTTCAAAATAGTTGTTCAACATTTGTTTTCAAAATGATTTACTACACATTTTTTTATACATGATTGAAAAATTGAATTTTTTAATACATGATCAACGTTTTTTCTATACACGTTCAACATTTTTCAAAATGCTGGATTAAAAAAAATTAATACTTTGTCAACATTTTTAAAATAATTTTTTAACATTTTAGAAATATTTTTTGTAGAGTTTTTTGTAATATATATTTATAATATTTTAAAGTATGAACAAAAGTACATAAATAAAGCAAGAAACGAAAACAGAAAACGTAAAAAACCAGAAAAAAAGAGGTTGTGTCCTCCCGTGTGTGTGGGCCTGGCCATCTCGCTCGCCCCTTCAGTGAGTCGGAAGGTAGAATCGTTAAATGCGAGATATAGGAATGCCCTGTTGCAAGCGAAACGACTTCGTTTCCCATGATGGAAGCTAAATAGACATAGGCCCTGTTTGTTTGGGCTTTAGCTTCGGCTTTTGCAGCTTTTCCACTTTGGTCAAAAAGCCACAAAAGCTCCTAAATAGGTGCATTTGGAGCTTTTATGGCTTTTGGGGCCAAATATTGTTATATTGATTCATCAAAAGCCATAAAAGCTCCAAAAGCACCTATTTAGAAGCTTTTGTGGCTTTTTTATCAAAATGGAAAAGCTGCAAAAGCCGAAGCTAAAGCCCAAACAAACAGGGCCATAGTTAATGCAGCCCATTACAAACATGTATAGTTTACTTATTTCAAAAGTAATCGCTCAAAAATAATTTGGCATTTCAAAAATATGTCTATTAATTTTGGATAATACTTTCACAGAAGAAAGTGAAATTTGTTTGCATGATCCCAAAGAAATGATCAAGTGTTGTGAAAACTGTTCATGTATTTTAAAGTGTTTATGTATTTGAAAAGTGTTCTTGTATTTCAATGGAAGTTCTATATTTAAGAAAAATGCTTATGTGATTAATAAACTTTCCAACACATTTACTAAATGTTCATACCTTTTTTTAAAAATATTTAGTACTTTTAAAAGAACCAAGTATTTTCAAAATATTCTGTATTTGAAAATCTTAATGTACTTTAAAAGGTGACATATATGAACATGTTCATGTAATTTAACAAGCTATTAAAACATCATTAAAAGTATTCATGTAGAAGGATTTTTCATGACATCATAAAAAAATGTTGATACAACTGCAAAAAGGTGAATGCATTAAAAATACATTTATGTTATTTTTCAGAAAAGAAACATAAGCATGGAAAAAGGAAACGGAAAAATCTAAAAAAAGAAGAGAAAACGTAGCATGATATTACAAAAATAAATAAAATAGAAAGGAAACTAAACAAGAAAAAAATAAAACTGACAAGAAACCCAAAAAATATAAAAAATAGGAGATAAAAACAAAACCGGCAAGTAGCAAAACCCCCGAGAGAAAAAGGAAGAAAACCACGATAATTGGGCATGCGGTTTGTGTGTAGCAAGAAAAGGGGAGCACTCGCTATATCGTGCAAATTGCGAGATATGGATTTTGCAATGAGAAAATGGAAGACACCAAGATATCAACACCCTGTCAACCCTTTGTCAATTAGATGAACTTAAATTTGAAGAATAGTTCCTTCTACTTTTATCACATCATGTATCATGCCTTTGCTTTACTTGTTTACTGTAAATGTGTTGGGAAGGTATATCTAGCCATACGAAGGCTGGGTTTGTGCTCGTTACAGTTGTATCTTATTGATGCTAAGGTTTACACAAATATCGTTTGGAAAAAGCAATTTCGTTTACCATTATATACCATCCATGTAGGCATCAAACTGTGCGACTGTTTGAGCGTCTACATTTTCCCCTCTGTTTCAACTAGCCGGGCGGCTGACCACATTATGGTACTAAGTTGTGAGCATTCTTTCTCAACTATGACGGATCAACTTGTTTGTTGCATGAGATCAAATCATGTTTTTTGGGTCGGTTTCCCTTATATACATACCGTATAATTTTTTAATGAGATCGAAGTTGCAACGTGTGCCACCAAAAGTCTAAGAAAAGAAGCGAGACTAATGGAGCAGCCAGCGCGCGACGACGATCTGCCTGTCAAAACTCAACAAGTCGACCTCCTTAAATTTTGGTCACCCAGTTAATCACAAAAAGGCTCTAGGAGTGATTTAAGTATAATTAAAACAGTACAAGAGGAAAGATTAAAATAGTAGCAAATTTGTAAGCAGGAGTAGGGCATATAGCAAGAGAACGCCAAGTGGAACTTTGGTTGTGATGAACATTCATGCACCCTACACTAAAAAAATCAAGATATTTACCGTCTGCCTCAAATAGACGGGTCAATAGCTCCTGTGCGACACCTTTGAGGTGAATTGGAAAGAGTGCGATGTAGTTGACGAAAATAGCTCTCGCGAGACGTTTCAGAAGCCCAAATAGCCAAGGCCCACTCGGGCGATTAAAATGGTCGTCAACGGGAGTGAGGTTATGTTTAAGACATGCGGGTCCCACTTGGCAGTGCATCTAGTTACGGGCCCCACTTGGCAGTGCATCAGGTGAAACGTGTCCCCGTGCCTGTCCGAACGGGTACCCCTGTCTAAACCTGTGTTGCTCCCTCCTCTTCGTTCCCGGCGGTGAGCCGGCGGCGGTGGCAGAGCTTTTGTTCTGGGTGACAGCAGCGGCGGAGCTTTCGTTCTCGGCGACGGCGGCGGCTGTGGTGAGTGAATCTGTAACCCTTGTCCTGTTCCCCTCCTCGTCTAGTTAGATCTCACCGCATCGCCTCTGTTTCACTCTGTTTTTGGTCGATTTGATCCAGATTTGGGTGGGGGGGGAGGGGGGATGAACGTGATGTAGCCGCTAGAGACAACAACGTCGACTATGTAATCCCTTAATGTGCATCCTTTCCAACCTATGCGATTTGTGCCTCGTCTTCTTCCGCTAGCTCACACTACCCGCCATTGACAAACAGGGGCGATGGTGCTCGAACCTTCGAATTCACTATCAAATTCTTTCCTTCTAAGGCAAATCTAGGTGATGGTAGCATGCGGACATCGAGAGAGATACAATTGTGAAACGGGAGGTTGAATTTGCAGAGATTGATCCACAAGAACTAGAGAGCATGCAAGAGAAGGCCGTGAAGAATTTGGTGGAAAAAATTGGGGAGAGCATTTTTTGGGTCCAGAGCAAGAGGTAGCATTGTTACGGTTTAATAATTGGAAAGGCGAGTATGTGAGAATTGAGGATGGCGAAGAGATGCTTGATGAAATCGATCGACAAAATGGTTGGACAACCAAACGGACTATGTTTCATGTAGAGCTCGTTGATCTGAAATCAGATTCTAAGGTTGGATATGTGCCCTCAAAGTTGGCTTCACCGGTGGTAGATGATGATTGGGCTCTAGAGAGGCAGATAATGCCCATGTGTACGGGTGAAGTGACAGTATTACCTGAGGGGGCTGATGCAGATGCACAAGAGGGCTCTGATGGTGTTGCAAGGGTTGTTTCTGTTGATTGTAATTCGGTAGAATTAAATGACCCAACTAATTTAATCATTGCACCAATGGATCACACTGAGATGGCCAAAAAAATTGGCATTCCAGTAGATGATGAAGATAAGGAGGAGAATGGTGAATCTAGTATGCCTGCTGATGCTAACAGAGATACATATGAACACTTGGATGGGCAGTTGATGGAAGATGCTGCAGATGATGTAGATGATGCACATGATGATGAGTTGGTAAATGTCTATGACAAGGAAAACCTTGTTATTGCAGTAGAGAAGTTGTTCCCAAACATGGATGAGTTTAGGATGTGTTTCAAGACTTATGCAGTCAAACATGAGTTTGATGCCAAGACTAAGTGGATTGATAGAAATAAGTTTTATGCAAGGTGCAGAGGTTTTGATGGAAGTGTCAAGCCTTGCAAGTGGTACATATCTTCTAGACGCCAACCTGATGGAAGTACCATTAGGGTCAATCAAATCACACACCCACATACTTGTATTACGAGTTCACAGTGAGTATCAACCATGACATCACAGCTTTGGATTGCAGAAAAGATCACTCCTATTTTAGCCAAGAAACCAAACACTACTGCAAAGAAACTTAAAGTAGACATGGAAAAGCAGTACCCCATTAAGGTGAAGTATAACACAGTGTGGAAGGCAAAACAAAGGGCAATGAAGCAATTATATGGTGACTGGGCAAATACTTTTAGGATGCTTTATAATTTCAATGCTGAGGTGGAGAAGAGGTCACCTGGAAGTGTTGTGGAGATAGATACTGAGGTAACAAAGGATGGAAGAGTCCTTTTCTCTAAGTTTTTATGGCTTTATAGCCTTGCATCGATGACTTCAAGGCAGGGTGTCGTCCATATTTGAGCATAGACTCATCGTTTTTGACTGGCAAGTGCAATGGTCAATTGGCAGCTTGCAATGCTTTAGATGGACACAACTGGATGTTCCCTGTTGCTATTGGCTTGTTTCAATCAGAGACAGAGGTCTCATGGACATGGTTCATGATGCAGTTAAAAAGATGCATAGGGCTAGTGTCACCATTGGCAGTCCACACAGATGCATGCAAAGGGCTAGAAAATGCAGTCAAGAATGTTTTCCCCCATTGTGAGCAGAGGGAGTGCTTCGGCCATATGTGGATGAATGACAGCATGCCCTGAGTTTGGTCCATGGGTGACCACCTACCATTCTCTATTATGGTATAGGTCAGGATTTAACACTGCCATCAAATGTGATCATATCAACAACAACTTGGCCGAAAGTTTTAACAACAAGGTGAAACAGTTAAAAAACTTGCCTGTGCATGACTTGGTTGACCAAATTAGGATCATGATCATGCGCTTGTGGGAATTGAGAAGAAGGATTGGTGATTGTCTGCAAGGGGATAAGCTTTCTGCAGTGGTACAACATGTGGTCAATAGGAGCAGAAATCTTACTCATTTATCTGTTGAAAAATCTTCTCTGTGGGGTGCTGAAGTTAGAGATACCAAAACTGGTAGAAGGCATGTTGTTAACACTGAAATGCATGATTGCACTTGTTTGGAGTGGCAACACACTAGGAAACCATGTGATCATGCCATACTTTTCTTGGCGTCCTAACCGAAGATAAACATGCACCCATATTTGCACGAATATTAATCAGTAGTACGATTCAAGGCTGCATATGCAACTCCAATTCCAACACTTACAGATCAGTGTCAGTGGCCTGAAGTAGAAATTGAATTTTCCATGTGTCCTCCCCTAACAAAAAGAAAGGCTGGCAGGCCTAAAGAGAGTAGATTCAAGGCATGGTTTGAGAAAGGTGGGAGTAGTAAAAAGGGGAAGGGAAAGAAGGATGCAAAACCAAAAAGGTCCCAAAAAGGTAACAAAAATAGATGCAATCTCCACAAGTATTCTTATGGTCACTGCAGTTACATGAAGGCGACGTATTAACTTGCAAGGTTGGCATCTGTTTTAATTTTTGGTAAATGCATGTATGTTTCTTTCCTTGTACAAATATGCATAATAGACAGATATGTGGATCCATTGGTAGGCCACCTGAAAAGCATGTGCTATCTTATCGCCGATTCATGAAAGGGTCAAAAGGGGAAGTTGATGATATGTTGAGGGCTGGGAAATCAGAGAATCCTATGAGAATAGTCTATTGTTTTGGCATATCTCATTAACATCCATGCACCTTTATATTATCTTACATCAGGAGTATAAACCCACATCATGAGTATGGTACCTATGAAAAATAATATTAACTTAAAATTATATAAAATTTATGTTAACAAAAAGTATTTTATAATATTCTTCAATAGCAAAAAGAATCAACTAAAAAGCTTTTATAAAACTCTATTTATGATCAAAATAATATTAACTTAGAATTAAATAAAAAATCAACTGATAATACAAATTGTTTCTGATCTAAAGTAAAGTTAATAGAAAGTAAAATTTATCCAACTAAATTTTTCATAAAGTATTTTTTCTTAAAAACTTTTCATAATGCTACTGTTTTTGAATACAAATTGTTTCTAATCTAAAACTAAAACCAAAAATAGATTTAGTCCTGGTTGGTGGCTCCAACCGGGACTAAAGGGGTGCCTTTCGTCCCGGTTGGAGCCACCAACCGGGACTAAAGGCCTAAGCTTCGCGTCCTTTTGGCTGCCAAAAATTAGCTTTAGTTTCGGTTGGTGGCTCCCGGTAAAGCCTTGGGTATATAACCGCCCGCGGCCTCCTTCTTCCCCAATCTTCTCCCATCCTCCCGCGCCGCCGACGCCGAACCCACACGCACACGCGTGCCGCCAGGCTGCCGGACATCGTCGTTGCCTCCGAGCCATCGCCCTCCTCCCCGAGCATCGCTCGTCGCCGACGGCCACCGTCGTCGGACCTCCTCCCCGAGCCGCATCACCGAGCCTCGCCGCCCCCGCTCCCCGGCAACGCTAGGTGAGCCGCCGGCCACAGTCGTTCTCCTCCTCCTATATATCCCCCCCCCCCCCCGCCCGCGGTCACCGCCGCCCGCACCGACACCGACGCTGATGCCGACGACCTCATTTGCAAAGTTGATTTGTTGATCTATGAGAAATACCTACTGTTTTGCATGGAAAGTGGTTGAAAATCTATACATTTTTGTACAATTATACATGGCATGAGGTAGCTACTCTTCCACCATAACATTCTGCAAAAAATGCGAATGAGGATGCTTGTTTGCTACCTTACATGATTTTAAGTACAAGGGTTGCTTTTCATGATTTTAAGAAGTGGTATTCCCCATGTGAAGAGCACAACGTGCTTACAGAAAGTATTGAGATGTGCTTCTTCTTCCTTAAGCTTCAAAATCATTTGAAATAGTAAGTGTTATATGTGCTCTTGGGCACGCGCCACACACACACATACACATCATTAGGCTATGGAAGCATGTCAATTTGGTGTCCAACAAGATAAACAGAGGGGATGCCATCATTAATTCATTATGCATCTCCCTCGTATTCCTAGGACAGTTCCCGTGCTAGCTAGTCGTATACGTTGTCTGCGAGTGTGTGCGTGTGGATTTGTTATTAAATATGGTATTGTTGTTATTGTTGTTAAATAAAATGTTATTTGGTAGCCACAATTTGTTCTCGTCGACAATGCCCATCCCGCATCATCATCGTCGACTCGACGCCGACAACCAGTTTGAGAGGCGCCATGTCCGGGACTGGGCTCCGCCGGGCTGGCACTGGGAGGTGCTACCTTCCGGGGCGCGCATCTTGGTGAGGAATCCGGGTCTCGTCGTCGACCCGGAGCTTCTTTGGTGGCGGTCGCGTGGGCCACTATCGGTGCGGAGGTAACCGGCAACTGAGGTGGTGGTATGTCGCTGTGTCAGGGAGGAGGACGAGCACGTCCGTCACTACATGGTTGCGTTGGACGTCAGGTTCTCCAATACCTGGCAGTTCCTTCAGGGATCTCATCCGAGCTATGATCCTGTGATGGTTCCTTCCCTTTGGGTGTCCACCGCCCGCGCCTCACGAACCGCGAATCAACTAGATTATTCGATAATATTCGAGTTGTATTAGTGATAATATTCGATGCTCCATTAACTGGATTATTCGAGATGTATTAGTGATATTATATGATAATATTATATGAAGAGTCCCCGACGATCGCCGGTGATATTATATGTATTAGTGATATTATATGATGATCTTGCTAAAAAAATTGCCGTCGATTTTTAATCTTAGAATCATGAAAACAGAAAATGTCAACGTCGTGTGACGACGATAGGATCCCTCAGTGCCCTTTGTGCTGGGATGACAGGGGTATATGCGACATTTATCCTCACCTAGACAACGATACGTTCTTCACCGTCAAGCTAACGGGAGAATTTAGTATTATTACGGTATGTAAAGATGGCATGTATTTTTTGTTAATGAAGTATGACGTGTGCTTTTTTGCTTTAATTAACCTTTAATTTTGTTTTGTACAATTCGACTAGTGCGTTTCCTGTCATGCAAGATTCGCTGTCTTGGACAAGTTCCATTTCAAAGAGAAGGGTAGTACAGAGCCTAAGATAGCTCACCTAAGAACGGAGCATTACACTTTTGTTGTTAAGGTAAAAAATAACGAAGATCACACATATTTTGGTTGTTCTAATTGGAGAGCATTTTGCAGGGCGTATGGGTTAGATGAGGACATGAACATTACCTTCGATCTTGGTAATGACGATGTTCATGATAATAATATAGAAATTTAGGTGCAAGCGGAGGATGACTTGATTCCAGTTCTACCTCCAGGTGTGTTTGTCAACAGATTTGTTAGGTAATTTATATTGATTATTGAAAAGTAATTGGTACTCATCCCGACTAAATTTCTTTATTTTTAATTATTATCTTATTTCCGTGCTACAAGAACTACCCGACAGATAATAGATCGCACCTACTACAGTTATGACTCCGAGCTTACTTGGTTGGAGAAAAATCATGTGATATTATTTATTCATGATGTTGAGTATCATGCTAAACATTACATGACTGGCAATATTTATCATGGATATGTGCCACTAGTGCACAAGTTGAACCGTTATAACATAACTGCAGACAACTTTGTAAGATTTTTTTACCATTGCGTCACTAGTCCATCTTTTTCATACATTGTTCTTAAGAAAAACTAGTTTGCTAACTATGTTATTATTACTAATGCTCTTCAACACGTACTCCCCCAGAGACCGTGCCTAAATGGAAGTTTAAAAATGGTGATTTGCAAATGGTTAGCTTACGGCCACACCCGATTAATTACAGTGGTAAATAAAGGATATCTCAAAGTGAAGAAACCCTAAAAATCAAAGGATGGAGAAATGCAATACAAGCATCCACGCTACCACTTGGAGAGGAATACTTGCACATCCCACAAGTTGGAGATAGGTTGATATGTGTTCTTCAATTGGGAGATGTCGGAGTTCGCCTTTATTTTTCTTTTTTACCTAAGAGAGAATAGTAGTTAGTGTTTCGACCTTGTGATAACTACAATGATGAGGAGTTGATTAAGATGATGATGAGTTGTTGGATGTTGAATGATGATGAGTTGATTAAGATGATGATGATGAGTTTTTATATGACCTATACCAGTACAAATTAGATGGATGCAATAGACCAAGTTGAATTAGAGGATTTCCTCTAATTCAACTTGGTCTATTGCATCCATCTAATTTGTACTAATGTTGGATGTTGTTCTTCCATAATTTGTATTGATGTTGTATATTAATATGTGTAACCGCGTGAAAATACAATATAAATATAAAAGAAAATGAAACACGGTCCTTTCAAAAAAAAACTAAATCCCAGCGCTTGGCAGGGGCTGACGCGTGGCTGCCTTTTAGTCACGGTTGGTGTTACCAACCGAGACTAAAGGTCCTCCTGCCTGGGCGCCCAACAGCGGCCACGTGGAGCTCCTTTAGTCCCGGTTTGTAACACAACGGGGACTAAAAGTGAGAGCCTTTAGTCCCTTCAGAACCGAGACCAATGCCCCGTTTTCTACTAGTGACAAAGTCTTTGCCATCAGGTTTTTTCCCTAGCGGACAACAAAGTAGGGTTTACGGTGGTCTATTAGCAGGTGGGCCCCCGATATGGCTTTGCCATCTCTTGACTATGAAGCTGATGGCACAGATTTTTCAATGAAGAAAATTGCAGGCTGCACGGACATGTCTAGCCACATGTGTCAGTCATGTCCATCCACCCGCGTGTGTGCTCGGAGGGTGGCTGCCGACGGGGATGCGCCAAGAGGGTCACATCGTCGTTGCTAGACGGCTATGCCCTGCTACAGTTCGAGGAGGCTGCCAAAGGAGGGGAGAGAGGACTCCGGAGGTGGGAGTCAAGTGGAGAGAGGACGCCGGAGTATGCAAAGGTCCAAAGGCACGATGTGGAATAGTCAGATCTGGCCGGATCCGGCGGTTTTCGGAGGCGGGGAAGGTGCCAGAGATGGCGGATGACGATGGAGGATGCTCGAGCTCGGGCCGGATGTCCCTGGTGACCTCGGGTGTCTCATGTAGCACGCAAGGAAGACAAAGAATTAGAGAGGGGGAGAACCGAAGATAGAGGGAGGAAGGGAACAGGGACAAAGGAGGAGAAGTTGCGCGCAGGATGTTGTTGGGCTTAGCGGTCATTGTCCGGTCACAAAAAATCGATCCAGACGGACCCCTCATACCCATCTCAAACGCCCGGACTGACCGGCACCCCTCATATCCATCTCAAATATGAGGACGATATGAGGGGTCGCAGATGCGCCCGGGCGCGCCCGGTCAGTCCGCCATGTAGGACGTGACCCCACCCGGACCACTTTTTCTCTTTCTTTATTCATTCTTTTCTTTCTCTCTCTTCTTCTCCACCAATCACGTGCAAGTGACCGGACATATGAGGAAAAATATGAGAGATGCGGCTGCACGGATGAAAAAGTAGGGGTTCAAAACGGACATGCCCGGTCAGTGACCAGGCGTGTCCGCGGGCGTTTGAGGGGCCGGATTTGCAAGTCGTGGCTGAAGATGCTCTGATCCGCTGGTCGAGTGCGTGCGTGGTGGGGGTGGCTGCCCTGCCACGTCGCCAATGTTTTGATAAAAGAACTATGTTAAAATTTAGTAAACTTTTTCCACACCTGCTAAGAATCATAAACCAATGTCATCCAAATTTCATATTCTTTAGATCTTGTTTGCATTTTCAAAAAATTATAAAGTTGATACACTCATTTTGCCTACAATTGTTTCGAAAACAGACAACAAAGATTTTGCCGCCAGCCAGTGAGAAAACTGACGTAAAGCCTTTCTTTGCCGTCAGCTTCCTTGTACCATTGTCGTCTGTCATTCTTTGTCTTTAGTCTTTTCGTAGTTTGTCGTCGGCTTTTCTCGTCAGCAGCTGCCGGAAAAAATCGGACTGTCGTCACCCCGACGAAAAGCTGACGGCAGGGAGCTCAACGGACGAAAATTTTCCTGACTCCTATAGTGCTAGTTAATTATGAAATGGTAATTATACAAATCAGGGGACGGAAATAAGTTGGTAACCAAACATGGTAAATGAATAGATACACACATTACTAAGAGCAAGTATAGTAAGGTGATGTAGGCGGGTTGTAAGACTTTAAATAATATATTTTTTGCTTAGTTGGCAGAGAGAGAAGAGGATAGGGAAAAGAAACAGATACAAACTAACAGTGGGCTACAACATGTGCTTCTAGAGACTTTGTGAGAGTTAGATGGGCCATCTATCAATAAAGTACTTCCTCCATCTCAGTTTATAAGTCTTACACGTGTATCTAGGTCGTCAATTTAACTTATATAAAATAAATTATTTAACATAAAAATTATATTATTAGAAAATAGAATATCTAAAGTGTAATGATATATTTTTTGTAATATATGCCTTTTATTAAGTTGGTCAAATTGACGACCTAGGTCTGCGTGCAAGACTTGTAAACTGAGATGGAGGAAGTAATACTTATTTACATCTAACTATTGTACTTACCGACTAAAAGCTTGTCTATAAATGACATGACAACATCATATAGCCCACGGCTGGCTCTAAGACCTCACATAATGGGATCCAGCTCCCCTGACATACGGCGCGTACTAGTGGTCCACTGACATGTGTGCCAGCTTACAAGCAGGCCCACATGTCAGTGGTCAAACTGGACCCTGCATGCGGCAGAGGATCCTCGTCCCCTATAGTGGGGCTATCATAGCAAATACTTCCTTCGTCTCATAATATAAGATGTTTTTGCAAGCTTTTTTTAGCTTGCATAAACGTCTTGTATTCTAGGACGGAGGGAGTACAATCTTTCTTTAAACTTTCTGTGTATGCAATTATGCAGTGCGGTTGTCTTCGGCTCAATGTTCCTTGTGTAAAGCGGCCCCCAACAGTGGTACTACCTCTGTCCAGGTGCATAGGGCACCTAATGAAATTTAGTTTTTCCAACAATATAAGTCACCATTCTCAATTAGCACAAGGTAGTAATTAACAACACTGACCAATAGCACGTAGCACCCAAACCTACACCCAATGCATGAAAACAACATACGCATCTCCGGTGCATGCAAACGGCACCAATTAATGTGACGAGTAGAATCTGGTCCGTTAGCATTCAATCCTTCTATTCACACGCAAGTTGATTGGCTGCTGTATTTGGATAGCATGCTAATTAACATAAAATGGATCATTTAATTTTTTCTCTCGTCCAATCTCTGTGCACCTAGATCACGCTGCCCCTTCTTAGGTGCCCTGTGCACCTGGACGGAGGGAGTAGTAATAGCGCATCCATCGAGAGCCAATGCAATATTGTCACCGGATCTGTACCATATAACTCTCCATTACTAACAGGCATGCAGTATATACTATGTCTATGTGTACCATCACAACCACAATAACATACATAGTAATTTTCTATTCATCTACTAGTAGCCAACCATTGTTTAGTTATCTGAAGAAAGAGCTGAATATATAACCCATAAATATATATACCTGAAGTGCACATGGTACAAGCTACAACAAACTCCCGTGTCTCCTCAAAGGGAGTGAAATTAAGCAACAATCAAACACCGATACAATAGTAGCGGCCAGCCATGCAAAACTGGCTCGACTTACGTGCTCCTCTCTCTGTCACGTCAGATGAGAGCATTTATTCATAAATATGTGTAACCTCAACGTATGCAGGGTCGATGGATGGAGCTATAGGCGGCGGCGACGATGGTGGCAAGTGGTCGATCAACGAATCTTAGAGCAGTCCACGGATGAGCTGATGGCATAGGGGATGCTGACGCCGCACTTGGAGGGGATGCCAGCGGCCTTCCCAGCGTTGAGCCCGCCAGCCGCACTCTTGATGCACTTGCACGCCGCTTGCTTGTCAGCGGTGCTCCGTGCTGCGCTGGCCAGACTCCTGACGCCGCTGCAGCAGGCCGCAGGCGGGCTGGCGCCGGTGCCGCGTGCATAGGAGATGCAGGGGTTCAAGGCAGAGCTCACCTGACCGCAGGAGATTGCCGCGTCGGAGGCTACGAGGAGCATAGCGGCCACCAGAGCGACCAACACGAGCTCAGCAGCTGCAGCACGGGCCATCTTGATCAAGCTAGCAATAGTAGGGGTGGTGGGCTCAGATGGATATAGATTTGCTAAGTGGTTGTAGTCCTTGTGAGGATTTCGTAGGGGATGCATGGGCTTAAATAGGGCTTCTTGCAAACATGGGATACTATTCGGAATAACTGTACACCATACCATGGTGTCAATTATTGCGTCCAGGTGGACCAATTGGGTTGATGCAAGCAAATACATAAATTTAGGTTGTTGTTTGATGTTGGAATCCATTGATGGCCGTTAATGCATTTTGTTGGATGTTGGGTTGGGTTCGATGGATGGACCAAACATGCATATGCATGGTGTGGAATGTGGTTGAGCGTCTGCAAACAGGATTAAGAGACATGTAGTATGTACTCTCAGTCTCTTAGGTGGCATCTATGTTACTACCTATGTTACTCCCATTGTGGGTAGTCTAAGAAACATGTAGTAGTATGTACTCTCGGTCTCTCGCAATGATAGACCATGTAGTGTAGTTGAGTGCATTGATGACTGTGAGCTCGACCTGTGAGCTGCACAAATCTGACGGTGCATGTGGTCTTGTAGGGCTCTAATCAAATGCCTTTTCTTACTACTCTGTCCCAAATGTTTAATTCTACACAGCTTAAGTAAAAATACATTAATTACCGTGCCAATGTCACAGTATAACATTCATTCATGTCGTCTTCAAAGCTATACTTTGAATATCGATTTAGTTTTCATGAAATATGTCTTTTGACTAAATAGCAATGCATTATATATTTCAAATGTACTAGTTAAAACATCAAGTGTACTGTGTTTGGCAAACGGTTTTGGCGCACAGGAGCCGGTAGCTCAGTGTAGATGAGAATACGGGCGCACTGTGATACTACCGTAAGGCCTATTGTTTATCGATCCACATCTCATGCCACCATGGACCGAGTTCTAGAGGTGTAACACAGAAGGAAGATCTTGGCGTGCCGCCCAACTGTCGACTCGTCTCATTATGTGCCGCTGATGTAGGATCTCAATCAATTATACGATGCTATCAAGGAACACTTGGGATGTAAAATAGCATGATTTGGAAAGAAAAATGTACTGAATAAAAAGTATGGACAAATAAAACAAAAGAAATCGATACTATGTTTTTTTTATATAATTAGGTTCACAAAGACACGTACTCACACTGACCAACTGTGGAGTAGTTGAGTGCATTATTGACGGTGAGCTGGACAGGTGAACTATACCAATCTGATGGGTGCATGCGGTACTGGTCAAGCTGGGCTTTGGAGGCTTGGAGCAACTACCTTGCCTTACTTCTTCCTCATGTCACATTTCAAAAATTCATTGATCCCATATTCAGATCTACATTTTGACCATTGATTTAGTTTATATGAAGACATGTGTATCGGGTAACTAGCCAACCATTAAGTACATAGCACTGACTAAATTATAAACTTTATTTTGAAAGTGACTTGGCCTCTTTGGTGCACCCGGATCCGATAGCCGAATGCAGAAGCGAATATGTGTGCGCCGTGCCGCTGCCTTAGGGACTATGTACTGTGATACGCATCCAACCTTGTTTTAACTGTACCAGTGATATATGGAGTCGTCAGTGAGCTATGATTTTCTTTCCCACACATCAAGCACCAATAATATTGAACAATGGGATTCCTATTTCTAATGAGTGCGCCATACTGGCTAGGCTTGTATTCTACCACCTGATAGAAAAACAATAATTCCAAAGCTATACTAGTCACGCCCATGTTATTTTGGTCGGCACATCGAGCTCGTCAAATCGTCTGCAAGCACCGTCCAGACATGGACCAAATTAATGTGCCACAATACAGTTGTTTATAGTAGCGTTGGAAGCATTAATGCGGCCAACCCCAACTTCTGCTGCCAAACTATTAAAAATACTCCATCCGTACGTCCTGGTTTATAGGGCACGCGCGTAGTTCTAGGTTGACAATTTAACTAGCTAAATATTTATTATATGTGATGAAAAATATATGTTTAGAAACTACATCCACTTAAGAATCTAATGATATATTTTTCGTGACATATAACGCATATTTAGTTAGTCAAATCGATGACCTAAAACCATGCGCATGCCCTGGACGGAGGGAGTATGTCATATCCCTTCTCCGGTTGTCTTTTCATACACACTTCCCACCTTGTATGGTCTAGAGCGCTCCGTAGAAAACAGATCGGGAGTCGCTCCTCTCCTCTCCTCGCGCCGTCCCTGCGGGCGGCCGGGGGGAGCCCAGATCTGCCGCCCCTCGCCCCTCCTCCCTTCTCCGCCACTCCTCGCCGTCGCCGGCGCAGGTGCCGGGCAAAGCCCGCTCGGCCTAGGCGGCAGCGGGGCCTTCTACTCCTCCTCTCCGAGGATGGCGGCGCGGGAAGCTTTTTTCTATTGGCGGCGAGGCGCGGCCTTGGGACGCGGCGGCGCGACGGCACGGGCTGGCGACGGTGGCTGCTGGGCCTACATGGCGTCGTCCTCTCCTGGGCCGACGGCGGGGTCTAGTGTAGGGTTCTCCGGTGGCGCGGCTGGGGCTTGCGGGCGTCCCTGCTGCTCGCGGCGCGGCTACTCGCTGGTCAGGCGGCGGCGCCCTGGAACCTACTTCCAGTCCCCGGTGGAGATGGCGGCGATCCGTACACAAGACTTGATGGAGGTTCTTTGAACAGATCTGGGTGAAAACCTTGCGCTCGGCTAGATGCGAACGCCGGCGATGGTGGCGCTCTTCTGTGTCGTTCTCTTCTTGAAGACATCGCCGTGGAGAAGTTCCAGACCTCTATCTGTTACCTCCGGGGAAAACCCTAGATTGGTAGATCGGGTGACGGCGGCGCTCTTGCGTCGTTTCCTCCTTGGGGGCGTCAGTCTTGGAGGTGTGCATGGGCTCGAGGGACCAGCGGATAGCATCTTTGGTGGAGCGGTGTTTCATATTACACATCGACAACTGTGGATCACGACGGCGGGGCGCGGTGGAATCTCAGTGTTCGATCTGTGTAGACGGACTCGCGCAGGAGGATGGCGCTGTCTGGCGTCGTGGTGGCGTCGATGGCAGACCTGGCAAGGTCGTGGCGTCAGTATCTGCTCTGAAGATGGATCGGTACAAGACGGCGTCGGCGGCCTCTGAGAGTGCGTCGGACTGGTGTGTGCCCCAGACCAGGTATATGGCTTGGCTGGGGCCTCCGGTTTTAGATGTTAGGCTTAGTGCGATGTCTGTTTGGTATTAGGCTCGGACTATTGGCACCCTTTCATCAAGTGGATAGAAGTAGCGGCTGATGTTGTCAAGATGGTGGCTTTAGACTTACTGATGTAATACTTTGTAAGGTTATTGTGAATAATTAATAAAGTGATTGCATGCATCGTCCACATGCAGAGGCCGGGAGTCTTCCTCCTTTTCAAAAAAAAAAAAAAAAAAACTTCCCACCTTGTATGCTACAAGAAATCTACAAATCTACCCTACATCAACTTTGGATTGTTCAAAATGCGTTTTGGCTCCCGGGTCCAGTTGATCCTGATATCTGTGCTGTCCAGCTGAGCTTTGCGATCCGTGCGGCACATTATTAATTTACCAATACAGGACAGAACAAATAGGGAATACACAGGCGCAGGCGTTCTGTACGTATGGTGTCAGAGGACGGAAGCAAACGGCAGTTAGCGTGGGGGCATTTTGTACCAAGCGCTGTTCGTCACATGGATCCAGAGGATGCAAATAAATGCATCCCCATCTACCACCTCGGCCCTGTTTGACGAAAGGGGAATCGGGGAGAAGAACTTGTGGAGGCAGTGGCGGCGGCGGCCGCTGCGGAGAGGTCGCAGGGTGCGTGTATTCTTGGGGCCGCGGAAGTTTTCTCGGAGCAGCTCAGCCGTGCCATGGCGATGGACTTCCCCGTCTCTCCCGTCGACAGGTAAATAGTTCCCTTGTACAGCAAAATTTGTGTCTCATCACCGTCCGGCGACAAGAAACCTTAGGAGTTCGGTGGAAACTGGGTGCAGGCTGCCGATCTTCCCAGACGAGGCGGCTAGCGCGGCGGCGCTCATGGAGATCTGCGGCGACCCGGCGTGCAGCGAGGGCGAAGCTGGCAATGTGTACGTCCTAGATGAAGAAGCTGCAGGCCATGGTCCTGAAGCTGTAGAGCAGCTTGCTGTGATTCATAACCGTGCCGACAGTGAAAATGCAGCATCAGCACAGTCGATGAGGAAAATTGATCCCTAGGAACCGTGGTGAACAAAAAGGTAAGAATAAATTGACACATTTTTGCTTGGTACTAGCTGGTAGTAGTAATTTTTTTGGAACGACCTGAGCAATTTAAGGTTTCCCTGTGGTGTATCCTATCAATGAAATTATTGTGTCCGCTGTGCATAAGGTGGTCGTGTACTGTAGCTTAAATTCAGAAGTTTCTTACTGTCTTGAGAGAAATTGATGCATTTACTAGCTAATTTATAGGGGTTTGAACATGGGAAAAATGATTTGATTGAATCCCTACAATTGAGCAGGTCCTTGTGCTGTAGCTTAAATCGGAAGCTCTTAGTTTTTTGAGAAACAGATGGATTCAGTAAATAATGCATAGTGCTCTGAACATGGGAATGGTTACTTGACTGCATCAACAACGCAGAAATGACGAAATGCCTGCAGGATATTAGATTGATCTATCTTTTCATTCTTAACGGCCTGGGTTGTGAAATCACTTTTTTCTGGTTGCGGAGGTAAGCCGATAACCGAAAACAGCAGGCCATGCAGCTGTGAGTGCCCAACATTGATCCGATTGTTACGGGCTACAGACAACCATTCATTTACTCAGCAGGAGTGTTTGCGTGATGGCAGATAAAACTCGCATACCCTTGGTATCAGATGATATCTTCAAACAGTTGAAGACATCATGAGTGCTTAACGGTTTAGCTCCAGGGCAGTCAATCAGGTCTTGCTGGTGATGCATTATAGTCAGTTTATGCTCCTGGCTAAGGTTTGAAGATATCATCTGATCCCCTTGTTTGTGCATTACCCAAGCAAAAGAACATCATGCGTCGTGCTAGGGACATTTGCTTTTGTACTTAGTATTGCTTTTGGACTGAATATGTTTTATGTGTGACATTTTAGTTAACTCGTCTTCAATGGTGTAAATGCAGGGAACATGACTATGACGCATAGCACTCTACACTGTAGGTTCATGCTATGGAGTTGGTCAGGTTCGGCGATGCATGCGTGAAGGCGTATGAGAAGGGGATGCAAATCCTGAAGGATGGTATCGCTGTGCATATTTCGAGAACCAGCGAGATGGGCTGGCACTTGAAGACAGACCGTCGATGAGCAATGAAGCTGCAGCAGCGACGGATGCTCTGGTGGAAGCAAATTGAATTGGTGAAACAGTTCATGAAGGTAACCCTCTCCTGGATGCTGTCTGCATCATTACGGAAGCGAAAAACTGGGAGGCCAACAAACAACAGGGACAGAGCACCATACGAAGAGAACTCGATTTTTTAGCATTTGCAGAGGGCAGGGTCACAAGAGAACTACATGTCCGCAGAATGGTGACTTACCGAAACAACCCAGGAAAGAGGCCAAGTGCAGCAACTGTAGTTTGGCAGGGCATAGGAAAAAACACCTGCACTAACCGCCTGGGTGTGAAGTTCATGGCAAATCAGGCTTAGTGTTGTGTTGGTGTGTGTTTTTTCCATTGATCATTTGTAGTATAGGGTAGCAAATCAAATCATGCTGCATTTGTGGAGATGCAAGCTGGTGTAAGAGTGAAACTACAACTGACTGTAGCTGTCTATGTTGGATGCACAGGTGACAGCAACAGGCACATGGACAGCGTTCCTCCGTCTGTACCAACGGCAAGAAGACGGACGCGGGACTATTAAATGGCATCAGTTGTGGGCCATCATACTGTAGCATATTCGTGGACAAACCTGAATACGTCCTGCAATACACTGTCTGGCCCGGATCACGAGGGGAACAGGTGGTCCAGATTTCAGGATCATCTGGACCCAGGAGCCGAATTGGTTTTCCGTGCCAAAATGCACCTTTTTATAGTTTTGATGCATAAGGGTAGGAGAGGCATGGGAAACTTAGCAATATCGAGGGCACTTTAAATTTGTGCATGTTAGTCTCACGGCGCAGTTTCTTTGAGCTAAGTCCCTAACATTATTTAACAGTGGACCTTTTCTTTGGTCTAACACCTTCTTGGCAACAAAAATCTTGTATGCGATGGATGTGCAATGGCAATACGTCAGACGGAATGATAAAGAAAACATTGTGCAAGAAGATGCCACGGTGCCTAGGCTGAAAGTGGAAGCCCGATGTCTCATGGTGCTCTCGTTGTAATATTTACCACCAGGACATTCTCTGAGATAGACACCCTCCGTTCCAATATAAGTGTCGTGGTTTTAGTTCGAATTTAAAGTAAAACATATATATTTGTACTTCAACCAAAATATAAGTTAACTAAATTCAGATACTAATAAGTATTCGGAAATTATTATATGTTTACATGGAAAAAGGATGATTACTAATTATACTGTTGTACGATAAAGGGAAGTTGTTGACTACTAACAACTATCCACTTCCAGTGTGACAACACATAGCTTAGTGTTTTTATTTTTATTGTGTCTAAGCTAAAGACTCGTAAGTTCAAAAAAAAAGAGCCGAAGACACTTAGTAAGATTAACTGTAACTACAAAAATAATTGATAACTTGGATCTCTTATGTTGTAAGTGGCTTATCCTACAATGTAGCATCCTGTCAGATTGACGATTTATTACTGTGAACGGATTCGTAATTACCATTTCATACACTGTCCACTGCTAACATACATAGAGTATAGTGTAAGTACCATCTCGACCAAGAGTATTCCACTTTTTTGTTGGCGTGCTTGCTAACAATTGGCGCTCAATTAATCACCATCTTGCATGATGATCTTTCCTGTACACGGTTTGAAGTTTACCAAAATCCATCTAGAAGTATTTAATTTTGTGGTGAATCAGCCAAAGGTGATTTGAGCAGGCCCAGAGACCCGAAGTTGTTTGCATCAAGGCGATCTTTGCTGTGGGTCTGTCGTTTAGAAATATACCCCTACTTCTTAGAAACAAATACCAGTAGGAGTTTTCGTTGGTAGTTGCAATAAATATTCCAGTGTCGTTTCTCACAGTTTTAGGGTGTTGTTTACTTGTAGTTGCGTTGTTATCTTGGACTTTGTTATGCTGGTTGGCTGCCGTGGTTAGTTATTTGGTACCTAATGTTGATGGCTATCGCTTTTGTTTCAATTTCAGTTTGGTTTGCTATAGTTTGTATTAGGAGAAGATCACAATTTTGTCGGAGGGGTGGCCACTCTTGTCTAAAAAAAACCGGGGTTCTTTAGAGGAACCGAAATGATTGAAATTTGATGGTTCCATTCAAGTGAATTGGGTTGTTTCCATGCCTACATTTTGGATGGAGTAAGAAATAGAAATGTAAAGGTTTTCCGGCCCTGCATGTGGAATAAAGACATTAGAGCTGTATACACGATCCATATATCAAAAGGGCACACTATACAAAGTACAACAACCTCATGGGTCTCCTCATAGGGAGTGAAGGAACAACCAAACATCGATACAATAGTCTCGCTCTCTATCTCCCTCTCTCTCTCACACACATCAAGATAACATGAGAGCATTTATTCATATATATGTATGTGTCTGTGACCCGAACGTACTCAGCGTCGATGGATGGCTCTATAGGAGGCGATCATGGTGGTCATTGGTTGATCAGCGAATCTTAGAGCAGTCCACGGATGAGCTGATGGCGTAGGGGATGCTGACCCCGCACTTGGAGGGGATGCCGGCGGCCTTGCCAGCGTTGAGCCCACCCGCAGCACTCTTGATGCACTTGCACGCCGCTTGCTTGTCGGCGGTGCTCCGTGCTGCGCTGGCCAGACTCCTGACGCCGCTGCAGCAGGCTGCAGGCGGGCTGGTGCCGCTGCCGCGTGCATAGGAGATGCAGGGGCTCAAGGCAGAGCTCACCTAACCGCAGGAAATCACCGCGTCGGAGGCTACGAGGAGCATAGCGGCCACAAGAGCGACCAACACGAGCTGAGCAGCTGCAGCACGGGCCATCTTGAACAAGCTAGCAATAGTAGTGGTGGTGAACTAAGCTGCAGACGATGAGATGGCTAGATTTGCTTTGGTGAGAAACTATTTGGGAGTGCATGAGCTTAAATAGGGCTTCTGTCTGCATTCGAAATAAATTTCATAAAGACATGGTGTCCAGTGTTGAATCAAGATGGATCAATTCGATTGGATTGTTATTAATGTAATATTTAGATCGTTGTTGGATGTCGGCATCGACTGTGGGTGTTAATGCGTTAATGGAGGTAGTTGAGCGTCCCGCTTCGGTACAACCCCCCTCACAACTAGTATAAAGGGTAATATAGACATTTCATAAGTCGTATCCACTTTCGTATATACATATACGTTGCCCATTTACAGGCGTCGAACTAAATGCCAGGAAAAATAAAGTGCCATAGAGGGAGTCGAACTCCTAACCTCTAGCTCATCTGCTGTGTTAATAGCAGGTTGAGCTAACAACTGTTGGTGGGCAAGTCGCAGCAATATAATTAAAATACTAAGTATAACGGCAGATACATTTTTTCCAAAGCTTTTGACATTTGTGTGACGAAATTTCCTTAAAAAATGCGAATAATCTTTTAAAATCGTGAACAAATTTTGGAATTCAAAACACTTTTAGAATGTGAACAATTTTTTTAAGTGAACAAGAAATTGAAAAATCTGTACAAAGTTTTGATATTCTGAACAATTATTGATTTTTTATATACGATGAATATTTTTGAATATACACTAAAACTTTATGTAATATACGTTAAACAATATTTACATACACACTGAACATTTTTGTGATATATGCAGAACAATATTTAAAAACGCATTGAACATTTTTTTCATATACGCTAAACAATATTTAAATACACATTGAACCCTTTCGTGATAAACGCTACGCTAATTGTTCTTTATATACACATGAACACTTTAAAAATATACGTTGAACATGGCATTGTATGACCAATTAAAGGCACCATGATAAGTTGTTTGAGCTTTTGACAATTGTTGCATTTTCTAGAGTTTTTTCGGTGAAAAATGGCCGGACGTGACGCAACTTGCATAGGGTATCAGAATTCGTTCAAATCTGGCATGGATGCCTACCATGGTCATGCACACCTACTTGCAAAAGTTTGGTTCATTTCACCCATGTCCAAAAATAGAACATGTCCAACGGAGGGTGTTCGGGTAGACGAGAAGCGTTTGTTTGGGAGCACTTCATTTCTCGACATCCCTAAATGGCCCCAATTTTTTCATAGTCTTGTATGATCAATTCAAGGCACCATGGCAAGTTGTTTGCGTTTTTGATAATTCTTGCATTTTCTAGAGTTTTCTCGGTGAAAAATGGCCGGACATGACGCAACTTGCATAGGGTGTCGGAATTCGTTCAAATCTGGCATGGATGCCTACCATGGTCATGCACACCTACTTGCAAAAGTTTGGTTCATTTCACCCATGTCCAAAAATAGAACATGTTCAACGGAGGGTCTTCGGGTAGACGAGAAGCATATGTTTGGGAGCACTTCATTTCTCGACATTCCTAAATGGCCCCAATTTGTTCATAGTCTTGTATGACCAATTCAAGGCACCATGGCAAGTTGTTTGAGTTTTTGATAATTCCTGCATTTTCAGTAGTTTTTTCGGTGAAAAATGGTCGGACGTGACGCAACTTGCATATGATGTCGGAATTCATTCAAACCTGGCATGCACACCCACCATGGGCATACCCACCTGCTAGCAAAACCTGAGGTCGGTTCATGCATGTCTAAAAATAGACCATATTCAATGTCGGGAGTTCAAGTAGGTAGAGCGGTCCGTTTGAGAGCGCGTTTTTTCGGCATCCGTCAAATGACCCTAATTTTTTTCATGCACGTTTTTCAGCAGATTTTGCATTTTTTGAAGTTTTCTCGGTGAAAATAGGCAAGTCCGGAGGTGTCACAACTTGCAAATGGTGTCGTAAGTCATTCAATCTGTGAGCAAACTAGGCCAGACGAGTGCATCTGTGAGCATGTAGTTATTCCTAATTTGTATGCCTCTGCTATTTGTAATTTCGGTCATTATCAATCAACGTGAACATTTTGTTATGTACTAACCATTTATTGAAATTTGTTAACAATTTTGAAAAATTTAAATGTGTATGAAAATTTTACAAGTTTGAAGACCTTTTCCAAATTGTTAAGAAGCTCCCAATAATTGACAAAAAAATTGAAGTCAAATTGCAGACCATGTACTTTTAAAAAAAATATCAAATTTGTGAACATTTTTTTAAATGTAAACATTTTCTGAAATTCCTGAATATTTTATGAAATTGTAAATAATGTTTGGAAACAAGAACATTTCAGGGTATTCCAAAAAAAAAATTAAAAAGCTTCAAAATGAAAAAAAAAAAGTTCAAAAAGGAGAAAAATGAACTAATGAGAAAAGAGAAACAAAGTGAAAAAATAGAGAAAACAACGCATAGGCGCTAGCTCAACTAGGCAACGACATCGATCCTATAAGGCGCTTGTTGAGTGAAAATCCTATTTGAAGCTTACTGCGTCAAACAGTCGTGTTCCGCACATACCGAATCGATGCGAGTGAACATAGCCCAGCCCATTTTAATCGCTTCCTGATTCTGCAGATGCCGCCTTTGGGAACTTTCTAGATGGTTTACAGGTTTGGGAACCTTTTAGAAGGTTCATGAATCATTTTTGTCGTTTTTTTCTTTTTTCTTTTTGAAAATCACAAAGTTAAAAAACGATCACATTTTTTTTATTCATTTTTTGAAAGTTCGAAAATATAAAAAAAATGTTGTGTTTTCAAAAGTTCAGAGTTTCAAAAATTGTTTGGAATTTTTCTAAAAAATCTCATTTTTCAAAATTTTCTTAGAGTTTAAAAATGTGTTCCACTTTTCAGAAAACGTTTGCATTTTAAAATTTTCATGTACAATTTTAAAATATGTTCGCGTTTAAAAGAAGTTGTGTTCAAATTTCCAAACAATTGTTCAGCTATGTCAATGTCCATATTTTAATGGTCCGCGCCGCTCTTTAGAGTTGATAGTTCGCTCGTCCTAGTGCTCGTCTCTTTTGCGTGGGATTGGGGGGGTCCCATGTTCGATTCCCGTTGCAAGCTGATTTTTTCTGAATTTTCTACGGTTCATAGTGACTACTACAGAGACTATTCGCTGCTGGACCGGCCCAGTTTAAAAAAAAACTATGTGGCTGATGATGGTTCTTATACATGTGGGCTGGTTATTATAGTCAACAAAGTTGGGTTGTTCTAGTGGATCTGCTCGTTTGTTTGAGAGTGGACCTCCTGTGTTCGATTCCTGCAGCGAGCATTGTTTTTAAAAAAAACTTCACTATTTCAGGTAGACCATTCGCTGATGGGCCGGCCCAGTTTGCTCCTCGCCATTGTGTACAGTCTGGGCAGGCGACGTATTTTTTAAAAGGACCATCCTACACTTTATTATGAAAGGGTATGGACAGATCTCCTCCGTTGATGTGTTTAAGGGGGTTGTACCGAAGCAGAAGTGGGTGGTTGAATGTTAATGAATTTCGAGATGGTTGGGTCGATGGACTCCACTGCTAGAATGCAAGCATACCAGCTTTGGTCCACTCCACTGCTAGAATGCAAGCATACCAGCTTTGGTCCAGCAGTGATATATGTATACTAGGAGTCGAGTTTTATTCCTCGGGTAGTCGGCAGAGGCCTTTGGGTAGTGCAAAAGAACGCACTGTCGACAAACAAATGGCTTAGACTACCCACAATGGGAGTAACATAGGTACTAACATAGATGTCACCTAAGCGAAAAATATGATGTGGCAACTAATTAATGAGAAGAGAGAGAAATTGAGTAACATAGCTAGTTACTTATTCTATGAGTAACATAACACATATCAAGACAAGATGTGTCGATAAGCTAATAAATGAAAGACTCTATGTTACTACCCTTAGAGCATGGTTAATAATACAGCCAATAATCGGCTATAAGGAGTTGCCATGTCATCTAGAGCCAACCTAATAGCCGGCATATACAATAGTAAGTTTTAGATGTGTACTACTTTATTATTAGTTGGCTCACCTTACAACCTCGCAAAGCGTCTTGGGTCTCGTGCTGCAGCTGGCTACTCACCAAGAGACCGCTTCTTTTCTCTCTCCTCTTCTCTCTCCTCCAACTAAGCAAGGATATAATATTTTAGTTCTTATAGCCTGCTTATGTCACCTTATTATACTTACTCTTATGTTACTACCCACTGTGGAGGTAATAACTTAGACTAGTAACATATGCATATTACTACTCTATATTACTTTTCATTGTGGGTAGTCTTAGAAGGAACGAAATGGGATCACCCCCCTCCCCGGCCCCTGCGTCGCTCCCGCAGGGGCGACTCGGGCGGCGCCAACCCTAGCCCGCCGCCGGCTTCCCTCCCCCTCCTCCTCTACCTCGTCACCACCGGAATGTCGCGCGGCCGCCGGGGAAGGTGGCGGCGAGGATTTGTCTGCTCCGTCGCACGCGGGGGGGCTCTGGACCCGAGGTGGCGAACTCGGGTGGTGGCGCGACGCCGTCCTCAGCCAGCGGTGGCCGCCGGTGCTGGCCGCCTACCTTGGCCGCGCGGGCGGCATGGTGGCGGCGGGTGGAGGCTGCTGGACGGGGGGGCACGGGGGCACTCGTCCGGATCTGACGTCTTCGCCTCCAACGCTCGGGTCCCTTTTCAGATCCGATCTTCGGTCGTCCTAGGCTGCCGGTGCCGTGTTTGAAGTTGCGGGGCTGGGGGCGGTGTGGTGCCCGGAGAAATCCAGGCCGGCTCAGCCGGCCACGGCGGCGACGACGCTCGCGGGCGCCGTCCCCTACCTGTAGGCGCCGTCTTGGTACTCCCCTCCCCCTTTTGCCTTCTTCCCTTGCTCGTTACCGGGCGAAAGCCCAAATCCTTCTGGGTTGGGCGGCAGCGACGCCCGCGGTGTCGTCACCTTCATGAAGGTGCCGCCTTTGGTGAGTCTTGGGGAGATGGTGAGACCGCCATGTTGGTAGGCGTTTGGCGACCGCATGGTTGAAGTCTGCGGTGTTTTGGGGGCGCCGTTTTCTGTGTTCGCCTATTGTGTGGTAGCTCATAGTCATCTCTCCAGCGGTCGGCATTCAGCGCCCATGTGGACAGGGGATTGGGTTCCCCTTCAGTGGGTGACGCGGCCATTGTTGGGTGGTGTGAGCTCGGAGCTGTTATCTGCAAACTTGGTGTCATCTCTGTGCTCCACGATGGGCTTCCTCCATTGCTGTTTTGTCACAAACAGTATCGCCGTGCATTTGCTTCTCCTCGTGTGCGGTGCCTTTTTAGTGCCCAAGTTCCCCCGTTGTTGAGCTCGGCGCTGCATGTTGGCGGTGCTCTGGTTTGGTCTTCCGAGTGGCTACGGTGACGGTTACTCATCTTAGCTCTTGGGAGAGCGTCTGCATCTTCCGACGGATCGGCGCCTCGTGCCAGGCGAGGGGCAGGGAGCCCTTTCGGAGATGGAGGAGGTCGTATCCGTTTTGGCCGCAACCCATGGAGCTGACAACGAGTTACTTCCAATCTGTTTGTTGTGTCTCCTCAAGGCCTCCTGTTGTCACTGAATGGTGGACTGCGATTGGTGGAGGGCTTCATCCTTCTCAAGCTGTTCTTGGGCTTTAGTTTTCTTCATCTTTGCTTGGAGGTTGTATGAAGCTAGCTAGCTGTTGCGGAGCACTTTGTATCTTTTAGCTGTTCCGTTTTTCGATTCTTGTAAGTGGGTTGATGTTGTAATCCTGGCTGGTTGATGACTTTGTTAATTCAAAGCCGGGCTCGACTTGAGCCTTCGTTTAAAAAAAAAAAAAAAGGAACGAAATGTGCAGCACCGTGACCGCGGCAGCAGGGCGTCGCTCATACGCTCCTTCCGCGGCGGCTACAAGCTCTTGCGCGTGTCCTAAACTGACCGCACCGTGGCCATGCCCGAGAGAAGGCATGGCGAGTAATGCCTTTCGTCGATTTCGTAAGAGAACCATATGACCGTGCACGCGGACACGGACCTGTAGCACCCTGACGCGATGTCGTAATTGTGCCCCGTGCTGCTGCTGTAGTAGTACCCCGACGCCGGATCGTACGCGTCGTCGTATTGGAGGCGAACCTTGGGGGCATTGGCTGGTGGAGCGGCACGCGCTAGGCGGCGGCGGCGGCACACGTACTCGTATTGCCAGGCACCGTGCTCGAAGGCCTCATGGTCGTTCTCTACGTATCATGGTTGTTGCTGAAGGAAGACACCTCTGGAGTGGAGGCCGGAGGTTAGCCAGGGACTGTAGGGCGTGCGGTGCTAGCGGTGGCCCGTGCAACCGGGTATGGCAGTATGGCTCCGAGGCCCGAGGCGCGTGAGTCCATGTGTGGTCTGAGAAGAGAGACATGAGGCTGGTCTGTGAGAGACATGAGACTGGTCTGGTAACCTCTAACACCGCTGTCGTGGCCTCTGGCGGGACACCGCCGTGATTTGAGGTCACCGGCGGTTATCCCCGGCCGTGCCGATGTGGCATAATTAGATTAGGATGATTAAACTTAGTCTGAAACACTAACATGTGGCCCCCTCTATTAATGATGCAATTAGGGCTAAATTAATCCCATGCTAGCTAGTCTCTGCGCAACCGAGATGTGGGCCTCATGTGTCACCTTTGACTTGGCACAGTCAGCATTGACCAGGCCTGGCAGTCAGTGAGACTGTCTAGCTGAGAGGGACCCACCCGCAGGTCAATTACCGCCTTGACCGTGTCCAGGTCAGCATCCTATCGAGGTAAACCAGTCAAGGATGTTTTTTGACCGGTATGAAATAGTTGGGGGGGGGGGGGGGGGGGGGGTAAGGGAACCGAAAAAAACATCAGGGGGTTATGTGAACCACCAAGTTTCTTTAAAATGGACTTTTTTTTAGACTACTAACATTTATATGTTACTAGTTTATGGTACTATCTTCATATAAACGGTAGTAGAAAAAATATGTTGTATATCATGAAGAGTCTTCTTACTAATTTATTTATCTCAAGACAAATTATGGATGAGACACGTCAACATGCAACCATGCATGAGAAAACCCACCACCACATGCAACCATGCATGGGAATAAATTTTCATCCTATTATTCTGCTTATATCCAGAAGGTATTTTAGAACCATACATAATCAAATATAATAAATTGTATGTATTTTTAATTTTGGTTCACATGTTATTAATTTGAACTTTTATGTTCCATACAATCAAATCTTATTGAAATATATTTGAACCGATTCCCCAGGTAACGCGTGAGTTATTATCTAGTTTATTTAGATGTAGACTCATTTTACCTCCGGGTGCGTCATGTTATAGTAACATACTAGGTAGGAAGTGCAGCTTGCCGCACCCGGCAGCGATGTTGCCAGGTATAGTCATATCCAATCCGGTAATACAATCATCGAAGCATTGCAAATATAAAAAATAGCATAACGTAATTGTGTTTATCAATCTAATTTATCAAGTATATATCAGAAGCATTGCATCAACACGTACACATTCAGTACATAGCAATTGGTCCAGGAAACAACAAAAGGCCTTCAGTCAGAAAGCAAGCTATACATATATAGCACATAGCAGTTGATGCAGGCAACTACAAAAGGCTTTAGTCCAAAAGCAAGCCAAGACAACCCATCGTAACATAACAAATACAATAACAAGGTCATGGCATGTCTTGATCAAGCGAGATACAACGCAAGATAATAAACCTACTTAGTTAGACTATAGCCTAATACTTGATAGCTCGACCGGGTTGTCTCCTTGATTAAATCCCTACACGTCACAACGCTTAGGTAGGAAGTGCTGACTGCCGCACCCCACTTGGTCTCGTCTTAGCTAACCCGGTAATAAACAATATATGGCTTTCAGAATGAAAATTTAGAGCTGACAAAAAGATAAAAAAATGTTCCAACATCTGGTATTGCTCAATGGTAAAAGGTAGTAGTAGATACTTAATGGTCCAGTACATAAAATGAAGTTTCATTACATGGCATTGGTAAATACCAAAAGGAAATACCAGAAGCATCATTACAACGTTACAAAATCAGGCCATAGTGGTAGTACCACATAGGATTCATGGACCTGATCCCGTCCTAACTATCCAATACACAATATATATTTCACACTCTACATGATGATAAGGTCCAAATAGTGATCGTTTGTCATCATCTGAAAAAAAGCACAAAACAGAAAAGCTTAATCCAGAAAACCAAAATATAATCATATATTCCCTCCGTTCCTAAATATAAGTCTTTTTAGAGATATCACTATGAATTACATACGGATGTATATAGACATACTTTAGAGTGGATTTACTCATTTTGCTCTGTATGTAGTCCGTAGTGGAATCTCTAAAAA
Organism: Elymus sibiricus; assembly: GCA_039707655.1. Taxonomy (NCBI): domain Eukaryota; kingdom Viridiplantae; phylum Streptophyta; class Magnoliopsida; order Poales; family Poaceae; genus Elymus; species Elymus sibiricus. The sequence continues at coordinate 56,121,502 of CM077667.1, forward strand.
GACTTATATTTAGGAACAGAGGGAGTATATGAGAAGGCACCTATGTTAATATAGCTCATCACAGAGAAATGCCAAAAAAAGTCAAAAAAAAAATTTTAACTGGAAAAGTATTTAATCCTCATTTGACAATGGCATTTAAGAATCCATTATGGCAAGTTTTAGTATCCTGGTTGGTATCATAGTATAATGTAGTAGTACTAATCAAGAAGAATTGTTTGATAGCTAAGAGATTCTAAGTCATGCTTGTAAACTGTTTTCATAGTTAAAAGACATAGCAGCAGACCAATGTAGCAAAATAGGGCTGTCCGTTCGTCAAGAGCAAACATATACAGCATATCGTTGCCATCAATCAGTTGAGCACTTGTAAGGCACAAATAAATAGATTCACTTGCAATAGCTCAGCGGTGACTAACAACACAAAGTGCCAAATCCAAACAATGCAGTAGCTCCATGCCAAATCCAACTCATAATTTTTTAGAAAATAAAGCAGAACTCAACCAACCCTATAACAGAAATCAGAATTGCAGACAATAAAATATAAATGTTGCACGTGTATTTCATTCACAGAGCAAAAATGTCAGGTGAGTAATTGTTGGTGGCAGAATGACATAAATAGCAGATGACGCTACATCCAGAACTGTTGAAGGGAGAGATGCAAAATTAAGTAAGCATTGGCAACTAACCGCCACATCTTAGGTATTATCAATATAGTAAACCAGAGCAAGAACCTAAATCTAAGTGGGGGAATGAGCTTACTGGGCTAGAGGTTGCGCTTGTGCAAGAAGTCCACATGGCACAGTCACGACATGGCCACTGTAATTGAATACATGACATGTTAGATTTTGCGCTGGAAAGAAATATAGCTTTTTAGAAATTCGAAGTAGTCTTTCAAATGGTCAACATATGCATCAAGACACCTCCAGCTTCATTAGTTTTAGTAGTAGTAGTACTTTGTAGGCGTGATTTGAGATTCAGTGCTAAAACTAAATTAGCAAATTCTTTGTTTCAGTATGCGCATGATTTACTAATTTTCAGTACTTCAGATTGTGCCTCGTGCCTCAGTTTGTGTCTGAAGTCTGAACCAGCAATAGAAGCCGGAGGTGTGTGTCAGTAGCTGAGCACCATGGAGTTCAACACCAAGGCAGTCGGGTCAGCAGCTGAGCACATCTAGACCATCTTGTTATCATAAGTATCTCTTCTTTTTTTATCGTAATCAATCGAAAGCAAAAGAACACACACAACTTATATTTAAGATTATGTCCAAGATATGAGTAATTTGAATACTCACATGGGTAATTTCTTGCTAGTGAAAAGTGACTGGATGCCAGAATACAAGCGCATCTTAAAACTCTCCTCATGTGTATCCTAGTGACAAAGGGCTAAACAAAAGTAAAAGTGTTGGTTACTTACGCTCATGATAACTGCAAAGTAAAGCAAAGTCTGGTGGGATCTGGCCTGAACATCAATATAAGAAAAACAGACAAAATGTCATTGGATAAATAGAAGCTCAACACCTTTGTACTAAAGAGGAACACCAAACCAACCAGAATGTCAAATACGATATCATCAATATAATTCAGAGGTAACAGAGTTTGCTACTCAATGTATATCACTTGAGCCCGTGTAGAACTCAAATTTAAATGCAAGAGAATTGTTATTAGCATGGACCTAGCAAGATCAGTCATAGGTTAAATATCAAGCAATCACATGGGCAACCAAAACTGGAGGGTACAGCAGAACCGAATGTATGCATGTTCACCGGATCTTAGTTTATCCATACAATTGATACAGCTTCTGTAGTCATGTGTGTATCAATTAGCAAGAAACTAATTTTGGCAAACCGATTCTATACCAAGCGCAGCAACATATGGCAAATCATAGTTGGACTGGTCTCTATCTATTACTTGTACATTTCAGAATTCGTTGTTCATGGTCAATTAGATAGAAAATCAGCGAGGGAGAGGAAGAGAAAGAGAGATGGACAGAGGAATAGCAGGACGGGGAGGAGATAGTCATGGAGTAAAACTATTATATAGCTATCTTATACACAAAAAGACTGGAAGATGACGAACGGGCAATATAGAAATATATAAATATATGGTTGAATAATATAGAACAAAAAAAAATTGGTTGCTGGAATAGAATCGGCCTAATGCTGGATGTTGTCCATTCATACAAGTTCAGTGTAAGTAGTAATCAGCCAAGCACATGTGTAACACTTTAGCAGAGTAAGCAGAAATGTAGAGAAAAAAGAAGAACGGAGACTACCTACAGGCTGCGGCAGCCGGAGCATGGAGGCGGCTGTCGGCATGCATGAGATTTCACAACATCAGAGCAGGGTGGAGATCCTGGCTGAGGCGGAACGAACCGGGAGGCGGACAATGGATACTGAAAGTACAGGAAGTCTACAAAACCAATGGCCTTACAAAGGTGGCTGCATGTATTCCTTCAAGTCCGCCTTGACCTGAACATCAGAAATCACAAATCAAATATAACATGGAAGGTGCTCTGAACCCATTCTTTCCTTCATAAACATGGAGAAATTCTTGTGAACAGAGCAAGCTTACGTCATATAAAAAAATTTATAAGAAAGAACAGCAGATAAGAGCAAACAAAATTAAGTTTAGAATACATGCTAGCAAATCAAGAACTGTACAAAAGTATCGTGGGTCAAATCAATGTCATATAGGCCACTAACTAACTAAAAATATGACATATCCAAGATAGGGAACCGCTAACAACAAATACACAGCAAGTCCCCTCAACTTGCAGTAAGGTTCAATATATTCTTTCTCGTGGTTGCTACTGTACTTTGTATAGCTGAAAGCTGTGTAAATAAATCATGTTTAATGCACAAACAGTATTTGGTTCAGCTGCAATCTACTCGTACGATTTCTGTATTATTCTCATTTCCAACAGTTATTACAACTCTACTTTGACAAAAATGATAATGGAAATGACAATAATGTGGGCACATCAATGACAAATGAAATGACAATAATGCTTCTACTCAGTTCATCATCACATAAATGGCTGAGCATAAACATTAGCATGGCATCTGAGTTCATATGCCATCACAACCATTTAGCAGTCACCTATCAATCTGCATGTTATGCACAGCAGAAATAAAATGTATATTTAATAAGTTTGATTTCATTTAGTAGGGAAAGTCATAGCTGAAAGACTGTCACCACCAAAATCATGACAGTCTGCCATCGACCAGGAAACTCCACAGGACACAGAATATTGTAAAAAAACACCATCATGGCAGTCACCAAAAATCTCAAGAAACTCCATAGAAGATAGAATATTGGCAACTGCACTATGCACTACACATGTATGGATTAGAACATTGAATCAGTATACTGCTTCACCGGAAACAACACGCAAAACACACGCTGCATTAAGTTGACTAAGCTTCCCCCCTCCCCCCAACCACCACCAGCAGCACCACCAAAAAAAACACCACTCCAAATCGATCTTCACTGTTAGACAGGAAGGATGCATTTAAATTTCAGTTCATCCTCAGGCAAACAAGAAGAGAATTGAAGAAGAAAATCGGACGAAACTGAATTTGTCCATTCACAACGCTGGATAACCGTGTCATAATAATGAACTTTGATGGCCACGACAAGCTCAGAGCACCCCCCGGAGGCAAGGAGAGGAGCTCACCATGGCTGCTTTTGTAGCGGAAGCCGAACAGCGGCGCCACACGGAAGCAGCAGCACCAAGGCGCTCAGCACAACAATGATGGCGATGGTGCTGTAGCAAACTGAATCGTGCTACACAAGAAGGACAAGAGAAATAACAGTGAATGAGGTTTCCTACTCTACTTTGGCTTAATTAATAGAACCAAAGTAACCAGTGTGAATGAAGCCAAAGGCCTAACGGTGAGGACTGGAGAAATATGATTCGGACCGCATCATTGAACAACATATGAATGGCAGAGAGCCCCAAACCAAATTGGCTTTATTTATCAGGTAGTGACATTAGAACAGAGAATTATCTTATCATCAGGTAAAAAGTGACATGACGGCCTCTCCATGCTTGTTGCTTGCTTGAACCTACATCAGCTACCTACCAGCGCATATATACAAACATAGGTTAATTATTAAAGATCCTTGAATTCCTATGTTGTCATCTTATCTTATATCTTGACACACACACCCACACCCACACCCACACACCCACGGTTTTTGTGTGCGTCTCTTGGTGGCTAATGGATGCGGGGATTTTGTTTGTTACTGGGAAGCTGCAAATCTTGCTTTGTTTTGACTCAAGGACCTTGTGGTTTGAAACAAATTCTTCTGCTTTCATTTGCTCTCCTCTCCTCTCCTCTGAAGAGAAGAGAAGAAATAGGCAGAGGGGTCTCACTTGGATGAGTTGTTGTGTGATAAGCAAACAAATTTTCTGCTAATGACTCAATGAAGGATCTGAGCACGTTTAGATCACATAAGAGTATAAGACAAGAGCAGGAAAAAAAACAGAATCGGCCTAGTAGAACAAAGAGGGAAGGGAACAGAGATGAGAGAGAGGGTGGGGGACCTTCCAATTCCATGGCGTGTGTTCTGGCGGGATCCTGTACGGGTGGAGAAGGAGCGGACCTCGCCGGAGCTTCCTTTGGCTGCCGGCGTTGTCGTCGCTAGCCGCTGTAGCAACCAACAGAACATAGAGGAGATGAGACGGGGGTCAGAGGAGAAGAAAAAGAAGAATAGGAGGAGGGGATATGAGCGGGACCTCACCTTGACGAGCAGGGAGGAAGGCTCCATGTCCATGGCCGTCGGCGCAATCCGTGTGGTCACAGCCGCCGCCCGCCGTCCGCTCGTGCGCCGTCACCCGGTTGTCGTCGTCGTCGGACTTGCCGCCGGAGGTACCGCGTCCGTCCGCTCGTGCGCCGTCACCAGGTCGAAACGTCCAAGCCCAACACGAGCCGCATCGAGCTAATAATCTCCTTGCGCTCCTCCCTTTGATGGCGCGACGGCGCACTCATCAGAGCGGAGCAGCAACAGCGTCCTCGCCTCCTGATGATGGCGATGCGCGAGCTCGCCTGAGGAGCAGCGGCCGCAGTGCTTGCCGGTGGGTGGCGGCGCGAGTGGAGGCGAGGAAAAGAGGAGAGAGTGCGGGCTGTGAAGGGGAGAGGGAGAGTGGCGGCTAGGGTTCACCCAACCGGTGCTCTCCTCGGCGTAACGCGCAGACCAGCCACCAACGGAACGCCACGCAAGGGACAACACATGAAATCCCGAAACTGTCCTCGTCGGCCCTCCAAAACTACAGGCGGTGGCAGGCCTTCTGTGCTCATTACAACCAGCACCGGTCACCCCCTTTCCCGCAGTCAATGACAGCAGCGTCCCACCCCACCTGGGCCACACCTGTCATGGTGCGTGAGGGTGGTAGAACGGGGAAGAACAACACGCACTATTCATTGCTAGTCACATCAACTATCATCCAACGGCCAGGATCGTTTCATCTGATGATCGGACGGCCAAAAATCATTTGGACGGCTAATCCGACGGCGCAGAGGCCACATGCCCTGAGAAGGCTCCATCTTTGGCTAGAATGTAACAATGGGATTATCACAAACATCTATCTGCTCACTGTCACATAAGCAAATTTGATTCTGAGCTCGAGAGAAACGTGTCTTCATGGCTCCGCTCGGATTTGGTCGATGTCATCGCGTGTCTTGGGGTGCCAATTGATGGATCGGCTTGTGTGAGATGAATCCATGTTGATGGGGCGACTGTAAGAGCATCTACAGCCGGACCCCCTATATGCTCCTCAAACGCCCGGAACGCCCTCCCGGTCACTGACCGGTCACAAAAATGCGACCCAACCGGACCCCTCATATCCGTCTCAAACGCCCGGACTGACCGGCACCCCTCATATCCATCTCAAATATGGGGACGATACGAGGGCTCGCGGACGCGCCCGAACACGCCCGGTCAGTCCGCCACGTAGGACGCGACCCCACTCCGGACCACCTTTTCTCTTTTCTTATTCATTATTTTCTTTCTCTCTCTTCTTCTCCACCAATCACGTGCAAGTGACCGGACATATGAGAAGAAAAATGAGAAGTGTGGCTACGCGGACCAAATTATAGGGGCTCAAAACGAACACGCCCGGTCACTGACCGGGCACGTCCGCGGGCGTTTAAGGGGGTCAGATTTGCTAGATCCGGCTGTAGATGCTCTAAGCCCCCGAGGGTCGACACTTCATGAAACTGGAGGCCATTCGGCCTTGGGATCTTGTAGCCACATTCTATTGCTCCACTGCCACTTTTCAGCGCGTGAGGATCCTCTGCCGTTCGGCAGGCTGCCGTTCTACCACTGACACGTGGGCCTGTTGGGAGCCTGGCCCACATGTCAGTTGCCCAACGGCACGTAAGGCACGGCAGAGGAGCCGTTTTCCTTTTCAGCAATGTAGTGACTCGACGGTGATCCTCCATCTCTGTCCCATCGGTCAGTGGAATGAGTGAGTGGGTCAGGACCGCGGCTGCCAAAAGGTTGTTGGGAGGAGTGTGATGGACATGGATGCCTTATGACCCCTACATTTCCAAGGACTCATGCATCTCGTGACCCCTATAGATTCGAGGAAGCGGACCAACATGGTTGGCGGTGTATCTCACGAGTCAGTGTCGACTGGATCTCACATGCCCGCATCTCGAGAGCCTCCTGCCACTAAGCGCGCAATTGCGGCTCTGCAAGAAATGCAACAGAAGATGCCTCAATGGTCTTCAGCATCCCGGAGTCAACCGGAACGGTGTAGGTAGGAGCACAAATATCGTCGCATCGGTGGTAACCGCGTCCAAGGCGTCTCTGCCAGTATTGTCGTTAGTGATGTATACCTCGGCCACTGAAGCAAAGATGTATGAACTCTCATACACGCCGGATTCTGAATCCGGAACGGGTAGGATGGAGTCAGAAACAACCACACACGGCAAGTTGGGAAGCGTTACTGCCGGCACGCAGTGCTGGTGGAGATTCTAGGGGCTGCCTGGGACTTGGCGCCACCAGCTGAAGTGGTGCCGAAAGGTGAAGGCACGTTACCAGAGCATTTTGCGATGAATTGCATCCTGCCAGCAGCAATCGGTGTGTCCTCAAGAAGTGTGGGGGAGGCTGGGTGCCACGCCACAGCTACAGTGATGAAGTGAAGTGTGCCGAAATACATGAGCCGGTCTCGAGCCCAATGCCAACCCATAGAGATGATCCGATCTGGATCACAGCTCCAGCAGACACTAGCACCATAGTGGGCGCCCAAAGATTTTGGCCGAAACGTAAATATTTCAGTCCCTGCTGAAATTAATGAAATTTTCAGTGAATTTCATCGAAGTCTCACTGAAAGTGAAAACCATGGTGGGCGCCAACAATCACCGGTATTTTGCGGAAATAAACGTGATAGGGGAATTTTGGAAGGGCAAGACACACATGGATGATCTAGGTACAAGATTTCCCACGACAGAGGTTTGACACACGTTCCGGCCCCATTCTTGGGCTAACATTGTACGTGTGCTTAATAGTTATCTCATATGAGTAGTGTGATTACAATGATGCTGGGGTCTTCTTGAATCTACCTTAGGCTTGTGTTTTTATCTATCCAAAAACTTGTCTAGATCTTCACCTAACCTAGCCTTGTATACAGAGGACGGGGCTGGGAGTATAATTGCTGAGTTGTCATGCAATGTAACACTAGTAGAAAATAGGGCTTTGGTCCAGGCCTGAAATCCCATTAATCCCGGTTCACTCACGAACCGGGACCCATGGGGGCATCGGTCCCGGTTCGTGAGGCCAGGGCGCCGGCCGGGCCTCGTGGGCCATTGGTCCCGGTTCGTCTAACCCCTTTGGTCCCGATTCCAGACACGAACCGGGACCAATGGGCCTCGCTCCTGGCCCACAACCATTGGTCCCGGTTTGTGGCTGGAACCGGGACCAAATGGTTTCCTTTAGTCCCGGTTCCAGCCACAAACCGGGACCAATGGTTGGCCTATATATACCCCCTGCCCGCGAGCAGAGCAGTGCACTGCTCTGTTTTTTTGGCCGGCCGTGGAAGAGCTTTGTGGTGCTCTAGCTCACCTCCTATGCACATGAGGTGTTCGATGAAATGCCCGAGCCACACTTAAGCTTTCTCCTCTCGAAGCTCCTTGTCCAAGCTTCATTTTCCTCAAGATTTGTCTAGGTTTGGCGGTCCGTCCTGTCCCGGCCCCGTCCTCACCGCCGTCGATCGCCCGCGCCCATCTCGGCGCCGGCACCACCGTGGTTAGCCTCTTCTTCTTATCTTCTTTCTAAAAGAAAAAAGTTCTTACTTGTATGATTTAGATAGATACTTGTGTAATTTTCTTACTTTTATTATTGTTTGTTATTATATAGTGCGATGGTTTTGGTATCCGCCTCCGTCGGCCCTCGTCCTGTCTATGATTCGGATGTGGTATATATTATCTTTTATAACTATTTGTTTTATTTAGTGTTTATGACAATTATGCCGACCAACGTGACATAGATTTTTTAATCTAGGAGGTATGTGAACCGGAAATTCCAACCGACATAGAAATTCTTGTCGAGAAGTTAAATTTGGTTGGAAAAAAAAACAATTACTTGAAAGAAAAATTACAAAGAGTTGAAGAGGAGAAGATGAAATTGGAGTTGAATGTTGCCGATGTCGTCGACGATCACAAGATCAAGATGGATGCAATGCGCTTGAAGATTAGAAAGATTAGAAAATATGCCATTCATACTGAGGCTTGGTATCATTATGCCGTTGGATCAATTGGTACCTTAGTTGCGGTTATGATCGCATTTGTTGTTGCATTTAAATTTTATAGTTTCAATTTATGTTTTAATTAGATGCTCTAGAGAGCTATATGTTGTTCAATAATGAGAACTATGTATGAACGTTATGTATTTATTTTGGTCACTACTGTACTTTGGCTTTATTGTGATGATGAATTTCTATTAATTTGGTCACTTCTCTATTCATGATATGCTGTAATGGTTTTTAATACACTTTATTATATAACGCACGCAGATGAATCGGCAATGGATGTACGGTGACCGACGCACCTCCGAGTATATTAAGGGCCTGCCTAATTTTCTCGAAGCGGCTGAGGCAAACAAGCAGAATGGTTTTATGCATTGTCCATGTACTGTCTGTGAGAATACGAAGGCTTTCTCCAACTCTAAAACCCTTCACTTCCACCTGCTTGAGAAGGGTTTTATGCCACACTATAATGTTTGGACCAAGCACGGAGAAAGAGGGGTTATGATGGAAGACAACGAAGAAGAAGAGGATGATGACAACTACCCGCCCCCTGAATACGGTGATGCTGCAATGGGGGAAGCTGAAGATCAAGAGGAACCAGACGATGTGCCCGATGATGATCTTCGCCGGGTCATTGTTGATGCACAGAGAGAATGCGAAAGTGAAAGGGAGAAGTTGAAGTTCGATCGCATGTTAGAGGATCACAAAAAAGGGTTGTACCCAAATTGCGAAGATGACAACAGAAAGCTCGGTACCACACTGGAATTGCTGCAATGGAAGGCAGACAATGGTGTATCTGACAAGGGATTTAGTTCGCTACTGAAAATAATGAAGAAGAAGCTTCCAAAGGATAACGAATTGCCCGGCAGTACGTACGAAGCAAAGAAGGTTCTATGCCCTCTAGGATTGAAGGTGCAGAAGATACATGCATGCCCTAATGACTGCATCCTCTACCGCGGTGCATACGAGGATTTGAACGCATGCCCGGTATGCGGTGCATTGCGGTATAAGATCAGAAGAGATGACCCTGGTGATGTTGAGGGCCAGCGCACCGGGAAGAGGGTTCCTGCCAAGGTGATGTGGTATGCTCCTATAATACCACGGTTGAAACGTCTGTTCAGAAACAAAAAGCATGCCGAGTTGATGCAATGGCACATAAAAGACCGTAAGAAAGACGGGAAGTTGAGAGCACCCGCTGACGGGTCGCGGTGGAGAAAGATCGAGAGAAAGTGGAGCGACTTTACAGGTGACCTAAGGAACGTATGGTTTGGTTTAAGTGTAGATGGCATTAATCCTTTTGGGGAGCAGAGCAGCAAGCATAACACATGGCCTGTGACTCTATGTATGTATAACCTTCCTCCTTGCATTGGTTGTGCATGAAGCGAAAGCTCATTATGATGCCAGTGCTCATCCAAGGCCCTAAGCAACCCGGCAATGACATTGATGTGTACCTAAGGCCATTAGTTGATGAACTTTTACAGCTATGGAATGGAAGAGGTGTACGTGTGTGGGATGAGAACGAACAGGAGGAATTTGACCTACATGCGTTGCTGTTTGTAACCATCAACGATTGGCCTGCTCTCAGTAACCTTTCAGGACAGACAAACAAGGGATACCACGCATGCACACACTGTTTAGATGACACCGACAGTATATATTTGGACAAATGCAGGAAAAATGTGTACCTGGGGCATCGTCGATTTCTTCCGACCAACCATCAATGTCGAAAGAAAGGAAAGCATTTCAAAGGTGAGGCAGATCACCGGAAGAAGCCCGCCCTCCGTACTGGTGATCACATACTTGATATGGTTAATGATTTACAAGTAATCTTTGGAAAGGGTCCTGGCGGACTATCTGTTCCGACTGACGATGCGGGACGCGCACCCATGTGGAAGAAGAAATCTATATTTTGGGACCTACCCTATTGGAAAGACCTAGAGGTCCGCTCTGCAATCGACGTGATGCACGTGACGAAGAATCTTTGCGTGAACCTGCTAGGCTTCTTGGGAGTGTATGGGAAGACAAAAGATACACCGGAGGCACGGGAGGAACAGCAACGTGTGCATGAAAAAGACGGCATGCATCCAAAGCAGTATGAAGGTCCTGCCAGCTACGCTCTTACCAAAGAAGAGAAGGAAATCTTCTTTGAATGCCTGCTCAGTATGAAGGTCCCGTCTGGCTTCTCATCGAATATAAAGAGAATAATAAATATGGCAGAGAAAAAGTTCCAGAACCTAAAGTCTCATGACTGCCACGTGATTATGACGCAACTGCTTCCGGTTGCATTGAGGGGGCTTCTACCGGAAAACGTTCGATTAGCCATTGTGAAGCTATGTGCATTCCTCAATGCAATCTCTCAGAAGGTGATCTATCCAGAAATCCTGCCAAGGTTAAGGAGTGATTTGGTGCAATGTCTTGTTAGTTTCAAGCTGGTGTTCCCACCATCCTTCTTCAATATCATGACGCACGTCCTAGTTCATCTAGTCGACGAGATTGTCGTTCTGGGCCCTGTATTTCTACACAATATGTTCCCCTTTGAGAGGTTCATGGGAGTCTTAAAGAAATATGTTCGTAACCGCGTTAGGCCAGAAGGAAGCATCTCCATGGGCCATCAAACAGAGGATGTCATTGGGTTTTGTATTGACTTCATTCCCGACCTTAAGAAGATTGGTCTCCCTCAATCGCGGTATGAGGGGAGACTGACTGGAAAAGGCACGCTAGGAGCGGACTCAATAATATGTAGGGACGGGCATTCTTGGTCTCAAGCACACTACACAGTTCTACAGAATTCTACCTTGGTGACCCCGTATGTCGATGAACACAAGAATATTCTGCGCTCCAAACACCCGGAGCAGTGTGACGACTGGATTACATATGAACACATCAGGATTTTCGGCAGTTGGTTGCGACAACCTATTTCTGATGAGTTGTACTCGTTGGCTAGGGGACCATCTTCGACTGTATTGACTTACAAAGGGTACGAGATAAATGGGAACACATTTTACACGATCGCCCAAGATCAAAAGAGCACCAACCAAAACAGCGGTGTCCGCTTTGATGCAGCAACCAATAGGGGAAAGGACACATATTATGGTTACATAGTGGACATATGGGAACTTGACTATGGACATGATTTCAAGGTCCCTTTGTTTCAGTGCAAATGGGTCAATCTGTCAGGAGGCGGGGTACAGGTAGACCCACAGTACGGAATGACAACAGTGGATCTGAACAATCTTGGGTACATAGACGAACCATTCGTCCTAGCCAATGATGAGGCGCAGGTTTTCTATGTGAAGGACATGTCTACCAAACCGAGAAAAAGAAAAGATAAGGAAGCGAATACATCATACGATGAGCCAAAGCGCCACATAGTTCTTTCAGGAAAAAGAGACATCGTGGGATTGGAGGGCAAGACAGACATGTCTGAAGATTATGAAAAGTTTCATGAAATTCCTCCCTTCAAAGTCAAGGCTGACCCAAGCACCTGTTAAACGATGAAGATTATCCATGGTTACGGCGCAATAAGCAAAGGACACAAGCGAAGAAAAAGTGAAGACTTTCTCTCCACAACTATATCATTGCAGTTACATATGAAGAAATGAAATGCCTTTTGTAACAGATGAGTTTTCGTATGAAACCCTGATACTTCTAAAGAGATTGTCCGTTTTGTACACGAAGTGCATCCAGTTTTTGCCGTAACCCTCTCAACTTTTTATAACATGCTATGTGGGTGAAATGATGATACCATGCCAACTTTCAACCTTTTCAGAGTTCATTTGTAGTGCTTTTCAATTTTAGGGTCATTTAGCTTTAAAAAATCAGTAAATGCATGAAAAATACCAGATGAAGTCACAAAGGGTTGAAAATTGATGATGTGGCTTTGAATGGTTCATTTTGAACACACAAAAAGTCTGGAGTTCAAATAAGTTCAAAAAAAATGAAATACCTTTGTAACAGATGAGTTTTCGTCCGCAACCCTGATACTTCGAAAGAGATTGTCCGTTTTGTACACGAAGTGCATCCAGTTTTTGCCGTAACCCTCTCAACTTTTTATAACATGCTATGTGGGTGAAATGATGATACCATGCCAACTTTCAACCTTTTCAGAGTTCATTTGTAGTGCTTTTCAATTTCAGGGTCATTTAGCTCAAAAAAAATCAGTAAATGCATGAAAAATACCAAATGAAGTCAGAAAGGGTTGAAAATTGATGATGTGGCTTTGAATGGTGCATTTTGAACACACAAAAAGTCTGGACTTCAAATAAGTTCAAAAAATGAAATCCCTTTGTAACACATGAGTTTTCGTCCGAAACCCTGATACTTCGAAAGAGATTGTCCATTTTGTACACGAAGTGCATCCAGTTTTTGCCGTAACCCTCTCAACTTTTTAGCACATGCTATGTGGGTGAAATGATGATACCATGCCAACTTTCAACCTTTTCAGAGTTCATTTGTAGTGCTTTTCAATTTCAGGGTCATTTAGCTCAAAAAAATCAGTAAATGCATGAAAAATACCAAATGAAGTCAGAAAGGGTTGAAAATTGATGATGTGGCTTTGAATGGTGCATTTTGAACACACAAAAAGTCAGGAGTTCAAATAAGTTCAAAAAAATGAAATCCCTTTGTAACACATGAGTTTTCGTCCGAAACCCTGATACTTCGAAAGAGATTGTCCATTTTGTACACGAAGTGCATCCAGTTTTTGCCGTAACCCTCTCAACTTTTTAGCACATGCTATGTGGGTGAAATGATGATACCATGTCAACTTTCAACCTTTTCAGAGTTCATTTGTAGTGCTTTTCAATTTCAGGGTCATTTAGCTCAAAGAATGAACTAATAGCAAAAAGAATGAACTAGAAAACTTTTATGAAACTCTAATAGCAAAAAGAATGAACTAAAAATAATCAATTAAATATTCTGTTATGATCAACTAAAACAAAACTATAATATTCTTCAATAGCAAAAAGAATCAACTAAAAAGCTTTTATAAAACTCTAATAGCAAAAGGAATCAACTAAAAAGCTTTTATAAACCTCTAGTATTTTTGAAACTAAAATTATATAAAATTTATGCAACTAAAATTATCAAAGTATTTTTTGTTCAAAACATTAATAGCAAAAAGAATTTTCATAAAGAATTTTTTTGTTAGAAACTTTAATAGCAAACTAAAATAACCAAATCTGTTTTTGATTAAAACAGAAATTTAAAATAACCTAAAACTTACCAAATTGAATATAATGATAAAACACAGTAATATTAAATAGCAGGAAAAAGAATCACTCAAAAATCTATTTTTTTAGTAAAGTTATTCACAAACTAGTGATTCACACAAATTTCAAAAAATTCAAATTTAAACTATTCAAATTTGAAAACTAATGGCACTAACAAAAAGTTTATAATTTTTGTGACCTAAAAGCAAAAAGAATCACTGAAAAACAGTAAGTAGGAACAAAATAAAATAAATTAAGCAAAAACAAAACAAAAAAACTGGATTTTTTTTTAAAAAAAATGCCACCTACTGGGCCACCACGGCCTGAATACGACTAGAAACCCAACCAGCTTGTTGGGCCAGGATTCAGGCCCGCAGAAGGCCCAATTGGCACACAGGCAGTGACAGATTAGGCCCGGAAGCCTGCAGTTGAGAGGAGCTCGAGAGGGTGTGCGCAGCAACGCTTATAAACCACTCTCAAGCTCTCTCAGCTAGCGAGGTGGGACTAAAAATTTGGCCCCGGGCAGCACCACCCTTTGGTCCCGGTTCGTGGCACCAACCGGGACCAATGCGCCCCTTTAGTCCCGGTTGGTGCCACCAACCGGGACCAAAGGTCCCTGTTTCCCGCCCTTTGGGCTGTTGAAAACTGACCTTTGGTCCCGGTTGGTGGCACCAACCGGGACCAATGCACCCCTTTAGTCCCGGTTGGTGCCACCAACCGGGACCAAAGGTCCCTGTTTCCCGCCCTTTGGGCTGCTGAAAACTGACCTTTGGTCCCGGTTGGCGGCACCAGCCGGGACTAAAGGGGTGCATTGGTCCCGGTTGGTGCCACCAACCGGGACCAATGCTCTCTGTATATAAGCCCACACTTAGCAGTTTCTCGAAATCACTTGTTCTTCTCCGCCCGATGCCCCCAGGCTGCTCCTCGTCGCCGTCGCCGCCGAGCCCTGCCCCGACGCCGTCAGGCTGCTCCACCTCGCCGTCGTCGCCGTCGCCGAGCTGCCCCGACGCCGTCCCCGCTCCCACTGTTAGCCGCCGCGCCATTCCCCTCCTCTCCTCTCCCCCCCGCGCCCCGCCGCCGCCGCCCGCCGCGATGCCGACGCCGCCCGCGCTCCGGCTGCCCGCCGCGACGCCGCCGCCCCCCGCGCCCCGACGCCGCGGCCCCGGCCGCGCTCTACTTGCCGCGCCGCCGCCTCTGCATTTTTTTGTTCATATGTATGCATTGATGTATATGTATGCAGATGTGTATGCAGATGTATATGGATGATCCATGGATATGTATGCATTGATGTATAATTTTTTTGTTCATATAACTTTTTTTTGTTCATAGAACTTTTTTTTGTTCATAGAAAGTTTTTATATATGATCCATGGATATATGAGCAATGATGATCCATGGATGTATGCATTGATATATGAGCAATGATGTTCATAGAAAGTTTTTTGTTCATAGAAGAAAGTTTTTTGTATAGATATTTTTTATGCTCATAGAAACTCTCGAGTCCACCCAAACTGGGACTGAAAGAGCGTTGTCGAGGCCACCCCAAACCCTAGAAGCGTTCTCGAGGCCACCCAAATTTACCAAGTTAAATGAGTTAAAAGAGCGTTGTCGAGGTCACCCCAAACCCTAGAAGAGTTGTCGAGGCCACCCAAATTTACCAAGTTAAAAGAGCATTGTCGAGGCTACCTCCTCGATAACTTCGACATGAGGGGGGACGTCGGACATGACATGAGGGGGGACGTCGGACGTCGGACATGAGGGGTGAGCGTCGTTGTTGTCTACCCCCTCCCCGATAACTTCGACATGAGGGGGGGACGTCAGACATGACATGAGGGTTGAGCGTCGTTGTCGTCTACCCTCTCCCCGATAACTTCGACATGAGGGGGGACGTCAGACATGTCATGTGGAATTTTTTTTGTTCATATAGAAAACTCTGGTAACATAGATTTATCAAGAATGCCCCCATTATGGATGTGCACAAGTTGATCCAATTTTTTTCTGATCTCATCTATATATATATTCTTCTATATGTCACGTTGTCTGTCAAAGTATTGAAGAAATCCATGGCTTCATCATTAGCCGGAAGTAACAGGCGTAAGATGCTACGAAGCTCTTCAAAGTTGTTTTGGAACGGAGTTCCGGATAGAATAATTCGCTTTTTGGTACGAATTTCAGCAAAGGCCTTCCAAATAGCGATATTCGGAAGGCTCTTGCTGAACTTCGTACCAAAAAGCAAATTAATTATCCTATCCGGGACTCCGTTCCAAAACAATTTTGGAGAGCTTCGTACCATTATGCGCATGTTACTTCCGGCTAATGATGAAGCCATGGTTTTCTTGAATCCTTTGACACTAGACAACGTGACATATAGAAGGGTAGATGAGATCAGGAAAAATATGGACCATTTTCTGCACATCCAAAATGGCGCCATTTTGGTAATTAAATCCCTTAAAGGTTAAGAGAATCCCTTGTTTGACATTCATGAGAGAGGCGGTCCGGACGTCGGACATTCATGTTTGTATATTAATTGCCATGTTGTAATATTTGCAGAAACTATGGATCAAAGAGACTTAGAACAAGAACAGTTGTTGGGGGAGATAATCCTCGCCGGACGTGATGTCTTGTCGTATCTCAACGACACCGATGGTCTGGAAGGAGAGGATGACGGCTCCGGTGATCGAACAATGGACGAGGAAGGACATGATCATGATGGCTCCGGTGACCGAATGCCGGAGGAAGAAGGAGACCATGATGACGGCTCCGGTGACCGAACGGAGGAGGGAGCTATTGCAAAGTCCGGTGAGCTATATATATTAATTAAGCCTGTGCTGACTAGCTAATTGATGCATTAATTGTTTTGGTATGTACATATATTAACTCTTCTTTCTTCTTTTATAGCCCTCCGGATCGAGCCAAACTTCGGTAACGAGACGAGGCCCGAAGAGAAGGTTGCGCAAGGATGAAAGGTTCACGATCACAACACTCGCGGACGA
This sequence comes from Elymus sibiricus, assembly GCA_039707655.1. NCBI lineage: Eukaryota > Viridiplantae > Streptophyta > Magnoliopsida > Poales > Poaceae > Elymus > Elymus sibiricus. The sequence goes on from CM077667.1 coordinate 56,138,452, forward strand.
TGGCCTACCGATTGAACCCAAGCGGACCAAGGACGCATTTGCTGCTCAGTGCGGAGCTATTGTTAGGGACAACATCCCGATCAGCATCAAGCAATGGAATAAGCCTAAGGACGACGACGTCCCTGAAGGTGATTATGTCACCGATAGACAGAAAGATGATCTTTGGACCGCGATGAAGGCAAATTTCACCCTACCGCCAGAGGAGGATCCGAATAAGCCAGTTATAGAGCCACTGGTCAAGGCGTGTGCTCTTAAGAAGATGGCAGATCTATTCAGGAGGTGGAAGAATGAGTTGAAATCAAAGTTTGTCGACAAAGGGAAGACTCCAGAATTCATCGGCCAATTTGAGAAGATAAGAGATCACTGGCCCGCATTTGTGGCCTACAAGACATCGGACAAGAGTAAGAAAATGTCAGAGACAAACAAGAACAATGCTGCAAAGAAGCAGTATCACCATTACACGGGGTCAGGTGGCTACCTCAAAGCCCGGCCGTTGTGGGACAAAGCTGAGAATGACCTGATTGCTAAAGGGGTCGAACCACAGACATTGAACTGGCCAGACCGTTCAAGGACTTGGTTCTTCGGGGTTGGGGGAACTTTGGACCCTGAAACAGGGAAGTGCCGTTGGACGGACGAGCAACTTGCAATACCCATCAAGAAGCTTCAGAAGTATATCACCGCAACGCAGGAAGGGACGTTCATTCCCGACAGAGAGAAGGACGAGCTGACTGAGGCCCTAGGGAATGCTGAGCACCCTGGACGAACACGAGGCACACCAGGCTCCGTTCCGTGGAAGGTTGGGTTTCCCGACGCAGGCGGTTACAGAAGCCGGGAGAGAAAGAGGAAAGCGGAGCTGAGCGACATGCAGAAGATCAATGCAAGACTACAAAAGCTAGAGGAACTTGAGAGCCAGCGAGCTGCCGGCCAACCATCTCAGCGGCACGAAGCTACCCCAGAAGCTACCCCGCCATCTCAGCGGAGAAGCAGCGTGGCTTCCACGGAGCCCGTTCAGCCTGACTTCACGGCTCCTAGCTACCCCGTGGATACTATCACGGAGGCTCAACATTGCGAGCTTATGACGAAATGCCGGAACCTCACTTTCAAGGCGGCTGTCGACTCTGTTGCACCTCCTCAACCCAACGGAACTTTTCACTGCCTTCCGATTCCACATGGCTATGCTGTTGTGATGGTGGATGAAGTAATGGAGGGATTTGAGGAGCTCGAGCTTGACCACTCTACATGTGAAGGGGAGAATCAGCTGGTTCGTGCTCTGAGGAGTACATGTCTATGGCAGAAAGAGTACATCAAGCTTCCAAACTGGACGCCTCCGCCTCCTCCTCCTCCTCCTCCTGCGAGTCAGGGCACTCCGCCTCCTCCTCCTCCTCCTCCTCCGGCGAGTGATCAGGGCACTCCGCCTCCTTCTCCGGCTCCTCCGACGCGTGAGGGCACTCCGCCTCCTCCTTCGCCTACTCCGGCGTGTCGGAGCAGTCCGCCTCCTCCTCCGCCTCGTCGGCAACGGCAGAAGACAGACGCCGCCGCTCCGGCTCCTCCGGCGCGTCGGAGCACTCCGCCTCCTTCTCTGCCTCGTCAGCAACGACGGAAGAGAGACGCCGCCGCTCTGGCGGCTAGCAGTACAAGCAGAGGCGGGAGGCAATTCAGATACGGTCCATCTCTCAAGCCTCTAGAAAAGTTACCATATGAGAGGACCGAGCAGGAAAACGAGGACATATGTCGTGCCCAAGTGAGGGACCATTTTGCAAAGAAAACTCCACCTCCGAAGGAGAAGCTAGATCCGGTGAAAGTGAAGCGCACTATCGATGCCCTGAAGCGACCACCACCGCCTCCGCCGGATTCCAACTATGTCCGCATTCTTAAAAAGACATATGAAGAAGCGCGGCGGTCGGGAAGTACTTCCAGTGATGCAAGGTTAGCAGAACGAAGAAGTGGGAAAACAATTCCCCAGCTCGGCGAACAGGAGAAGCAATCGTGCCCCCCGCTCAAGGTGTCTAGCGATATCGTCGCTAATCATCCGGGGATGGTGCCCGGTACCAATCCTGGTGATTACTTGGGGGATGATGTAATTTTTGAAACGGCTGAGGTAACAAAAGAAGAATATAAATACGTGCACGGGAAGCCTCTCGTCAAACCTGATCATCCTCCTCTAACAACGATGATGTACAAATTGCATGAGTGGTACATGAAAACCTGCAGGGAGTCTGGGAAAGACACTATGTATGTGGCAGTGAAACCAGAGCACGAATTCATTGGACTTCCCGTGATGCCTATTGAATTTGTGGAGTTATTTCAGTTATACAATCAACTGGCCCTCGACAAACAACTCATGACTTCCTACTGTCTGTAAGTATTACTTCTATAGTTAAGTCTCTAGCTCAGCTCGTTCATTGCATGTATATATAATTATCCTCACTATATTATGCAGATTGAAGACCGTCGAATGCAAAAAAGCAGGAATCTTCGACGTTGGGTTCATTAGCCCAGATGCCGTAAATGAATGGACGGTACGAAACTCAATCAAACAGACCGAGGAGAACTTGCTAAAGTCGTTCCTTATACATCAAAACAAAAGGGAAATACTCTTTCCTTACAACTTCAAGTGAGTGTTGCTGTCTTCTCTGTATACTCGGTTTCGCTTACTCGAGGTTAAGTAATGTAATTGATGAGTTATATATGCGTGCGCAGTTTCCACTTTATTCTGCTATCCATTAAGCTTGACGGGGCATTAGTAACTGTCTTAGACTCGAGACGTAAAGATCCCGAGGATTATGCGGACATGACTGCAATGCTCAAGAAGTAAGTTCAGTCAATACCGGGACCATATCGACATGCAACTTTCGTTAATTTCCTGATATCAAGTAATCATTTTCTTTGCCTGGCAGGGTTTGGAAGAAGTTCACCCGAAAGGTTCCCGGTCTAAACAAAGAGTTGCGATTTACGCACCCCAAAGTAAGTAGTACTAGCTAGTTCCGCGCATCTCTAATTGATTCAAATTTTCATCAATATAGCATTACCATGCTTGCTTATCAGTTTGATTGAACTCTATTCTCGTAAAGTGCTTGTACCAGAAAGAAGGGACTGTTTTATGTGCATACTACGTATGCGAGTTCATTCGCCACTCGACCTCTGAGCGGGGCTTCTCTGACAAACAATTTGAAGTATGTAAATAATATTCAAAATTTTATTTTATATATTACCATCAATTGTGTTGAGTTTTATTCATATATATGCATGTATTGACCCCCTTCTTTAAATTAGATCTGGCAGATGCGGGATGAACTCCTACCACATGATCGCATACGAGCAATTCAAGAGGAATTGGCGGGATTCTTTCTTGACCACGTCATACCTAAAGACGGAGAATACCATGTGGATTTGTGATTGGATCTTAGGTAGATGATGTTAGGGATTGTAAAAGATGTTATATTGTATATATGTAGTAGCGTCGGATAGATATACGCAAACTTGTTGTTCGACCAAGCACGGAGAAAGAGATGTCACTTCTCTCTATATATGTTCATCATGACGATCTTGTGTAATTAATGGTTTCCTTCATTTTCTTATTAGCTAGCGTCGAGTTCTCTGTATATGTATAGTAGCTAGCGTCGACCAAGCACGGAGAAAGAGAGGACACTTCTCTCTATTAGCTAGGTAACACAATATGAAACCCCTAAATTAACCCTCCAAAACCCCCCAACCCCTCCTTAAAAAAAAAAACCCCAGCTCTTGCCAGATGCTGACGCGTGGATGCCCTTTGGTCCCGGTTGGTGTGACCAACCGGGACTAAAGGTCCTCCTGCCTGGGCTCCCCGCAGCGGCCACGTGGAGCCCCTTCTGTCCCGGTTGGTAAGCGAACCGGGACTAAAGGTTTTGGGCTTTAGTCCCGGGACTAAAAACCCTTTAGTCCCGGTTCCAGAACCGGGGCTAATGGGCCTCTGGAACCGGGACAAATGGGCAATTTTCTACTAGTGTAACAGTGCGATTATGACAGACGTTACCACTAGATATGACTTTGATGTGATATCTTTGTTTTTTTAGGGGCATATATCATATCCTGGGGAGGACTCACAAACACACAAAAATAAAACATTCATCCCTCGTCTGCAATTATAATCATTGCGCCCGTGGACAACCCTGGTGGTTGACGACGGTGTCAGGATTGCTCATGGTGCCTCCCTTGCGCGGCATGGTCGGTGCTGGCAGGGGACTCCCTGAGAAGGGTGGCAGCAGGTTTTCTGCCATCGCTCGAATCTGGAGGCGTCACTTTCCTTTTAGGCATAACTTTGGTCTTTTATGACTTTGTTCTTGACCGGCGTGTTTTTGTGTGTGTGCGTGCGTTCATGTTGTTTGTGTTCATTTTATCTGTCAAGAGGCCGGGTATATGTTTATTGTGTTTTTATTCTTTTGATGATTCATTTTGGGTCAATAAAATTCAGTCTTTGTCGGGAAAAACCTAGGTGAGGGACATGATCGACATAAATCATTTGTCCATCATATATTATATTACTTCTACAGTTTTTCCAGTAGCAATGCCCGGTTACCTTACCGGTGTCTGCTGACAAATGGCTAAAAATAGCAGTTTTAGTACCAGCATATTTCAAATATACTGTTCGTCCCATCTCTCATAATTTAAACCTGTAAGAGGCATTCACTTTATTTTCATCGTCTCTCACGGTTGTTATGTGGAATAAAATACTTTTTTTTAAAGGAGAATTGCCCTCGGCCTCTGCATCATGATGATGCATACAAGCATTTTATTAAGTAAATATGGTTTCATAAAAGTGCAATATCCAACGAGATCTCACAGAAGAGCCCGTAAAAATAAAGGTAAAATAAAATATCTGGGAGAAATGATTATATAAATATAATCCATATACTGGAAGTGTACATGGTACAACGTACAATGAAGTCTCGTGTCTCCTCAAAGGGAGAGAAAGTAAAAAACAACCATAGTACGATAGTGGCCGGCCATGCAGAGCTGGCTCAGCGTACGCACTCCTTTCTCCCTCACATGGAGAGCAGATCAGAGCATTTATTCATAATATTTGTAACCTCAGCATACTCAGCGGCGATGGATGGCGCTATAGGCAGCAGCCGTGGTGGGCAGTGGTTGATCAGCGAACCTTAGAGCAGTCCACGGAAGCGCTGATGGCGTAGGGGACGCTGACGCCGCACTTGGAGGGGATGCCGGCAGCCTTGCCAGCGTTTAGGCCACCCGCAGCGCTCTTGATGCACTTGCATGCCGCTTGCTTGTCAGCGGTGCTCCGGGCTGCGCTGGCCAGACTCCTGACGCCACTGCAGCAGGCCGCAGGCGGGTTGGCGCCGGTGCCGCGGGCATAGGAGATGCAGGGGCTCAAGGCAGAGCTCACCTGACCACAGGTGATGGCCGCGTCGGTGGCTATGAGGAGCATAGCGGCCACCATGGCGACCAGCACCAGCTGAGTAGCTGCAGCGCGAGCCATCCCTGTCGAGTTTGGAATAGTAGTGCAACTGAGCTCAGGTGGAGATGATGAGATGGCTAGATTTGCTAGGTGATTGTACCGGTGAGGAGTTTCGTAGGGGGTGCATGGGCTTAAATAGGGCTGCTAACCCAACGTGCGATCCAATTTGCAGTAAACTGTGCCTATTGCGTCCATTGGGATAAATCCGATTGGTATGAGCCAATGCATAAATTTTGGTTGCTGGATGTTGGAATAGTTAGATGGGTATTAATGCATTTTCGAGATGGTTGGATGTTGGGGGTGGCCCGATGGATCGACCAAGCATGCCAGCGGTGGAGTGTGGTTGATTAGGGCGTGCAGGGCGAGAGTGGATTTTTGGAACCGGGTGTTTTCGACCTTACTTGGAGGATATGGTCCGCGGCGACAGGCAAGCGCGATGGGCCTGATGGCGCCGGCTGCTTAGGCACCATGGTGGTGCCATTGCCGGCCAGGCAGCGGCGGCCTGGATCCGTTTCGTCCAAGCGCCGATAGAGATGGCGGCGGCCTGTGCACAAGATGCTTGATAGAGGCTATTCGAACAGATTTGGGTGAAAACCTCCTCTCGGCTAGCGTCGATAGAGATGGCGGCTTTTTTTTTTGTGTCGTTCCCTTCTTGAAGGGATCGCTGTGGAGAAGTTTCAGACCACGGCGGCGCTCTTGTGTCATTTCCCCCTTGAGGGCTTCATTCTTGGAAGTGTACACGGATTCGAGAGACCAGTGGACGACATCTTTGATGGTACGGTGCTTCATCTACACATTGATGACGGCGCATCTCGGCGGCGTGGCGTAGTGGAGACTCGGTGTCCGATGCACGGAGATTGACTCGCGTAGGAGGAGGATGTTGTCTGGCATCGTGGTGGCGTCGATGGCAGAGAGGCCTGGCAAGGTCGATGCGTCAGTATCTACTCTGAAGATGGATCGATGGAAGACGGCGACGACGGCATATGAGAGTGTGTCGGACCGGTTTGTGCCCCAGACCTAGTACGTGGCTTGGTTGGGGCCTCCGGCGTTAGATGTTAGGCTTAGGTGAATGGTCTGGGTATTCGGTTCACACTCTCTGCACCCATCAATGGATAGGAGTAATGACAGATGTTGCCAAGATGACGGATTCAGACATACTGATGTATTACTTTGTAACGTCTTCGTGAATAATTAATAAATTTGATGCATGCATGTCCCAAATGCAGAGGCCAGGGTGATCCTCCTTTTCAAAAAAAAAAGTTTCAACAAATTCCAAAAAAAGATCTACAAGATCATATGGATGTATATTAATTTTGGTGATGAAATAAGTAAACATGTAAGCTATACAAAATAACAAAATGGTTATTTCCGAATAGTGAATAATACATGCACCATTCATCTTTCCAAAATGATAATTTTTTCATTTTTGTGTAACTCACATGATTACTTATTTCAGCAACAAAATTTGCACATGTATAATATACATCCATATAAACATGTTGATTTATTTTTAGGATTTTTTAAAACATCAACATAGCATTTTGACTCTATTTAAAATATAGGACTCCAATGCACCCGTCTTCTAAAGTGAGTTTTTGCGTGCAGGGCTCATTAATAACTAGATCTACTCTTACAATGATCGACCGCGGGGTCGTTGGGTGCATTAATTTGGTGACCTCGACCAGTGAACTATACCAATCTGTCGGTGCATGTGGTCATGCAGTGCTGGCGATTAACCACCTTCCCTACTTTGTCCAGCTTAACATTCATTGATTTTCTCTGTTCAAAAAAAAAAAACATTCATTGATTCCATATTCAGAACAACATTTTAACTATTCAGAGCTACATTTGAGCGAAATTAACAATGTACTACTCACTTCGTCGGAGGGAGTATTATGTATATATAAGAACATCGACAGTCTTATCCGTCTCATATTTCTGAATAGGCTGTCCGGTCACTGACTAGTAAAAAAAAAGACTCAACCGGACCTCTTCGACTCATCGTCCGTCGCCAAGTTGAAGCAGGAGCAGGACAGGGCGGTCCGTCGGATGGGGAGCCTCATCGTCCTCTTCGACTCCGACTGCGACGATGACGACGGCGACGTGCGACAGCTGCACCTCCTCCTTGTACGACCAAGACCCACCACCAGCCGCGGACGCGTACAGCCGCGCCGTCAAGCGGAAGGGCAATGGCCCGGCAAGGAAGTGGTGATCCTGCCCCCTCCTCTATGTTTACATCGTTTTTAGTTGTAGAAGTTTAAGAACTTACAAGTAACGAAACAAGATGATCCTTTGGATGTTGCAAAGTTTGTTAATGTCCGTTCATAGTCGATCTTGTATTCGTTTGTGGACGATTTTTGTTGTCTGTTGTTTGATCATGTAGAATAGCTCAACATTGCATGTGTAGTATGGATATAAGGTGATGAATATCATATACGCGGATGCAAAATGGTAAATATGAGATGTGTCCAGTCAATGTCCCCCGGACGCGTCCGTGCGCGTTTGAGGGCCGAACACTAGTAGAAAACAGGGCTTTGGTTGAGGCCAGGATAAGGGCATTAATCCCGGTTCACTTACGAACCGGGACCAAAGGGTGCACCAGTCCCGGTTCATGAGGCCAGGGCGCCGGCCGGGCCTCGGGGGCCATTGGTCCCGGTTCGTCTGACACTTTTGGTCCCGGTTCCAGACACGAACCGGGACCAATGGGCCTCGCTCCTGGCCTAGCACCTTTAGTCCCGGTTGGTGGCTGGAACCGGGACCAAAGGTCGGTCTTCTGTCCCGGTTCTGGACACCAACCGGGACTAAAGATAAGCCTATATATACCCCCGCCCCTGCCCCGCTCACTCTGTTTTTTGGCCGACAGGCGTGTGCAGGTGTGTGTTGCTCTAGCTCTCACCTCCTATGTACATGAGGTGTTCGATGAAATGCCCGAGCCACACTTAAGCTTTCTCCTCTTCAAGCTCGACCTCCAAGCTCCATTTTTCTCGAGATTTGTCTAGGTTTGGCGGTCCGTCCTGTCCCGTCCCCGTCCTCACCGCCGTCGATCGCCCGCGCCGATCTCGTCGCTGGCACCACCGTGGTGAGCCTCTTGTTCTTATCTTCTTTCTAAAAGAAAAAAAATTTCTTACTTGTATGATTTAGATAGATACTTGTACAATTTTCTTACTTTTATTATTGTTTGTTATTATATAGTGCCATGGTTTTGGTATCCGCCCCCGTCGGCCCTCGTCCTGTCTATGATTCGGATGTGGTATATTATCTTTTATAACTATTTGTTTCATTTAGTGTTTATGACAATTATGCCGACCAACGTGACATAGATGTTTTTATCTAGGAGGTATGTGAACCGGAAATTCGAACCGACCCTCTTGTCGAGAGGTTAAAGTTAGTTGAAAAATAAAACAATTACTTGAAGAAAAAATTGAAAAGAATTGAGGAGGAGAAGATGGAATTGGAGTTGCATGTTGCCGATGTCGTCGAAGATCACAAGATCAAGATGGATGCAATGCGCTTGAAGATTAGAAAGATTAGAAAATATGCCATTCATACTGAGGCTTGGTATCATTATGCCGTTGGATCAATTGGTACCTTAGTTGCGGTTATGATCGCATTTGTTGTTGCATTTAAATGTTTTACATAGTTTCAATGTATGTTTTAATTAGATGCTCTAGAGAGCTATATGTTGTTCAATGAGAACTATGTATGAAATTTATGTATTTAGTTTGGTCACTACTGTACTTTGGTTTTAATATGATGATGAACTTCTATTAATTTGGTCACTTCTCTATTCATGATGTTCTGTAATGGTTTTTGTTACACTTAATTATATAATGCACGCAGATGAATCGGCAATGGATGTACGGTGACCGACGCACCTCCGAGTACATTAAGGGCCTGCATAATTTTCTCGAAGTGGCTGAGGCAACCAAGCAGAATGGTTTTATGTATTGTCCATGTACTATCTGTGGGAATATGAAGGATTACTCTAACTCGAAAGCCCTTCACGTCCACCTGCTTGAGAAGGGTTTCATGCCACACTATAATGTTTGGACCAAGCACGGAGAAAGAGGGGTTATGATGGAAGATAACGAAGAAGAAGAGGATGATGACAACTATCCGCCCCCTGAATATGGTGATGCTGCAATGGGGGAAACTGAAGATCAAGAGGAACCAGACGATGTGCCCGATGATGATCTTCGCCGGGTCATTGTTGATGCAAAGAGACAATGCCAAAGTGAAAGGGAGAAGTTGAAGTTCGATCGCATGTTAGAGGATCACAAAAAAGGGTTGTACCCAAATTGCGAAGATGACAACACAAAGCTCGGTACCACACTGGAATTGCTGCAATGGAAGGCAGAGAATGGTGTATCTGACAAGGCATTTGAAAAGGTGCTAAAAATAATGAAGAATAAGCTTCCAAAGGACAACGAATTGCCCGACAGTACATACGAAGCAAAGAAGGTTGTCTGCCCTCTAGGATTGGAGGTGCAGAAGATACATGCATGCCCAAATGACTGCATCCTCTACCGCGGTGCGTACGAGGATTTGAATGCATGCCCGGTATGCTGTGCATTGCGGTATAAGATCAGACGAGATGACCCTGGTGATGTTGAGGGCCAGCGCACCGGGAAGAGGGTTCCTGCCAAGGTGATGCGGTATGCTCCTATAATACCACGGTTCAAACGTTTGTTCAGAAACAAAGAGCATGCCAAGTTGATGCGATGGAACAAGGAAGACCGTAAGAAAGACGGGAAGTTGAGAGCACCCGGTGAAGGGTCGCAGTGGAGAAAGATCGAGAGAAAGTGGGGGGACTTTACAGGTGACCCAAGGAACGTATGGTTTGGTTTAAGTGCAGATGGCGTTAATCCTTTTGGGGAGCAGAGCAGCAAGCATATCACATGGCCTGTGACTCTATGTATGTATAACCTTCCTCCTTGGTTGTGCATGAAGAGGAAGTTCATTATGATGCCAGTGCTCATCCAAGGCCCTAAGCAACCCGGCAATGACATTGATGTGTACCTAAGGCTATTAGTTGATGAACTTTTACAACTGTGGAATGGAAAAGGTGTACGTGTGTGGGATGAGCATGCACAAGAGGAATTTGTGTTGGGGAACGTTGCATGGGAAACAAAAATTTTCCTACGCACACGCAAGATCTATCCATGGTGATGAGCATCTACGAGAGGGAGAGTGGATCTACATACCCTTGTAGATCGCTAAGCGGGAAGCGTTAAGAAACACGGTTGATGTAGTCGAACGTCTTCGCGATCCAAATCGCCGAGCGTCCCGCGATCCCATCACGATCCATCTCGTGATCCAATCTCGATCCGTCCCGCGATCCCATCACGATCCGTCCCGCGATCAAATCACGAATCGTCTCGCGATCCTGATCACGGTCCTTCCGATCTAGCGCCGAACGGACGACACCTCTGCGTTCAGCACACGTACAGCTCGATGACGATCTCCGCCTTCTTGATCTAGCAAGAGGGAGCAGAGAGGTAGAAGAGTTCTCCGGCGGCGTGACGGCGCGGCGGCGATGGTGGTGGAACAATTCCGGCAAGGCTTCGCCTAAGCACCATTGAAACTAGACTAGAGGAGAAACCGATCTAGATGAAGTAGAGGGAGCACGTGGCAATTAGGGTTAGCTCTTCCCTCTAAATCCTCTAGTATATATAGGAGGGAGGGAGGGGAGGAGTCAGCCTCAAACCCTCAAGGTTTGGCCAAAATTGGAGGTGGAGGAGTCCTACTCCAATCCTATTAGGAGTAGGATTCCTCCTCTCCACTTGGAAACCCTTTCCACCTTTCCTCCTTTGGATTTTTTTTCACCCAAAGCCACATGGGCATTAGTGCGGGGGTTAGGCCAGCCCACTAGGGGCTGGTTTGACTCCTCCCACAGCCCATGAGGTCCTTTGGGTCGAGACACCCCTCCCGATGGTCCCCGGTACCCCTCCCGGCACTCCCGGTACACTACCGAAATACCCGAAACTTTTCCGGTGACCAAAATAGGACTTCCTATATATCAATCTTTACCTCCGGACCATTCTGGAGCTCCTCGTGACGTCCAAGATCCCATCCGGGACTCCGAACAACCTTCGGTCACCACCATACATAACTCTACTATACCGAAACGTCACCGAACCTTAAGTGTGCAGACCCTGCGGGTTTGAGAACTATGTAGACATGACCAAGACACCTCTACGGTCAATAACCAATAGCGGGACCTAGATGCCCATATTGGTTCCTACATATTCTACGAAGATCTTTATCGGTTGAACCTCTATGTCAAGGATTCAGTAAATGCATGAAAAATACCAAATGAAGTCAGAAAGGGTTGAAAATTGATGATGTGGCTTTGAATGGTGCATTTTGAACACACAAAAAGTCTGGAGTTCAAATAAGTTCAAAAAAAAATGAAATCCCTTTGTAACAGATGAGTTTTCGTCCAAAACCCTGATACTTCGAAAGAGATTGTCCATTTTGTACACGAAGTGCATCCAGTTTTTGCCGTAACCCTCTCAACTTTTTAGCACATGCTATGTGGGTGAAATGATGATACCATGCCAACTTTCAACCTTTTCAGAGTTCATTTGTAGTGCTTTTCAATTTCAGGGTCATTTAGCTCAAAGAATGAACTAATAGCAAAAAGAATGAACTAGAAAACTTTTATGAAACTCTAATAGCAAAAAGAATGAACTAAAAATAATCAATTAAAATATTCTGTTATGATCAACTAAAACAAAACTATAATATTCTTCAATAGCAAAAAGAATCAACTACAAAGCTTTTTTAAAACTCTAATAGCAAAAGGAATCAACTAAAAAGCTTTTATAAATCTCTAGTATTTTTGAAACTAAAATTATATAAAATTTATGCAACTAAAATTATCAAATTATTTTTTGTTCAAAACATTAATAGCAAAAAGAATTTTCATAAATAATTTTTTTGTTAGAAACTTTAATAGCAAACTAAAATAACCAAATCTGTTTTTGATTAAAACAGAAATTTTAAATAACCTAAAACTTACCAAATTGAATATAATGATAAAACACAGTAATATTAAATAGCAGGAAAAAGAATCACTCAAAAATCTATTTTTTTAGTAAAGTTATTCACAAACTAGTGATTCACACAAATTTCAAAAAATTCAAATTTAAACTATTCAAATTTGAAAACTAATGGCACTAACAGAAAGTTTATAATTTTTGTGACCTAAAAGCAAAAAGAATCACTGAAAAACAGTAAGTAGGTACAAAATAAAATAACTAAAGCAAAAAACAAAACAAAAAAACTGGATTTTTTTAAAAAAAAATGCCACCTACTCGGTCACCACGGCCTGAATACGACTAGTAACCCAACCAGCTTGTTGGGCCAGGATTCAGGCCCGCAGAAGGCCCAATTGGTACACAGGCAGTGACAGATTAGGCCCGGAAGCCTGCAGTTGAGAGGAGCTCGAGAGGGTGGGCGCAGCAGCGCTTATAAACCACTCTCGAGCTCTCTCAGCTAGCGAGGTGGGACTAAAAATTTGGCCCCGGGCAGCACCACCCTTTGGTCCCGGTTCGTGGCACCAACCGGGACCAATGCGCCCCTTTAGTCCCGGTTGGTGCCACCAACCGGGACCAAAGGTCCCTGTTTCCCGCCCTTTGGGCTGCTGAAAACTGACCTTTGGTCCCGGTTGGTGGCACCAACCGGGACCAATGGACCCCTTTAGTCCCGGTTGGTGCCACCAACCGGGAACAAAGGTCCCTGTTTCCCGCCCTTTGGGCTGCTGAAAACTGACCTTTGGTCCCGGTTGGCGGCACCAACCGGGACTAAAGGGGTGCATTGGTCTCGGTTGGTGCCACCAACCGGGACCAATGCTCTCTGTATATAAGCCCACACTTAGCAGTTTCTCGAAATCACTTGTTCTTCTCCGCCCGACGCCCCCAGGCTGCTCCTCGTCGCCGTCGCCGCCGAGCCCTGCCCCGACGCCGTCAGGCTGCTCCACCTCGCCGTCGTCACCATCGCCGAGCTGCCCCGACGCCGTCGTCGCCGTCGCCGAGCTGCCCCGACGCCGTCCCCGCTCCCACTGTGAGCCGCCGCGATGCCGACGCCGCCCGCGCTCCGGCCGCCCGCCGCGACGCCGCCGCCCCCCGCGCCCCAACGCCGCCGCCGCCCCGGCCGCGCTCTGCTTGCCGCGCCGCCGCCGCCGCCTCTGCCTTTTTTTGTTCATATGTATGCATTGATGTATATGTATGCAGATGTTTATGCAGATGTATATGGATGATCCATGGATATGTATGCATTGATGTATTACTTTTTTGTTCATATAACTTTTTTTTGTTCATAGAATTTTTTTTTGTTCATAGAACTTTTTTTTGTTCATAGAAAGTTTTTATATATGATCCATGGATATATGAGCAATGATGATCCATGGATGTATGCATTGATATATGAGCAATGATGTTCATAGAAAGTTTTTTGTTCATAGAAGAAAGTTTTTTGTTCATAGAAGAAAGTTTTTTGTATAGATTTTTTTATGCTCATAGAAACTCGCGAGTCCACCCAAACTGGGACTGAAAGAGCGTTGTCGAGGCCACCCCAAACCCTAGAAGCGTTGTCGAGGCCACCCAAATTTACCAAGTTAAATGAGTTAAAAGAGCGTTGTCGAGGCCACCCCAAACCCTAGAAGAGTTGTCGAGGCCACCCAAATTTACCAAGTTAAAAAAGCGTTGTCGAGGCCACCTCCTCGATAACTTCGACATGAGGGGGGACGTCGGACATGACATGAGGGGGGACGTCGGACGTCGGACATGAGGGGTGAGCGTCGTTGTCGTCTACCCCCTCCCCGATAACTTCGACATGAGGGGGGACGTCGGACATGACATGAGGGGTGAGCGTCGTTGTCGTCTACCCCCTCCCCGATAACTTCGACATGAGGGGGGACGTCGGACATGTCATGTGGATTTTTTTTGTTCATATAGAAAACTCCGGTAACATAGATTTATCAAGAATGCCCCCATTATGGATGTGCACAAGTTGATCCAATTTTTTTCTGATCTCATATATATATATATTCTTCTATATGTCACGTTGTCTGTCAAAGTATTGAAGAAATCCATGGCTTCATCATTAGCCGGAAGTAACAGGCGTATGATGCTACGAAGCCCTTCAAAGTTGTTTTGGAACAGAGTTCCGGATAGAATAATTCGCTTTTTGGTACGAATTTCAGCAAAGGCCTTCCAAATAGCGATATTCGGAAGGCTCTTGCTGAACTTCGTACCAAAAAGCTAATTAATTATCCTATCCGGGACTCCGTTCCAAAACAATTTTGGAGAGCTTCGTACCATTATGCGCCTGTTACTTTCGGCTAATGATGAAGCCATGGTTTTCTTGAATCCTTTGACACTAGACAACGTGACATATAGAAGGGTAGATGAGATCAGGAAAAATATGGACCATTTTCTGCACATCCAGAATGGCGCCATTTTGTTAATTAAATCCCTTAAAGGTTAAGAGAATCCCTTGTTCGACATTCATGAGAGAGGCGGTCCGGACGTCGGACATTCATGTTTGTATATTAATTGCCATGTTGTAATATTTGCAGAAACTATGGATCAAAGAGACTTGGAACAAGAACAGTTGTTGGGGGAGATAATCCTCGCCGGACGTGATGTCTTGTCGTATCTCAACGACACCGATGGTCTGGAAGGAGAGGATGACGGCTCCGGTGATTGAACAATGGAGGAGGAAGGACATGATCATGATGGCTCCGGTGACCGAATGCCAGAGGAAGAAGGAGACCGTGATGACGGCTCCGGTGACCGAACGGAGGAGGGAGCTGTTGCAAAGTCCGGCGAGGTATATATATTAATTAAGCCTGTGCTGACTAGCTAATTGATGCATTAATTGTTTTGGTATGTACATATATTAACTCTTCTTTCTTCTTTTATAGCCCTCCGGATCGAGCCAAACTTCGGTAACGAGACGAGGCCCGAAGAGAAGGTTGCGCAAGTATGAAAGGTTCACGATCACAGCACTCGCGGATGATGGCCTACCGATTGAACCCAAGCGGACCAAGGACGCATTTGCTGCTCAGTGCGGAGCTATTGTTAGGGACAACATCCCGATCAGCATCAAGCAATGGAATAAGCCTAAGGACGACGACGTCCCTGAAGGTGATTATGTCACCGATAGACAGAAAGATGATCTTTGGACCGCGCTGAAGGCAAATTTCACCCTACCGCCAGAGGAGGATCCGAATAAGCCAGTTATAGAGCCACTGGTCAAGGCGTGTGCTCTTAAGAAGATGGCAGGTCTATTCAGGAGGTGGAAGAATGAGTTGAAATCAAAGTTTGTCGACAAAGGGAAGACTCCAGAATTCATCGGCCGATTTGAGAAGATAAGAGATCACTGGACCGCATTTGTGGCCTACAAGACATCGGACAAGAGTAAGAAAATGTCAGAGACAAACAAGAACAATGCTGCAAAGAAGCAGTATCACCATCACACGGGGTCAGGTGGCTACCTCAAAGCCCGGCCGTTGTGGGACAAAGCTGAGAATGACCTGATTGCTAAAGGGGTCGAACCATAGACATTGAACTGGCCAGACCGTTCAAGGACTTGGTTCTTCGGGGTTGGGGGAACTTTGGACCCTGAAACAGGGAAGTGCCGTTGGACGGACGAGCAACTTGCAATACCCGTCAAGAAGCTTCAGAAGTATATCACCGCAGCGCAGGAAGGGACGTTCATTCCCGACAGAGAGAAGGACGAGCTGACTGAGGCCCTAGGGAATGCTGAGCACCCTGGACGAACACGAGGCACACCAGGCTCCGTTCCGTGGAAGGTTGGGTTTCCCGACGCAGGCGGTTACAGAAGCCGGGAGAGAAAGAGGAAAACGGAGCTGAGCGACATGCAGAAGATCAATGCAAGACTACAAAAGCTAGAGGAACTTGAGAGCCAGCGAGCTGCCGGCCAACCATCTCAGCGGCACGAAGCTACCCCAGAAGCTACCTCGCCATCTCAGCGGAGAAGTAGCATGGCTTCCACGGAGCCCGTTCAGCCTGACTTCACGGCTCCTAGCTACCCCGTGGATACTATCACGGAGGCTCAACATTGCGAGCTTATGACGAAATGCCGGAACCTCACTTTCAAGGCGGCTGTCGGCTCTGTTGCACCTCCTCAACCCAACGGAACTTTTCACTGCCTTCCGATTCCACATGGCTATGCTGTTGTGATGGTGGATGAAGTAATGGAGGGATTTGAGGAGCTCGAGCTTGACCACTCTACAGGTGAAGGGGAGAATCAGCTGGTTCGTGCTCTGAGGAGTACATGTCTATGGCAGAAGGAGTACATCAAGCTTCCAAACTGGACGCCTCCGCCTCCTCCTCCTCCTCCACCTGCGAGTCAGGGCACTCCGCCTCCTCCTCCTCCTCCTCCTCCGGCGAGTGATCAGGGCACTCCGCCTCCTTCTCCGGCTCCTTCGACGCGTGAGGGCACTCCGCCTCCTCCTTCGCCTACTCCGGCGCGTCGGAGCAGTCCGCTTCCTCCTCCGCCTCGTCGGCAACGGCGGAAGACAGACGCCGCCGCTCCGGCTCCTCCGGCGTGTCGGAGCACTCCGCCTCCTTCTCCGCCTCGTCAGCAACGACGGAAGAGAGACGCCGCCGCTCCGGCGGCTAGCAGTACAAGCCGAGGCGGGAGGCAATTCAGATACGGTCCATCTCTCAAGCCTCTAGAAAAGTTACCATATGAGAGGACCGAGCAGGAAAACGAGGACATATGTCGTGCCAAAGTGAGGGACCATTTTGCAAAGAAAACTCCACCTCCGAAGGAGAAGCTAGATCCGGTGAAAGTGAAGCGCACTATCGATGCCCTGAAGCGACCACCACCGCCTCCGCCGGATTCCAATTATGTCCGCATTCTTAAAAAGACATATGAAGAAGCGCGGCGGTCAGGAAGTACTTCCAGTGATGCAAGGTTAGCAGAACGAAGAAGTGGGAAAACAATTTCCCAGCTCGGCGAACAGGAGAAGCAATCGTGCCCCCCGCTCAAGGTGTCTAGCGATATCGTCGCTAATCATCCGGGGATGGTGCCCGGTACCAATCCTGGTGATTACTTGGGGGATGATGTAATTTTTGAAACGGCTGAGGTAACAAAAGAAGAATATAAATACGTGCACGGGAAGCCTCTCGTCAAACCTGATCATCCTCCTCTAACAACGATGATGTACAAATTGCATGAGTGGTACATGAAAACCTACAGGGAGTCTGGGAAAGACACTATGTATGTGGCAGTGAAACCAGAGCACGAATTCATTGGACTTCCCGTGATGCCTATTGAATTTGTGGAGTTATTTCAGTTATACAATCAACTGGCCTCGACAAACAACTCATGACTTCCTACTGTCTGTAAGTATTACTTCTATATTTAAGTCTCTAGCTCAGCTCGTTCATTGCATGTATATATAATTATCCTCACTATATTATGCAGATTGAAGATCGTCGAATGCGAAAAAGCAGGAATCTTCGACGTTGGGTTCATTAGCCCAGATACCGTAAATGAATGGACGGTACGAAACTCAATCAAAGAGACCGAGGAGAACTTGCTAAAGTCGTTCCTTATACATCAAAACAAAAGGGAAATACTCTTTCCTTACAACTTCAAGTGAGTGTTGCTGTCTTCTCTGTATACCCGGTTTCGCTTACTCGAGGTTAAGTAATGTAATTGATGAGTTATATATGCGTGCGCAGTTTCCACTTTATTCTGCTATCCATTAAGCTTGACGGGGCATTAGTAACTGTCTTAGACTCGAGACGTAAAGATGCCGAGGATTATGCGGACATGACTGCAATGCTCAAGAAGTAAGTTCAGTCAATACCGGGACCATATCGACATGCAACTTTCGTTAATTTCCTGATATCAAGTAATCATTTTCTTTGCCTGGTAGGGTTTGGAAGAAGTTCACCCGAAAGGTTCCCGGTCTAAACAAAGAGTTGCGATTTACGCACCCCAAAGTAAGTAGTACTAGCTAGTTCCGCGCATCTCTTATTGATTCAAATTTTCATCAATATATCATTACCATGCTTGCTTATCAGTTTGATTGAAATCTATTCTCGTAAAGTGCTTGTACCAGAAAGAAGGGACTGTTTTATGTGCATACTACGTATGCGAGTTCATTCGCCACTCGACCTCTGAGCGGGGCTTCTCTTACAAACAATTTGAAGTATGTAAATAATATTCACAATTTTATTTTATATATTACCATCAATTGTGTTGAGTTTTATTCATATATATGCATGTATTGACCCCCTTCTTTAAATTAGATCTGGCAGATGCGGGATGAACTCCTACCACATGATCGCATACGAGCAATTCAAGAGGAATTGGCGGGATTCTTTCTTGACCACGTCATACCTAAAGACGGAGAATACCATGTGGATTTGTGATTGGATCTTAGGTAGATGATGTTAGGGATTGTAAAAGATGTTATATTGTATATATGTAGTAGCGTCGGATAGATATACGCAAACTTGTTGTTCGACCAAGCACGGAGAAAGAGATGTCACTTCTCTCTATATATGTTCATCATGACGATCTTGTGTAATTAATGGTTTCCTTCATTTTCTTATTAGCTAGCGTCGAGTTCTCTGTATATGTATAGTAGCTAGCGTCGACCAAGCACGGAGAAAGAGAGGACACTTCTCTCTATTAGCTAGGTAACACAATATGAAACCCCTAAATTAACCCTCCAAAACCCCCCAACCCCTCCTTCAAAAAAAAAACCCCCAGCTCTTGCCAGATGCTGACGCGTGGATGCCCTTTGGTCCCGGTTGGTGTGACCAACCGGGACTAAAGGTCCTCCTGCCTGGGCTCCCCGCAGCGGCCACGTGGAGCCCCTTCTGTCCCGGTTGGTAAGCGAACCGGGACTAAAGGTTTTGGGCTTTAGTCCCGACCCTTTAGTCCCGGTTCCAGAACCGGGGCTAATGGGCCTCTGTAACCGGGACAAATGGGCAATTTTCTACTAGTGTAACAGTGCGATTATGACAGACGTTACCACTAGATATGACTTTGATGTGATATCTTTGTTTTTTTAGGGGCATATATCATATCCTGGGGAGGACTCACAAACACACAAAAATAAAACATTCATCCCTCGTCTGCAATTATAATCATTGCGCCCGTGGACAACCCTGGTGGTTGACGACGGTGTCAGGATTGCTCATGGTGCCTCCCTTGCGCGGCATGGTCGGTGCTGGCAGGGGACTCCCTGAGAAGGGTGGCAGCAGGTTTTCTGCCATCGCTCGAATCTGGAGGCGTCACTTTCCTTTTAGGCATAACTTTGGTCTTTTATGACTTTGTTCTTGACCGGCGTGTTTTTGTGTGTGTGTGCGTGCGTTCATGTTGTTTGTGTTCATTTTATCTGTCAAGAGGCCGGGTATATGTTTATTGTGTTTTTATTCTTTTGATGATTCATTTTGGGTCAATAAAATTCAGTCTTTGTCGGGAAAAACCTAGGTGAGGGACATGATCGACATAAATCATTTGTCCATCATATATTATATTACTTCTACAGTTTTTCCAGTAGCAATGCCTGGTTACCTTACCGGTGTCTGCTGACAAATGGCTAAAAATAGCAGTTTTAGTACCAGCATATTTCAAATATACTGTTCGTCCCATCTCTCATAATTTAAACCTGTAAGAGGCATTCACTTTATTTTCATCGTCTCTCACGGTTGTTATGTGGAATAAAATACTTTTTTTTAAAGGAGAATTGCCCTCGGCCTCTGCATCATGATGATGCATACAAGCATTTTATTAAGTAAATATGGTTTCATAAAAGTGCAATATCCAACGAGATCTCACAGAAGAGCCCGTAAAAATAAAGGTAAAATAAAATATCTGGGAGAAATGATTATATAAATATAATCCATATACTGGAAGTGTACATGGTACAACGTACAATGAAGTCTCGTGTCTCCTCAAAGGGAGAGAAAGTAAAAAACAACCATAGTACGATAGTGGCCGGCCATGCAGAGCTGGCTCAGCGTACGCACTCCTTTCTCCCTCACATGGAGAGCAGATCAGAGCATTTATTCATAATATTTGTAACCTCAGCATACTCAGCGGCGATGGATGGCGCTATAGGCAGCAGCCGTGGTGGGCAGTGGTTGATCAGCGAACCTTAGAGCAGTCCACGGAAGCGCTGATGGCGTAGGGGACGCTGACGCCGCACTTGGAGGGGATGCCGGCAGCCTTGCCAGCGTTTAGGCCACCCGCAGCGCTCTTGATGCACTTGCATGCCGCTTGCTTGTCAGCGGTGCTCCGGGCTGCGCTGGCCAGACTCCTGACGCCACTGCAGCAGGCCGCAGGCGGGTTGGCGCCGGTGCCGCGGGCATAGGAGATGCAGGGGCTCAAGGCAGAGCTCACCTGACCACAGGTGATGGCCGCGTCGGTGGCTATGAGGAGCATAGCGGCCACCATGGCGACCAGCACCAGCTGAGTAGCTGCAGCGCGAGCCATCCCTGTCGAGTTTGGAATAGTAGTGCAACTGAGCTCAGGTGGAGATGATGAGATGGCTAGATTTGCTAGGTGATTGTACCGGTGAGGAGTTTCGTAGGGGGTGCATGGGCTTAAATAGGGCTGCTAACCCAACGTGCGATCCAATTTGCAGTAAACTGTGCCTATTGCGTCCATTGGGATAAATCCGATTGGTATGAGCCAATGCATAAATTTTGGTTGCTGGATGTTGGAATAGTTAGATGGGTATTAATGCATTTTCGAGATGGTTGGATGTTGGGGGTGGCCCGATGGATCGACCAAGCATGCCAGCGGTGGAGTGTGGTTGATTAGGGCGTGCAGGGCGAGAGTGGATTTTTGGAACCGGGTGTTTTCGACCTTACTTGGAGGATATGGTCCGCGGCGACAGGCAAGCGCGATGGGCCTGATGGCGCCGGCTGCTTAGGCACCATGGTGGTGCCATTGCCGGCCAGGCAGCGGCGGCCTGGATCCGTTTCGTCCAAGCGCCGATAGAGATGGCGGCGGCCTGTGCACAAGATGCTTGATAGAGGCTATTCGAACAGATCTGGGTGAAAACCTCCTCTCGGCTAGCGTCGATAGAGATGGCGGCTTTTTTTTTGTGTCGTTCCCTTCTTGAAGGGATCGCTGTGGAGAAGTTTCAGACCACGGCGGCGCTCTTGTGTCATTTCCCCCTTGAGGGCTTCATTCTTGGAAGTGTACACGGATTCGAGAGACCAGTGGACGACATCTTTGATGGTACGGTGCTTCATCTACACATTGATGACGGCGCATCTCGGCGGCGTGGCGTAGTGGAGACTCGGTGTCCGATGCACGGAGATTGACTCGCGTAGGAGGAGGATGTTGTCTGGCATCGTGGTGGCGTCGATGGCAGAGAGGCCTGGCAAGGTCGATGCGTCAGTATCTACTCTGAAGATGGATCGATGGAAGACGGCGACGACGGCATATGAGAGTGTGTCGGACCGGTTTGTGCCCCAGACCTAGTACGTGGCTTGGTTGGGGCCTCCGGCGTTAGATGTTAGGCTTAGGTGAATGGTCTGGGTATTCGGTTCACACTCTCTGCACCCATCAATGGATAGGAGTAATGACAGATGTTGCCAAGATGACGGATTCAGACATACTGATGTATTACTTTGTAACGTCTTCGTGAATAATTAATAAATTTGATGCATGCATGTCCCAAATGCAGAGGCCAGGGTGATCCTCCTTTTCAAAAAAAAAGTTTCAACAAATTCCAAAAAAAGATCTACAAGATCATATGGATGTATATTAATTTTGGTGATGAAATAAGTAAACATGTAAGCTATACAAAATAACAAAATGGTTATTTCCGAATAGTGAATAATACATGCACCATTCATCTTTCCAAAATGATAATTTTTTCATTTTTGTGTAACTCACATGATTACTTATTTCAGCAACAAAATTTGCACATGTATAATATACATCCATATAAACATGTTGATTTATTTTTAGGATTTTTTAAAACATCAACATAGCATTTTGACACTATTTAAAATATAGGACTCCAATGCACCCGTCTTCTAAAGTGAGTTTTTGCGTGCAGGCTCATTAATAACTAGATCTACTCTTACAATGATCGACCGCAGGGTCGTTGGGTGCATTAATTTGGTGACCTCGACCAGTGAACTATACCAATCTGTCGGTGCATGTGGTCATGCAGTGCTGGCGATTAACCACCTTCCCTACTTTGTCCAGCTTAACATTCATTGATTTTCTCTGTTCAAAAAAAAAAACATTCATTGATTCCATATTCAGAACAACATTTTAACTATTCAGAGCTACATTTGAGCGAAATTAACAATGTACTACTCACTTCGTCGGAGGGAGTATTATGTATATATAAGAACATCGACAGTCTTATCCGTCTCATATTTCTGAATAGGCTGTCCGGTCACTGACTAGTAAAAAAAAAGACTCAACCGGACCTCTTCGACTCATCGTCCGTCGCCAAGTTGAAGCAGGAGCAGGACAGGGCGGTCCGTCGGATGGGGAGCCTCATCGTCCTCTTCGACTCCGACTGCGACGATGACGACGGCGACGTGCGACAGCTGCACCTCCTCCTTGTACGACCAAGACCCACCACCAGCCGCGGACGCGTACAGCCGCGCCGTCAAGCGGAAGGGCAATGGCCCGGCAAGGAAGTGGTGATCCTGCCCCCTCCTCTATGTTTACATCGTTTTTAGTTGTAGAAGTTTAAGAACTTACAAGTAACGAAACAAGATGATCCTTTGGATGTTGCAAAGTTTGTTAATGTCCGTTCATAGTCGATCTTGTATTCGTTTGTGGACGATTTTTGTCGTCTGTTGTTTGATCATGTAGAATAGCTCAACATTGCATGTGTAGTATGGATATAAGGTGATGAATATCATATACGCGGATGCAAAATGGTAAATATGAGATGTGTCCAGTCAATGCCCCCCGGACGCGTCCGTGCGCGTTTGAGGGCCGAACACTAGTAGAAAACAGGGCTTTGGTTGAGGCCAGGATAAGGGCATTAATCCCGGTTCACTTACGAACCGGGACCAAAGGGTGCACCAGTCCCGGTTCATGAGGCCAGGGCGCCGGCCGGGCCGCGGGGGCCATTGGTCCCGGTTCGTCTGACACTTTTGGTCCCGGTTCCAGACACGAACCGGGACCAATGGGCCTCGCTCCTGGCCTAGCACCTTTAGTCCCGGTTGGTGGCTGGAACCGGGACCAAAGGTCGGTCTTCTGTCCCGGTTCTGGACACCAACCGGGACTAAAGATAAGCCTATATATATCCCCGCCCCTGCCCCGCTCACTCTGTTTTTTGGCCGACAGGCGTGTGCAGGTGTGTGTTGCTCTAGCTCTCACCTCCTATGTACATGAGGTGTTCGATGAAATGCCCGAGCCACACTTAAGCTTTCTCCTCTCCAAGCTCGACCTCCAAGCTCCATTTTTCTCGAGATTTGTCTAGGTTTGGCGGTCCGTCCTGTCCCGTCCCCGTCCTCACCGCCGTCGATCGCCCGCGCCGATCTCGTCGCTGGCACCACCGTGGTGAGCCTCTTGTTCTTATCTTTTTTCTAAAAGAAAAAAAAATTCTTACTTGTATGATTTAGATAGATACTTGTACAATTTTCTTACTTTTATTATTGTTTGTTATTATATAGTGCCATGGTTTTGGTATCCGCCCCCGTCGGCCCTCGTCCTGTCTATGATTCGGATGTGGTATATTATCTTTTATAACTATTTGTTTCATTTAGTGTTTATGACAATTATGCCGACCAATGTGACATAGATGTTTTTATCTAGGAGGTATGTGAACCGGAAATTCGAACCGACCCTCTTGTCGAGAGGTTAAAGTTAGTTGAAAAATAAAACAATTACTTGAAGAAAAAATTGAAAAGAATTGAGGAGGAGAAGATGGAATTGGAGTTGCATGTTGCCAATGTCGTCAAAGATCACAAGATCAAGATGGATGCAATGCGCTTGAAGATTAGAAAGATTAGAAAATATGCCATTCATACTGAGGCTTGGTATCATTATGCCGTTGGATCAATTGGTACCTTAGTTGCGGTTATGATCGCATTTGTTGTTGCATTTAAATGTTTTACATAGTTTCAATGTATGTTTTAATTAGATGCTCTAGAGAGCTATATGTTGTTCAATGAGAACTATGTATGAAATTTATGTATTTAGTTTGGTCACTACTGTACTTTGGTTTTAATATGATGATGAACTTCTATTAATTTGGTCACTTCTCTATTCATGATGTTCTGTAATGGTTTTTGTTACACTTAATTATATAATGCACGCAGATGAATCGGCAATGGATGTACGGTGACCGACGCACCTCCGAGTACATTAAGGGCCTGCATAATTTTCTCGAAGTGGCTGAGGCAACCAAGCAGAATGGTTTTATGTATTGTCCATGTATTATCTGTGGGAATATGAAGGATTACTCTAACTCGAAAGCCCTTCACGTCCACCTGCTTGAGAAGGGTTTCATGCCACACTATAATGTTTGGACCAAGCACGGAGAAAGAGGGGTTATGATGGAAGATAACGAAGAAGAAGAGGATGATGACAACTATCCGCCCCCTGAATATGGTGATGCTGCAATGGGGGAAACTGAAGATCAAGAGGAACCAGACGATGTGCCCGATGATGATCTTCGCCGGGTCATTGTTGATGCAAAGAGACAATGCCAAAGTGAAAGGGAGAAGTTGAAGTTCGATCGCATGTTAGAGGATCACAAAAAAGGGTTGTACCCAAATTGCGAAGATGACAACACAAAGCTCGGTACCACACTGGAATTGCTGCAATGGAAGGCAGAGAATGGTGTATCTGACAAGGCATTTGAAAAGGTGCTAAAAATAATGAAGAATAAGCTTCCAAAGGACAACGAATTGCCCGACAGTACATACGAAGCAAAGAAGGTTGTGATTGGAGGTGCAGAAGATACATGCATGCCCAAATGACTGCATCCTCTACCGCGGTGCGTACGAGGATTTGAATGCATGCCCGGTATGCTGTGCATTGCGGTATAAGATCAGACGAGATGACCCTGGTGATGTTGAGGGCCAGCGCACCGGGAAGAGGGTTCCTGCCAAGGCGATGTGGTATGCTCCTATAATACCACGGTTCAAACGTTTGTTCAGAAACAAAGAGCATGCCAAGTTGATGCGATGGAACAAGGAAGACCGTAAGAAAGACGGGAAGTTGAGAGCACCCGGTGATGGGTCGCAGTGGAGAAAGATCGAGAGAAAGTGGGGGGACTTTACAGGTGACCCAAGGAACGTATGGTTTGGTTTAAGTGCAGATGGCGTTAATCCTTTTGGGGAGCAGAGCAGCAAGCATATCACATGGCCTGTGACTATGTATGTATAACCTTCCTCCTTGGTTGTGCATGAAGAGGAAGTTCATTATGATGCCAGTGCTCATCCAAGGCCCTAAGCAACCCGGCAATGACATTGATGTGTACCTAAGGCTATTAGTTGATGAACTTTTACAACTGTGGAATGGAAAAGGTGTACGTGTGTGGGATGAGCATGCACAAGAGGAATTTGTGTTGGGGAACGTTGCATGGGAAACAAAAATTTTCCTACGCACACGCAAGATCTATCCATGGTGATGAGCATCTACGAGAGGGAGAGTGGATCTACATACCCTTGTAGATCGCTAAGCGGGAAGCGTTAAGAAACGCGGTTGATGTAGTCGAACGTCTTCGCGATCCAAATCGCCGAGCGTCCCGCGATCCCATAACGATCCATCTCGCGATCCAATCTCGATCCGTCCCGCGATCCCATCACGATCCGTCCCGCGATCAAATCACGAATCGTCTCGCGATCCTGATCACGGTCCTTCCGATCTAGCGCCGAACGGACGACACCTCTGCGTTCAGCACACGTACAGCTCGATGACGATCTCCGCCTTCTTGATCTAGCAAGAGGGAGCGGAGAGGTAGAAGAGTTCTCCGGCGGCGCGACGGCGCGGCGGCGATGGTG
The DNA here is from genome assembly GCA_039707655.1 of Elymus sibiricus. Lineage (NCBI taxonomy): Eukaryota > Viridiplantae > Streptophyta > Magnoliopsida > Poales > Poaceae > Elymus > Elymus sibiricus. The sequence continues at coordinate 56,164,906 of CM077667.1, forward strand.
GTGGAACAATTCCGGCAGGGCTTCGCCTAAGCACCGTTGAAACTAGACTAGAGGAGAAACCGATCTAGATGAAGTAGAGGGAGCACGTGGCAATTAGGGTTTGCTCTTCCCTCTAAATCCTCTAGTATATATAGGAGGGAGGGAGGGGAGGAGTCAGCTTCAAACCCTCAAGGTTTGGCCGAAATTGGAGGTGGAGGAGTCCTACGCCAATCCTATTAGGAGTAGGATTCCTCCTCTCCACTTGGAAACCCTTTCCACCTTTCCTCCTTTGGATTTTTTTCCACCCAAAGCCACATGGGCCTTAGTGCGGGGGTTAGGCCAGCCCACTAGGGGCTGGTTTGACTCCTCCCACAGCCCATGAGGTCCTTTGGGTCGAGACACCCCTCCCGATGGTCCCCGGTACCCCTCCCGGCACTCCCGGTACACTACCGAAATACCCGAAACTTTTCCGGTGACCAAAATAGGACTTCCTATATATCAATCTTTACCTCCGGACCATTCCGGAGCTCCTCGTGACGTCCAAGATCTCATCCGGGACTCCGAACAACCTTCGGTCACCACCATACATAACTCTACTATACCGAAACATCACCGAACCTTAAGTGTGCAGACCCTGCGGGTTCGAGAACTATGTAGACATGACCAAGACACCTCTACGGTCAATAACCAATAGCGGGACCTGGATGCCCATATTGGTTCCTACATATTCTACGAAGATCTTTATCGGTTGAACCTCTATGTCAAGGATTCAGTAAATGCATGAAAAATACCAAATGAAGTCACAAAGGGTTGAAAATTGATGATGTGGCTTTGAATGGTGCATTTTGAACACACAAAAAGTCTGGAGTTCAAATAAGTTCAAAAAAATGAAATCCCTTTGTAACAGATGAGTTTTCGTCCAAAACCCTGATACTTCGAAAGAGATTGTCCATTTTGTACACGAAGTGCATCCAGTTTTTGCCGTAACCCTCTCAACTTTTTAGCACATGCTATGTGGGTGAAATGATGATACCATGCCAACTTTCAACCTTTTTAGAGTTCATTTGTAGTGCTTTTCAATTTCAGGGTCATTTAGCTCAAAGAATGAACTAATAGCAAAACGAATGAACTAGAAAACTTTTATGAAACTCTAATAGCAAAAAGAATGAAGTAAAAATAATCAATTAAAATATTCTGTTATGATCAACTAAAACAAAACTATAATATTCTTCAATAGCAAATAGAATCAACTAAAAAGCTTTTTTAAAACTCTAATATCAAAAGGAATCAACTAAAAAGCTTTTATAAATCTCTAGTATTTTTGAAACTAAAATTATATAAAATTTATGCAACTAAAATTATCAAAGTATTTTTTGTTCAAAACATTAATAGCAAAAAGAATTTTCATAAAGAATTTTTTTGTTAGAAACTTTAATTGCAAACTAAAATAACCAAATCTGTTTTTGATTAAAACAAAAATTTAAAATAACCTAAAACTTACCAAATTGAATATAATGATAAAACACAGTAATATTAAATAGCAGGAAAAAGAATCACTCAAAAATCTATTTTTTTAGTAAAGTTATTCACAAACTAGTGATTCACACAAATTTCAAAAAATTCAAATTTAAACTATTCAAATTTGAAAACTAATGGCACTAACAGAAAGTTTATAATTTTTGTGACCTAAAAGCAAAAAGAATCACTGAAAAACAGTAAGTAGGTACAAAATAAAATAAATAAAGCAAAAAACAAAACAAAAAAACTGGATTTTTTTTTAAAAAAATGCCACCTACTCGGCCACCACGGCCTGAATACGACTAGTAACCCAACCAGCTTGTTGGGCCAGGATTCAGGCCCGCAGAAGGCCCAATTGGCACACAGGCAGTGACAGATTAGGCTCGGAAGCCTGCAGTTGAGAGGAGCTCGAGAGGGTGTGCGCAGCAGCGCTTATAAACCACTCTCGAGCTCTCTCAGCTAGCGAGGTGGGACTAAAAATTTGGCCCCGGGCAGCACCACCCTTTGGTCCCGGTTCGTGGCATCAACCGGGACCAATGCGCCCCTTTAGTCCCGGTTGGTGCCACCAACCGGGACCAAAGGTCCCTGTTTCCCGCCCTTTGGGCTGCTGAAAACTGACCTTTGGTCCCGGTTGGCGGCACCAACCGGGACTAAAGGGGTGCATTGGTCCCGGTTGGTGCCACCAACCGGGACCAATGCTCTCTGTATATAAGCCCACACTTAGCAGTTTCTCGAAATCACTTGTTCTTCTCCGCCCGACGCCCCCAGGCTGCTCCTCGTCGCCGTCGCCGCCGAGCCCTGCCCCGACGCCGTCAGGCTGCTCCACCTCGCCATCGTCGCCGTCGCCGAGCTGCCCCGACGCCGTCCCCGCTCCCACTGTGAGCCGCCGCGATGCCGACGCCGCCCGCGCTCCGGCCGCCCGCCGCAACGCCGCCGCCGCCGCCGCCCCGGCCGCGCTCTGCTTGCCGCGCCGCCGCCGCCGCCTCTGCCTTTTTTTGTTCATATGTATGCATTGATTTATATGTATGCAGATGTGTATGCAGATGTATATGGATGATCCATGGATATGTATGCATTGATGTATAATTTTTTTGTTCATATAACTTTTTTTTGTTCATAGAATTTTTTTTTGTTCATAGAACTTTTTTTTGTTCATAGAAAGTTTTTATATATGATCCATGGATATATGAGCAATGATGATCCATGGATGTATGCCTTGATATATGAGCAATGATATTCATAGAAAGTTTTTTGTTCATAGAAGAAAGTTTTTTGTTCATAGAAGAAAGTTTTTTGTATAGATTTTTTTTATGCTCATAGAAACTCTCGAGTCCACCCAAACTGGGACTGAAAGAGCGTTGTCGAGGCCACCCCAAACCCTAGAAGCGTTGTCGAGGCCACCCAAATTTACCAAGTTAAATGAGTTAAAAGAGCGTTGTCGAGGCCACCCCAAACCCTAGAAGAGTTGTCGAGGCCACCCAAATTTACCAAGTTAAAAAAGCGTTGTCGAGGCCACCTCCTCGATAACTTCGACATGAGGGGGGACGTCGGACATGACATGAGGGGGGACGTCGGACGTCGGACATGAGGGGTGAGCGTCGTTGTCGTCTACCCCCTCCCCGATAACTTCGACATGAGGGGGGACGTCGGACATGACATGAGGGGTGAGCGTCGTTGGCGTCTACCCCCTCCCCGATAACTTCGACATGAGGGGGGACGTCGGACATGTCATGTGGATTTTTTTTGTTCATATAGAAAACTCCGGTAACATAGATTTATCAAGAATGCCCCCATTATGGATGTGCACAAGTTGATCCAATTTTTTTCTGATCTCATATATATATATATTCTTCTATATGTCACGTTGTCTGTCAAAGTATTGAAGAAATCCATGGCTTCATCATTAGCCGGAAGTAACAGGCGTATGATGCTACGAAGCCCTTCAAAGTTGTTTTGGAACGGAGTTCCGGATAGAATAATTCGCTTTTTGGTACGAATTTCAGCAAAGGCCTTCCAAATAGCGATATTCGGAAGGCTCTTGCTGAACTTCGTACCAAAAAGCTAATTAATTATCCTATCCGGGACTCCGTTCCAAAACAATTTTGGAGAGCTTCGTACCATTATGCGCCTGTTACTTTCGGCTAATGATGAAGCCATGGTTTTCTTGAATCCTTTGACACTAGACAACGTGACATATAGAAGGGTAGATGAGATCAGGAAAAATATGGACCATTTTCTGCACATCCAGAATGGCGCCATTTTGTTAATTAAATCCCTTAAAGGTTAAGAGAATCCCTTGTTCGACATTCATGAGAGAGGCGGTCCGGACGTCGGACATTCATGTTTGTATATTAATTGCCATGTTGTAATATTTGCAGAAACTATGGATCAAAGAGACTTGGAACAAGAACAGTTGTTGGGGGAGATAATCCTCGCCGGACGTGATGTCTTGTCGTATCTCAACGACACCGATGGTCTGGAAGGAGAGGATGACGGCTCCGGTGATCGAACAATGGAGGAGGAAGGACATGATCATGATGGCTCCGGTGACCGAATGCCAGAGGAAGAAGGAGACCGTGATGACGGCTCCGGTGACCGAACGGAGGAGGGAGCTGTTGCAAAGTCCGGCGAGGTATATATATTAATTAAGCCTGTGCTGACTAGCTAATTGATGCATTAATTGTTTTGGTATGTACATATATTAACTCTTATTTCTTCTTTTATAGCCCTCCGGATCGAGCCAAACTTCGGTAACGAGACGAGGCCCGAAGAGAAGGTTGCGCAAGTATGAAAGGTTCACGATCACAGCACTCGCGGATGATGGCCTACCGATTGAACCCAAGCGGACCAAGGACGCATTTGCTGCTCAGTGCGGAGCTATTGTTAGGGACAACATCCCGATCAGCATCAAGCAATGGAATAAGCCTAAGGACGACGACGTCCCTGAAGGTGATTATGTCACCGATAGACAGAAAGATGATCTTTGGACCGCGCTGAAGGCAAATTTCACCCTACCGCCAGAGGAGGATCCGAATAAGCCAGTTATAGAGCCACTGGTCAAGGCGTGTGCTCTTAAGAAGATGGCAGGTCTATTCAGGAGGTGGAAGAATGAGTTGAAATCAAAGTTTGTCGACAAAGGGAAGACTCCAGAATTCATCGGCCGATTTGAGAAGATAAGAGATCACTGGACCGCATTTGTGGCCTACAAGACATCGGACAAGAGTAAGAAAATGTCAGAGACAAACAAGAACAATGCTGCAAAGAAGCAGTATCACCATCACACGGGGTCAGGTGGCTACCTCAAAGCCCGGCCGTTGTGGGACAAAGCTGAGAATGACCTGATTGCTAAAGGGGTCGAACCATAGACATTGAACTGGCCAGACCGTTCAAGGACTTGGTTCTTCGGGGTTGGGGGAACTTTGGACCCTGAAACAGGGAAGTGCCGTTGGACGGACGAGCAACTTGCAATACCCGTCAAGAAGCTTCAGAAGTATATCACCGCAGCGCAGGAAGGGACGTTCATTCCCGACAGAGAGAAGGACGAGCTGACTGAGGCCCTAGGGAATGCTGAGCACCCTGGACGAACACGAGGCACACCAGGCTCCGTTCCGTGGAAGGTTGGGTTTCCCGACGCAGGCGGTTACAGAAGCCGGGAGAGAAAGAGGAAAACGGAGCTGAGCGACATGCAGAAGATCAATGCAAGACTACAAAAGCTAGAGGAACTTGAGAGCCAGCGAGCTGCCGGCCAACCATCTCAGCGGCACGAAGCTACCCCAGAAGCTACCTCGCCATCTCAGCGGAGAAGTAGCATGGCTTCCACGGAGCCCGTTCAGCCTGACTTCACGGCTCCTAGCTACCCCGTGGATACTATCACGGAGGCTCAACATTGCGAGCTTATGACGAAATGCCGGAACCTCACTTTCAAGGCGGCTGTCGGCTCTGTTGCACCTCCTCAACCCAACGGAACTTTTCACTGCCTTCCGATTCCACATGGCTATGCTGTTGTGATGGTGGATGAAGTAATGGAGGGATTTGAGGAGCTCGAGCTTGACCACTCTACAGGTGAAGGGGAGAATCAGCTGGTTCGTGCTCTGAGGAGTACATGTCTATGGCAGAAGGAGTACATCAAGCTTCCAAACTGGACGCCTCCGCCTCCTCCTCCTCCTCCTCCTGCGAGTCTGGGCACTCCGCCTCCTCCTCCTCCTCCTCCTCCGGCGAGTGATCAGGGCACTCCGCCTCCTTCTCCGGCTCCTCCGACGCGTGAGGGCACTCCGCCTCCTCCTTCGCCTACTCCGGCGCGTCGGAGCAGTCCGCTTCCTCCTCCACCTCGTCGGCAACGGCGGAAGACAGACGCCGCCGCTCCGGCTCCTCCGGCGTGTCGGAGCACTCCGCCTCCTTCTCCGCCTCGTCAGCAACGACGGAAGAGAGACGCCGCCGCTCCGGCGGCTAGCAGTACAAGCAGAGGCGGGAGGCAATTCAGATACGGTCCATCTCTCAAGCCTCTAGAAAAGTTACCATATGAGAGGACTGAGCAGGAAAACGAGGACATATGTTGTGCCAAAGTGAGGGACCATTTTGCAAAAAAACTCCACCTCCGGAGGAGAAGCTAGATCCGGTGAAAGTGAAGCGCACTATCGATGCCTTGAAGCGACCACCACCGCCTCCGCCGGATTCCAACTATGTCCGCATTCTTAAAAAGACATATGAAGAAGCGCGGCGGTCGGGAAGTACTTCCAGTGATGCAAGGTTAGTAGAACGAAGAAGTGGGAAAACAATTTCCCAGCTCGGCGAACAGGAGAAGCAATCGTGCCCCCCGCTCAAGGTGTCTAGCGATATCGTCGCTAATCATCCGGGGATGGTGCCCGGTACCAATCCTGGTGATTACTTGGGGGATGATGTAATTTTTGAAACGGCTGAGGTAACAAAAGAAGAATATAAATACGTGCACGGGAAGCCTCTCGTCAAACCTGATCATCCTCCTCTAACAACGATGATGTACAAATTGCATGAGTGGTACATGAAAACCTGCAGGGTGTCTGGGAAAGACACTATGTATGTGGCAGTGAAACCAGAGCACGAATTCATTGGACTTCCCGTGATGCCTATTGAATTTGTGGAGTTATTTCAGTTATACAATCAACTGGCCCTCGACAAACAACTCATGACTTCCTACTGTCTGTAAGTATTACTTCTATAGTTAAGTCTCTAGCTCAGCTCGTTCATTGCATGTATATATAATTATCCTCACTATATTATGCAGATTGAAGATCGTCGAATGCGAAAAAGCAGGAATCTTCGACGTTGGGTTCATTAGCCCAGATGCCGTAAATGAATGGACGGTACGAAACTCAATCAAAGAGACCGAGCAGAACTTGCTAAAGTCGTTCCTTATACATCAAAACAAAAGGGAAATACTCTTTCCTTACAACTTCAAGTGAGTGTTGCTGTCTTCTCTGTATACTCGGTTTCGCTTACTCGAGGTTAAGTAATGTAATTGATGAGTTATATATGCGTGCGCAGTTTCCACTTTATTCTGCTATCCATTAAGCATGACGGGGCATTAGTAACTGTCTTAGACTCGAGACGTAAAGATCCCGAGGATTATGCGGACATGACTGCAATGCTCAAGAAGTAAGTTCAGTTAATACCGGGATCATATCGACATGCAACTTTCGTTAATTTCCTGATATCAAGTAATCATTTTCTTTGCCTGGTAGGGTTTGGAAGAAGTTCACCCGAAAGGTTCCCGGTCTAAACAAAGAGTTGCGATTTACGCACCCCAAAGTAAGTAGTACTAGCTAGTTCCGCGCATCTCTAATTGATTCAAATTTTCATCAATATATCATTACCATGCTTGCTTATCAGTTTGATTGAAATCTATTCTCGTAAAGTGCTTGTACCAGAAAGAAGGGACTGTTTTATGTGCATACTACGTATGCGAGTTCATTCGCCACTCGACCTCTGAGCGGGGCTTCTCTGACAAACATTTTGAAGTATGTAAATAATATTCACAATTTTATTTTATATATTACCATCAATTGTGTTGAGTTTTATTCATATATATGCATGTATTGACCCCCTTCTTTAAATTAGATCTGGCAGATGCGGGATGAACTCCTACCACATGATCGCATACGAGCAATTCAAGAGGAATTGGCGGGATTCTTTCTTGACCACGTCATACCTAAAGACGAAGAATACCATGTGGATTTGTGATTGGATCTTAGGTAGATGATGTTAGGGATTGTAAAAGATGTTATATTGTATATATGTAGTAGCGTCGGATAGATATACACAAACTTGTTGTTCGACCAAGCACGGAGAAAGAGATGTCACTTCTCTCTATATATGTTCATCATGACGATCTTGTGTAATTAATGGTTTCCTTCATTTTCTTATTAGCTAGCGTCGAGTTCTCTGTATATGTATAGTAGCTAGCGTCGACCAAGCACGGAGAAAGAGAGGACACTTCTCTCTATTAGCTAGGTAACACAATATGAAACCCCTAAATTAACCCTCCAAAACCCCCCAACCCCTCCTTCAAAAAAAAAAAAAAACCCCAGCTCTTGCCAGATGCTGACGCGTGGATGCCCTTTGGTCCTGGTTGGTGTGACCAACCGGGACTAAAGGTCCTCCTGCCTGGGCTCCCCGCAGCGGCCACGTGGAGCCCCTTCTGTCCCGGTTGGTAAGCGAACCGGGACTAAAGGTTTTGGGCTTTAGTCCCGACCCTTTAGTCCCGGTTCCAGAACCGGGGCTAATGGGCCTCTGGAACCGGGACAAATGGGCAATTTTCTACTAGTGTAACAGTGCGATTATGACAGACGTTACCACTAGATATGACTTTGATGTGATATCTTTGTTTTTTTAGGGGCATATATCATATCCTGGGGAGGACTCACAAACACACAAAAATAAAACATTCATCCCTCGTCTGCAATTATAATCATTGCGCCCGTGGACAACCCTGGTGGTTGACGACGGTGTCAGGATTGCTCATGGTGCCTCCCTTGCGCGGCATGGTCGGTGCTGGCAGGGGACTCCCTGAGAAGGGTGGCAGCAGGTTTTCTGCCATCGCTCGAATCTGGAGGCGTCACTTTCCTTTTAGGCATAACTTTGGTCTTTTATGACTTTGTTCTTGACCGGCGTGTTTTTGTGTGTGTGCGTGCGTTCATGTTGTTTGTGTTCATTTTATCTGTCAAGAGGCCGGGTATATGTTTATTGTGTTTTTATTCTTTTGATGATTCATTTTGGGTCAATAAAATTCAGTCTTTGTCGGGAAAAACCTAGGTGAGGGACATGATCGACATAAATCATTTGTCCATCATATATTATATTACTTCTACAGTTTTTCCAGTAGCAATGCCTGGTTACCTTACCGGTGTCTGCTGACAAATGGCTAAAAATAGCAGTTTTAGTACCAGCATATTTCAAATATACTGTTCGTCCCATCTCTCATAATTTAAACCTGTAAGAGGCATTCACTTTATTTTCATCGTCTCTCACGGTTGTTATGTGGAATAAAATACTTTTTTTTAAAGGAGAATTGCCCTCGGCCTCTGCATCATGATGATGCATACAAGCATTTTATTAAGTAAATATGGTTTCATAAAAGTGCAATATCCAACGAGATCTCACAGAAGAGCCCGTAAAAATAAAGGTAAAATAAAATATCTGGGAGAAATGATTATATAAATATAATCCATATACTGGAAGTGTACATGGTACAACGTACAATGAAGTCTCGTGTCTCCTCAAAGGGAGAGAAAGTAAAAAACAACCATAGTACGATAGTGGCCGGCCATGCAGAGCTGGCTCAGCGTACGCACTCCTTTCTCCCTCACATGGAGAGCAGATCAGAGCATTTATTCATAATATTTGTAACCTCAGCATACTCAGCGGCGATGGATGGCGCTATAGGCAGCAGCCGTGGTGGGCAGTGGTTGATCAGCGAACCTTAGAGCAGTCCACGGAAGCGCTGATGGCGTAGGGGACGCTGACGCCGCACTTGGAGGGGATGCCGGCAGCCTTGCCAGCGTTTAGGCCACCCGCAGCGCTCTTGATGCACTTGCATGCCGCTTGCTTGTCAGCGGTGCTCCGGGCTGCGCTGGCCAGACTCCTGACGCCACTGCAGCAGGCCGCAGGCGGGTTGGCGCCGGTGCCGCGGGCATAGGAGATGCAGGGGCTCAAGGCAGAGCTCACCTGACCACAGGTGATGGCCGCGTCGGTGGCTATGAGGAGCATAGCGGCCACCATGGCGACCAGCACCAGCTGAGTAGCTGCAGCGCGAGCCATCCCTGTCGAGTTTGGAATAGTAGTGCAACTGAGCTCAGGTGGAGATGATGAGATGGCTAGATTTGCTAGGTGATTGTACCGGTGAGGAGTTTCGTAGGGGGTGCATGGGCTTAAATAGGGCTGCTAACCCAACGTGCGATCCAATTTTGCAGTAAACTGTGCCTATTGCGTCCATTGGGATAAATCCGATTGGTATGAGCCAATGCATAAATTTTGGTTGCTGGATGTTGGAATAGTTAGATGGGTATTAATGCATTTTCGAGATGGTTGGATGTTGGGGGTGGCCCGATGGATCGACCAAGCATGCCAGCGGTGGAGTGTGGTTGATTAGGGCGTGCAGGGCGAGAGTGGATTTTTGGAACCGGGTGTTTTCGACCTTACTTGGAGGATATGGTCCGCGGCGACAGGCAAGCGCGATGGGCCTGATGGCGCCGGCTGCTTAGGCACCATGGTGGTGCCATTGCCGGCCAGGCAGCGGCGGCCTGGATCCGTTTCGTCCAAGCGCCGATAGAGATGGCGGCGGCCTGTGCACAAGATGCTTGATAGAGGCTATTCGAACAGATCTGGGTGAAAACCTCCTCTCGGCTAGCGTCGATAGAGATGGCGGCTTTTTTTTTGTGTCGTTCCCTTCTTGAAGGGATCGCTGTGGAGAAGTTTCAGACCACGGCGGCGCTCTTGTGTCATTTCCCCCTTGAGGGCTTCATTCTTGGAAGTGTACACGGATTCGAGAGACCAGTGGACGACATCTTTGATGGTACGGTGCTTCATCTACACATTGATGACGGCGCATCTCGGCGGCGTGGCGTAGTGGAGACTCGGTGTCCGATGCACGGAGATTGACTCGCGTAGGAGGAGGATGTTGTCTGGCATCGTGGTGGCGTCGATGGCAGAGAGGCCTGGCAAGGTCGATGCGTCAGTATCTACTCTGAAGATGGATCGATGGAAGACGGCGACGACGGCATATGAGAGTGTGTCGGACCGGTTTGTGCCCCAGACCTAGTACGTGGCTTGGTTGGGGCCTCCGGCGTTAGATGTTAGGCTTAGGTGAATGGTCTGGGTATTCGGTTCACACTCTCTGCACCCATCAATGGATAGGAGTAATGACAGATGTTGCCAAGATGACGGATTCAGACATACTGATGTATTACTTTGTAACGTCTTCGTGAATAATTAATAAATTTGATGCATGCATGTCCCAAATGCAGAGGCCAGGGTGATCCTCCTTTTCAAAAAAAAAGTTTCAACAAATTCCAAAAAAAGATCTACAAGATCATATGGATGTATATTAATTTTGGTGATGAAATAAGTAAACATGTAAGCTATACAAAATAACAAAATGGTTATTTCCGAATAGTGAATAATACATGCACCATTCATCTTTCCAAAATGATAATTTTTTCATTTTTGTGTAACTCACATGATTACTTATTTCAGCAACAAAATTTGCACATGTATAATATACATCCATATAAACATGTTGATTTATTTTTAGGATTTTTTAAAACATCAACATAGCATTTTGACACTATTTAAAATATAGGACTCCAATGCACCCGTCTTCTAAAGTGAGTTTTTGCGTGCAGGCTCATTAATAACTAGATCTACTCTTACAATGATCGACCGCAGGGTCGTTGGGTGCATTAATTTGGTGACCTCGACCAGTGAACTATACCAATCTGTCGGTGCATGTGGTCATGCAGTGCTGGCGATTAACCACCTTCCCTACTTTGTCCAGCTTAACATTCATTGATTTTCTCTGTTCAAAAAAAAAAACATTCATTGATTCCATATTCAGAACAACATTTTAACTATTCAGAGCTACATTTGAGCGAAATTAACAATGTACTACTCACTTCGTCGGAGGGAGTATTATGTATATATAAGAACATCGACAGTCTTATCCGTCTCATATTTCTGAACAGGCTGTCCGGTCACTGACTAGTAAAAAAAAAGACTCAACCGGACCTTTCAAACCGCGGTCCGCGGACAAACGACCGGGATGACCGGTACCCCTCATATCCAGCCCAAATATATGATAGATATGGGACGTTCCGGACACGCCCGGGCCCATCCGTCTGGCAGGCCCGACCCACCACCGACCCCACAACTGCCGCACAACAACCCCAATTCGGGCTCCTCTCCGATTTCGATCCCATCCACTCCGATGTCTAGCTCAAGCAGCGTCTCCGGCTCCGACCTCGACTACTATGATCGCTGTCCCTCCGCATTGCGTTGCAGCGGTCCAAGGTGGAGACCAGCGGCATCTCCTGATCTGGAGCGTCGACACAGCTCCCGCGCCGCCGCAGCACGGACGTCGGAGCTGGACCCTCCCGGCCCGCGCACAGCTCCACCAGGATAGCGTAGTCTGCATCGCCCCAGCGCCGTCTCCTTCCCCCATCAACCGCTCCTCCACGCGGGCTGCGATGGGTTCTAGTGCCCGTGCCGTCGGCACGCACACGCACTCTGGGATGGGAGGTGCACGTCGCGCGTCGCGAGAGGCAGCGTGCATGGGAGAGGGACGTGATGCAGCAGTGCGCGCGCCCCCGTCGAGGGATGTAGGTGGAGCCCGATGGGGATGAGCGGCTCCTCGCATGGGTCTATTGCCGGCCCTCCACGACGCAGAAGACGGACGCTCGCCGCCTCCAACGAAAGAACGCCAAGGCGCTCCAGCTTTCTATTGAGCAGTCGGAGCGCGAGCCGAAGGAGGCAGCGGCGGAGAAGGCTCGGGTCGCCAAGTTGAAGTAGGAGCAGGACAGGGCGGTCCGTTGGATGGAGGGCCTCATCGTCCTCTTCGACTCCGACTCCGACGATGACGACGGTGACGCGCGACAGCTGCACCTCCTCCTTGTACGACCAAGACCCACCACCAGCCGCGGACGCGTACAGCCGCGCCGTCAAGCGGAAGGGCAATGGCCCGGCAAGGAAGTGGTGATCCTGCCTCCTCCTCTATGTTTACATCGTTTTTAGTTGTAGAAGTTTAAGAACTTACAAGTAACGAAACAAGATGATCCTTTGGATGTTGCAAAGTTTGTTAATGTCCGTTCGTAGTTGATCTTGTATTCGTTTGTGGACGATTTTTGTTGTCTGTTGTTTGATCATGTAGAATAGCTCAACATTGCATGTGTAGTATGGATATAAGGTGATGAATATGATATACGCGGATGCAAAATGGTAAATATGAGATGTGTCCAGTCAATGCCCCCCGAACGCGTCCGTGCGCGTTTGAGGGCCGAACACTAGTAGAAAACAGGGCTTTGGTTGAGGCCAGGATAAGGGCATTAATCCCGGTTCACTTACGAACCGGGACCAAAGGGTGCACCAGTCCCGGTTCGTGAGGCCAGGGCTCCGGCCGGGCCTCGGGGGCCATTGGTCCCGGTTCGTCTGACACTTTTGGTCCCGGTTCCAGACACGAACCGGGACCAATGGGCCTCGCTCCTGGCCTAGCACCTTTAGTCCCGGTTGGTGGCTGGAACCGGGACCAAAGGTCGGTCTTCTGTCCCGGTTCTGGACACCAACCGGGACTAAAGATAAGCCTATATATACCCCCGCCCCTGCCCCGCTCACTCTGTTTTTTGGCCGACAGGCGTGTGCAGGTGTGTGTTGCTCTAGCTCTCACCTCCTATGTACATGAGGTGTTCGATGAAATGCCCGAGCCACACTTAAGCTTTCTCCTCTCCAAGCTCGACCTCCAAGCTCCATTTTTCTCGAGATTTGTCTAGGTTTGGCGGTCCGTCCTGTCCCATCCCCGTCCTCACCGCCGTCGATCGCCCGCGCCGATCTCGTCGCTGGCACCACCGTGGTGAGCCTCTTGTTCTTATCTTCTTTCTAAAAGAAAAAAAAATTCTTACTTGTATGATTTAGATAGATACTTGTACAATTTTCTTACTTTTATTATTGTTTGTTATTATATAGTGCCATGGTTTTGGTATCCGCCCCCGTCGGCCCTCGTCCTGTCTATGATTCGGATGTGGTATATTATCTTTTATAACTATTTGTTTCATTTAGTGTTTATGACAATTATGCCGACCAACGTGACATAGATGTTTTTATCTAGGAGGTATGTGAACCGGAAATTCGAACCGACCCTCTTGTCGAGAGGTTAAAGTTAGTTGAAAAATAAAACAATTACTTGAAGAAAAAATTGAAAAGAATTGAGGAGGAGAAGATGGAATTGGAGTTGCATGTTGCCGATGTCGTCGAAGATCACAAGATCAAGATGGATGCAATGCGCTTGAAGATTAGAAAGATTAGAAAATATGCCATTCATACTGAGGCTTGGTATCATTATGCCGTTGGATCAATTGGTACCTTAGTTGCGGTTATGATCGCATTTGTTGTTGCATTTAAATGTTTTACATAGTTTCAATGTATGTTTTAATTAGATGCTCTAGAGAGCTATATGTTGTTCAATGAGAACTATGTATGAACTTTATGTATTTAGTTTGGTCACTACTGTACTTTGGTTTTAATATGATGATGAACTTCTATTAATTTGGTCACTTCTCTATTCATGATGTTCTGTAATGGTTTTTGATACACTTAATTATATAATGCACGCAGATGAACCGGCAATGGATGTACGGTGACCGACGCACCTCCGAGTACATTAAGGGCCTGCATAATTTTCTCGAAGTGGCTGAGGCAACCAAGCAGAATGGTTTTATGTATTGTCCATGTACTATCTGTGGGAATATGAAGGATTACTCTAACTCGAAAGCCCTTCACGTCCACCTGCTTGAGAAGGGTTTCATGCCACACTATAATGTTTGGACCAAGCACGGAGAAAGAGGGGTTATGATGGAAGATAACGAAGAAGAAGAGGATGATGACAACTATCCGCCCCCTGAATATGGTGATGCTGCAATGGGGGAAACTGAAGATCAAGAGGAACCAGACGATGTGCCCGATGATGATCTTCGCCGGGTCATTGTTGATGCAAAGAGACAATGCCAAAGTGAAAGGGAGAAGTTGAAGTTCGATCGCATGTTAGAGGATCACAAAAAAGGGTTGTACCCAAATTGCGAAGATGACAACACAAAGCTCGGTACCACACTGGAATTGCTGCAATGGAAGGCAGAGAATGGTGTATCTGACAAGGCATTTGAAAAGGTGCTAAAAATAATGAAGAATAAGCTTCCAAAGGACAACGAATTGCCCGACAGTACATACGAAGTAAAGAAGTTGTCTGCCCTCTAGGATTGGAGGTGCAGAAGATACATGCATGCCCTAATGACTGCATCCTCTACCGCGGTGCGTACGAGGATTTGAACGCATGCCCGGTATGCTGTGCATTGCGGTATAAGATTAGACGAGATGACCCTGGTGATGTTGAGGGCCAGCGCACCGGGAAGAGGGTTCCTGCCAAGGTGATGTGGTATGCTCCTATAATACCACGGTTCAAACGTTTGTTCAGAAACAAAGAGCATGCCAAGTTGATGCGATGGAACAAGGAAGACCGTAAGAAAGACGGGAAGTTGAGAGCACCCGGTGATGGGTCGCAGTGGAGAAAGATCGAGAGAAAGTGGGGGGACTTTACAGGTGACCCAAGGAACGTATGGTTTGGTTTAAGTGCAGATGGCGTTAATCCTTTTGGGGAGCAGAGCAGCAAGCATATCACATGGCCTGTGACTCTATGTATGTATAACCTTCCTCCTTGGTTGTGCATGAAGAGGAAGTTCATTATGATGCCAGTGCTCATCCAAGGCCCTAAGCAACCCGGCAATGACATTGATGTGTACCTAAGGCTATTAGTTGATGAACTTTTACAACTGTGGAATGGAAAAGGTGTACGTGTGTGGGATGAGCATGCACAAGAGGAATTTGTGTTGGGGAACGTTGCATGGGAAACAAAAAATTTCCTACGCACACGCAAGATCTATCCATGGTGATGAGCATCTACGAGAGGGAGAGTGGATCTACATACCCTTGTAGATCGCTAAGCGGGAAGCGTTAAGAAACGCGGTTGATGTAGTCGAACGTCTTCGCGATCCAAATCGCCGAGCGTCCCGCGATACCATCACGATCCATCTCGCGATCCAATCTCGATCCGTCCCGCGATCCCATCACGATCCGTCCCGAGATCAAATCACGAATCGTCTCGCGATCCTGATCACGGTCCTTCCGATCTAGCGCCGAACGGACGGCACCTCCGCTTTCAGCACACGTACAGCTCGATGACGATCTTCGCCTTCTTGATCTAGCAAGAGGGAGCGGAGAGGTAGAAGAGTTCTCCGGAGGCGCGACGGCGCGGCGGCGATGGTGGTGGAACAATTCCGGCAGGGCTTCGCTTAAGCACCGTTGAAACTAGACTAGAGGAGAAACCGATCTAGATGAAGTAGAGGGAGCACGTGGCAATTAGGGTTAGATCTTCCCTCTAAATCCTCTAGTATATATAGGAGGGAGGGAGGGGAGGAGTCAGCCTCAAACCCTCAAGGTTTGGCCGAAATTGGAGGTGGAGGAGTCCTACTGCAATCCTATTAGGAGTAGGATTCGTCCTCTCCACTTGGAAACCCTTTCCACCTTTCCTCCTTTGGATTTTTTCCACCCAAAGCCACATGGGCCTTAGTGCGGGGGTTAGGCCAGCCCACTAGGAGCTGGTTTGACTCCTCCCACAACCCATGAGGTCCTTTGGGTCGAGACACCCCTCCCGATGGTCCCCGGTACCCCTCCCGGCACTCCCGGTACGCTACTGAAATACCCGAAACTTTTCCGGTGACCAAAATAGGACTTCCTATATATCAATCTTTACCTCCGGACCATTCCGGAGCTCCTTGTGACGTCCAGGATCTCATCCGGGACTCCGAACAACCTTCGGTCACCACCATACATAACTCTACTATACCGAAACGTCACCGAACCTTAAGTGTGCAGACCCTACGGGTTCGAGAACTATGTAGACATGACCAAGACACCTCTACGGTCAATAACCAATAGCGGGACCTGGATGCCCATATTGGTTCCTACATATTCTACGAAGATCTTTATCGGTTGAACCTCTATGTCAAGGATTCAGTTAATCCCGTACGCTGTTCCCTTTGTTCTTCGGTATGTTACTTGCCCGAGATTCGATCGTCGGTATCTCTATACCTAGTTCAATCTCGTTACCGGCAAGTCTCTTTACTCGTTCTGTAATACAAGATCTCGTGGCTAACACTTAGTCACATTGCTTGCAAGGCTTATTGTGATGTTGTATTACCGTGTGGGCCCTGAGATACCTCTCCGTCACACGGAGTAACAAATCCCAGTCTTGATCCATGCCCACTCAATAGACACCCTCAGAGATACCTGTAGAGCATCTTTATAGTCACCCAGTTACGTTGTGACGTTTGATACACACAAGGTATTCCTCCGGTGTCAGTGAGTTGCATGATCTCATGGTCATAGGAACAGATACTTGACATGCAGAAAACTATAGCAATAAACTGACACGATCATATGCTATGTTTATAGTTTGGGTCTTGTCCATCACATCATTCTCCTAAGGATGTGATCCCGTTATCAAATTACATCTCATGTCTATGGCCAGGAAACCTTGACCATCTTTGATCAACGAACTAGTTAACTAGAGGCATACTAGGGACACATTGTTGTCTATGTACCCACACATGTATTTGAGTTTCCAATCAATACAATTATAGCATGGATAATAAACGATTATCACGAACAAGGAAATATAATAATAAC
This sequence comes from Elymus sibiricus, assembly GCA_039707655.1. NCBI lineage: Eukaryota > Viridiplantae > Streptophyta > Magnoliopsida > Poales > Poaceae > Elymus > Elymus sibiricus. Next base: position 56,182,378 of record CM077667.1, read on the forward strand.
CAATTTATTATTGCCGCTAGGGCATATTTCCAACAGTCTCCCACTTGCACTAGAGTCAATAATCTAGTTCACATCACCATGTGTTTTACATTGTTATGAATCTAACACCCAATGAGTTCTGGGGTTCGATCATGCTTTGCATGTGAGAGAGGTCTTTAGTCAACGGGTCTGCGACATTTAGATCCGTGTGTACTTTGCAAATCTCTATGTCATACTGTAGACACTGCTACCACACTCCACTTGGAGCTATTCCAAATGGCTGCTCCACTATACGTATCCGGATTGCTACTCAGAGTCATCCGGATTGGTGTTAAAGCTTTCATCGACGTAACCCTTTACGACGAACTCTTTATCACCTCCATAATCGAGAAATATTTCCTTAGTCCTCTAGTTACTAAGGATAATCTTGACCGCTGTCCAGTGGTCCACTCCTGGATCAGTCTTGTACCCCTTGACAGACTCATGGCAAGGCACACACAGGTGCGGTACATAGCATGGCATACTATACAGAGCCTATGGATAAGGCATAGGGGACGACCTTCGTCCTTTCTCTTTCTTCTACCGTGGTCGAGCTTTGAGTCTCACTCAACTCCACACCTTACAAATCAGGCAAGAACTCTTTCTTTGACTGATCCATTTTGAACTCTTTCAAAATCTTGTCAAGGTATGTACTCATTGAAAGTTTTATCAGACGTCTTGATCTACCTCTGTAGATCAAGATGACCAATATTTAAGTAGCTTCATTCCAGGTTTTCCTTTGAAAAACTCCTTTTCAAACAACCCTTTATGCTTTCCAGAAATTCTACATCATTTCCGATCAACAATATGTCATCCACATATACTTATCAGAAATTCTATAGTGCTCCCACTCACTTTATTGTAAATACAAGTTTCTCATAAACTTTGTATAGACTCAAAAACTTTGATCACCTCATCAAAGCATATATTCCAACTCCGAGATGCTTGCTCCAGTCCATAGAAGGATCGCTGGAGCTTGCATATATTTTAGCATCCTTAGAACTGACAAAACCTTCCGTTTGTATCACATACAACCTTTCCTCACGGATACCGTTAAGGAAATGATGTTTTGACATCCATCTGCCAGATTTCATAATCGAAAAATGCAGCAACTGCTAACATAATTCCAACAGACTTTAGCATCGCTACGGGTGAGAAAGTCTCATCGTAGTCAACTCCTTGAACTTGTGAAAAACCCTTTGCCACAAGTCGAGCTTTATAGATGGTGACATTACCGTCCGCGTCCGTCTTCCTTTTAAAGATCCATTTGTTCTGAATGGCCTTTCACCCTTCAGGTAATACTTCCAAAGCCCATACTTTGTTTTCTTACATGGATCCCATCTCGGATTGCATGGCCTCTAACCATTTCACGGAATCCGGGCCCATCGCCGCTTCTCCATAGCTCGTAGGTTCATCGTTGTCCAACAACATGACCTCTAAGACAAGGTTGCCGTACCACTCAGGAGCAGTACGCGTCCTTGTCGACCTACGAGGTTCGATAGTAACTTGATCCGAAGCTTTATGATCTTCATCATTAACTTCCTCTTCAACTAATGTAGGCTCCACAGAAACAACTTTCTGCGCTGCGCTACTCTCTGGTTGAAACAAAGGTTCAACAACCTCATCAAGTTCTATCTTCCTCCCACTCAATTCTTTCGAGAGAAACTCTTTCTCGAGAAAGGACCCGTTTTAGCAACAAACACTTTGTGCTTGGATCTGAGATAGAAGGTTTACCCAACTGTTACGTTAGGGTATTCTATGAAGATGCATTTGTCCGCTTTGGGTTCGAGCTCGTCAGGTTGAAAACCTTTTCCACATAAGCGTCGCAGCCCCAAACATTAAGAAATGACAGCTTAGGTTTCTGCGAAACCAAAATTCATACGGTGTCATCTCAACGGACTTAGATGGTGCCCCTTTTTAAAGTGAATGTAGTTGTCTCTAATGCGTAACCCCAAAACGATAGTGGCAAATCGATAAGAGACATCATAGTTCGCACCATATCCAATAGAGCACGACTACGACGTTCGGACACACCATCATACTATGGTGTTCCAGGTGGCGTGAGCTGTGAAACAAATTCCACATTGTCTTAAGTTGTATACCAATACTCGTAACTCAGGTATTTACCTCCACGATCATATCGTAGACATTTTATCTCCTTGTCACGATGATCTCAAACTTCACTCTGATTTTGTTTGAACTTTTCAAACGTTTCAGACTTGTGTTTCATTAAGTGAATATCCCCATATCTACTCAAATCATCAGTGAAGGTAGGAAAATAACGATATCCACCGCACGCTACAACACTCATTGGACCGAGTACATCAACATGTATCATTTCCAATAAGTTACTTGCCCGCTCCAGCATACCGGAAAACGGGGTCTTAGTCATCTTGCCCATGAGGCATGGTCCGCATGTCTCAACCGATTCGCAATCGAATGAGTCCATAGATCCATCAGCATGGAGTTTCTTCATGCGTTTTACACCAATATGACATTTAGCGGCAGTGCCACAAGTATGTGGTACTATCATTATTAACTTTGTATCTTTTGACATCAATATTATGAACATGTGTATCACTACGATCAAGATTCAATAAACCATTCTCATTGGGTGCATGACCATTGAAGATATTATTCATGTAAACAGAATAACCATTATTCTCTACCTTAAATGAATAACCATATTGCAATAAACATGATCTAATCACGTTCATGCTCAACGCAAACACCAAATAACATTTATTTAGGTTCATCACTAATCCCGAAGGTAGAGAGAGCGTGCGATGGTGATCACATCAACCTTGGAAACACTTCCAACACTCATCGTCACCTCACCCTTAGCTAGCCTCCGTTTATTCCATAGCTTTTATTTCGAGTTACTAACATTTAGCAACCGAACCGGTATCCAATACCCAGGTGCTACTAGGAGTACTAGCAAGGTACACATCAATAACACGTATATCAAATATACTTCTGTCGACGTTGCCAGCCTTCTTATCTACCAAGTATCTAGGGTTGTTCCGCTTCAGCGACCGTTCTCCTCATAATAGAAGCACTTAGTCTCGGGTTTGGGTTCAACCTTGGGTTTCTTCACTGGAGCAGCAACTGACTTGCCATCCATGAAGTTTCCCTCCTAGCCCTTGCCCTTCTCGAAACTAGTGGTTTCACTAACCATCAACACTTGATGCTCCTTCTTGATTTCTACCTTCGCGGTGTCAAACATCGCGAATAGCTCAGGGATCATTATTTCCATCCCTGGCATTTTATAGTTCATCACGAAGCTCTAGTAGCTTAGTGACAGTGACTTGGAGAACTATATCAATCACTATCTTATCTGGAAGATCAACTCCCACTCGATTCAAGCGATTGTAGTACCCAGACAATCTGAGCACATGCTCACCGATTGAGCTATTCTCCTTCATCTTGCAGGCAAAGAATCTTGTCGGAAGTCTCATACCTCTCAACATGGGCATGAGCCTGAGATCCCAAGAACATCTCATATGTTCCGTGACGTTCAAAATGTTTTGGAGCCTCAATTCTAAGCCGTAATGCATGACGCACTGAACTATCAAGTAGTCATCGGAACGTGCCTGTCAGATGTTCACAACATCTATAGGCGACGCTAGAGGGGGTGGCGCACCGAGCGGTGCATTAAGGACATAAGCCTTCTGTGCAGCAATGAGGACAATCCTCAGATCACGGACCCAGTCCGCATTATTGCTACCATCATCTTTCAACTCTATTTCTCTAGGAACATATAAAAAATTCAAGGGAGCTACAGCGCGAGCTAGTAATCTACAACATAATTTGCAAAGACATTTTGACTATGTTCATGATAATGAGTTTAGTTAATCATATTACTTATAAACTCCCACTCAAATTGACATCCCTCCGGTCATTCGAGTGTCACATGATCCAAATCCACCAACTCAAGTCCGATCATCACGTGAGTTGAGGTGGTTTCAACGGTGAACATCTTCATGTTGATCATATCTACTATATGACTCATGTTCGACCTTTCGGTCTCTTGTGTTCCGAGGCCATGTCTGTACATGCTAGGCTCGTCAAGTTTAACCCGAGTGTTCCGCACGTGCAACACTGGCTTGCACCCGTTGTATGCGAACATAGAGTCTATCACACCCGATCATCACGTGGTGTCTCGAAACGATGAACTTTCGCAACGGTGCACACTCAGGGAGAACACAATTTTATCTTGAAATTTAAGTGAGGGATCACCTTATAATGCTACCGTCGTACTAAGCGAAATAAGATGCATAAAAGGATTAACATCACATGCGAATCATAAGTGACATGATATGGCCATGAACTTGTGCTTTTGATCTCTATCTCGAAAGCACCGGCATGATCTCCATCGTCACCGGCATGACACCAAGATCTCCATCATCTTGATCTCAATCAACGTGTCGCCATGAGGTTGTCGCGCCGACTGTTGCTTCCACGACTATTGCTAACTCATAGCGATAAAGTAAAGCAAAAACGGTGAAATAATTAAAGACAACCCTATGGCTCCTGTCGGTTGCCGTACTCATCGACATGCAAGTCGTGATATTCTATACAATACATGATCATCTCATACATCACACATATCTCATCATGTAATTGGCCATATCACATCACAACATACCCTGCAAAAACAAGTTAGACGTCCTCTAATTGTTGTTGCAAGTTTTACGTGGCTGCTACGGGTTCTAGCAAGAACAATTCTTACCTACGCAAAAACCACAATGGTGATACAAAAATTGCTATTCAACTAAAGTGGGAGAAAGAGACACCCGCCAGCCATCTTTATGCAACGAAGTTACATGTCAGTTGATGGAACCGGTCTCTCGTAAGCGTACGAGTAATGTTGGTCCGGGCCGCTTCATCCCACAATACCGCCGAATCAAGAAAAGACCAAGGGAGGAAGCAATCTGAATATCAACGCCCACAAACTCCTTTGTGTTCTACTCGAGATCTCATCTACACATAGACCTAGCTCATGATGCCACTTTTGGGGAACGTTGCATGGGAAACAAAATTTTTCCTACGCACACGCAAGATCTATCCATGGTGATGAGCATCTACGAGAGGGAGAGTGTATCTACATACCCTTGTAGATCGCTAAGCGGGAAGCGTTAAGAAACGCGGTTGATGTAGTCGAACGTCTTCGCGATCCAAATCGCCGAGCGTCCCGCGATCCCATCATGATCCATCTCGCGATCCAATCTTGATCCGTCCCGCGATCCCATCACGATCCGTCCTGCGATCAAATCACGAATCGTCTCGCGATCCTGATCATGGTCCTTCCGATCTAGCGCCGAACGGACGGCACCTCCGCGTTCAGCACACGTACAGCTCGATGACGATCTCCGCCTTCTTGATCCAACAAGAGGGAGCGGAGAGGTAGAAGAGTTCTCCAGCGGCGCGACGGCGCGGCAGCGATGGTGGTGGAACATTTCCGGCAGGGCTTCGCCTAAGCACCGCTGAAACTAGACTAGAGGAGAAACCGATCTAGATGAAGTAGAGGGAGCACGTGGCAATTAGGGTTAGCTCTTCCCTCTAAATCCTCTAGTATATATAGGAGAGAGGGAGGGGAGGAGGCAGCCTCAAACCCTCAAGGTTTGGCCGAAATTGGAGGTGGAGGAGTCGTACTCCAATCCTATTAGGAGTAGGATTCCTCCTCTCCACTTGGAAACCCTTTCCACCTTTCCTCCTTTGGATTTTTTCCACCCAAAGCCACATGGGCCTTAGTGGGGGGGTTAGGCCAGCCCACTACGGGCTGGTTTGACTCCTCCCACAGCCCATGAGGTCCTTTGGGTCGAGACACCCCTCCCGGTGGTCCCCGGTACCCCTCCCGGCACTCCCGGTACACTACCGAAATACCCAAAACTTTTCCGGTGACCAAAACAGGACTTCCTATATATCAATATTTACGTCCGGACCATTCCGGAGCTCCTCGTGACGTCCAGGATCTCATCCGGGACTCCGAACAACCTTCGGTCACCACCATACATAACTCTACTATACCGAAACGTCACCGAACCTTAAGTGTGCAGACCCTGCGGGTTCGAGAACTATGTAGACATGACCAAGACACCTCTACGGTCAATAACCAATAGCGGGACCTGGATGCCCATATTGGTTCCTACATATCCTACGAAGATCTTTATCGGTTGAACCTCTATGTCAAGGATTCAGTTAATCCCGTACGCTGTTCCCTTTGTTCTTTGGTATGTTACTTGCCCGAGATTCGATCGTCGGTATCTCTATACCTAGTTCAATCTCGTTACCGGCAAGTCTCTTTACTCGTTCTGTAATACAAGATCCCGTGGCTAACACTTAGTCACATTGCTTGCAAGGCTTATTGTTATGTTGCATTACCGAGTGGGCCCTGAGATACCTCTCCGTCACACGGAGTAACAAATCCTAATCTTGATCCATGCCCACTCAACAGACACCCTCGAAGATACCTGTAGAGCATCTTTATAGTCACCCAGTTACGTTGTGACATTTGATACACACAAGGTATTCCTCCGGTGTTAGTGAGTTGCATGATCTCATGGTCATAGGAACAGATACTTGACATGCAGAAAACTATAGCAACTAGTAGAATGCCCGTGCGTTGCCACGGGCCTTCTTAGTTTGTTTTCCTGATTACACCTATGAATACATTGCATATCTGTCTCTCGCTCCCCAACTCTATGTGTCAGCCTTCATCTCTCTCCCTCCCCTTCTCTCTCCCACACCCCCTCTCTCCCTCTCTCTCTCCCTCTCTCTCTCTCTCTCTCTCACACACACACACACACACACACACATAGATAAAGTTAACGAAACTTTTGAGAGTAGCAACAATGATCTCCACACATCATAAGATTAGTACAAAACTCGATGGCTTCCGTCACAAAACTTTTTCAGAAAGTAGGTGATGACGAAAGTAAACCAAGACATCGCCTGCATTCTCCATTTTAGGATGGTTAGCGTAAGAAGATCCATCCGCCCAATAGTACTTGACTCGAACACAAACTTCATATAAATGGACTTAGAACATCCACGTTTAACATTTCGTCAAATCGGTGATTTTTTCTATAGCAAAATTTTGTTGTTTCTCCTTAAGACCGCTCCATTCATCCCCATCTCCTTGTTGTTCTCAACTTCCAACGTAGCCACGTGGGCCTCAGCCCACTTGATCTGCTCTTTAATGCACCCACCTTCCAAGTGCTCCACCGCTCAAGAGCAACTATACTGGTGTAAACAAACAACTCTTAGCTCTTCCATCTTGTTCCCGTGAATCCAAAAATAGTAGTTCATACCCAAGAGAAATAAAAATGATGTCATAATTAGTAAACAATTACAGCTTTAAAGGATAAATAACAATAGGATCATTAAAAACGGAACCTCCACCCGCACAAGTAATTTTACAACTTCCACTCCTCACATTTGTTTAAAAAATATCGGAATATACACTACCAATCCAAAAATGTAGTCCAAAAGAACTGGATCCTCCTACATCATTGCCTAAGTTCCTGCTTGCTGCCGAGATACTAACTTTCTCATTTCCATATTTAAGCAGATATCATGCAGAAGAGATACTTTGGTAGAGCCAACATTAGTAGAATCAACTGGAAAACAGAACCTTCTGTCCATTGTTCCTAGAGTACTACATATTGTTAACAACTAAGGTTCAGTAAGAATAGTAGGTGTCGACGAAGAACTAACAATAAGTATATCTTGTAACTTGTATTCTTCAACGGTGTTTCTCAAAGAATATTAAAATAGGTAAGTTATTGATATTAGAATTTTCATTCTCGACATTAAGGTTCCTGATGCTCTGCACAAACTGGAAAAAGATTAGCTACAAAACCAGTATACTCGTAACACTCAAGTTCTCACAATATTTCACAGGCACACTACAAATAAATGCATAGCTGGGAAATGTCGACATTTTAACATACTGCAATCAAGAAGAGTTTGCGCATCGTGCTGGATAGGTTTAGCTGCATCAAAATCTAAATACTCTCAGATTACTTGAGGTTGAGGTTGTAACTTATTAGCATTCTATGTCCGAAATCAGCAACCGTCCATGATTCATTATGATTAACAAATTTACTGGATGATGTGGCCAATGTGTCATCTAATATTGAATATTGAGTGTTCTGCGTAATGACTAAAAGAAAATAAAGAAACTTTCTACATATATATAACTGAATATGCGTATAATTATCTTTAGTCACAACATTTCCGTTGTGGATGGCCTTGCTCGTGGACGCTGCTTGAGCTCGTTGAGCAGGGCCATCTTTCTGAATCAACAAAGATTGGACTACAACGAAAATTGAAAATCATTGTACGGTAACAACAAATAGACCGAATGATCGAGCGATTTGAGCAAAGATTCAGAAGTGGAAAATATCTTAAATAATAACCTGCCTAGTGAGATAGTGCTGACTTGTTTGATTACTTGTCCAGATCATCTGCATAGTAAATGTACTACTATTCATGGAAGAACTCTTCCTTTATTAGTTCACCTGTTTGCCGACAAAAAACAAAGCTTGTATATTTGATGTCTAATTCAACTAAGGAACAAGATAAGCTTCAGCGCAACCAACAAATAACTTAATACCAAAGGTGGACACAACCCCCCTCCTGCGCGCCACCCCTCCCGCCGACGTAACCCTTCCTCCCTCCTAGCCGCCACAGGAGGGTGGCGCCGGGCAAGCTCATGACGCAGCTGGGGATTGTGGCGACGGGGCCCGTGCTGCTCCTGCCCGGCGAAGGAGAGCCCTAGATCTAGGGCGACAACCCCTCTGCTTGATGGTCTTGTTGATTGGTCGACTGACCAGCGGTGGATTAGGGCCATGGCATAGCTGGCTAGGTGGCTGACGGTGCCAATTCTGGTAGCTACTCATCTTCCCTGCTCGGTGTGCTTCCCTCCCGCCGGATTTTGGCCGAGCTAGCTGGCTGGCCAGGCCTCAGAATGCGGGCGGAGCTTGGGGTGGGGATCCAGATCGGGAGAAATCACTGGTTGGCTCTGGCATGAAATGTCGAGGCGTAGTAAGCTGCTTTCGAGCGCCTCTGTATCTTTCCATTTTATGTTGTTCTTGTGTTATGTTGGATGTTGCAGCTTTATCAGCCAAGCTAGATCCCTTCTCGGGCTCAGACGCGTCTTTTCTCTAACAAATAACTTAATACATACTGAAACAGTAAAGCTTATTTAAACCATGAAGACACCTATTCATTATATTAGCAATGATCAACATGGGCTGAAGGTCTATGTATAAAACGAAGTATCAACTAACTTGGTGTCACAATTTTGAAGTGTTAACAATTAAAATAATTCGAATGAAGAACTTAATGGTAAGTGGGTTGCTAATCAATTTAATTACTACCTAGAATCCTCGGTTTCTATTTCCTAAAGGTCTATGTATAAAACGAAGTATCAATTAACTCGGTGTCACAATTGTTCATGTTCTGCTTATGTTGAGATGATGTGTTCGGACAAAAAATACCGGTGAGACAAACAACTATATGAATGAAGTGGTTTGCTATAGTTTGATAATTAGACAAAATTACTTGACCAGTATCATAACATACATAATCTGACTCCCATTTTAAGAGCATCATGTAAGTGCTTTTATCATGTGATAAAATGTCTTCTTGTCAGGTACCTGATTACAAAGGTTTGTTTGTCATCTGGTTGATCTGTTATGCGAATAACAGATCAGCTGCTAACATCCCAACTTAGTGAATAATAATCAAATAATCAGAAGTTGTAACTTATATCTCCAGGTTGCAGTAAACAACATTGGTAATATTTTTAGAGAGTAGCATGAGCAAATTATCTCCATTAATCAATAGAGCATACCACATTCAAATTTATTAAGTTGGGAGCCTGTTCGCAGATGGAAATGGCAACACGGCATGTCCTCCATATCAGCCTAACAAAAAAAGTAACACCAAATATCATCATTAGGAAACAAATGAAATATTTGGTTGCTTTCTTTGATGTTTAGCAATGAAATCTTTAGATGTACCTGCGCATGTAACGAGCTACCTTCTCACACAACAATCATCTTGATTAGAGAAGGGGAAAAAAGCTCGAGCAATTAATCTGTACAAAAACATTAAAACTCTATGGTTTCGCATGTAAAATTTGTAATTTTAATTTCTTCCTTCCCCCTTTAATCCATCATGGACATAACAAAATGCCAGCAAATCCTAAATGTATCACCCTTCTGGACAAAGTGGCACACACAATACGAATTACTATGATCATGTGCAGAATAAGAAACACTGAGTATTATATGTTGCATTGAGATCAAACCAGGATGACACTTACCCTTCTGGATAAGCTCATGTACCCGAGGCCAAGGACCCAGCCATGCCCTGGCCTGACTGCGCAGCCACACCGGAGGACAAGCACGCTGTCGATGCGGAGGCCAGTAACCCAGCCGAGCATCCAGCCACGCTCGATACCGAGTCTGCAGCAGCGCCCTGGCCCAACCCATGTGCCCAGCGCCGTCCTCTGTCGTAGCCACGGTGTCACCTCCACCGCATCCGCACATGGGCCCGAGCATGCCACATCGCTGCCGAACAAACCCTCTTCAGCCGAGCCGCCGCCCTTTGCCGTAGCGTCACCTGAGCACACCTATGTGACATGGCACGACCCCTCCGCATCCAAGCCATGGGAAATTGAGTTGCCAACTGGAAATTTGAGTTACTAAAGAAAGGAAGATACCCAAAAGAGAGATAACCTATAGCATAATATCAGTGAATACACATCCATCAAAAGATCCTCATCACTGAAGTAGTATTCCCTACAATTTTGGAACATATAAACACGACATTAAGGTGCTACTTTTCAGCAAATAAAGAGTTCAGAGTCAGGGCATTATACTGCAGATAAGCAGTATAGTCTGAGTTAATAGTTGTCCAACTAAATATGGGTATTTGAAATCCGAAGGACCAAATTTTCTATTGATGCCATATCCATGTTCATTTGTTTGTTTCATAAAATCAGGATACTGTAGAAAGGAGGTGATAGAACATTAAAGGAAGTCCATGTTCAGCGAGATTTTAGAATGTATGAATACCAAAAGGTACCATTAGCATTTCTTATAGCAAGCAACTTTCTGTTAGAGATATATATGATTATAATATGCAAATTTGATGGGCAACATGACTAAATTAAGTTCATGACGCCATCACGATGGCAATATTTATGCGCTAGAAACTTAAATATGCTACCCGACCTTGCAATCTCGTGTAGAAAACAACTCAACTTGACGAATTCAAATTGGAAACATAACCAAAAGACCTGGAGACCATACCCGCTGCCTTGGGTTAATCCCCGTCTTCATCCTCCTTGTCGGTAAAAAGATTCTTGCCGAAAACACCTAACAACTGATTAGTAAGATTGGAAGCCATGGCACTCCAAAATCCAATCGCAACCAATATACATGATGGCAGATGGCTCAGTATAAGACAAGCCAAGATGGCAGATGGCTCAGTATAAAACACCTAACAATTTCTACATTAGACAAGCAGAAACTGAAAATCTAGAGGCAACATGTATATACAATAGTTAGTTTACACTCTTGCATACCAAAACATATGATTTGATCACTTCCAAGTTCGAACATTACCTTGTCTAGTTCATCAGATAGAAAAACATTACCTTGTCTAAGACCTGACTTCTGATAACATGTAGGTGCAGACCTTTGCTTCATATACACTTTCTGAAGCAGGATTTGGATCTGGAAGGTTATAGAACTTCAGTTCAATTAGAAAATCTTAATAATATCACAAGGAATAGGAAGAAACCATTAAAAAATATGTGACTGCATCCTAACTCGTGCCTCTCCAAATTAAATCATGTCACTCACCTGAAGAACTTCCAGATTGCGGCCAATACCACAATTTACGCCGTCTTCTACTAAAAACTCTGTGCAAGCTCCTGTCCTTCTCCAGCTGATTACATCATCTAAACCAGATTAAATTTTATTAGTTTACCCATGCTAAATTATGTATCAAAACCAAGGTTAGAACTTTTCAAAGGTAAAGAAGTATAGAACAACATGTAGCCTGATCTTCCCAAAACACGCACTAAGCAGAATATTAATGATAGGGGTGGAGATGGGAAGGTGTTATGACCGGCTATATTACAGCCCAGGCAGTTATGGGCCTGGCCCAGTTATCTTATCGTTATTAGGGGCTTAGCCCGGTTATCGGTGACTATCAAAAGATGAGTCTGTCAGAAGTCTACATTAGACACTCTTGTGCACCAAGCATCGATAATTTGTTCAAACATTACCTTGTTCTAGCCGGCATGCAGCAAGCATTTCATTTCCCTGTCTAATTTTGGGAATTTTAGGCCTACCACTCTTGTGCACCATACTGACAAAATATAAGACAAAAAACGTCCTGGCAATTTTTCACCTTGAATGCTAATCATGTTTTACAAATGCAATTATGTTTTGGAGCAGAAATTATGCATGTTTGGGAATTGATTAGTGGTAAGTAAGAGAAGAGGTTAATTATTATTACCGCGAGGACTTTCTTGTACTCGGAGATGATGAAGGGGACGTAGTCGTGGATCTCGAACTGCTGGGACCTAGCGGAGAAGGGCAACAGGAAGTAGTTGTTGACGAAGTCGTTGCCGCTGAGCGTGATGAGCACCATTGACTGGCTCACGCGCTCCCTCGCCGCGTCCTCGCCGATGTACGCCGCCAGCCTCCGCTGGTAGTCCTGGAAGTTCTGCAGCTGCTACGCGATCCTGATGATGTTCACCTGCACACGCACACGTACAACATTATTGTCATCTCCGTTGCATTATTGTAGATACGTATACCTGATTCGAGCATGTGTGCGTGCGTGCGCGTGGAGCTTGCGAATTGCACGCCTGTGTCGTTGAGGATGCCGATGCCGGCGGACGCGAAGTTGGCGCCGACGAGCAGGTTCTCGCCGCGCATGTAGGGGCTCAGGTACGGTAGCGCGGGCTCTGCCCCGAGGTACTCGCCTGATCAAACATGTGGCAATGTCAAGAACTACTCTCCCAACCGAAAGAGAAATGGTGCAGCGGGGAGGATAACGTACTGATGATGTCGGGGAAGGACCGGGGGGTGACCTTGCAGGTGGGCGTCAATGATGTAGAGGTTGCCGGTTTTATCACCGTCCAAGGAGGTGCAAGTCCGTCGGAGGGACAGAGATGGCCAGCGGCGAGTGCTTGTACCCGTGGAGGCTAGGCATTGTATCAATGTAGCTGCAACCGTCGATGATGTCGAAGCGTAACATGCGGTTCGCGCGATTGGCCAAAATGACCTTGCTCTCCGAGGCCGTGGGCAAGAAATGAAGACATCGAGGAGACCTTATGGAGTAGGAGACTTCCGGTGGCCTCACGAGCAGCTCGCTTTTTGGCGGATTGATCTTGGGTGCCGCCGCCTCTGCCGTCGCCAAGTCGGTCTTGCAGATCCTTCTCCTGTTGGGCGCACATGCCTTGGCGGGCGTCAGTGTTGGCACCACCTTGCCATGTGTGGCCGCCTCTTGTGCAGTCCGGTGAAAAAAGTCCATCTTGGAGAGGTCCAAGCGGCGCAGCGAATACGCGCGTTTGCGCCCGTCAAACAGCCCCAGGTTTAGGAACTGGCGCCGGATGACGCCGCTCATGTCCGACGATCCTTCTCTCCTGGGAGGGTAATAAGGACAAAAATTAGATCGATTGAACTTCCAAGGTTGGTTAGTATGAAGTGAGGTTCCTGAAACCCGCATACGTCGGTGAATCACGTGAGGTTCTTAAAACATTTGCATGACCAGGTTAGTATGAAGCTTCAGAAAATAAGTGCATCACGTGAAGTTCCCTAAGTGAGTACGTTTACCTCTATATATTTGACTAACAACATGACAGGTTGTGTGTGCTATTATGAACAAAATACAATGAACAAATTGATGGATCGATATGGTTGCTTCACTTTACTTCCTAATAAGTGGATTTCTTTTCCTGAACAAATTGACTGCTGATTTCAGGCAGTAGGATAGATGTTAAGCAAGCAGATATATAAACCCGAGAGCACAAGACAAGATCATGCACGTATTGTAACGGGGAAGATGTGAATTACTTAACAACGTATCCAAACGAAGCAGATCGAAGACACACGTAGGTACGTATACAAATCCAATGAGCAACACCAAAATCACATAAGTACGCATCCAAATTAACCTTGATGGGGAAGGAAGGAAATTGAGATGGAGAAAGCACCTTACCTTGGCGGTGGCTGGAACGGTCACGACGGCGGCGGCTAGCTAGGTATTCGCGGGCGCTCGCTCTGGAAACGGACGGAGCCCAGGAGGCGCCTCGCCTTGACGCGCGTGGCGGGTTCCTCACGGCGCGGAGGTGGAGGCGACCAGAGCCGGCGGCGGCGCGGCGCCGAGGTTGGTGCGACGGCAAGCTCGGGCGGTGAGGCGGCGGGGCAGAAGCTGCAGGAGACGGCGGCGGGGACCTCGAGGCCGAGCTCAGGCCATGGCGTCCCTGGCTCCAGAGGCCGTGGCGGCGCCGGACGCAGCGGCGGGGCGAGGAGGAGGCCGGCCGTCGGGGAGGCAGGAGCTCCTCGTCCCCTCGATCCAGATCGGGATCGAGGAGGGAGCAACAGGGGCGCGAGGGAGCGGGCGACCCGCGGGCGGCGGTCGGGGCGTAGGTTTTTTTTCGTAGGTTTTTTTTCGTAGATTTTTTCCATGTGCGAGTTTTTTTCATCAACCGGAGGGTTTAGCACTGGACATAGTGGGAGCATACCGATTTTTATTTCCTGGTTCAAGGGCGGAGGGGGGAATCGAGGGGATGCGGGAGGTGGGATCGAGGACAAAAAAAACCGTCTCTGGTGGGACGAAAATTGACCGGCGGAGACTACCAACTGCTCCATTAGGAGTAGAGAAAACTGACACGATCATATGCTATGTTTATAGTTTGGGTCTTGTCCATCACATCATTCTCCTAATGATGTGATCCTATTATCAAATGACATCTCATGTCTATGGCCAGGAAACCTTGACCATCTTTGATCAACGAACTAGTTAACTAGAGGCATACTAGGGACACAGTGTTGTCTATGTACCAACACATGTATTTGAGTTTCCGATCAATACAATTATAGCATGGATAATAAACAATTATCACGAACAAGGAAATATAATAATAACCAATTTATTATTGCCTCTAGGGCATATTTCCAACAATTTGACCTACGAGCGTTGCTGTTTGTAACCATCAATGATTGGCCTGCTCTCAGTAACCTTTCAGGACAGACAAACAAGGGATACCACGCATGCACGCACTGTTTAGATGACACCGATAGTATATATTTGGACAAATGCTGGAAGAATGTGTACCTGGGGCATCGTCGATTTCTTCCGACCAACCATCAATGTCGAAAGAAAGGAAAGCATTTCAAAGGTGAGGCAGATCAACGGAAGAAGCCCGCCCTCCGTACTGGTGATCACATACTTGATATGGTCAATGATTTACAAGTAATCTTTGGAAAGGGTCCTGGCGGACTATCTGTTCCGACTGACGATGCAGGACGCGCACCCATGTGGAAGAAGAAATCTATATTTTGGGACCTACCCTATTGGAAAGACCTAGAGGTCCGCTCTGCAATCGACGTGATGCACGTGACGAAGAATCTTTGCGTGAACCTGCTAGGCTTCTTGGGAGTGTATGGGAAGACAAAAGATACACAGGAGGCACGGGAGGAACAGCAACGTGCGCATGAAAAAGACGGCATGCATCCAAAGCAGTATGAAGGTCCTGCTAGCTACGCTCTTACCAAAGAAGAGAAGGAAATCTTCTTTGAATGCCTGCTCAGTATGAAGGTCCCGTCTGGCTTCTCATCGAATATAAAGGGAATAATAAATATGGCAGAGAAAAAGTTCCAGAACCTAAAGTCTCATGACTGCCACGTGATTATGACGCAACTGCTTCCGGTTGCATTGAGGGGGCTTCTACCGGAAAACGTTCGATTAGCCATTATGAAGCTATGTGCATTCCTCAATGCAATCTCTCAGAAGGTGATCGATCCAGAAATCCTGCCAAGGTTAAGGAGTGATTTGGTGCAATGTCTTGTTAGTTTCGAGCTGGTGTTCCCACCATCCTTCTTCAATATCATGACACACGTCCTAGTTCATCTAGTCGACGAGATTGTCGTTCTGGGCCCTGTATTTCTACACAATATGTTCCCCTTTGAGAGGTTCATGGGAGTCTTAAAGAAATATGTTCGTAACCGCGCTAGGCCAGAAGGAAGCATCTACATGGGCCATCAAACAGAGGATGTCATTGGGTTTTGTGTTGACTTCATTCCTGACCTTAAGAAGATTGGTCTCCCTCAATCGCGGTATGAGGGGAGACCGACTGGAAAAGGCACGCTAGGAGCAGACTCAATAATATGTAGGGACGGGCATTCTTGGTCTCAAGCACACTACACTGTTCTACATAATTCTACCTTGGTGACCCCGTATGTCAATGAACAAAAGAATATTCTGCGCTCCAAACACCCGGAGCAGTGTGACGACTGGATTACATGTGAACACATCAGGACTTTTGGCAGTTGGTTGCAAACACATCTCATGGGTAACACCACTATTGCAGATGAGCTGTACTCGTTGGCCAGGGGACCATCTTCGACTATATTGACTTACAAAGGGTACGAGATAAATGGGAATACATTTTACACGATCGCGCAAGATCAAAAGAGCACCAACCAAAACAGTGGTGTCCGCTTTGATGCAGCAACCAACAGGGGAAATGACACATATTATGGTTACATAGTGGACATATGGGAACTTGACTATGGACATGATTTTATGGTCCCTTTGTTTCGGTGCAAATGGGTCAATCTGTCAGGAGGCGGGGTACAGGTAGACCCGCGGTACGGAATGACAACAGTGGATCTGAACAATCTTGGGTACACAGACGAACCATTCGTCCTAGCCAATGATGTGGCGCAAGTTTTCTATGTGAAGGACATGTCTACCAAACCGAGAAAAAGAAAAGATAAGGAAGCGAATACATCATACAACGAGCCAAAGCGCCACATAGTTCTTTCAGGGAAAAGAGACATCGTGGGAGTGGAGGGCAAGACAGACATGTCTGAAGATTATGAAAAGTTTCATGAAATTCCTCCCTTCAAAGTGAAGGCTGACCCAAGCACCCTGTTAAACGATGAAGATTATCCATGGTTACGGCGCAATAAGCAAGGGACACACGCGAAGAAAAAGTGAAGACTTTCTCTCAACAACTATTCTGATGATGCCTTTGATCTGGAATATCACTGCAGTTACATGTCAAGAAATGAAATGCCTTTTGTAACTGATGAGTTTTCGTCTGAAACCCGGATACTTCGAAAGAGATTATTCATTTTGTACACGAAGTGCATCCAGTTTTTGTCGTAACTGTAACACCCTGGATTTTGCCCATTTCTTTTTCTTTTGATTTTGGTCTGGTTTTGCTTTTCCGTGGTTTGGTAGTCTTGGAACCTGGAAGGATCACCCTTGATTTCTCTTCCCTAATGGCTTGCCAACCTCTAAACTCTTCCCTAGTGGCTTTCTGGACCAGATTGGTCAGTTGCAAAGCAACCCTGTTAAATCTTGGTCCTCTTCCTCTCAAACTTTCCAGTACAGTATTACTTCCTACCCTGAACCTCCCAGACATCTTGATTGGCTCTTATCATCTTCTTGTGGATCACTGATGTGCAGACAAGGTTGATACAGCAAACATGCAGTGACCATTGCCATCACACCAGTGACCCAATTTCTGATCCATCACCTCCAGGATGCCTTGGGGAGCAAGGACTACACCCCAGACAAGGTGTGACAGCCTCTCTTGTCCCCTCTGAGCAGTAAACGCGGTGACCACGCGGTTGGCATGCCGTGCGCGCGCTCTGGCAGTTGGGACCCTCGGTCTTGTCCGTTCCCTCGCTCCCTCGACATCTATCCTTGTCCAGGAGCTTCCTCTTGTCGTTGCCCTTATCCTGGACCCCTCTCCCCCTCCAGCCCCGTCCTCGCCGCACCGCGACGAGCTCCGCCCTGTTCTGCCCGTGGCCGCCGTTGGCGTCTTCTTCCCCGAGCCCTCCCGATCCTTCCTGGCCACGCCCGAGCTTCCTCAGCTTCTCTCTGACCTCCCTGGACGCCTCTCCCTTCCTCCATGAGCGTCCTCGAAGCTTCGGGGCGTAGCGCGCGCGTCACCATGGCCGCGCCCGAGCCCTGCTTCGCCGCGCCTATATAAGGCCGCCCCCAGCGCTTCCGTCCTCTCCATCCTCCTCTCCCCGCTCCTCTGGCCCTCCCCGACCCTTCAAACCATCGCCGGAGCCTCTCCTCGCCTCCAATCGCCGCCATGGCCGCCGCCTACTTCGGCTCAAATTCCGGTGAGCCGGAGCTCTTCCCTCCCTCTCTCCTCCACCGTCTGCTTCCCTGCACTCCGGCGAGTCCAACCCGCCTCTTTCCTCGCCGTCGGAGCCCCTGTGGCTGCCACCCCCTAGGCCGGTCGCCGCCTCCCTTGCTCTCTGTTAACCGCGAGCTGCGGCAGCTCTGCTCGTCTCCGGCGTACGTGCGGCAGCTGAATGGAGGCGGCGCCTTCTCCCGATCCTGCCGATGCCTTTCCCTTGGCCGGAGGTGGTCGGAGCCGGCCGGGCCATCGCCGGCAGCGCCCTGCCCGACCTCCTCTGCTCGTGTCGTCGGGAGGGAGATGAGGCAGACGTGGGAGAGAGAGAGGGTAAGGTGGGTCCCCCCTGTAAGTCTCTCCGGGTTGACCCCATGGGCCGCTGACGTGGATAAGTGGACACATATTCCGCAGAATACGTTTCCTCAATTCTCAAAGCGTATTTCTCTAAATGCGTTTTATGTTTTATCCGCCAGGGACCTGTTTGTGGAGTTATTTTTACAGATTGGTCCCTGAACTTCGTCGGCCCATATCTTTTCGCTCGGAACTCCAAATCCGGTGATTCCAAAGCCCACGTCTTCGTCTCATCGAGCCCGTCATGTTAGTATCATTTTCATGGTGTGTTCACACCGTGAAAATGACCATTCTGCCCTTGTCCGTAAACAGTTTCCCTCTGAGAGAGAACTGTTTCCGGCAATTCCTCCGCGGCCTTTCCGCACTTCCTCCCGGTGGATCCCTCATCCCAGGCAAGCCAGGACACCCATTCCATGAAGTATTTCAATAGCGTTACATATTTAATTGAATTGCTTGCATTTACAAATGAATTACTTTCATTTACTAGCTATATGATAATTCATAGTAATTAATTTAAATGCCTAGTTGCTGCCATCCTAAGTATTGTGATGAACCACTATCTTTGCTAAGGCTAAACTTAGTCGGTTGATCTGGAGTCACCTGTCCGGGCTTATCCGTGCAGCCATATTTGCCGGTATGGGACGGCCTTGACTTGGTCTGATCGCGTTCTCTTTCACCGGTACCTCCAAAGAAGGAAGGTTATGCGCGCGCGCTACCCTGGCCCGGTAGGCGGCGATAACCTTGTGAGCCCAGTTGATGTTGATTGTTTAGCCCGGGAGTCCCCGTTTGGGACAGTAGCCCCCGTTTGGGTCTACATAGTTTGGCCACGACGGTGGCAGGTGTCATGAGGACACAGGGGCCACCCAAGGCTGACCTCCGGGGGAGGAAGAGTGCCGGTGGTACGATGAAAGAGTCACGGGTCAGGCAGGTTTTGTTGAAGCAACGCTGGTCCAACCAAGTGGGATCACGAGGCCAGGTGCTTCATGGTGTGGGTAAAGTGCGCAACCTCTGCAGAGTGTAAAAATCTATTCGAATAGCCGCGTCCACGGTAATGGACAGCCCGTCCAGACCTCAGTAGATGGTCAACTGTATCAATGTTAGTAATGATGGAAGAACTCTTCGTATGATCGGAAGTACTCGATGGCTTATGAGTATTCCGAGGGTTGTGGGACAACCCAGTTGAGAGTAAGTTGATGACTGGTAACAGTAAGTAAACCACTTATGCATTTAATATGATAATTGCCATGCTATTGTTTGCTGCATTGTTTGGTTGTCGTGAACTTGTGAGTACATTCAAAGTACTCACCTGGCGTATCATGCCAGTTTGCAGGTCATGCCATGATTGCTTGCTTGTCGTGGATGTCGAGTTTGCGAGCTAGGATGCGCGTTCCAGCCAGAGTCCCTGCGGAGTGGAGTCCATCACCGCAGACGTTGTTCCGCTGCCGAGAGTTATTGCATTTCCTCGGATTGTTCCGCTGTTAGCATAGAGCTAACCTAGGTAGGCGTAGTATCGCCGTGTGTATGTAATCCAGGTACCCTTGTAATCTTATTCATAGTAATAAAGAGCTGATTTGTTCTATGCCAACAGTGCCGTATTCCAGAAGACTTGTCCTTGGGCTGGAATACGGGGCGTTCCGGTTTTCTCTGAGCTGGGGTGCCACAAGCGTTGGTATCAGAGCCAGGTTTGGCTGTAGGACGCCCTAGATCGCGCGAGCGTTAGTAACCGGTAGTATAGGATCCAGTTGGTTTGCTGCACTTGTTTGTTGCATTTGTTTGTGCATATCATGCATATAGACTAGATATCTTATCACTAACGATGGACCTGGTGAGTGTAGGTGGCATCGGTTTTGATTCACCACCTGCGCTCTTCAGTTTGCATGCCTGTTCCTTGGTGTGGTGTCATCTCCGTCCCAGCGGAGTGATGCCAAGGTGCTTAGTGTGTCGATCCCTTACAGGATTGATGCACCGGTACCACACCAGGATATTCTCTTCCGACCCCTATAGTTTCGGTGATAGACATGTTTCTATCCCGGATTGTGCCATCCCATTCATCGCTTTGGGCGACCCTTACTGATCTTACTTATCAGAACAGGGCAATGCTCGCAAGCCTTCTTTTTCATCATCCCTTCCTGCCATCCATCCTCTGGACGAGTACGGTTTTCTTCCGTCTGCTTGATGATGATGTGGTCGTGACCCTTGTGTTCCGACCCACGATCACCAAGTTCGTCCTCGCCACCGTGTCCGTCCAGATGGAACCAGTGTTAAGCCCCTGTTTGGTGTAGCCTTGTTTACACCAACTCCTTCCACACATGAATTCACTTTCGTGCACACCGCCACAGCATGTTAGACCGTAGTACCGGAGCTCTTGCGAGATTTGTGTGCTTAAGTAGGAATGCATATTATTGCTTGTGTGTGATCTTGTGTGCTTTTGCTTTAGTCGTTTCTTTTGCTTCTTTCCTTGGGCCCTTGGTGTTACCTTATTCTCCCCTTATGGAAGTTGCTCACCGACACTGGAATCAAAGGAATCAGTGAAGAGACAGTCATTTGGAAGCTCAGTTCAGCAATATAGAATTTTCAGCAGACTGCATTATATCGGGAACATCGGGCATGAAAATAAATGATATCCTGGCTGGACTGATTATCAGCATCAAGTATACATCAGTGCAACCTTCGCAGCAGTAATCATCGAATCAGCAAGAAGGCAAGGTGTGTGCATGATCAACAGTACATTTTAAGTCAAAGGTATGATTCGTATACGCGGTTGAGTCTGCTATGAGTACAATTTGAAACCTGCTATATTCCGGAAGCAAGTCAGAATGTGCTATGAACCTAGTGTTCAGCAAGAAGGATAGCCGAACACCCTGTTGCATACAACAAGTAACCGACAGCAGGAACATTAAGGGATATATATATATATACGCACTCAGTCCGCATATGGCAAAAAGAAAGTTTCAGATGTAAGCAACCTGGTCTTTCTTTACAAGCTATCAAAGAGGCGTACTACGCAAGGATTCCTGTGCCTTCCTCGATACGACACATGGATATCTTCTGATGCAAGGTACTCAGGCTTCTTCAGTAAGATACCGCCACAGTTTCTGCCATAAGGTACCGAGTCTTCCCTAGCAAATCTTTAAGAGGGAAAGCTTCTGAGGTACGGTACCCAGTCTTCTTTAGGAAGCCATTTTGACAAAAACTTTGAGCACGAACGATTCAGTCTTCTTCAGCAAGATGATCTCGATGACTTCCAGCACAAGCTATGCAATCTTTGTCAGCAAGGTATCGCATCAACATCTATACAAGTTATTCCACCGACAGTGGCAGCATATGACCATGCATCCCCAGAGTCAGATCCGCAACAGTTGGTCAGAAGGCAAAAATCAGTCAGGACACAAGTCTGCTTCAGGAATCAAGCACTCAGCTGCATATACTCAATACATATGGTGGACATGCTGCCAAGGCCATATGAGTCAATCATACAACGATGCCAGCCCGGTGAATCCGACTATTGCATGGGCTATGTAAGACGAAGAAGAACGCCAGTTATACACTTCAGTGAGATGACCAACAACCTATGGGTAAGCTGTATGGGACGCGGATGAACCCTTGCCCGTCTTTCTTTGGCGACGGCACCACGCCTGTGTTCTGAGCTGCTTTCGGCCGTCCGGGGTGGATGCCGACTTTTATTTCTCTTGTCAGCAACTGTCCCGTGTTCTGAGCTGTTTTTTGGCCGTCTCGGGCAGCTGTTGAATTTCTTTCCGTAGCAGCGACCCTATGCTCTGAGCTGTTTTTCGGCCGTCTTAGGGAACTGCTACTTTCTTCTTATCGACACCGTCTCATGCTCTGAGCTGCTTTTCAGCCGTCTTGAGTCAGGGTCGAGTTACTCCAGTAATGTCCCAGATCTGAGTTGTAAAGACCGTTCTGGTGGCTACTGGTTTATTTGCCGGTTTCATCCAAGGATTCAGATGGTCGTTACCCTACAGCTACAACTTGTTAAGTAATATGTCTGCCGAAATATTGTACCTGGCAGCACCCATGGTCATCCGAAGAATCAAGAACACATCATGCCAAGCTCTTTCAGCTAAGGATTCAGGCAAAGAGAACCATAATGAAGGAGCAAGATTGGCCATACAGGTATGATAATGGTTGCAAGATCAACATGGTGCAGATACTCAAAACAGTCTGGTTCGGTAACAATCACCATGGGTACACACACCCATGGGGTCTATTCCGTTTGCAAGGACCCTATATCAAGTCAACCCGCTCAGCCAGCTATATATTTTCAGAATCGTCAGAAGGGGATATTCAAGCCTGTCAGACAGAACGATCAGAAGGATGATAACTGCCTCAAAGCATGTGTCCTCATCTAGGGGAATCAGCTAAAAGATAGCCTGCTGTGGACAAGATCTTCCTGTTAGGACCACCGTCAGGCAAGCCTGCAGATAATACCGTTATAAGGTCGTACCCTTTACGCTGGTCACGACAGGCTACAGCCAAGTCGTTGATACAGATATGATGCTAAGGGCAGAGAACATAGCCAAGATGTTTCCGTAACCCCTGCAAGAAGTCCGATTCCGCCAGGAGAAACGGTATGATTCACAGCACCAGTTGAGTCTGGAGGGCACACAGCCATTTGAGCCACCCAATGCAAAGAGTAAAAGATTTCGTGTTCACCGAGAGAATATGTTCACAACTCAATGGACGGTCGTCTGTATTGGACTTCAGCACAACACGTCCATGAGGAACAACTCCCGGACTTGCGAGAAGGACAAGTATTTCAGACAGGATAAGCCATTGCATCCAGATAAGTCAGCAGACATAAAAGGATTAAAGTCAGAGTAATAAATATGAGGTAAGATCTGTCAGAATGAGAATCCAGTGAAACAAACCACGCCAAAGCCACGCAGTGGGTCAGATAAAATCCAGCGGGAGCATTGTACAAAAGCAAAAAGGAAACCCGAGTTGGAAACGGTTTCCTCAAGTGGGGATATTTATGTTTAACCCCCGAGCAACCGAATCTCGAGGACGAGATTTCTTTATGGGGGGTAGGTTTGTAACACCCTGGATTTTGCCCATTTCTTTTTCTTTTGATTTTGGTCTGGTTTTGCTTTTCCGTGGTTTGGTAGTCTTGGAACCTGGAAGGATCACCCTTGATTTCTCTTCCCTAGTGGCTTGCCAACCTCTAAACCCGTCCCAAGACCTTGTCATCTCCATCTTGAACCAATCCCAATATTCTTTTTCTTGGGAATATTCCTTTTTCTATCAAAGGAATAACCCTGTCTGCCTTGGGTTGTGAAGCAACCCACATCTTCATCATTCCAAAAATTCCCAAATAATTCTCATAAATTCATTGGATCAAATCTTCCTCAGATATGTCAAAACCCTTCCTTGCCATGTTCAAAAATATTTCACCAATATTCCTTTTCCTATTCTGCTCCAGTTGGCATTTTGTGAAGCAAGTGCCATTTATCCTTGCTTGCTCGCTCTCAAACTTTTTGGAGACTCTTTCCTATCCATATCATTGCCACATGCCAAAATTCAACTTAATTTGGCTAGCAAATATTTCCTGGCAATTTTCCAAAGTTTCTGATCCAAAGGAAGCTTTGTGAATCAAGTGCTATCTAAGAGTATGCAAATGAGTTGAAATTTGGCAGGCATCTCTATATGCTCAAATAATGACTATCCTAAAGTTTTGAGCATCATCCCATCTTCTGAGTGACCACAGCGTCAAATATTTGTTTCTGGTCATATTTTCCTGTTGTGAAGCAACTATATTTTATATTGCTTCATAATTGCTGAAAATTTACCAGAACACTCTCATACCCATATAACTTATCTCCACCAAATTTGGGCTCATTCCATCTAGCCATTCTTCCTCAGGAATTTTCTTAAGATTCTGGTCAGAGAGATGCATTATGAAGGAAGTACCTGTTTGGCTTGCCCAAATGGTATGAAATTTTTATGGCACTCTCATATGACCAAATCATCATCTTGTGCCCATTTTCAGCTCAAGGCAACACTATATGTTAGTGCCACATCCAGATTTGCTTTCTGGACCTGATTGGTCAGTTGCAAAGCAACCCTGTTAAATCATGGTCCTCTTCCTCTCAAACTTTCCAGGACAGTAGTCCTTCCTACCCTGAACCTCCCAGACATCTTGATTGGCTCTTATCATCTTCCTGTGGATCACTGATGTGCAGACAAGGTTGATACAGCAAACTTGCAGTGACCATTG
The DNA here is from genome assembly GCA_039707655.1 of Elymus sibiricus. Classification (NCBI taxonomy): domain Eukaryota; kingdom Viridiplantae; phylum Streptophyta; class Magnoliopsida; order Poales; family Poaceae; genus Elymus; species Elymus sibiricus. The sequence continues at coordinate 56,207,397 of CM077667.1, forward strand.
CCATCACACCAGTGACCCAATTGCTGATCCATCACCTCCAGGCTGCCTTGGATAGCAATGACTACACCCAGACAAGGTGTGCCAGCCTCTCTTGTCCCCTCTGAGCCAGTAAACGCGGTGACCACGCGGTTGGCATGCCGTGCGCGCGCTCTGGCAGTTGGGACCATCGGTCTCGTCCGTTCCCTCGCTCCCTCGACATCTATCCTTGTCCAGGAGCTTCCTCTTGTCGTTGCCCTTCTCCTGGACCCCTCTCCCCCTCCAGTCCCGTCCTCGCCGCACCGCGACGAGCTCCGCCCTGTTCTGCCCGTGGCCGCCGTTGGCGTCTTCTTCCCCGAGCCCTCCCGATCCTTCCTGGCCTCGCCCGAGCTTCCTCAGCTTCTCTCTGACCTCCCTGGATGCCTCTCCCTTCCTCCATGAGCGTCCTCGAAGCTTCGGGGCGTAGCGCGCGCGTCACCATGGCCGCGCCCAAGCCCTGCGTCGCCGCGCCTATTTAAGGCCGCCCCCAGCGCTTCCGTCCTCTCCATCCTCCTCTCCCCACTCCTCTGGCCCTCCCCGACCCTTCAAACCATCGCCGGAGCCTCTCCTCGCCTCCAATCGCCGCCATGGCCGCCGCCTACCTCGGCTCAAATTCCGGTGAGCCGGAGCTCTTCCCTCCCTCTCTCCTCCATCGCCTGCTTCCCTGCACTCCGGCGAGTCCACCCCGCCTCTCTCCTCGCCGTCGGAGCCCCTGTGGCTGCCACCCCCTAGGCCGGTCGCCGCCTCCCTTGCTCTCTGTTAACTGCGGGCCGCGGTAGCTCTGCTCGTCTCCGGCGTACGTGCGGCAGCTGAATGGAGGCGGCGCCTTCTCCCGATCCTGTCGATGCCTTTCCCTTGGCCGGAGGTGGTCGGAGCCGGCCGGGCCATCGCCGGCAGCGCCCTGCCCGAGCTCCTCTGCTCGTGTCGTCGGGAGGGAGATGAGGCAGACGTGGGAGAGAGAGAGGGTAAGGTGGGTCCCCCCTGTAAGTCTCTCCGGGTTGACCCCACGGGCCGCTGGCGTGGATAAGTGGACACGTATTCCGCAGAATACTTTTCCTCAATTCTGAAAGCGTATTTCTCTAAATGCGTTTTCTGTTTTATCCGCCAGGGACCTGTTTGTGGAGTTATTTTTACAGATTGGTCCCTGAACTTCGTCGGCCCATATCTTTTCGCTCGGAACTCCAAATCCGGTGATTCCAAAGCCCACGTCTTCGTCTCATCGAGCCCGTCATGTTAGTATCATTTTCATGGTGTGTTCACACAGTGAAAATGACCATTCAGCCCTTGTCCGTAAACAGTTTCCCTCCGAGAGAGAACTGTTTCCGGCAATTCCTCCGCGGCCTTTCCGCACTTCCTCCCGGTGGATCCCTCATCCCAGGCAAGCCAGGACACCCATTCCATGAAGTATTTCAATAGCGTTACATATTTAATTGAATTGCTTGCATTTACAAATGAATTACTTTCATTTACTTGCTATATGATAATTCATAGTAATTAATTTAAATGCCTAGTTGCTGCCATCCTAAGTATTGTGATGAACCACTATATTTGCTAAGGCTAAACTTAGTCGGTTGATCTGGAGTCACCTATCCGGGCTTATCCGTGCAGCCACATTTGCCGGTATGGGACGGCCTTGACTTGGTCTGATCGCGTGCTCTTTCATCGGTACCTCCAAAGAGGGAAGGTTATGCGCGCGCGCTACCCTGGCCCGGTAGGCGGCGATAACCTTGTGAGCCCAGTTGATGTTGATTGTTTAGCCCGGGAGTCCCCGTTTGGGACAGTAGCCCCCGTTTGGGTTTACATAGTTTGGCCACGACGGTGGCAGGTGTCATGAGGACACAGGGGCCACCCAAGGCTGACCTCCGGGGGAGGAAGAGTGCCGGTGGTACGATGAAAGAGTCACGGGTCAGGGAGGTTCTGTTGAAGCAACACTGGTCCACCCGAGTGGGATCACGAGGCCAGGTGCTTCATGGTGTGTGTAAAGTGCGCAACCTCTGCAGAGTGTAAAAATCTATTCGAATAGCCGCGTCCACGGTAATGGACAGCCCGTCCAGACCTCAGTAGATGGTCAACTGTATCAATGTTAGTAATGATGGAAGAACTCTTCGTATGATCGGAAGTACTCGATGGCTTATGAGTATTCCGAGGGTTGTGGGACAACCCAGTTGAGAGTAAGTTGATGACTGGTAACAGTAAGTAAACCACTTATGCATTTAATATGATAATTGCCATGCTATTGTTTGCTGCATTGTTTGGTTGTCGTGAGCTTGCGAGTACATTCAAAGTACTCACCTGGCGTATCATGCCAGTTTGCAGGTCATGCCATGATTGCTTGCTTGTCGTGGATGTCGAGTATGCGAGCTAGGATGCGCGTTCCAGCCAGAGTCCCTGCGGAGTGGAGTCCATCACCGCAGACGATGTTCCGCTGCCGAGAGTTATTGCATTTCCTCGGATTGTTCCGCTGTTAGCATAGAGCTAACCTAGGTAGGCGTAGTATCGCCGTGTCTATGTAATCCAGGTACCCTTGTAATCTTATTCATAGTAATAAAGATCTGATTTGTTCTATGCCAACAGTGCCGTATTCCAGAAGACTTGTCCTTGGGCTGGAAAACGGGGCGTTCCGGTTTTCTCTGAGCCGGGGTGCCACAGTAACCCTCTCAACTTTTTAGCACATGCTATGTGGGTGAAATGATGATACCATGCCAACTTTCAACCATTTCAGAGTTCATTTGCAGTACTTTTCAATTCAGGGTCATCTTAGCTCAAAATAAATCATGAAATGCATGAAAAATAAAAAATGAAGTCAGAAAAGGTTTGAAAAGTGATGATGTGGCTTTGAATGGTGCATATTGAATGCATAAAAAGTCTTGAGTTCAAATATGTTTAAAAAATTAAAATACCTTTTGTAACTGATGAGTTTTCGTCCAAAACCCTGACACTTCGAAAGAGATGGCTCATTTTGTACACGAAGTGCATCCAGTTTTTGCCCTAACCCTCTCAACTTTTTAGCACATGCTATGTGGGTGAAATGATGATACCATGCCAACTTTCAACCATTTCAGAGTTCATTTGCAGTGCTTTTCAATTCAGGGTCATCTTAGCTCAAAATAAATCATGAAATGCATGAAAAATAGCAAAGTCAGAAAAGGTTTGAAAAATGATGATGTGGCTTTGAATGGTGCATATTGAATGCATAAAAAGTCTTGAGTTCAAATATGTTTAAAAAATTGAAATCCCTTTGTAACAGATGGGTTTTCGTCCAAAACCCTCACACTTCGAAAGAGATTTTTCATTTTGTACACGAAGTGCATCCAGTTTTTGCCGTAACCCTCTCAACTTTTTAGCACATGCTATGTGGGAGAAATGATGATACCATGCCAACTTGCAACCATTTCAGAGTTCATTTGCAGTGCTTTTCAATTCAGGGTCATTTTAGCTAAAAATAAATCATGAAATGCATGAAAAATAGTAAATGAAGTCAGAAAAGGGTTGAAAAGTGATGATGTGGCTTTGAATGGTGCATATTGAATGCAGAAAAAGTCTTGAGTTGAAATATGTTTAAAAAATTGAAATCCCTTTGTAATAGACGTGTTTTCGTCCGATCAAAGTTATTTAAAATAATATTATATAAAATTTATGCAACTAAAATTATCAAAGTTATTTTTGTTAAAAACTTTAATAGCAAAAAGAATATTCGTAAAGTATTTTTTGTTAAGAACTTTTAATATGCAAAAAAAGAACATAAAAAAATAGCAAAAATGAACATAGATGCGCTTATAGGGAAAATTCAACCTGAAATCAAAGTGAAATTCACTTTGATTTCAGGTCAAATTTCCCGTATAAGGGCATCTATTTTCACTTTTATAGGAACTCAACAAGGCAGAGAGGGGCGGGCTTATAAACCGGTGCGAGCGCCTCTCTCTTGGTGAGGTGGGACTAAACTCCCACCACAGCCAGGACCAACCCTTTAGTCCCGGTTGGTGGCTCCAACCGGGACCAATGCCGCCCTTTCGTCCCGGTTGGTGCCACCAACCGGGACCAATGCCGCCCTTTCGTCCCGGTTGGTGGCACCAACCGGTACTAAAGGGGGGCATTGGTCTCGGTTGGTGGCACCAACCGGGACTAAAGGGTTGGGTATATAAGGCAGGACTTGTCGAATTCTCCCCCAACCTCTCCATTCGCCCCAACGCCGACGCCCTGCCCCGACGCCGCCAGGCTGCCGGAGCTCGCCGCCGCCCCCGAGCCCGTCCTCGTCGTCGCCGCCGTCCCCGAGCCCGTCCTCGTCGTCGCCGCCGCCCCCGATCCCGTCCTAACCGCCGCCCCGGAGCCCGTCGCCGCCGCCGCCCCCGAGCCTGACCTTGCCGCCACCCCGAGCCCGTCCCCGCGCGCCTCCTCGTTCTCGTCGACGTCGTTGCCGCCCCCGACGCCGGACGCCGCCCGCGCCACCTCCCCGAGACCCGTCGTCGCCGCCCGCGCCTCCTCCCCGAGCCCGTCATCGCCGGTGAGCTCCTGCCCCCTGCTCCTGCCCCCTCCATCGCGGCCACCGCGGCCGCGTGCGCCGGCGCCGCTGGCCTGCCCCGGCCCTCGCCCGCGTTTTAGTTTTTTTGTTTGTTTTAGTATTTTTATTAGTTGTTTTAGTTTGTTTTATTAGTTGTTTTAGTTTGTTTTATTAATTTGTTGTTTTAGTTTGTTTTATTAGTTGTAAAAAAGTTTTAGTTGTTTTAGTCGGCGAACCCGAGGAGTCCCCGAGGATCGCCGGAGAGGAGTCCCCAACGATCGCCGGGGAGGAGTCCCCGACGATCGCTTAAGTAGAAAATGTGTCATTGTTGTTAAATATGTTATTATTGTCATAGTTGTCAAATGCAATCATCTTTATTAAAGTTTATTAAATAGTAGGAATTTAAATAGTTGTAGAATTTGTTCTCGACGTTGACGATGCCCGGCCCGCATCCTCGTCGTCGACTCGGCGCCGGCGACCACCTGCTTGAGAGGCGCCTTGTCCGGGACTGGGCTCCGCCGGGCTGGCACTGGGAGGTGCTGCCTTCCGGGGCGCCCAGCTTGGTGTGGAATGAGGGTCCCGTCGTCGACCCGGAGGTTCTTTGGTGGGGGTCGCGTGGACCACTGTCGGTGCAGAGGGAGCCGGCCCCCGCGGAGGTGGTACGTCGCCGTGTCAGGGAGGAGGACGAGCACGTCCGACGCTACATGGCTGCGTTGGACACGAGGTTCTCCAATACCTGGCAGGTTCTTCAGGGATCTCACCCGAGCTATGATCCTGTCATAGTTCCTTCTCTTTGGGTGTCCACCGCCTGCGCCGCGAGACATCAACTATATCTGTATTAGTGATATTATATAATAATATTCGAGACATCATCCACCACATCGGTGTCGCTAGACTGCGTGCTTTGATCTATTTTTCATGCTGCTCAATTGGAATTTCTGTGCATTTTATTGAAACAGGGTTGTGTAAGCTTTTAATCAACCTATAACCGTTAGCTTGTCTTGTATCTATTTGATCATTTTTCCCAAAGAATATGAACACACACATTGTATAAATTTTACATGGATTTACACATTTTTTTATTTTTTATTTTTTAGAAAAGGAGGATGACCCCCGGCCTCTGCATCTGGGAGATGCATGCGGCCATTTTATTGATTATTCCCGAGGACCTTACAAAGTAGTACAACAATATGGCTGAATCCGCCATCTTGGCAACATCTGCCGTTACTCCTATCCGTATGATGAAGGGGTGCAAGCTGGGCCAAATACCCAGACCTCTCACCTAAGCCTAACATCTAAAGCCGGAGGCCCCGACCGAGCCACATACCGGGTCCGGGGCACAAACTGGTCTGACGCACTAACATGTGTCGCCGCCGCCATCTTCCACTGGTTCATCTTCAGAGCAGATTGAGGTGCTAGCCTTGGCAGGTGCCTCCGCCATCGACGCCACCATGACGCCAAACGACGACCTCCACCTACGCGAGTCCATCTCCAAGCAACGGACGCAGATCCATGCTAGGATAGGGCCGCACCACCGCCGTCGCCCAGCACCCACAAGCGCCACCCAGCCCCAAGGTTCCCAAAGCAACGCCTTCAAGAAGGGAGCGACGCCGTGAGCGCCGCCGCCGCCCAACAAAGTTAGGGCTTTTGCCCGGGAGACCTAGGGGAAGGGGAAGTGAGGGGATCAGTCCATACCGACGCCTCCAAGGAGGGGAACGACGCCCTTAGGTGTCGCCGTCGACGCGGCCGGCCATGGCCGGCCAGGGATTTCGCCCGAACTAGATCCCCGCCACCAGCAGCGCCTCCTGTACAGAACCGGCGACCCAAGGAAGCGTGGCCCGACCAGGCTAGCCCGCACGCCGAACAGGGGAGGAGGGGAGGAGCCAGATCGCGCGCACCGGCCACCACAGAAGCCGCCGCCGGCCGCCAACGACCACCGGATCCCGCCGCCCGCGCGGCCGGGACGCCAGATCCACCGCCCGCATGGCTGCTAGCCTGCCGTGCCTCGCCAATGGAGCCGCCGCTCCAGATCCGGGGCTCCCCACGCAGAGGCAGGGCAGCCGAGGCCCCGCCGCCACCATCCTTGGCGCCCCGGGCTTGCCCGGCGGCTGCCTCAGGCGGCGGCGAGGAAGGGAGGGGGAGGGAGTGAGGCCGGGGGGCGGCTAGGGTTGGGAGGGAGGGGGCGGCTAGCTCTGTAGTTGATACTTGGCTCGTCCTAGGCTGGAATGTAGTTAGCTTCCTTGCAATCATCATTGTTGTCCTGCCTCTTCCACTTTTCATATAGTATAGTTCTAAATTCAGTTTAACATGAATCTTGATAATACTTTGTTGAAGTCGAAGTATAGGCATCAGGGCCAGGTAGATTAAAATTGCAAATATTAGCGTAATTAGCATTGCGAGCTCTGTCAGAGGTATTCTATGGATTTGGCGTCAATCACTAATTATGAAGATTCAGTTTTCATTGTGCCCACCTGATACCGTCAGCGAGATCCTTTATGCCTTATAATTCAGGTTATTGTATTCCTTCCTACCTCATAATGGATGGTAAATCTTCAAGCTTGTAATTCAATGTTTGTATCTGTTTCGAAAATTAGAAGTTAAAACAATCGTGTTAAAAATCTTTGCTCAGATCGGCTGTGACAACATTTTAGCGATGGACTGTTGTTGTGTTTCACTTTCCTCATACTGCTATCCCAATAATACAGTCTTTTGCAGCAAGTGCAGAGGGTTATAAGTTTGAAACATCAACTGGTCTGTCAAGAATGTGAGAAGCCCTTGGGAGAAAAAAACTATCGATTGAGACAACTATTGGATTGGATCGAACAACCGAGTATGGGTATTCTTCCGATTTGTACTATTCTTTATTAATCCCTTTCCTCTTTCTTGTATGAAAATTCGCAAATTAGTAACGTATTGTGCTACTTCTATTACTTTATTTTTATCCTGTATGTAAATGCTTCTTCGCCAAGTACAATTATACAATCTGAATCTTTTAGTCACAATCAGTATTATGCCTTGTACACATTTTTTTTTGCATTGTTGTATGCTAGCTGAATTCTCATGATGATCAACTGAACTCTATATGCAGTGGCAAGGAAGCTAGAGACAAAAAGGGAACCGGTGAAAAGGCAACTCGCACATCCAAAGGTCTCTTGGAACCTCACATTTATCAATTTATTGAAGGGGCGTCCATTTAAATTCTAATAATTTTGTTAGAGAACGGCGCGGGGCTGAGGCAGCCGATGTGAACGACCACCGAGGATGTAATGTCCCCCCCCCCCCCCCCCCTGAATTTGTACTCTCTTTTTTTAGTCCTTTGTAGTGTTGTTTGATTTGGTATGTGACAAATGTACATCTCTGTTTCATTCATTCATTCATAATTCATATAATAAGAAGACTATGATTTAGTGCCTGATTGCCCAGGGGCTTGCATTCTCTCATAGGGATCAGACCAAATGAGGTCTCATCGGGTTTGCCAATGTTTTGTTCGTAATATAAAAACAGCCAGAATCGAGGAAAGAGTCCTTCTCACATAGAGATTTGTTTGCTAGTTGCAGAATTTCAGTTGCTTTTGGATTCGTATGATGCAGCCTACATACTTCCGTCACGCAGTAACATATAAGTATCAATTGTTGCATCTGGGTTTATATTATGCATCCCTACTGAACGTTTCAATGTTAAGTAGGAACGAGGATTAAATTTATAGATGATATATGTATGTAATTGTGTGTTGCATTCTTGCTGCTTCCAGTAGATGTACTATCTTTTCAGCGTTGACTTTTCAAGATTTTTTCTAACAAGAAGCTTATCAGCTGTAATGTTTAGCGCCAACATAACCTGATGGTCATGTAGTGTCTACGAATTGGTGACTAAGAAACATCGGTATCAAGCATATTAATGTGGGAAACAGATATACAATATGTTATAAAGGAGAAGACAAGTAATTATTGGGTGTGAAAGATCAGGATGAAATCATTTTTTTGCAATTATATGAATTATTGAACATAATCTGCTATTTTTTTACTAAATGCTGACGGAGCAGCCTTTTCATTTACTCCCTTCGTAAAGAAATATAAGAGCGTTTAGATCACTACTTAGTGATCTAAACTCTCTTATATTTGTTTACGGAGGGAGTAATTTATAAAAGCAGCCGTATGTAACAGATAGCCATAAACAAAAGGAAAAAATAACACATGTACAGCGAACAACAAGGTTAGCTCAAAATCAAGAGAGTTTTTATGGTACCCGATACTGCTCGGAGGGGAGGGAGCAGTATACCATAATCTGACCATTGATTTTGTGAGGGTAATACGGACATTTGATGAGCCGACACCCGACTGAGCGGATCAATCTATTCGTTACCATCCCCTTTAAGAAAAATCAGTTCGTTCCCAGCCTTCTCTCTGATTGCTGCCACTCTCTCTGCGTGCTCTTGCCCAGTCCCTAGAGCGCGGGCGGCGACAGACAGTAGCGCACAGCCGGACCAACTCGCCGTACATCACAAACGCGTATAACGCCACGGGCCACTTACGTGGACATCGCCGGGTCTGCTGCGGCCGCCCCGCCCTACGCCGCGTAGTACCGGGCGTACACAAACACTAGCATGCTCCACGACGAGGAGAGTGGCGCAGCGTAGACGGCGAGGAAGAGGGCGCTTACTCATGGACGGGTAGGAGAAAGATCCAGGCGGGCCTAACTCGACAGAGTCTCCTGATTTGCCATAGATGGCCATGGCCAGACACGCGCCGGCGGCCGGAACCTAGTTGGAGCGTTCGGGAAAAATGGGGCAACGAGTGGGGTGGGTCGGGTTGATCCACAGGCAGGCCCAAATTGTAATCCCAAAATGCCCTCCGGATGTGTATACTGGTAGACGGGAGCGGAGCGGTGCTAACTATACTGCTCGTGATTCTCCAGGAAAATTGCAACAGTACAGATCGAACTTCACCGTTGGATTCTACGGATGGATGGCCCATATCCATTGCAGGGTACCATAAAAGAGCTCAAAATCAACCAGGCTTCTGGGGTCTATCGACCAAGAGCATGTTCTTGGGGCGTCCGGCTTTAGGTAGTTCCAGCCCTTCTTCCTTGGGGCAGCAGGATTGGCAGCGGAACTTTCCACCCAGTCTGAGAGGAGGATGGTGTCACTGGAGGGGGCTAAAGTAGCCGGGAGGTTGCAGGTAGCAGCATGAGCCGCCAAAGAGCCGGAACAAATGGGCATCGAATGAGCAAGTGAATGGTGTCTTCATCCGCCGAGCGACACATGTAGCAAACCCGATCATGGGAGCAGCCTCTTTTCCGCACATTGTCCCTGGTATATGTTGGCTTGGCCTTCCACTGCCCTCTTAGTTATGTTACTGCCTAGAAATATTTGTAGCAGGTTCATCATTTGAAAGTTCATTTTTATTAGCTTGCTGTGTATGTGAACTATTTCCATATTTAGAAATATTATAATTGGTTTGCTTGTCAAACATGCTTATTGAGAGATCTAATGCTTTGAAATATTAACCTGCTACAATTACGACAGTTTGCTCTGTTCTTCAATACCATTGTCTAATGAGGTGAAGACATCAGTGTTCCTATCGGCTGCAGGGCGAGGCTAGTCGTGGCATGGATGGAGTCATTGCCATCATCATCATGTGATGGCCCAGTGTCGTTTTGGACAACACTAGAAACATGACAACACTGCAACAACTACTATGACTATTCTCGATCTTGGATTTGTGGGATCCCAATGTAGTCACGTTGGGTTCCAGCGACACATCTTTACTGGGATGGCAAGTCATAATAGTCATTTGACATGTTTGGCTATCGCGCTTCTGCCCTACATGAGGTCGGTTATTTTCGGTACTTCTCCAATTGCTTAACTTCACATTAAAGTTAGTGATCTCCAATTCTAGTACTTTAATTTCCCTTGTGTCTTCAATAAATCTTCAGCACTAAATCCATTAATTCCATTTAAGATTTGCAAATGCTTTAAATTGATGTGAAAAATCTTTTACTTCACTGCCAGATAGCACATATTTCACTTCGCGTAAATAAGAAACAATCATCTCTGTTAGCTTGAGAACCATGTTTGGATGGATAACGCATCCAGATGAGGTTATACCTCTACTTGTAAACTATACTACAATATTTTTGAATGAATAAAGGAGGAGAAGTTTATAAAAAGAAGAACATCAACAACCTGTTCTGGTGTTCCTCCTCATCGCCGCCGCCGCCACCAACATCAACAATGATGACCAGCTCATGAGATGGCTACTAGAGCGTTGGATCCTTTTTGAGAAGGCACACACTCGAGATCAAGAGAGAGTGAGGGAGAGACGGGGAGAGATTGAGGGATTGATGATCTTGCAGGTACACATTGGTAGGACAACCTTGTTCTGAAATATAAATGAAATTTGGTGGGAAGTCACAATTGTGCTTGTTCTCAATCTATCAGGCACCATAACTTCATGTCGAATGTGTTGTAGAAATGTTCTTCAATAAATATGTTTTTGGATCTTGATATGTTTGTATGGTTGTAGATTTATCCATGCACATATCATTCCGGGAAACATTTTTATTTGGGAGATAAAAGAAAGGAAAAAAAAAACACTTTAACAGTAAAATTATGTCGTCAATGCAGCCCGTAGCGACGCACGGGCATTCTACTTGTCCATCTAGTAACTAAATTTCTTTGTCACATCGCACAGTTACAAGATGTGTTTATTAGAGGCACCGAATGAGTGAAATGTTTTGTTTCCATTCTAGTGAATGATTTGTTTCCATTCCTACGTTTTGGTTGGAGTAGGGAACTGGAATGGAATGCTTTCCCAGTCATGCATGTCAGCATGTGGAACAATGACTTACGTGAGTAGAGAGTAGAGCCCAATATATGATACATATCAAAAGTGCACATGGTAAAAAGTACGACAAACTCATGTGCCTCCTCTAAGGGAGTGATGGAACAACCAACATCGATATACAACACCGAACAACAGTGTCCGGCAATGCAGAGCTTGCTCAGCATATGTGACACCCTGGATTTTGGCTACAGTGATCATTGCAATTAAGCACAGTGATGACCATGATCAGTGCCTAATCATTTTGCTAAACAAGATATGATCTAGTTGAAAATTCATATCTCATTTCAAATTCCATTAAAAAGGGCATTGAATTTTATGGTGATAAAATAAGTTGGCAAACAACAAAGGAAAAATGTTGCACACTTGTGATAAATCACAAAACAATTGGTGTTAAGGAGGACATCATCACCAAACATATGGTGTGGACCCCACCTTCAATAACAGCACCAAATTGCAATTTAACGAGCTATTAAATTCAACTGGAAATTGCAAACAGATTCTAAAAATCCCCAAAGTGTGTGTGGCCATGCAAAATATTGCAACATGTTTATTGGACCAAGTCACACATTTTTACTAAAGGAAATTAATGGTAAAAAGGAATAAAACAAAAGCTGTAAAATAAATCAGAAAAAGAAAAAGGAAAATGGGGAGGGGGCACTGTGCCCCTGGGCTCTAGTGAGCTACAGGCGGCCCAGCCCACCTAACCCCCCCTTCCCCTACCTCCTGCTCACCAGGGAGGACGTGGACGCGCCGATGCGCTCCACCGGCCGTCCTCGTCGCTCTGGCGCCATCCCGCGGCCCCTCGCCGTCTACAAGGCGCCCCGCGGCCCCCCCGAACCCTAGCCACCTCCCCATTTGCGCCCCCTGCCAGATCTCCTCCTCCCCTCCCGATCCCGAGCGCCGCCGTCGCCAAGGCCGCCGGCTGGCCGCGGCCACCGGGCCCCATCCGCCTCGCCGTCGTGTCCCCCAGCTCCGCCGCCGTCCGTTGCTTCGACCCCGTCCACAGGAGCAAGACCGGAGCCCCTGCACCGCCATCCCCGCGCCTTCTTCCTCCTCGGGCCGCCGTCGTTCGCCGTCGTCGATTCGCCCCACCGAGCCCCCCTCGAGCCCACCTTGCGCAACTAGAGGGCTCGGTGAGCTCCCCGCTCTTCCTCCTCCCCCTCTCGCGAGCCCCCCGACCGCGTAGCCCCCCTGCCGCCGTGACCGACCTCGAGCTCCGCTCGGGCTCGCCGCCGGCGAGTCCCTGGTGGCCAAACCGCCCCGGGCTCCTGCTCGTTGCCTCCACCGCGTCGCGTAGGCCCCTCTGGCACCGCTAGATTGCTCGCGTGCTTGCTACCGCGCCATCGCCGTAGTTGCCGAACGCCGGCCGCCGCCGCGAGCTCGTTTCTGGCGAGCTCCGACCACCCCCGCCCCCCTCGACGGTCGGGACGGGACCGCGCTCGCGCTAGCTCTCGAACGAGCCTCTCCGCGCTTGATTTGGCCCTCTGTGGCCAAATCCCGTCGACGACCGAGCTGCGCCGCCGCGTTTTTGGTCGCCGGCGTCGAACCGCCGGCCACCGCCGACGTGGCCAGGCTGGGGCCACCCCCAGGGTCATCGACCTGTGGCCCCGGGCCCCCTGTTGACCAGTTGACCGTGGTCAACTGGCTGACTGGGCAGTGCCCAGCCACTGCCATGTGGGTCCAGCCGCCCCTGGGCCACTGACATGTGGGCCCAGGTTTAATTAACCCCTAATGACATGTTTAACTAATTTAATTAATTAGTTTAACTTAATTAGCCACTGACATGTGGGTCCTCCTGTTTATTTAAATCTGTTTAGTTTAATTAAAACACTGCTTTTGCCCACTGTCTATGACAGGTGGGGCCCAACTGTCAGGTTTGACCTGAGTCAGCTGGGTTGACTGCTAACGTCATACTGATGTCATGATGACGTCATAAATGCTTTTTTGAATTAATTTAATTCTGTGAATTTTAGAAAATGATTAAAACCTTAAAAATTAATAGAAAATAATCCGTAGCTCAGATGAAAAAGTTTTATACATGAAAGTTGATCAGAAAAATCCCACGAATCCGAATACGCTGTCCGTTCATCTGTCACGTGCTCCTAGCATGATGAACATGGACATTTAGCATTAGGATCATCTGTCTGGTAATAGCCAGAGACCCGGGAAATATCGCCAGATATTCTTCCGACCCGTCTGCGACGTATAATACTGCGTTAGTGCATGCCTAGCTCTACATATTGCCATGTCATGCATCGTGTTGCATCTGTGCTTCATATTTATTTATTCTTCCCCCCTCTTCTCTCCGGTAGACCCCGAGACTGACGGTGCTGCCGGGTACGACTACACCGTTGACGATCAGGCCTTTGCCACAGAGTAGCAAGGCAAGCAAACCCCCTTGAGCATTCCGATATTGCCCATTTCTTCCCTCTTATTCTTGCATTAGATTTTGCTACTATATTAGCTAGCTCCTATTTCTGATGCATAGCCTGTTTTTGATAAACTGCTACTATACCTGCAATCATATCAACTGCTTAGTATAGGTTGATCAATGAATCCCCAGTGACCCCTTAGTCCCAGCTGCCCCTGCTTCTTCATCGACGACTCGACGACCCGAAGACTCGAAGACTCGGTCAACCGACCGATGAGCCAGGCCCCTCACATCACCGCACACCCCTTAGTTGTACGACTCTGCAGAGCTACTATCGAGTACCGAGGGTGACACCTCGTGAAGTACTCATGATGCTAACTCTGTAGTGTAGCTAGTTGGTCGTGGTTATCGAGGGTGATTCCTCCTTCACCACTCCCGACGATGACTCTGTCATGCAACCCCTCAAGTGTGGGACCCTCGAGGGTGATTCCTCTAAGTCCACCTTGACGGTTTCATCGAGCGGGGCCCTTTGAGGGTGATTCCTCAGGTTCTGTCTTGATGTGTTATACACACAGTTACTATGACCTGGTTACAGAAACATGTTGGTGATGGGTCGGCCCTGAGGGGTACCCACGGTTTGATGTTGATGAGGCATGGACGGGCAGGAGAGGCCCTTGCCACACATCCTCGAGACGGGGCGACGGGACCACACTTCATGGGTAGTGCTTGCGCCGCATTAATAAAATGCTAATGGGTTGGGTATTTGATCTGAGTTGGGTCGTTGGCCTTTTTACGCACCAAACCATCGCGTGGGAGAAGTTATGGGTACTCAGCATCGTTGTATCAGCCGAAGCTCTTCGGACGTCAGCAATGGAGCGGCGCGCGCCCGAGTGGCCTGGACGGTGCAGCTCTTGGACTAAAGTGTACTAGGGCTGACCTCGGCCGCCCACGCATCGTGCAGGAGCGCGTAGGGCAAGTGGGCCCACGACCCTTGTGTGCTTAGGATTTAGACCGGCGGGCTGGCCTCTCTGTTGAGCCTAGGTGGGGCGACGACGTGCTGATATCCCGAGGCCGGGCATGACCCAGGAAAGTGTGTCCGGCCGGAGGTGATCAGGCGTGTTGGAAATGCGGTGCACCCCTGCAGGGATGAATTATCTATTCGAATAGCCGTGTCCACGGTAACAGGACGACTTGGAGTTATACTTTGACCTTCTACAACTATAACTGTGACTTAAATTTGAAATGAATGTTTGGCTCCGAGATTGCTTCCTCGCAGGGAGTCGAGGAAGAATCTCTGGGTGTGGTTACTTAATAAAATTGCTACAATAATATGACTATATATGCGATACCAGTCTACTCTCTTCTAATGCTGCAAGATGCTGAAGATGCTAGTCTTCGATAGGACTAGGCCTTCCCCCTATTCTTGCTTTCTGCAGTCAGCCCAGACATAACCCCATTCCTTGATACCGTTGCATACTTAGCATAGTTCTGATGTCAGTCTTGCGAGTACTTTGGATGAGTACTCACCGCTGCTTTGCTTTCTCTTTCCCCCTCGATACGATTACCGCGTTCAGACGATGGAGCCCAGGAGATGGAGTACGCCAGAGACGACTACTACACCACCGCAGGAGCCTACTACTACGTGGAGAGTGCCGACGCTCAGGGGTAGTTAGGTTGGCTCCCAGGCAGGAGGCCTCGCCTCTTTCGATCCGCTGCTTATGTTTGTGCTAGCCTTCTTAAGGCAAAACTTGTTTAAGTTATGTCTGTACTTAGATATTATTTGCTTCCGTTGACTCGTGCTTGTCGAGCTTTGTATTCGAGCCCTCGAGGCCCCTGGCTTGTAATATGAATCTGTATGACTTTAATTTGTGTCTAGTGTTGTGTTGTGATATCAATCAGTGAGTCCCTAATCTTGGTCGTACGCATTGCGTGTTTGATTAGCGTACGGTCGAAATCGGGGGCGTCACGAGTTGGTATCAGAGCCGATTGCCTGTAGGTAGCCCCCCTTTCCAACTCCTTAGCCGAAGTTGAGTCTAGTCATTGAAAAACTTTTACTAACATAGTTGTGTGGCTTACGGGCCCACTTCTCAATCGGGTGGTATTAGGATCTTTTATTCCTCGTCTATACTCTGGGTTCTGATCTCTCTTCTCTTTCGGGTTAAAGATTTTATTAACTCTAACTCTAGGTTCTTGTAACTTCTTCCTCCCGGAGAGCTCCTCCTTCCAGACGATGGCTTGATTCTATCGTTGTCCCCGACGTTGATGTAGCATATCGCTATGCCTCGTTGTTGTATCCCTCTACCGCGAGCCTGCGTGCCGCTTAGTTATCTAGGTTAATTTCATGCCGGACCTATCGTCTATTTTGTAACGAACTTATGGTTTGTAATAGACCTATGTACGGATCTGTATGCTGGATTTGAACTACTATGTCGTATCTATTGCACTTTCTTCTTAGTGCAATTTACTTCATGAATGGTTCTTTGTCCTTGCAATTACCCAGTGCTAAACTACCACTGTAAAAAAATTGACAGAATGGTTAGGCCAGCTGGGCGTGGTCGTGATGCGCCTGAACCACCTCCACCACCGGAATACATGGCTGGTATGATGCAACAGTTTGAACTGAATCGCCAGTTTATGCAAGGGCTTATGGACCAGTTCCCGAGGCCGAATATGAATCAGCAACCAGCCCCAATGACTCTGCAAGACTTCATGCGTCTCAACCCTGCGATCTATCGCAGCTCAACTCAGCCGCTTGACGCAGATGACTGGCTCCGTGACATCACTTATGAGCTGGAGTCTTCAGGCGCCCCAGTGGCTAACTATGTCACCTTTGCCTCGTACTTTCTGAAGGGTCCCGCTGCTCAATGGTGGGACAGCCACAGGCGCTCACAGCCTGTTGGAACAATCATCACCTGGCCGGAGTTCCAAGCTGCGTTCCGTGCTCGTCACATTCCTCAGGGACTGATGGATAAGAAGAAGCGTGAATTCTGCAACCTAGTCTAGGGCAACAAGACTGTGGATGCTTATCAGCGGGAATTTCTGGACTTGTCTCGCTATGCTGAAGAAGACGTTGCAACTGATGCTCGTAGGCAGGAGAAGTTCCGTGAAGGCCTCCACCCTGATATCAAACTGACACTCCTTGTTCAAGACTTCGATAACTTTGCCACCTTGGTGAACAAGTCTATTCTAGTGGAAACAGGTCTGCAGGACTACAAGGACAGCAGCAAGCGCAACCGTGACATGGGCTCATCTTCGGGCTGAGGAACTCAAAAGTGCAAGATCTGGATCCCCCACAACATGTACCATGCAACGCCTCCTGCCCCGAGGCCGTCCTATGCTGCACCTCGTCTGCCTCCATCCCCACCTAGGCAGCCGAGGCTCCTAGCTCCGCCACCACGAGCTCCTGTTCCCACTTCTCATCCTGAGGATGGGCTATGCTTCAAGTGTGGTCGTCCAGGACACCGTGCTGGAGAATGCAGGCAGAATCAAAAGCAACTTGCACTGCCTTCCAACCAGCCCCGCAACAACAATGTCGGGCCTGCTCAGGGTCGTGCTCAGGCTAACAATATTGATCTGAATGAAGTTCAAGACCAGCCTGCTACTGTGATGGGTACTCTTCTCATCAACTCAGTACCAGCTTCTGTATTGTTTGATACAGGAGCATCGCATTCTTTTATGTCTGAAGATTTCGCATACATGCATGATATTAAGTGTGAAGAGATGAACGTCCCAATAGTGGTAAACACCCCCGCAGGCCAATGTCAGACTTCCATTATTAGCCACAATGTTCCCATTGAAATTGAAGGGCTGGAATTCCATGCCTCCCCCATAATGCTGAAGTCTTCCAATATCGATCTCATTCTCGGAATGGATTGGTTGAAAGCACATACCGCTTCTATTGTTTGTGACACCAAAACCGTCCACCTCCTACACCCTTCGAATGAGATTGTAAGCTATCATGCTCATCTTGTCCGGAATGCTGAAGCCCGACTATATGCCTTGAATGCGTTAAATGAGTCACCTCTTGAAGGGATTGAAAACATTCCAGTTGTTCGGGATTTCCAAGATGTTTTTCCGGAAGAACTTCTAGGGACCCCCCCCCCCTGCCAGAGTTGTTGAGTTTGTCATCGACTTGGTACCTGGTACCACTCCTATAGCCAGGCATCCGTATAAGATGCTACCACATGAACTCCTTGAACTTAAGCAAGAAATTGACAATTCGCTTCGTCTAGGTTTCATCCGTCCAAGTTCCTCTGCTTGGGGAGCACCTTCTCTCTTTGTCAAGAAGAAAGATGGTACGAATCGATTGGTCCAAGATTACCGTCCCATCAACCAAGCAACGATTCAGAACAAATACCCGCTGCCTCGGATCAACGATCTATATGATCAACTTGCTGGATCATCAGTGTTTTCGAAACTCGACTTGAGGTTGGGTTACCATCAGATCCGGGTAAGTGAAGAGGATATTCCGAAGACTGCATTCGTTACTCGTTACGGTTCATACGAGTACACCGTCATGTCCTTTGGCTTAACCAATGCCCCAGCAACCTTCTCTCGGTTGATGAATTATATCTTCATGGACTACCTCGATAAATTCGTTGTGGTTTATCTGGATGATATCCTGGTTTTCTCCAAGAATAAAGAAGAGCATGCTGAACATCTTCGTCTTATACTGGAGAGGCTTCGAGAACATCAACTTTATGCAAAGTATTCAAAGTGTGAGTTCTGGATGGACGAAGTAACCTACCTTGGTCATGTGATCTCCAAGGATGGTATTGCGGTCAACCCTGAATGAGTTCAGGCTATTCTTGACTAGACTCCCCCGAAGAATGTCAAGCAAGTCAGAAGTTTTCTCGGACTCGCCAGCTATTGCCGTCGATTCGTCGAGAACTTCTCCAAGATTGCAAAGCCCTTAACCAATTTGCTTCACAAAGGTGTTAAATATGAGTGGACAGAAAACTGTCGGGAGAGCTTCCAAACACTTAAAGACAAACTGACGTCTGCTCCAGTGCTTGCTCCTCCGGATACTCATAAGGACTTCATCATCTATTGTGATGCTTCACGTCAAGGCATGGGCTGTGTCCTAATGCAAGAGCGCAGAGTGGTTGCTTATGCTTCTCGTCAATTGCGCCCTCATGAAGAGAACTACCCAGTTCATGACCTTGAACTTGCTGCAGTAATTCATGCTCTGAAAGAGTGGCGGCAGTACCTTGTTGGTAATCGTTGCGAGATCTACACGGATCACCAAAGTCTGAAGTACTTGTTTACTCAGCCAGATCTGAATCTCCGTCAACAAAGATGGATGGAACGAATAGCAGACTACAATGTGGGTATTTCTTATACACCTGGCAAGGCTAATGTAATGGCTGATGCTTTGAGCCGCAAGTCATACTGCAATCACCTTCAGGTTCACAAGGTTCACCCCCTTCTTCAAGAAGAATTCCGCAAGCTGAACCTCCATATTGTTCCTCAGGGTTATCTCGCTCCCCCTCCTGAGGAGTCCTACAGAATGAACCTCCACGTTGTTTCCCAGGGTTCTCTTAATACCCTGGTTGCTAAACCAGATCTTGTGGACGTCATCAAGTGGATCCAGAAGTGTGACAATGAAGTTGAGAGGATTAAACTCTATCTCGCAGATGGAAAGCCCTCATCCTTCACTATTGCTGAGGATGGCGCCTTGTACTTCAAAGGCCGCCTAGTGGTACCGAGTAAGGAGAAAAACAATGATGTGACTCAGGAGGTCATGAAGGAAGCACATGACACTCCGCTGTCTGTTCATCCTGGTAGTACCAAGGTGTACCAAGACATTCGTCAAAGATTCTGGTGGTCTAACATGAAGCAAGACATTGCTTGCTATGTTGCTGAATGTGATGTTTGCCGTCGTATCAAAGCAGAACATCAAAGGCCTACCGGAACTCTGCAACCTATTACGGTTCCTGAATGGAAATGGGACCATGTTGAAATGGACTTCGTCACTGGTTTTCCCAAATCCCAGAAAGGTAATGATGCTATTCTTGTCGTCATTGACCGACTTTCCAAAGTTGCACATTTTCTTGCCGTCAAAGAAACGATCACTTCTAGTCAGCTGGCAGCTCTTTACATGTCCAGAGTTGTTTCACTCCACGGTATTCTATTGGTGATTAGTTCAGACCGTGGCAGTTTATTCACTATGTCATTTCCTGCGGCAAGAAATGGGAGGAATCTCTCCCGTATGCCGAGTTCTCCTACAACAACAACTATCAAGCTAGTCTGAAGATGGCTCCCTTTGAAGTATTATATGGACGTAAGTGTCGGACTCCTTTGAATTGGTCAGAAACTGGGGAACGTACACTTATTGGTCCGGATATTATCCAACATGCCGAAGACCAGTCCGCATTATTCATGCAAATCTGATGGCTGCTCAGTCTCATCAGAAGAGTCAGTATGACCGTCATCACAAAGATATGGTCTATCAACCTGGCGAAAAGGCTTATCACGCCAATGAGAGGTACACATCGTTTTGGAATCAAGGGCAAGCTGGCTCCTTGATATATTGGTCCTTTCAGTGTTCTCGAAAGGCGTGGTAAAGTGGCATATCAACTGGAACTACCGCCAAACCTTTCTCAGGTTCACGATGTGTTCCATGTGTCGCAACTTCATCGCTGCTTCAAGGATCCTATCCGAGCTGTGGATCATGATATGCTTGAGCTGCAACAAGACCTCTCTTACAAAGAGCAACCAGACCGCATTCTTGATGAAACTGAACGTCAGACTCGTCAGAAGGTTACCAAGTTCTTCAAAGTGCAGTGGGCAAATCATTCTGAAGATGAAGCCACTTGGGAACGCGAAGATCATCTTCGTGCAGAATACCCCGGGCTCTTTCCTTCTACTTCTTAATTCTCAGGACGAGAATTCTTTTTAGTAGGGGAGAATTGTGACACCCTGGATTTTGGCTACAGTGATCATTGTAATTAAGCACAGTGATGACCATGATCAGTGCCTAATCATTTTTCTAAACAAGATATGATCAAGTTGAAAATTCATATCTCATTTCAAATTCCATTAAAAAGGGCATTGAATTTTATGGTGATAAAATAAGTTGGCAAACAGCAAAGGAAAAATGTTGCACACTTGTGATAAATCACAAAACAATTGGTGTTAAGGAGGACATCATCACCAAACATATGGTGTGGACCCCACCTTCAATAACATCACAAACTGCAATTTAATGTGCTATTAAATTCAACTGGAAATTGCAAACAGATTCTAAAAATCCCCAAAGTGTGTGTGGCCATGCAAAATAGTGCAACATGTTTATTGGACCAAGTCACACATTTTTACTAAAGGAAATTAATACTAAAAAGGAATAAAACAAAAGCTGTAAAATAAATCAGAAAAAGAAAAAGGAAAATGGGGAGGGGGCACTGTGCCCCTAGGCTTTAGTGAGCTACAGGCAGCCCAGCCCACCTAACCCCCCTTCCCCTACCTCCTGCTCACCAGGGAGGACGTGGACGCGGCGATGCGCTCCACTGGCCGTCCCCGTCGCTCTGGCGCCCATCCGGCGGCCCCTCGCCGTCTAAAGGCGCCCCGCGGCGCCCTCGAACCCTAGCCGCCTCCCCATTCGCACCCCCTACCGGATCTCCTCCTGCCCTCCCGATCCCGAGCGCCGCCGTTGCCATGGCCGCCGGCTAGCCGCGGCCACCGGGCCCCATCCGCCTCGCCGTCGTGTCCCCCAGCTCTGCCGCCGTCCGTTGCTTCGACCCCGTCCACAGGAGCAAGACCGGAGCCCCTGCACCGCCATCCCCGCGCCTTCTTCCTCCTCGGGCCGCCGTCGTTCGCCGTCGTCGATTCGCCCCACCGAGCCCCCCTCGAGCCCACCTTGCGCAACTACAGGGCTCGGTGAGCTCCCCGCTCTTCCTCCTCCCCCTCTCGCGAGCCCCCCCGACCGCGTAGCCCCTGCCGCCGTGACCGACCTCGAGCTCCGCTCGGGCTCGCCGCCGGCGAGGCCCTGGTGGCCAAACCGCCCCGGGCTCCTGCTCGTTGCCTCCACCACGTCGCGTAGGCCCCTCTGGCACCGCTAGATTGCTCGCGTGCGTGCTACTGCGCCGTCGCCGTAGTTGCCGAACGCCGGCCGCCGCCGTGAGCTCGTTTCTGGAGAGCTCCGACCACCCCCGCCCCCCTCGACGGTCGGGACGGGATCGCGCTCGCGCTAGCCCTCGAACGAGCCCCTCCGCGCTCGAATTGGCCCTCTGTGGCCAAATCCCGTCGACGACCGAGCCGCGCCGCCGCGTTTTTGGTCGCCGGCGTCGAACCGCCGGCCACCGCCGACGTGGCCAGGCTGGGGCCACCCCTAGGCTCACCGACCTGTGGTCCCGGGCCCCCTGTTGACTAGTTGACTCTGGTCAACTGGCTAACTGGGCAGTGCCCAGCCACTGCCATGTGGGTCCAGCCGCCCCTGGGCCACTAACATGTGGGCCCAGGTTTAATTAACCCCTAATGACATGTTTAACTAATTTAATTAATTAGTTCAACTTAATTAGCCACTGACATGTGGGTCCTCCTGTTTATTTAAATCTGTTTAGTTTAATTAAAACACTGCTTTTGCCCACTGTCTATGACAGGTGGGGCCCAGCTGTCAGGTTTGACCTGAGTCAGCTGGGTTGACTGCTGACATCATACTGATGTCATGATGACGTCATAAATGCCTTTTCAAATTAATTTAATTCTGTGAATTTCAGAAAATGATTAAAACCTTAAAAATTAATAGAAAATAATCCGTAGCTCAGATGAAAAAGTTTTATACGTGAAAGTTGATCAGATAAATCCCACGAATCCGAATACGCTGTCCGTTCATCTGTCACGTGCTCCTAGCATGATGAACATGGGCATTTAGCATTAGGATCATCTGTCCGGTAATAGCCAGAGACCCGAGAAATATCGCCAGATATTCTTCCGACCCGTCTGCGACGTATAATACTGCGTTAGTGCATGCCTAACTCTGCATATTGCCATGTCATGCATCGTGTTGCATATGTGCTTCATATTTATTGTTTCT
Organism: Elymus sibiricus; assembly: GCA_039707655.1. Lineage (NCBI taxonomy): Eukaryota > Viridiplantae > Streptophyta > Magnoliopsida > Poales > Poaceae > Elymus > Elymus sibiricus. The sequence continues at coordinate 56,230,160 of CM077667.1, forward strand.
TCCCCCCTCTTCTCTCCGGTAGACCCCGAGACTGACGGTGCTGCCGGGTACGACTACACCGTTCACGACCAGGCCTTTGCCGCAGAGCAGCAAGGCAAGCAAACCCCCTTGAGCATTCCGATATCGCCCATTTCTTCCCTCTTATTCTTGCATTAGATTTTGCTACTGTATTAGCTAGCTCCTATTTCTGATGCATAGCCTGTTTTTGATAAACTGCTACTATACCTGCAATCATATCAACTGCTTAGTATAGGTTGATCAATGACTCCCCAGTGACCCCTTAGTCCCAGTTGCCCCTGCTTCTTCATCAACGACTCGACGACCCGAAGACTCGAAGACTCGGTCAACCGACGGACGAGCCAGGCCCCTCACATCACCGCACACCCCTTAGTTGTACGACTCTGCAGAGCTACTATCGAGTACCGAGGGTGACACCTCGTGAAGTACTCATGATGCTAACTCTGTAGTGTAGCTAGTCGGTCATGGTTATCGAGGGTGATTCCTCCTTCACCACTCCCGACGATGACTCTGTCGTGCAACCCCTCAAGTGTGGGACCCTCGAGGGTGATTCCTCTAAGTCCACCTTGACGGTTTCATCGAGTGGGGCCCTTTGAGGGTGATTCCTCAGGTTCTGTCTTGATGTGTTATACACACAGTTACTATGACCTGGTTATAGAAACATGTTGGTGATGGGTCAGCCCTAAGGGGTACCCACGGTTTGATGTTGATGAGGCGTGGACGGGCAGGAGAGGCCCTTGCCACACATCCTCGAGACGGGGCGACGGGACCGCACTTCATGGGTCGCGCTTGCCCCGCATTAATACAATGCTAATGGGTTGGGTATTTGATCTGAGTTGGGTCGTTGGCCTTTTTACGCACCAAACCATCGCGTGGGAGAAGTTATGGGTACTCAGCGTCGTTGTATCAGCCGAAGCTCTTCGGACGTCAGCAATGGAGCGGCGCGCGCCCGAGTGGCCTGGACGGTGCAACTCTTGGACTAGATGTTGGAAATATGCCCTAGAGGCAATAATAAAATGGTTATTATTATATTTCCTTGTTCATGATAATTGTCTATTGTTCATGCTATAATTGTATTAACCGGAAACCGTAATACATGTGTGAATACATAGACCACACCATGTCCCTAGTGAGCCTCTAGTTGACTAGCTCGTTGATCAATAGATGGTCATGGTTTCCTGACCTTGGACATTGGATGTCGTTGATAACGGGATCACATCATTAGGAGAATGATGTGATGGACAAGACCCAATCCTAAGCATAGCACAAGATCGTGTAGTTCGTCTGCTAGAGATTTTCAAATGTCAAGTATCATTTCCTTAGACCATGAGATTGTGCAACTCCCGGATACCATAGGAATGGTTTGGGTGTATCAAACGTCACAACGTAACTGGGTGACTATAAAGGTGCACTACAGGTATCTCCGAAAGTGTCTGTTGGGTTGGCACGAATCGAGACTAGGATTTGTCACTCCGTGTGACGGAGAGGTAGCACTAGTAGAAAACAGGGCTTTGGTCCAGGCCTGAAATCCCATTAATCCCGGTTCACTCACGAACCGGGACCAATGGGGGGATTGGTCCCGGTTCGTGAGGCTAGGGCGCCGGCCGGGCCTCGTGGGCCATTGGTCCCGGTTCGTCTGTCCCCTTTGGTTCCGGTTCCAGCCACGAACCGGGACCAATGGGCCTCGCTCCTGGCCCACAACCATTGGTCCCGGTTTGTGGCTGGAACCGGGACCAAATGATGTCCTTTAGTCCCGGTTCCAGCCACAAACCGGGACCAATGGTCGGCCTATATATACCCCCTGCCCGCGAGCAGAGCAGTGCACACTGCTCTGTTTTTTTGGCCGGCCGTTGGGAGAGCTTTGTGGTGCTCTAGCTCTCCTCCTATGCACATGAGGTGTTCGATGAAATGCCCGAGCCACACTTAAGCTTTCTCCTCTCGAAGCTCCTTGTCCAAGCTCCATTTTCCTCAAGATTTGTCTAGGTTTGGCGGTCCGTCCTGTCCGGTCCCCGTCCTCACCGTCGTCGATCGCCCACGCCCATCTCGGCGCCGGCACCACCGTGGTTAGCCTCTTCTTCTTATCTTCTTTCTAAAAGAAAAAAGTTCTTACTTGTATGATTTAGATAGATACTTGTGTAATTTTATTACTTTTATTATTGTTTGTTATTATATAGTGTGATGGTTTTGGTATCCGCCTCCGTCGGCCCTCGTCCTGTCTATGATTCGGATGTGGTATATATTATCTTTTATAACTATTTGTTTTATTTAGTGTTTATGACAATTATGCCGACCAACGTGACATAGATTTTTTAATCTAGGAGGTATGTGAACCGGAAATTCCAACCGACATAGAAATTCTTGTCGAGAAGTTAAATTTGGTTGAAAAAGAAAACAATTACTTGAAAGAAAAATTACAAAGAGTTGAAGAGGAGAAGATGAAGTTGGAGTTGCATGTTGCCGATGTCCTCGACGATCACAAGATCAAGATGGATGCAATGCGCTTGAAGATTAGAAAGATTAGAAAATATGCCATTCATACCGAGGCTTGGTATCATTATGCCGTTGGATCAATTGGTACCTTAGTTGCGGTTATGATCGCATTTGTTGTTGCATTTAAATTTATATAGTTTCAATGTATGTTTTAATTAGATACTCTAGAGAGCTATATGTTGTTCAATAATGAGAACTATGTATGAACGTTATGTATTTATTTTGTTCACTACTGTACTTTGGCTTTAATGTGATGATGAATTTCTATTAATTTGGTTTTTAATACACTTTATTATATAACGCACGCAGATGAACCGGCAATGGATGTACGGTGACCGACGCACCTCCGAGTATATTAAGGGACTGCATAATTTTCTCGAAGCGGCTGAGGCAAACAAGCAGAATGGTTTTATGCATTGTCCATGTACTATTTGTGAGAATACGAAGGCTTTCTCCAACTCTAAAACCCTTCACTTCCACCTGCTTGAGAAGGGTTTTATGCCACACTATAACACTACTAGAAAAAACCCTGTTAGTGGCGCACCTATTTTGGCTATTAATGGCGCTCTATACGTGCGCCACTATTAACACGCCACTAGTAATAAATAGTAATGGCGCACCTCTGGTGCGCCATTACTATTCCAAATACTAGTGGCGCACCATGTGGTGCGCCATTACTATTGCTACAGGTGCGCCACTACTATTGCTACAGGTGCGCCACTACTATTGCTACAGGTGCGCCACTACTAACCCTTAGGTGCTCCACTGGTATTCCGTCCAGGTGCGCCACTAATAGCCTTATAGGTGCGCCACTAGTAATAAAGGAAGGTGCACCACTAATAAGGGCTAAAATGCGCCACTAGTAATGTATTTGGAAAACAAAAAAAATACAAATTTACAGAAAACAACCTATAAACATAATTTGTTCGAATCAACAAGTCACACAATCAATATATATATATATATATATTTTTTTTTCATCCATACATACAAATTCATACATTTAATAAACATAATTTGTTCGAATCAACAAGTCACACAATCAAAATACACACACCGCTACTAGTAGTCAATGGCATCAAGTAATGACATGTTACATCAGCATTCTCATGATTTACAAAGAGAGAGAGAGAAGCAGGTTCGAGGGGAGAAGAGAGCAACATCAGTTGTTTGAGGAAATCTGCAAAAGAAACAAATGACCAGATGATGATTAAATTAAATGAATGTTTAAAAACACTCCAGGTAGCTGGTACTGCACAAGATGATTGCATTTGCATAGATGATGGAAACTGAGAAATTGGCAAGCTACACTAAATGAACAAGCTACACTAAAATTAGTTGCTAGATGTACAATCTACACTAAATGAAAAATTTACTAATGAAGTAGATGTGCTACTGTATATAAAGAGCAAGATACTTGTGCGTGTATATTTCTAGACATTGGCAAGATACTTGAAACTACCAAGCAACCAGGACATGCCAAGCTAATTTTGCAAAACTGAAAAACTAGAGTACTTAAAACTATGGAAAATCATGCTCAACTTGAAACTTGAAGTTCAGAAGTTTTTAACTAGAGAAAACTGAGGAAACTAAAACAACTCAAATCCGTTGAGATGTCTATCTGTGTGACTCGGTGGATTAATATGTTAAACTAAATGGGTTGTCGTGTGACAGATTTTGTGCACATAGTAGAAGGGGTCTGGTGATGAGAAGACTTGTGAAACCATTTAGAAGTGGGGTCATTAACAAATCAAGAACTCACCAAGGAGTAGTTGTCCTCCCCTCGCGACCGATCGATATAAGCACTCCACTGGCGATCTTCCAACACTGGATACTTGTAGCATATTTCAGTGCATTTACCTATGCCTGGGGATTTTACAGTGTGAGTTAGCTTGCACATTGACAGGGTGTACAAATTAAAAGATGACAATATGCTATTTAATAGTCACCCAAGAACACAACAATCTGCTATCTTACAGTTACCCACAATAAAAAATTTGCATATGCAAGTAATGAAGATGACCTTACTGCAAGAAAAATCCGAGGAATTCCATTTTATGCATACAATTCCTTGAACGAAAATTATTCATGTTAGCCCATGCCCCTCTTTATTTTTGCAAACCATGTGCGTGCAGTGAGCTGAACTTATTAGCAGGCTGATTCATCCAAGAAAACAGCCGATTAATTTCCTCACCAAAACAGAGGAACATAAAGTACTACTTCGTATTACTTTGATTACTTTTAGTGGAAATTGATTCCGGTGACCAATTTGTACCGCAATCGCTCCTAAGCAGCTAAATTTCTACTGCAAAAGCGACAAAGCCGGTAGATCACATCACCATATGGCAAATTCCAAGCGATCACTTGCTTTTATTCAGCTAAAATTCTACACCACAACTGAACAAAGCTAGTACTGTAGGTTTTTTGCTTGAACCAAAAAAATCGAACAACCCTGTATGCTGGGATGCTCTAGTTTTGTTCTCATTTCACAAAAGTATTGCAAGCAAACGTCCTAATATGAAGGGCATAGACAATGGTAAAGTATCATGATGTTTGGTCTACTTTGAAAGTGAAACAATTTACAAATCTTTTGTGCGTCTAAACATGTTGCCAGTTTACATTCTGAAGCCAAAATCATACTTCTCAAAATGGGTGTTGTTTGTCGCATTGACCAGATTCAAAGCTACCAGACATTACGAAGAGTTAAGAGCTCATTCTGATGTAAAGGAAAATGATTTATACATTATAACATCAAATTCAAAAAATTATCATATAAAATAAAATTAGTTGTGCTAGTTCGTAACCCTCTTTTCAGAATATCAGACTCATAATCCATGGTGATGGCAAAGTATTATAGTCACAACACAAATCCTTGCATGCCATCATAAGAACACAGACCACACAATGCTAATTTTTTTAAAAAAAAACGATTATTAGGGGCAAAATCAAAGCGTTTTGCCATGGCTCAGCGCCTATGCGTAGCTTAAAAACGCTTTCTGGCACACTGTCCAAAAAACAGCAAAGTTTGCTACATTATTGACAAGTTTCCTACACACACACATTTCTGTTAGCTTGGCTTAAGCTTAAATTGACATGTTACAACTAAACGGTGTTATGTTAGCATCTCTTAATTAACTTGGTGAGTATGCTGCTCATATTATCTTTGGCAGTTTACGGTGACACGCAAATATCTTGTTAATTTGGTTGGCGCAACAGATTCGATTTGATTCGATTCAACAAACAAACAAACCCTAGAAACTAACCAACCAACCAACCAGATCTCGCCCAACTCACATGGATGGATGGATCCGGTAGGGGGAGAGGGGCGAGCTGCAGGGGAGGGGACGGGAGGATAGATACCGACTGCCGGAGGAGGAAGCCGTCGCATCTGCCGACGAGGACGGGAGCGTGGGGGCGCAGTCGCAGGCGAGGAGCTCGACGCCGGAGGCCACGGCGAAGCACAGGACGCATCCATGGGCGTGCTAGCACCGCCATAGATACATGGATCGCGCGGGATCCTGAGGCCTCGTGCGCGCAGACAATGACGGCGACGTTGGTGAGGCGCCGGATCCAGTCGTGGGGAGCAGCAGAGGAGACGACGGAGAGGCGGCGATGGCGTCGAGGTCGGCGGTCAGCGCGCAGGACTGGATGGCGGCGGCTGTGGCGAGCGCGAGGAGGCGGAGCGAGTGGCGGCGGAGCGGCGTCTTGTCGGTGGGCCGCGCGTCGGAGACGACAGAGAGGCAGCGATGGCGTCGAGCTCGGCCGCCACCATGGCCTCCGTGTCGCGGTCGGAGAGCCGGAGGAGGCAGCGGTGGGAGAGGACTAGGGCGCGCGGCGGGGGAGAGGACCAGTGGGCGGGGGGAGATCTCGGGCGGGGGAGAGGACCAGGGCGGGGGAGATCTCGCGCGGTGGGAGAGGAACTAGGGAGCGGTGGAGGGGAAAAGAAAAAGGCGGGCCGGTCGGTGCAACACGTAGCAATGGCGCACCAGGGGGTGGTGCGCCATTGCTATGTGCTGCCAAAAATGCCCACCTCCCCTGGCTTACCAATGGCGCACCTTTGCCAGGTGCGCCATTGCTACCTAAAATAGCAATGGCGCACCTGGCAAAGGTGCGCCATTGGTAAGCCTGGGGAAGGGGGTGGACCCGGGGAAAAAATAGCAATGGCGCATTGGACTAAAGGTGCGCCACTACTAAAAAAATAACAATGGCGCACCTGCTTCTGGTGCGCCACTGCTATATAGCAGTGGCGCACCACCACCATGGTGCGCCACTAATAGGGATATTGTCTATAGCCATTTTTCTAGTAGTGTAATGTTTGGACCAAGCACGGAGAAAGAGGGGTTATGATGGTAGACAACGAAGAAGAAGAGGATGATGACAACTACCCGCCCCCTGAATACAGTGATGCTGCAATGGGGGAAGCTGAAGATCAAGAGGAACCAGACGATGTGCCCGATGATGATCTTCACCGGGTCATTGTTGATGCACAGAGAGAATGCGAAAGTGAAAGGGAGAAGTTGAAGTTCGATCGCATGTTAGAGGATCACAAAAAAGGGTTGTACCCAAATTGCGAAGATGACAACAGAAAGCTCGGTACCACACTGGAATTGCTGCAATGGAAGGCAGAGAATGGTTTATCTGACAAGGGATTTAGTTCGCTACTAAAAATAATGAAGAAGAAGCTTCCAAAGGATAACGAATTGCCCGGCAGTACGTACGAAGCAAAGAAGGTTCTATGCCCTCTAGGATTGGAGGTGCAGAAGATACATGCATGCCCTAATGACTGCATCCTCTACCGCAGTGCGTACGAGGATTTGAACGCATGCCCGGTATGCGGTGCATTGCGGTATAAGACCCTGGTGATGTTGAGGGCCAGCGCACCGGGAAGAGGGTTCCTGCCAAGGTGATGTGGTATGCTCCTATAATACCACGGTTGAAACGTCTGTTCAGAAAGAAAAAGCATGCCGAGTTGATAATAAATGTTATTGATTATCTCCCTGTTCATAATTATGTTTATGTTCCATGCTATAAATGCTATGGTTCTCGAGTCTACAATAACCACGAGGCTCGAAGGAAGACTCATATGCACGTGTGGAATAATAAACGGTAAAATGTATTCCTAGTCTGGCCTCTAAGACTGGCTCAAGTATTGCATGATGATCCTGTTTTCCTGATCATGGGCATGGCTATGCCGGCAATTTTGTGGGCACAATGTTAGAAGAACATTTGTGTTGAATTGACCCGAATTGATGTTATGCTGTGAGATACATTCGTCACAAGTTAATGGTTAATAACACAGAGATGGTTAACGTTTGCAGGATTCCTTAGACCATGAGAGTATCGAGTTTCTTCATGCTTGCTTCATGAACTTTGGCGTTTGTTAAACGTCATCTGTAAATGGGTGGCTATTATGGCTGCTTACGGGTTCATGGAAAAGTATGTCAAGTAACTCGATAGCTCAAGATTGGGATTTGCTCCTCCGACGATGGAGAGATATCTCTGGGCCCTCTCGGTGTTACGGTATCCATCATCGTCTGGCCAGACACTTTGTGATTTGATCACGGGGATGCCGGAACACGGGAACGAGAAAAGAGAACAATACCGGTAACGAGGTAACTGGCATAGTGGACAAGTTGTTGATCCACGGGGATGCCAACATGTCTCACCTCGGGTATTTGTAACATATCGCGAAGCAACAGGAATAGCACACGGCAACTGGAGGTTCACTCGAATATTCGTTCGTGTGGGTATAGGGGTCAATATGGGTGTCCACGGCTCCGATGTTGATCATTGATCGGAAGGGGTTCCGGGACATGTCTATGCTTCACCGAACCTATAGGGTCACACGCTTAAGGGTCATCTATCTGTTGAATACTAGACAGGGAGTCTGAGAGAAAATCACCGAAAAAGTTTCGGACACCGGAAAAGTTTCGGACAGCGGAAAAGTTCCGCAGAGAGAACACCGGAACAGTTTCGGTAAAACTGAAAAGTTGTTTCAGGGGATACCATTAAGTCAAATTGGTTTCGGCACATGCCTGATAATTCTTGGAGGGTGCCAGAATCATTCTGGAAACTTCTGGGAATTTTCCGGAAGAAAAACCGGAAATTTTCTAGAGCTGCCGGAACCGCTTCGGATGCTTTTCGCAGATGAAAATCACTAATCCGGAATTGTTCCGGATCGCATTGAAAATTATTTTAGTGGGTACTGGAAATGTTCTAAGCCCACATAAATATTTTCAGTTCGACCGGACGCTGAAAAATGTCGTCGTGAATAGTGAAAGTGCTTTTTGGGATATTTATGGAAAAGTCACCTTTTGGGATATTTTCCGAAAAGGTTTCTAGAAGACTTGGGGGCTAAGAAACCCTACCCCTTGGATTTCCTATAAATAGAGGTGGAGGGGCTACCTCCACACTGACTCCTTGTCACATACAAGTGCCATGACATTTCTGGCTTCTCTGTCCCTCCCAGCGAAATAGTTTCGTAGAGCCGAAAGGCTGTCTGGGTTCCGGTGGGAACTAGTTCTGGACGGCGAAGCCCTACCGGATAGATGACACCGTATGTGTGCAACTCTGTAGAGAGATCGTAGTTTCGGTCTTAGTTCGAGAGTGCCTCCCGAAGGGCTGTCCGAGTTACTGTCCGTGTTTCGGGGGTCCTCCCGAAGGGCTGTCCGAGTGACCCGCCCGAAGGGCTGTCAGTGAGGCCTCCCGGAGGGCTGTCCGAGGATCCGTCCGGTGGGACTATCCGAAGGACTGTCCAGAGGCCTCCCGGAGGGCTGTCCGAGGATCCGTCCGGTGGGACTATCCGAAGGACTGTCCAGAGGCCTCCCGGAGGGCTGTCCGAGGATCCGTCCAGTGGGACTATCCGAGGGACTGTCTTGAGGCCTCCCGAAGGGCTGCCCGAAGATCCGTCCGGTGGTACTATCCGAGGGACTGTCCTGAGGCCTCCCGAAGGGCTGCCCGAAGATCCGTCCGGTGAGCTAACGAGGGAGTACATCCTCGCGGTTGGGAGGTTGTAAAATCCTAGCTGCGGGGATCTGCACCGCCGATCGTCATCGACTCTACTTCCGCTGCGCTACGAGTCGGTAACGAAAAAGATCAAACCTTGTATCCAGTCTCCATAGTGATCCTGGGCTGGTACGTAGGTCGGAATTTTTTTTTTTTCTGCTGCGTTACCCTACAGTGGCATCAAGAGCCGTGCTATGCGTAGATGCAGGTTGCGATCTAGAATACATAGAGATGTATGGGTGTTGCACAATATAATTAGGTAGTAGATGAGATCTATTGCTATAAATTATTTGTGCGGGTAACAGATGAAATCTGTTACCCGATGTTCTTGTTGCTTCCCCTGAATTTGCGTAGTCCTGATCTTGACGGCATGGTGGAATCTCACAAAGTTCTGGCAATCCGCGATCCTTTCATGCTGCTCCTGAGTATGCTGATTGACAGATCAACGAAGTGCTAACAGTTCTTTGGGTTCCACCATAGTTAAAGAAAGATGGATGTTTCGCAGACGAAAGGGCAATGCAGATATGATCTGCACGGGGGTCACGCGTATGACGAAGCTTAGTATGGGGCTCGAGATTTTATTATCTCGTGTTTCATACACCCAGGAAAGTTAATCTAGCAACTTGAATTATCATACTTGATGATGGACGTTGGTAGCTTCGGTTTGTTTCGAAACCTTAGAAGCCACGAAAAATAAAATTTTGCATGAACCGATTAGAGGCGTCTAACTTGGTTTTGCAGGATAGTTTGCATGTGCATATGATGTGGTATAGCAGTGCTCATAATAATTTGATTATGTATGAGATGACTATATGATGTAATTTGATTAACATGACCTGCGTGTCATGATTCGGCATGATGGCTGGAGCCATATGATTGTCACTTTAATGACCTGCGTGTCAACCTTAAGTAATGCACTTATTTTATTTGCTATAGAGATAGCAATATTATCTGGTGCATCGACAAGGTGGTGGCAATCTTCGCGAAGGTGAACACCGATGCGAATGCCGGAGACGAAGAAATGAAAGACTTCTCCGTCAGAAAGGGCTATACCATATCATGCTATTATGAATTGCCAGAGATGTTTATCCCTTATGATGCACCCTTTTTGATTGCGCGGTAGTCTCTTTTTATTAGGGTGATCTCTCACTTAAAATATCAAGTAGTTAGTGTTCTCCCAAGTGTAGCACCGTCACGGCACCTATCTCTTCGGGGCATCACATGATCTCCATGGGTGCGAACGATTAGAGAAGTGTGAGGCGGGTGAGTTGAGACCTCGCAGCGAGATCACTTGGTTGTCTTGACGTTCAGGCAGGACAGTCCTAAGCTCGGAACACACGCATCGAAAGATGAACAAGAATCACATAGAGATGTGATCGGCAAGTTTGCCTACCGATTGAAGTTCGCGCCATTTGAGTTCATCTCGAACCGTGGCGTTGAATTGAAATGTGGATATTGTATCACTCACAATCAATTATGAGAGATATTGATTTGAGTGGGAGCGCACTGTAGAATTAACTTGTTTAATTCTCAGTGCAATTAATTTTGAACATTGTCTAAATGTGGTTTGCATAATAGTTGTAGAATAATGGCTCGCGTTTCCACCTTCCCTATTAAAATTGAATAGCTATTAAATATCTGGTTAAAACTTTACGGTTGGTAACGTAATGTGAGGATTGTCCTCAAGAGTGCCGAGAAGGACTTTGTCCTATCGCATGCTTTCGGTATTCTCCCGCTAATGCTATGGATCATATGACTCTCGTCCTTCGATCCAAAAGCTAGAATTCCATTTCGGTCAAGTGCAATATGTTTGATTCCATGAAACCCGAACTTCAAAAGTTTGGGATAGCTATGTGATATTCATGGAACTGAAAATCATTTTCAGACACAAACAAAGGCTAAAAGATATTTGATATCCAAAGCAATGTTTGTTTTGCAAACTGTTAGTAAAAGTGTTTACTATGCATTTGACTAATAACAGAGGGATCCAGTAGAACGCCTGTCATATGATGAAGGTGAATAAAACAACAACTTAAAGGAAATGTCCAAAGGGTGTTAGTATGACTTACACGCCTAGGAAGTCCGGGGCTAACGCCACTCTTAAGTTGGATGCTTCTTCTGAGAGTAGAAGAAATACTAAAAGTTAAACTGTTAGAAGTATAAAGGCAAATAGAGAGAAGAGTGGAATATCCAGCTCATGTATGAAAGTCATACAAGTTATTGATGTATAGAAGGCTGGTCAAAGAAATAGTTCTTGGGAATTATGATTAAACATGTTAATCACTAATTCTTGGGTATTGTGAGTTAATCACAAAGATACCCGCTCGATTGCATTCTGTTGCAACTCGATGTAAGAACTACTATGGCCTGAAAGACTAGCCAGGAATGAGGTTAGATACACGCAGGGAACATAGTAAATGTTACTATGCCATCCATAGGTGTATTCCCTATGTATTTACTTTCATAATTCATTTTAGAGTTTCACACTCTAGCCCTTTGCATAAGGTATCTTGCAAGAAGGTTGTTCATAAGAGAACTTTTGATGTTCGGTGTTATGAATAACATAAGGGCCATACTTTCATTATGAATGAGACGTATGTTATGAATATTGATAATAATACATAACCTCTGTGTTTACTTTCATAATTCATTTTAGAGTTTCATACACTCTAGCCCATTGCACAATGTTTGTTGCAAAAGAGTTGTTCATAAAAACAACAATTGTTGTTCAGTATTATGAATAACATGAAGGGACATGCTTCCATCCTAGATGGGATGTATGTTATGAATATTGATGGAAATATGATACATCCATAACACTGACGCTAAATGTCGCAAGACTAAAAGAATACCACACAAGTGTGGCACTGCATTTGGTCACATTGGAGAAACCCGCATGGAAAATTCCATTATGATGGATTTTGAAGTCGTTTGATTTTGAATCATCTGACACTTGCAACTTTCCTCTGAAAAGTGAAGTGACTGAAATACCGTTCACAGGCCATAAGGAACGAGCAAAGAACATATTGGTGATCATACATTATGATGTGTGTAGTCCAATAAATGTTGTTGCAAGTAGTGGATTTATCTATCTTCAGAAATTACTCAAGTAGATATATGGATATTTACTTGTTGAGACGTAAGTCTGGATCTTTTGAATTCATTCATAAGGTTTTCAAAAATGAAGTAGAAGTTGTTGTAACAAGAAAATTATGTTTCTACAATTCGATTGCAGAAAGGAATATTTGAGTTACAAGTTTAGCGAATGTCTGATGAGTTGTGAAAGGGGTTTCATAACTTGCACCTCCCGGAACACCACTGCAAGTGGAGAGTCCGTGTAGATGTAATCGAACCATTTATGACATGGTAAGATCAAAGATGACATAAATAAATTTGCCATTACCCCTTTTAAGGAGTAATGCTTTAGAGACTGCGGCTTTTACACTGAAAAGAGATCCATCAGGTCTGTTGAAATGACGCCATGGTATGGTACGCCCAACCATGTTATATCTTTTCTTAACATTTGGAATATGGGGCTTGTGTAAAAGGTTACAAACCTATTCCAAATCAGACAAGTGCTATTTTGTAGGTTATCCCAAGTCATTGGGTATTCCCCCACCACTATACCGAGGCAAACGATTTTGCCACAAAACGGTATGCTTTTAAAGAGAATAGTTCTTACAAAAGGTGAGTGGGAGGACAGTGCAACTCGACGAGATAACCAGTATCTTCGTCATCAGGTCAAAGGAAAGGAACCTTGGAAGTGATTCCGGAGTTTCCTACTGCGACTGATACGGAAGCCTCTACATGAGATGTATGGACTTCGGTTGAACTTGCAGCTGAACCGTGTAGGAAAAACTCGTGCAAACCTCTCAGGTGCGCATACGAGATATTGTTGTTAGACAACAGTATACCTACGATACACAAGGAAGCGTTGATGGGCCCTGACTCCGAAATTGGCTAAATGCCAATACAATCCGAGATAGTTTCCATATAAGTGATTCGAGATTAAAATCTTGATACACCTTTCGGAAGACTTAGAGTCTAACGAATATTTATGGAACTAAAAACTGATACGGATAAAATGTTTTATCCATAAAGCTCGACTTGTTGCAATAACAAGTTCAAGGAGTTGACTACGATGAGATTGTCTCACTGTAGCGATGCTTGAAGTCGGTTCGGGTTGAACTAGCAATTAATACATATTTCAATCATGAGATATGAAACATGGATGACAAAAGGATTTCCATCTGATGGAAATGAAACCTAGGACTTGTATGTGATATAGTCCAAAGTAATTTGTCGATCCAGAGGATGCTAGTAAGTATGGAAACTTCAGAGTTCCAGCGATGGACAGAAGAGAGCAAAGTGGAGTTGGAATCTTCGTTTTTGATGGAATGGTCAAAGGGGTTTGACTTCATCAAATGGGTATCGAAGATGCTTGTGATTCAAGAAAGTAAGTGGGAGCATAATAATATTTCTAAAAACCTTATGTACTTGACACATTGTTAATTGGAAATAAATTTCTTGACACGAATTAGGACTTCATTTGAAAATAGTTTTTCGATGAAGTGCTTAGGCTAAATAGGCACAATATTAGGCATGATGATCTATGGAGATAGATTTACCTAATGGGGCTAAGCTATGAATACATACTGACAAGATGCTAAAACTTTTTAGCATTGAAAAACGTCAAGGAGTGATTCTTGCCGAAGTCACATGGAAAGAGTTTTTGCAAGACTCGGTGTCCCAAAACACTGATGAGCAAAATACATGATGGTGATTCCACACACTCTTGTGTTTGGATTAATCATGTATTCCATGGTATGTAAAAACAACGAGATATGTCCAATACTCCAAAGTTGTTGCGAGTATAGATACCAAAGTGATCAAAGTACTGATCATAGGACAACAGTGAAAGATGTCATTGAGTACTAGAGTAGTAGTGATGACATGTTTTCTCGCAAGCAGAGATTATGAAGTGCTCGTTGTAAGTAATTACATCGATACAGTCTTCATCAATGCTCCATGCGATTTTCGATTTAAGTTAAGGGTTTTTGTGTAATACACAATATGGTGGCACGGTAGTTGGAAATTGTTCCAAACAAGATACTGTGGCAAATTCTATAACAAAGGCTAAGTATGTTGACGCTTAAGAAGCGACAAAGAAGTTGTTGAATCATATAGCTCATTCATGAACTTAGTATGGTTCCAAGATGGCTTTGGTCTATGGGACACTATTGTAGATAGTTGCTCCATAGCTCAGTCTGAGGAATCAGGTTTCGACCAATGATTCACACATATGCAAAGCCAAGTCCACACAAAATATGAATTTTGTGAAAGCGTGAAAACGCGAGGATATGCAAAGTTACACACGGAGCTGAAGTCGTCAGATCCGTTGGACATCAGGCTATACCACATGCGAAGCATATTTTACACCGGTATGCCACAGGTGTAAACTGCATTAGCATTGACTAGATTATTGACTCTAGTGCAAGTGGGAGTCTGTAGGAGATATGCCCTAGAGGCAATAATAAATGTTATTGATTATCTCCCTGTTCATAATTATGTTTATGTTCCATGCTATAAATGCTATGGTTCTTGAGTCTACAATAACCACGAGGCTCGAAGGAAGACTCATATGCACGTGTGGAATAATAAACGGTAAAACGTATTCCTAGTCTGGCCTCTAAGACTGGCTCAAGTATTGCATGATGATCCTGTTTTCCTGATCATGGGCATGGCTATGCCGGCAATTTTGTGGGCACAATGTTAGAAGAACATTTGTGTTGAATTGACCCGAATTGATGTTATGCTATGAGATACATTCGTCACAAGTTAATGGTTAATAACACAGAGATGGTTAACGTTTGCATGATTCCTTAGACCATGAGAGTATCGAGTTTCTTCATGCTTGCTTCATGAACTTTGGGGTTTGTTAAACGTCATCTGTAAATGGGTGGCTATTACGGCGGCTTACGGGTTCATGGAAAAGTATGTCAAGTAACTCGATAGCTCAAGATTGGGATTTGCTCCTCCGACGATGGAGAGATATCTCTGGGCCCTCTCGGTGTTACGGTATCCATCATCGTCTGGCCAGACACTTTGTGATTTGATCACGGGGATGCCGGAACACGGGAAACAGAAAAGAGAACAATACCGGTAACGAGGTAACTGGCATAGTGGACAAGTTGTTGATCCACGGGGATGCCAACATGTCTCACCTCGGGTATTTGTAACATATCGCGAAGCAACAGGAATAGCACACGGCAACTGGAGGTTCACTCGAATATTCGTTCGTGTGGGTATAGGGGTCAATATGGGTGTCCACGACTCCGATGTTGATCCTTGATCGGAAGGGGTTCCGGGACATGTCTATGCTTCACCGAACCTATAGGGTCACACGCTTAAGGTTCATCTATCTGTTGAATACTAGACAGGGAGTCTGAGAGAAAATCACCGAAAATGTTTCGGACACCGGAAAAGTTTCGGACAGCGGAAAAGTTCCGCACAGAGAACACCGGAACAGTTTCGGTAAAACTGAAAAGTTGTTTCAGGGGATACCATTAAGTCAAATTGGTTTCGGCACATGCCTGATAATTCTTGGAGGGTGCCAGAATCATTCTGGAAACTTCTGGGAATTTTCCGGAAGAAAAACCGGAAATGTTCTGGAGCTGCCGGAACCGCTTCGGATGCTTTTCGCAGATGAAAATCACTAATCCGAAATTGTTCCGGATCGCATTGAAAATTATTTTAGTGGGTACTGCAAATGTTCTAAGCCCACATAAATATTTTCAGTTCGACCGGACGCTGAAAAATGTCGTCGTGAATAGTGAAAGTGCTTTTTGGGATATTTATGGAAAAGTCACCTTTTGGGATATTTTCCCAAAAGGTTTCTAGAAGGCTTGGGGGCTAAGAAACCCTACCCCTTGGATTTCCTATAAATAGAGGTGGAGGGGCTGCCTCCACACTGACTCCTTGTCACATACAAGTGCCATGACATTTCTGGCTTCTCTCTCCCTCCCAGCGAAATAGTTTCGTAGAGCCGAAAGGCTGTCTGGGTTCCGGTGGGAACTAGTTCTGGACGGCGAAGCCCTGCCGGATAGATGACACCGTATGTGTGCAACTCTGTAGAGAGATCGTAGTTTCGGTCTTAGTTCGAGAGTGCCTCCCGAAGGGCTGTCCGAGTTACTGTCCGTGTTTCGGGGGTCCTCCCGAAGGGCTGTCCGAGTGACCCGCCCGAAGGGCTGTCAGTGAGGCCTCCCGGAGGGCTGTCCGAGGATCCGTCCGGTGGGACTATCCGAAGGACTGTCCAGAGGCCTCCCGGAGGGCTGTCCGAGGATCCGTCCGGTGGGACTATCCGAAGGACTGTCCAGAGGCCTCCCGGAGGGCTGTCCGAGGATCCGTCCGGTGGGACTATCCGAGGGATTGTCCAGAGGCCTCCCAAAGGGCTGTCCGAGGATCCGTCCGGTGGGACTATCCGAGGGACTATCCTGAGGCCTCCTGAAGGGCTGCCCGAAGATCCGTCCGGTGAGGTAACGAGGGAGTACATCCTCGCGGTTGGGAGGTTGTAAAATCCTAGCTGCGGGGATTTGCACCACCGATCGTCATCGACTCTACTTCCGCTGCGCTACGAGTCGGTAACGAAAAAGATCAAACCTTGTATGCAGTCTCCATAGTGATCCTGGGCTGGTACGTAGGTCGGAATTTTTTTATTTTCTGCTGCGTTACCCTACAATGGCACATAAAAGACCGTAAGAAAGACGGGAAGTTGAGAGCTCCCGCTGACGGGTCGCAGTGGAGAAAGATCGAGAGAAAGTGGAGCGACTTTAGATGTGACCCGAGGAACGTATGGTTTGGTATAAGTGCAGATGGCGTTAATCCTTTTGGGGATCAGAGCAACAAGCATAGCACATGGCCTGTGACTCTATGTATGTATAACCTTCCTCCTTGGTTGTGCATGAAGCGGAAGTTAATTATGATGCCAGTGCTCATCCAAGGCCCTAAGCAACCTGGCAATGACATTGATGTGTACCTAAGGCCATTAGTTGATGAACTTTTACAGCTATGGAATGGAAGAGGTGTACGTGTGTGGGATGAGAACAAACAGGAGGAATTTGACCTACATGCGTTGCTGTTTGTAACCATCAACGATTGGCCTGCTCTCAGTAACCTTTCAGGACAGACAAACAAGGGATACCACGCATGCACACACTGTTTAGATGACACCGACAGTATATATTTGGACAAATGCAGGAAGAATGTGTACCTGGGGCATCGTCGATTTCTTCCGACCAACCATCAATGTCGAAAGAAAGGAAAGCATTTCAAAGGTGAGGCAGATCACCGGAAGAAGCCCGCCCTCGGTACTGGTGATCACATACTTGATATGGTCAATGATTTACAAGTAATCTTTGGAAAGGGTCCTGGCGGACTATCTGTTCCGACTGACGATGCGGGACGCGCACCCATGTGGAAGAAGAAATTTATATTTTGGGACCTACCCTATTGGAAAGACCTAGAGGTCTGCTATGCAATTGACGTGATGCACGTGACGAAGAATCTTTGCGTGAACCTGCTAGGCTTCTTGGGAGTGTATGGGAAGACAAAAGATACACCGGAGGCACGGGAGGAACATCAACGTGTGCATGCAAAAGACGGCATGCATCCAAAGCAGTATGAAGGTCCTGCCAGCTACGCTCTTACCAAAGAAGAGAAGGAAATCTTCTTTGAATGCCTGCTCAGTATGAAGGTCCCGTCTGGCTTCTCATCGAATATAAAGGGAATAATAAATATGGCAGAGAAAAAGTTCCAGAACCTAAAGTCTCATGACTGCCACGTGATTATGACGCAACTGCTTCCGGTTGCATTGAGGGGGCTTCTACCGGAAAATGTTTGATTAGCCATTGTGAAGCTATGTGCATTCCTCAATGCAATCTCTCAGAAGGTGATCGATCCAGAAATCCTGCCAAGGTTAAGGAGTGATTTGGTGCAATGTCTTGTTAGTTTCGAGCTGGTGTTCCCACCGTCCTTCTTCAATATCATGACGCACGTCCTAGTTCATCTAGTCAACGAGATTGTCGTTCTGGGCCCTGTATTTCTACACAATATGTTCCCCTTTGAGAGGTTCATGGGAGTCTTAAAGAAATATGTTCGTAACCGTGCTAGGCCAGAAGCAAGCATCTCCATGGGCCATCAAACAGAGGATGTCATTGGGTTTTGTGTTGACTTCATTCCTGACCTTAAGAAGATTGGTCTCCCTCAATCGCGGTATGAGGGGAGACTGACTGGAAAAGGCACGCTAGGAGCGGACTCAATAATATGTAGGGACGGGCATTCTTGGTCTCAAGCACACTACACAGTTCTACAGAATTCTACCTTGGTGACCCCGTATGTCGATGAACACAAGAATATTCTGCGCTCCAAACACCCGGAGCAGTGTGACGACTGGATTACATATGAACACATCAGGACTTTCGGCAGTTGGTTGCAAACACGTCTCATGGGTGACAACACTGTTTCTGATGAGCTGTACTTGTTGGCCAGGGGACCATCTTCGACTGTATTGACTTACAAAGGGTACGAGATAAATGGGAATACATTTTACACGATCGCCCAAGATCAGAAGAGCACCAACCAAAACAGCGGAGTCCGCTTTGATGCAGCAACCAATAGGGGAAAGGACACATATTATGGTTACATAGTGGACATATGGGAACTTGACTATGGACATGATTTCAAGGTCCCTTTGTTTCAGTGCAAATTGGTCAATCTGTCAGGAGGCGGGGTACAGGAAGACCCACAGTACGGAATGACAACAGTGGATCTGAACAATCTTGGGTACATAGACGAACCATTCGTCCTAGCCAATGATGTGGCGCAGGTTTTCTATGTGAAGGACATGTCTACCAAACCGAGAAAAAGAAAAGATAAGGAAGCGAATACATCATACGATGAGCCAAAGCGCCACATAGTTCTTTCAGGAAAAAGAGACATCGTGAGATTGGAGGGCAAGACAGACATGTCTGAAGATTATGAAAAGTTCCATGAAATTCCTCCCTTCAAAGTCAAGGCTGACCCAAGCACCCTGTTAAACGATGAAGATTATCCATGGTTACATCGCAATAAGCAAAGGACACAAGCGAAGAAAAAGTGAAGACTTTCTCTCCTCAACTATATCATTACAGTTACATGTGAAGAAATGAAATGCCTTTTGTAACAGATGAGTTTTCGTCTGAAACCCTGATACTTCGAAAGAGATTGTCCGTTTTGTACACGAAGTGCATCCAGTTTTTGCCGTAACCCTCTCAACTTTTTAGCACATGCTATGTGGGTGAAACAATGATACCATGCCAACTTTCAACCTTTTCAGAGTTCATTTGTAGTGCTTTTCAATTTCAGGGTCAGTTAGCTTAAAAAAATCAGTAAATGCTTGAAAAATACCAGATGAAGTCAGAAAGGATTGAAAATTATGATGTGGCTTTGAATGGTTCATTTTGAACACACAAAAAGTCTAGAGTTCAAATAAGTTTAAAAAAATGAAATCCCTTTGTAACAGATGAGTTTTCATCTGAAACCCTGATACTTCGAAAGAGATTGTCCGTTTTGTACACGAAGTGCATCCAGTTTTTGCCGTAACCCTCTCAACTTTTTAGCACATGCTATGTGGGTGAAATGATGATACCATGCCAGCTTTCAACCTTTTCAGAGTTCATTTGTAGTGCTTTTCAATTTCAGTGTCATTTAGCTTAAAAAATCAGTAAATGCATGAAAAATACCAGATGAAGTAAGAAAGGGTTGAAAATTGATGATGTGGCTTTGAATGGTTCATTTTGAACACACAAAAAGTCTAGAGTTCAAATAAGTTAAAAAAAATGAAATCCCTTTGTAACAGATGAGTTTTCGTCCGAAGCCTTGATACTTCGAAAGAGATTGTCCGTTTTGTACACGAAGTGCATCCAGTTTTTGCCGTAACCCTTTCAACTTTTTAGCACATGCTATGTGGGTGAAATGATGATACCATGCCAACTTTCAACCTTTTCAGAGTTCATTTGTAGTGCTTTTCAATTTCAGGGTCATTTAGCTCAAAGAATGAACTAATAGCAAAATGAATGAACTAGAAAACTTTTATGAAACTCTAATAGCAAAAAGAATGAACTAAAAATAATCAATTAAAATGTTCTGTTATGATCAACTAAAACAAAACTATAATATTCTTCAATAGCAAAAAGAATCAACTAAAAATCTTTTATAAAACTCTAATAGCAAATGGAATGAACTAAAAAGCTTTTATAAACCTCTAATATTTTTGAAACTAAAATTATATAAAATGTATGCAACCAAAATTATCAATGTATTTTTTGTTCAAAACATTAATAGCAAAAAGAATTTTCATAAAATAAATAAAGCAAAAAACAAAACAAAAAATGCACACCTTTAGTCCCGGTTGGTGCCACCAACCGGGACCAACGGTCCCTGTTTCCCGCCCTTTGGGCTGCTGAAAACAGACCTTTGGTCCCGGTTGGTGGCACCAACCGGGACCAACGCCACCCTTTCGTCCCGGTTGGTGCCACCAACCGGGACCAAAGGTCCTCTTTCCCGCTGCTTGGGCTGCTGAAAACAGACCTTTGGTCCCGGTTGTGTATATAAGTAAACATTTGAAATTTTTGACTCAGTTTCTTCGATCTCTCCTCGTTTCCTCCGATGACGCCGCCAGGCTGCCCCGACGCCGTCGCCGCGCCCCCTGCCCCGCCGTCGCCGTCGCCGCCCCCGAGCTCGCGCGCTATCGCTTCTTCCCGAGCCCTCGCCGACGCGCCCTCCTCCCCATCTCTGCACACGTGCCCCCCTAGCCCGCCGTCCTCGTCGCCGGCCTCGTCGCCGGTCTCAAGCCATCGCCGCGCCCCCTGCCCCACCGTCGCTGTCGCCGCCCCCGAGCCCGCGCGCTGTCGCTCCTCCCCGAGCCCTCGCCATCGCGCCCTCCTCCCCGTCTCCGCGTGCGTGCCCCCCCGAGCCCGCCGTCCTCGTCGCCGGCCTCAAGCCATCGCCGCGCCCCCCCTCCAGTGAGCCCCCCTTCCCATGGTCCCCTGCTCCCCGTCGCCGCGTGCCCCCGAGCACACCTTGCTCTGCCACTGCTCCATGGTCGCCGGCAGCCCCCGTTGCTATGTGTTTTTTTATGAGATGTATATTTTCATGTGGAGATAGATGATGATGTTGATAGATAGATAAATGATTTTGTTGATATATATATATATTTCATTATGTTAGATAATTTGATGAAATGATGATATATATATAGATGATATGATGATATATATATGATGCTCTGTTGGAAACAATTAATTTTTCTGTTGTTGATATGAGATAGATAGATAGATAGATAAATGGTCATGTGGAGATGAGATGTATGTTCATGTAGAGATGAGATAGATGTATGTCCTCGTCGCCGGCCTCGTCGGACATGACATGAGGGGTGAGCGTCGTTGTCGTCTACCCCCTCCCCGATAACTTCAATATGAGGGGGGACGTCGGACATGACATGAGGGGTGAGCGTCGTTGTCGTCTACCCCCTCCCCGATAACTTCGACATGAGGGGGGACGTCGGACATGACATGAGGGGTGAGCGTCGTTGTCGTCTACCCCCTCCCCGATAACTTCGATATGAGGGGGGACGTCGGACATGTCATGAGGGGTGAGCGTCGTTGTCGTCTACCCCCTCCCCGATAACTTCGACATGAGGGGGGAGGTCGGACATGACATGAGGGGTGAGCGTCGTTGTCGTCTACCCCCTCCCCGATAACTTCGACATGAGGGGGGACGTCGGACATGACATGAGGGGTGAGCGTCGTTGTCGTCTACCCCCTCCCCGATAACTTCGACATGAGGGGGGACGTCAGACATGACATGAGGGGTGAGCGTCGTTGTCGTCTACCCCCTCCCCGATAACTTCGACATGAGGGGGGACATCGGACATGTCATGAGGGGTGAGCGTCGTTGTCGTCTACCCCCTCCCCGATAACTTCGACATGAGGGGGACGTCGGACATGACATGAGGGGTGAGCGTCGTTGTCGTCTACCCCCTCCCCGATAACTTCGACATGAGGGGGGACGTCGAACATGACATGAGGGGTGAGCGTCGTTGTCGTCTACCCCCTCCCCGATAACTTCGACATGAGGGGGGACGTCGGACATGACATGAGGGGTGAGCGTCGTTGTCGTCTACCCCCTCCCCGATAACTTCGACATGAGGGGGGACGTCGGACATGTCATGAGGGGTGAGCGTCGTTGTCGTCTACCCCCTCCCCGATAACTTCGACATGAGGGGGGACGTCGGACATGACATGAGGGGTGAGCGTCGTTGTCGTCTACCCCCTCCCCGATAACTTCGACATGAGGGGGGGACGTCGGACATGACATGAGGGGTGAGCGTCGTTGTCGTCTACCCCCTCCCCGATAACTTCGACATGAGGGGGGACGTCGGACATGACATGAGGGGTGAGCGTCGTTGTCGTCTACCCCCTCCCCGATAACTTCGACATGAGGGGGGACGTCGGACATGTCATGAGGGGTGAGCGTTGTTGTCGTCTACCCCCTCCCCGATAACTTCGACATGAGGGGGGATGTCGGACATGACATGAGGGGTGAGCGTCGTTGTCGTCTACCCCCTCCC
The DNA here is from genome assembly GCA_039707655.1 of Elymus sibiricus. Classification (NCBI taxonomy): domain Eukaryota; kingdom Viridiplantae; phylum Streptophyta; class Magnoliopsida; order Poales; family Poaceae; genus Elymus; species Elymus sibiricus. The sequence goes on from CM077667.1 coordinate 56,253,339, forward strand.
CGATAACTTCGACATGAGGGGGGACGTCGGACATGACATGAGGGGTGAGCGTCGTTGTCGTCTACCCCCTCCCCGATAACTTCGACATGAGGGGGGACGTCGGACATGTCATGAGGGGTGAGCGTCGTTGTCGTCTACCCCCTCCCCGATAACTTCGACATGAGGGGGGACGTCGGACATGACATGAGGGGTGAGCGTCGTTGTCGTCTACCCCCTCCCCGATAACTTCGACATGAGGGGGGGACGTCGGACATGACATGAGGGGTGAGCGTCGTTGTCGTCTACCCCCTCCCCGATAACTTCGACATGAGGGGGGACGTCGGACATGACATGAGGGGTGAGCGTCGTTGTCGTCTACCCCCTCCCCGATAACTTCGACATGAGGGGGGACGTCGGACATGTCATGAGGGGTGAGCGTTGTTGTCGTCTACCCCCTCCCCGATAACTTCGACATGAGGGGGGATGTCGGACATGACATGAGGGGTGAGCGTCGTTGTCGTCTACCCCCTCCCCGATAACTTCGACATGAGGGGGGACGTCGGACATGTCATGAGGGGTGAGCGTCGTTGTCGTCTACCCCTCCCCGATAACTTCGACATGAGGGGGGACGTCGGACATGACATGAGGGGTGAGCGTCGTTGTCGTCTACCCCCTCCCCGATAACTTCGACATGAGGGGGGACGTCGGACATGTCATGTGGAATTTTTTTTGTTCATATAGAAAACTCCGGTACCATAGATTTATCAAGAATGCCCCCACTATGGATGTGCACAAGTTGATCCAATTTTTTTCTGATCTCATTTATATGTATATTCTTCTATATGTCACGTTGTCTGTCAAAGTATTGAAGAAATCCATGGCTTTATCATTAGCCGGAAGTAACATGCGTATGATGCTACGAAGCTCTTCAAAGTTGTTTTGGAACGGAGTTCCGGATAGAATAATTCGCTTTTTGGTACGAATTTCAGCAAAGGCCTTCCAAATAGCGATATTCGGAAGGCTCTTGCTGAACTTCGTACCAAAAAGCTAATTAATTATCCTATCTGGGACTCCGTTCCAAAACAATTTTGGAGAGCTTCGTACCATTATGCGCCTGTTACTTCCGGCTAATGATGAAGCCATGGTTTTCTTGAATCCTTTGACACTAGACAATGTGACATATAGAAGGGTAGATGAGATCAGGAAAAATATGGACCATTTTCTGCACATTCAGAATGGCGCCATTTTGTTAATTAAATCCCTTAAAGGTTAAGAGAATCCCTTGTTTGACATTCATGAGAGAGGCGGTCCGGACGTCGGACATTCATGAGAGAGGCGGTCCGGACGTCGGACATTCATGTTTGTATATTAATTGCCATGTTGTAATATTTGCAGAAACTATGGATCGAAGAGACTTGGAACAAGAACAGTTGTTGGGGGACATAATCCACGGCAGACATGATGTCTTGTCGTTTCTCAACGACACCGATCGTCTGGAAGGAGAGGATGACGGCTCCGGTGATCGAACAATGGAGGAGGAAGGACATGATCATGATGGCTCCGGTGACCGAATGCCGGAGGAAGAAGGAGACCATGATGACGGCTCCGGTGACCGAACGGAGGAGGGAGCTGTTGCAAAGTCCGGCGAGGTATATATATTAATTAAGCCTGTGCTGACTAGCTAATTGATGCATTAATTGTTTTGGTATGTACATATATTAACTCTTCTTTCTTCTTTTATAGCCCTCCGGATCGAGCCAAACTTCGGTAACGAGACGAGGCCCGAAGAAGAGGTTGCGCAAGGATGAAAGGTTCACGATCACAGCACTCGCGGACGATGGCCATCCGATTGAACCCAAGCGGACCAAGGACGCATTTTCTGCTCATAGCGGAGCTATTGTTAGGGACAACATCCCGATCAGCATCAAGCAAAGGAATAAGCCTAAGGACGACGCCCATGAAGGTGATTATGTCACCGATAGACAGAAAGATGATCTTTGGACCGCGCTGAAGGCAAATTTCACCCTACCGCTAGAGGAGGATCCGAATAAGCCAGTTATAGAGCCACTGGTCAAGGCGTGTGCTCTTAAGAATATGGCAGATCTATTCAGGAGGTGGAAGAATGAGTTGAAATCAAAGTTTGTCGACAAAGGGAAGACTCCAGAATTCACCGGCCGATTTGAGAAGATAAGAGATCACTGGCCCGCATTTGTGGCCTACAAGACATCGGACAAGAGTAAGAAAATGTCAGAGACAAACAAGAACAACGCTGCAAAGAAGCAGTATCACCATCACACGGGGTCAGGTGGCTACCTCAAAGCCCGGCCGTTGTGGGACAAAGCTGAGAATGACCTGATTGCTAAAGGGGTCGTACCACAGACATTGAACTGGCCAGACCGTTCAAGGACTTGGTTCTTCAGGGTTGGGGGAACTCTGGACCCTGAAACAAGGAAGTGCCGTTGGACGGACGAGCAACTTGCAATACCCGTCACGAAGCTTCAGAAGTATATCACCGCAGCGCAGGAAGGGACGTTCATTCCCGACAGAGAGAAGGACGAGCTGACTGAGGCCCTAGGGAATGTTGAGCACCCTGGACGAACACGTGGCACACCAGGCTCCGTTCCATGGAATGTTGGGTTTCCCGACGCAGGCGGTTACAGAAGCCGGGAGAGAAAGAGGAAAGCCGAGCTGAGCGAAATTCAGAAGCTCAATGCAAGACTACAAAAGCTAGAGGAAGCTGAGAGCCAGCGAGCTGCCGGCCAACCATCTCAGCGGCACGAAGCTACCCCAGAAGCTACCCCGCCATCTCAGCGGAGAAGCAGCGTCGCTTCCACGGAGCCCGTTCAGCCTGACTTCACGTCTCCTAGCTATCCCGTGGATACTATCACAGAGGCTCAACATTGCGAGCTTATGACGAAATACCGGAACCTCACTTTCAAGGCGGCTGTCGGCTCTGTTGCACCTCCTCAACCCAACGGAACTTTTCACTGCCTTCCGATTCCACATGGCTATGGTGTTGTGATGGTGGATGAAGTAATGGAGGGATTTGAGGAGCTCGAGCTTGACCACTCTACAGGTGAAGGGGAGAATCGGCTCGTTCGTGCCCTGAGGAGTACATGTCTATGGCAGAAGGAGTACATCAAGCTTCCAAACTGGACGCCTCCGCCTCCTCCTCCTCCTCCGGCGAGTCAGGGCACTCCGCCTCCTCCTCCTCCTCCTCCTCCGGCGAGTGATCAGGGCACCCCGCCTCCTTCTCTGGCTCCTCCGACGCGTGAGGGCACTCCGCCTCCTCCTTCGCCTACTCCGGCATGTCGGAGCAGTCCGCCTCCTCCTCCGCCTCGTCGGCAATGGCGGAAGACAGACGCCGCCGCTCCGGCTCCTCCGGTGCGTCGGAGCACTCCGCCTCCTTCTCCGCCCCGTAAGCAATGACGGAAGAGAGACGCCGCCGCTCCGGCGGCTAGCAGTACAAGCAGAGGCGGGAGGCAATTCAGATACGGTCCATCTCTCAAGCCTCTGGAAAAGTTACCATATGAGAGGACCGAGTCTGAAAACGAGGAGATATGTCGTGCCCAATTGAGGGCCCATTTTGCAAAGAAAACTCCACCTCCGAAGGAGAAGCTAGATCCGGTGAAAGTGAAGCGCACTATCGATGCCCTGAAGCGACCACCACCGCCTCCGCCGGATTCCAACTTTGTCCGCTGTGTTAAAAAGACATATCAAGATGCGCGGCAGTCGGGAAGTACTTCCAGTGATGCAAGGTTAGCAAAACGAAGATGTGGGAAAAAAATTCCCCAGCTCGGCGAACAGGCGAACCAATCGTGCCCCCCGCTCAAGGTGTCTAGCAATATTGTGGCTAATCATCCGGGGATGGTGCCCGGTACCAATCCTGGTGATTACCTGAGCGATGATGTACAGTTTGAGCCGTTGGAGGTGGACGAATTCAGTTATCGGTACGGGCGGCCTCTCGTCAAACCTGATCATCCTCCTGTAACAACGATGATGCGAAAATTGCATGAATGGTACATGAAAACCTGCAGCGAGTCTGGGAAGGATACTTTGACGCTGAGAATTAAAGAGGAGCACGACCTCGTTGGAATGGAGCAGTTGTCTGTTGAATTTGACGATATATTCCAGTTATACAATCAAAAGGCCCTCGACAAAACAATCTTGACTTGCTACTGTCTGTAAGTACTACTTCTGTAATTAAGTCTCTATATATATATAGCTCAGCTCTTTCATTGCATGTATATATAACTATCCTCACTATATTATGCAGATTGAAGATCGTCGAATGCAGAAAAGCACAAATCTATGACATTGGGTTCATTAACCCAAATATCATACATGAGTTTACGGTTAAAACAATGTCACACAAACCGAGGACAACTTGCTACAATCGTTGCTTAAAAATCAAAACTCTTTCCTTACAACTTCAAGTGAGTGTTACTGTCTTGTGCATATTCGGTTTCCCTTATTACTCGAGGTTATAGTAATGTAATTGATGAGTTATGCATGCGTGCGCAGGTTCCACTATATTCTGCTAGAGATTAAGCTTGAGCGGGGAGTAGTAATCGTCTTAGACTCAAAACGAAAAGATCCCCAGGAATATGCGGACATGACTGAAATGCTCCAGAAGTAAGTTCAATCGATCATTATCGCATCATATCGGCAACTTTGTTCATTTCCTGATATCAAGTAATTATTTTCTTTGTCTGGCAGGGTTTGGAAAGAGTTCACCGTAATTGTTCCGGCACTGCCGAGGGAGCTGCGATTTACACACCCGAAAGTAAGTACTACTAGCTAGTTCCGCGCATCTCCCATTGATTCTAGTTTCATCAATACCATTTATCATGCTTGATTATCAGTTTGATTGAACTCTATTTCTCGGAAAGTGCTTGTGGTAGGAAACCGGGAATGACTTTTGTGGATACTACGTTTGCGAGTTCATCTACAACGCGACGACCCCTAAGCGGGGCTACTCTGAAAAACAATTTCAAGTGCGTAAGCAATAATATTCACAATTTTATTTTATTACCATGATTTGTGTTGAGTTTCATTCATATATATGTATTGACCCCCTTCTTCAAATTAGATGTGGCAGATGTGGGATGAACTCCTACCACATGATCGCATACGAGCAATTCAAGAGGAATTGGCGGGATTCTTTCTTGACCACGTCATAAATAAAGCCGAAGAATACCATCTGGAATTTGACATTAGATGTTAGGGATTGTAAGAGATCTTATATTGTATATATGTAGCTAGTAGCATCAGATAGATATACGAAAACTTGTTGTTCGACCAATCTCTCGGAGAAAGGGAGGTCGATCACTTCTCTCTGTATATGTTCATGACGATCTTGTGTACTTAATGGTTCCTTCATTTGCTTACTAGCTAGCGTGTCGAGTTCTCTCTATAGTAGCTACCGTCGACCAAGAACGGAGAAAGAGAGGACACTTCTCTCTATTAGCTAGCTAACACAATATGAAACCCCTAAATTAACCCTCCAAAACCCCCTAAACACCCCCTTTCAAAAAAAAAAACCCCAGCTCCTGCCAGATGCTGACGCGTGGATGCGTTTTGGTCCCGGTTGGTGTTACCAACCGGGACTAAAGGTCCTCCCGCCCGGGCTCCCCGCAGCGGCCACGTGGAGGGCCTTTGGTCCCGGTTCGTAAGCAAACCGGTACTAAAGGTTTTGGGCTTTAGTCCCGACCCTTTAGTCCCGGTTCCAGAACCGGGACAAATGGGCCTCTGGAACCGGGACAAATGGCCCTTTTTCTACTAGTGGGTATCTCTGGGCCCACTCGGTAATACATCATCATAATGAGCTCAATGTGACTAAGGAGTTAGTCACGGGATCATGTGTTACGGAACGAGTAAAGAGACTTGCCGGTAACGAGATTGAACAAGGTATAGGGATACCGACGATCGAATCTCGGGCAAGTAACATACCGATGGACAAAGGGAATTGTATACGGGATTAATTGAATCCCCGACATCGTGGTTCATCCGATGAGATCATCGTGGAACATGTGGCAGCCAATATGGGTATCCAGATCCCGCTATTTTTTATTGGCCGGAGAGGTGTCTCAGTCATGTATGCATGGTTCCCGAACCCGTAGGGTCTACACACTTAAGGTTCGGTGACGCTAGAGTTGTAATGGGAATTGTATGTGGTTACCGAAAGTTGTTCGGAGTCCCGGATGAGATCCCGGATGTCACGAGGAGTTCCGGAATGGTCCGGAGGTAAAGATCTATATATGAGAAGTCCTATTTTGGCCACCGGAAAATGTTTGGGATTTTTTGGTATTATACCAGGAAGGTTCTAGAAGGTTCCGGAGTGGGGCCCACCTGCATGGGGGGACCCACATGAACGTGGGTAGTGGGGGAAAGGCCCCACATCCCTGGTCAAGGCGCACCAAGATCTCCCCTTAGAAGGAAGAAGATCATATCCCGAAGGGATAAGATCACGATCCATAAAAAGGGGGATAACAATCGGTGGGGAAGGGAAAGGATGGGATTTCTTTCCTCCCACCTTTGCCAACGCCCCAATGGACTTGGAGGGCAAGAAACCAGCCCCCTCCACCCCTATATATAGTGGGGAGGCGCATAGGAGCTGCACCCCTTCCCCCTGGCGCAGCCCTCCCTCCTCCTACACCTCCTCCTCCTCCGTAGTGCTTAGCGAAGCTCTGCCGGAGAACCACGAGCTCCACCGCCACCACGCCGTCGTGCTGCCGGAGCTCTCCCTCAACTTCTCCTCCCCCCTTGCTGGATCAAGAAGGAGGAGACGTTCCAGGGCTGTACGTGTGTTGAACGCGGAGGCGCCGTCCGTTCGGCGCTTGGATGGGATCTTCCGCGATTTGAATCGCCACGAGTACGACTCCATCAACCGCGTTCTTTGCAACGCTTCCGCTTAGCGATCTTCAAGGGTATGAAGATGCACTCCCTCTCTCTCGTTGCTAGCATCTCCTAGATTGATCTTGGTGACACGTAGGATTTTTTTTGAATTATTACTACGTTCCCCGACAGTGGCATCATGAGCTAGGTCTATGTGTAGATTCTAGGCACGAGTAGAACACAAGTAGTTGTGGGCGATGATTTGGTCAATTTGCTTGCCGTTACTAGTCCTATCTTGATTCGGCGGCATTGTGGGATGAAGCGGCCCAGACCGACTTTACACGTACGCTTACGTGAGACTGGTTCCACCGCCTGACATGCACTTGTTGCATAAGGTGGCTAGCGGGTGTCTGTCTCTCCCACTTTAGTCGGATCGGATTCGATGAAGAGGGTCCTTATGAAGGGTAAATAGCAATTGGCATATCACCGTTGTGGCTTTTGCGTAGGTAAGAAACGTTCTTGCTAGAAACCCATAGCAGCCACGTAAAACTTGCAACAACAATTAGAGGACGTCTAACTTGTTTTTGCATGGTATGCTATGTGATGTGATATGGCCAAAAGGATGTGATGAAATATATGTGATGTATGAGATTGATCATGTTCTTGTAATAGGAATCACGACTTGCATGTCGATGAGTATGACAACCGGCAGGAGCCATAGGATTACTTTACTTTATTGCATGACCTGCGTGTCAATCAAAAACGCCATGTAATTTATTGTATGACCTGCGTGTCAATCAAAAATGCCATGAAATTACTTTACTTTATTGCTAACCATTAGCCATAGTAGTAGAAGTAATAGTTGGCGAGATAACTTCATGAAGACACGATGATGGAGATCATGATGATGGAGATCATGGTGTCGTGCCGGTGACGATGGTGATCCTGCCGCGCCCCGAAGATGGAGATCAAAGGCGCAAGATGATATTGGCCATATCATGTCACTTTATGATTTGCATGTGATGTTTATCATGTTTTTACATCTTATTTGCTTAGAACGACGGTAGCATAAATAAGATGATCCCTCACTAAAATTTCAAGAAATGTGTTCCCCCAAAGTGTGCACCATTGCGAAGGATCGTTGTTTCGAAGCACCACGTGATGATCGGGTGTGATAGATTCTAACGTTCGCATACAACAGGTGTAAGCCAGATTTACACACGCGAAACACTTAGGTTGACTTGACGAGCCTAGCATGTACAGACATGGCCTCGGAACACGAGAGACCGAAAGGTCGAACATGAGTCGTATAGTAGATGCGATCAACATGGAGATGTTCACCATTGATGACTAGTCCGTCTCACGTGATGATCGGACACGGCCTAGTCAATATGGATCATGTATCACTTAGATGACTAGAGGGATGTCTATCTGAGTGGGAGTTCATTAAATAATTTGATTAGATGAACTTAATTATCATGAACTTAGTCTAAAATTGTCTTTACAATCTATATTGTAGATCCAATGGCCCACGCTAATGTTGCCCTCAACTTCAACGCGTTCCTAGAGAAAACCAAACTGAAAGACGATGGAAGCAACTATACGGACTGGGTCCGTAACTTGAGGATCATCCTCATAGCTTCCAAGAAAGCATATGTCCTTGATGCACCGCTAGGTGACGCACCCATTTTCCCAGCAACTCAAGACGTTATGAACGCCTGGCAGTCGCGTAGTGATGATTACTCCCTGGTTCAGTGCGACATGCTTTACAGCTTAGAACCGGGGCTCCAAAAGCGTTTTGAGCAACACGGAGCATATGAGATGTTCCAAGAGCTGAGAATGGTTTTCCAAGCTCATCCCGGGTCGAGAGATATGAAGTCTCCGATAAGTTCTTCAGTTGTAAGATGGAGGAAAATAGTTCTGTCAGCGAGCACATACTCAAAAATGTCTGGGTTGCACAACCGCTTGTCTTAGCTGGGAGTTAATCTTCCGGATGACTCGGTTATTGAAAGAATCCTCCAGTCGCTTCCACCTAGCTACAAGAGCTTTGTGATGAACTTCAATATGCAAGCGATGGAGAAGTCCATTCCTGAGTTATATTCGATGCTGAAATCAGCGGAGGTGGAGATCAAAAAGGAACATCAAGTGTTGATGGTGAATAAGACCACTAGTTTCAAGAAAGGCAAGGGTAAGAAGAACTTCAAGAAGGACGGCAAAGCAGTTGCCGCGCCCGGTAAATCAGTTGCCAGGAAGAAGCCCAAGAATGGACCCAAGCCTGAGACTGAGTGTTTTTATTGCAAGGGAACCGGTCAATGGAAGCGGAACTACCCCAAGTACTTAGCGGATAAGAAGGCCGGCAACGTCAAAGGTATATATGATATACATGTTATTGATGTGTACCTTACCAGCGCTCGTAGTAGCTTCTGGGTATTTGATACCGGTGCGGTTGCTCACATTTGTAACTCAAAACAGGAGCTGCGGAATAAGCGGAGACTGGCGAAGGACGAGGTGACGATGCGCGCCGGGAATGGTTCCAAGGTCGATGTGATCGCCGTCGGCACGCTACCTCTACATCTACTTTCGGGATTAGTTTTAAACCTCAATAATTGTTATTTAGTACCAGCTTTGAGCATGAACATTGTATCTGGATCTTGTTTGATGCGAGATGGCTACTCATTTAAATCCGAGAATAATGGTTGTTCTATTTATATGAGAGATATGTTTTATGGTCATGCCCCGCTGGTCAATGGTTTATTTTTATTGAATCTCGAACGTCATGTTACACATATTCATAGTGTGAATACCAAACGATGTAAGGTTGATAATGATAGTCACACATACTTGTGGCACTGCCGCTTGGTCATATTGGTGTCAAACGCATGAAGAAACTCTATGCAGATGGACTTTTGGAGTCTCTTGATTATGAATCATTTGACACGTGCGAACCATGCCTCATGGGTAAGATGACTAAGAATCCGTTCTCCGGAACAACGGAGGAGCAACCAACTTGTTGGAAATAATACATACCGATGTATGCGGTCCAATGAGCGTTGAGGCTCACGGTGGCTATCGTTATGTTCTCACCCTCACTGATGACTTAAGCAGATATGGGTATGTCTACTTAATGAAACACAAGTCTGAGACCTTTGAAAAGTTCAAGGAATTTCAGAGTGAGGTAGAGAATCAACGTGACAAGAAAATAAAGTTCTTACGATCTGATCGTGGAGGAGAATATTTGAGTCACGAGTTTGGCACGCACTTAAGGAAATGTGGAATTGTTTCACAACTCACGCAGCCTGGCACACCTCAGCGTAATGGTGTGTCCGAACGTCGTAATCGCACCCTATTGGATATGGTGCGATCTATGATGTCTCTTACTGATTTACCGCTATCATTTTTGGGATATGCATTAGAGACTGCCACATTCACTTTAAATAGGCACCGTCTAAATCCGTTGAGACGACACCGTATGAATTATGGTTTGGGAAGAAACCTAAGCTGTCGTGTCTGAAAGTTTGGGGATGCGATGCTTATGTCAAGAAACTTCAACCTGAAAAGCTTGAACCCAAATCGGAAAAGTGCGTCTTCATAGGATACCCTAAGGAAACTATTGGGTATACCTTCTACCTCCGATCCGAAGGCAAGATCTTTGTTGCCAAGAATGGATCCTTTCTAGAGAAAGAGTTTCTCTCGAAAGAAGTAAGTGGGAGGAAAGTAGAACTTGATGAGGTAATTGTACCCCCTCTCGAACCGGAGAGTAGCGCAGCGCAGGAAAATGTTTCTGTGGTGCCTGCACCGACTAGAGAGGAAGTTAATGATGATGATCATGAAACTTTGGATCAAGTTACTACTGAACTTCGTAGGTCCACAAGGACACGTTCCGCACCAGAGTGGTACGGCAACCCTGTCCTAGAAATCATGTTGTTAGACAACGGTGAACCTTCAAACTATGAAGAAGCCATGGCGGGCCCGGATTCCAACAAATGGCTTGAAGCCATGAAATCCGAGATAGGATCCATGTATGAGAACAAAGTATGGACTTTGGTGGACTTGCCCGATGATCGGCAAGCCATAGAAAATAAATGGATCTTTAAGAAGAAGACTGACATGGATGGTAATGTGACCGTCTATAAGGCTCGGCTTGTCACTAAGGGTTATCGACAAGTTCAAGGAGTTGACTACGATGAGACTTTCTCACCCGTAGCGATGTTGAAGTCCGTCCGAATCATGTTAGCAGTTGCCGCATTTTATGATTATGAGATCTGGCAAATGGACGTCAAAACGACATTCCTTAACGGTTTCCTTAAAGAAGAATTGCATATGATGCAGCCGGAAGGTTTTGTCGATCCTAAGAATGCTGACAAGGTATGCAAGCTCCAGCGCTCCATCTATGGGCTGGTGCAAGCATCTCGGAGTTGGAACATTCGCTTTGATGAGGTGATCAAAGTGTTTGGGTTTATACAGACTTATGGAGAAGCCTGTATTTACAAGAAAGTGAGTGGGAGCTCTGTAGCATTGCTCATTTTATATGTGGATGACATATTGTTGATGGGAAATGATATAGAACTTTTGGAAAGCATAAAGGCCTACTTGAATAAGTGTTTTTGAATGAAGGACCTTGGAGAAGCTGCTTACATATTAGGCATCAAGATCTATAGAGATAGATCGAGACGCCTCATTGGTCTTTCACAAAGCACATACCTTGACAAGATATTGAAGAAGTTCAATATGGATCAGTCCAAGAAGGGGTTCTTGCCTGTATTGCAAGGTGTGAGATTGAGCACAGCTCAATGCCCGACCTCAGCAGAAGATAGAGAATAGATGAGTGTCATCCCCTATGCCTCAGCCATAGGCTCTATTATGTATGCCATGCTATGTACCAGACCTAATGTGAACCTTGCCATAAGTTTGGTAGGGGGGTACCAAAGTGATCCCGGAATGGAACACTGGACAGCGGTCAAGACTATCCTTAAGTACCTGAAAAGGACTAAGGATATGTTTCTCGTTTATGGAGGTGCCGAAGAGCTCGTCATAAAGGGTTACGTCGATGCTAGCTTCGACAAAGATCCGGATGACTCCAAGTCACAAACCGGATACATGTATATTTTGAATGGTGGGGCAGTCAGCTGGTGCAGTTGCAAGCAAAACGTCATGGCGGCATCTACATGTGAAGCGGAGTACATAGCTGCTTCGGAAGCAGCGCAGGAAGGAGTCTGGATGAAGGAGTTCATCACCGACCTAGGAGTGATTCCCAATGCGTTGGGCCCGATGACTCTCTTCTGTGACAACACTGGAGCTATTGCCATTGCCAAGGAGCCCAGGTTTCACAAGAAGACCAAGCACATCAAGCGCCGCTTCAACTCCATTCGTGGTTACATTCAGGATGGAGATATAGATATTTGTAAAGTACATACGGATCTGAATGTCGCGGATCCGTTGACTAAACCTCTTCCACGAGCGAAACATGATCAGCACCAGAACTCTATGGGTGTTCGATTCATCACAATGTAACTAGATTATTGACTCTAGTGCAAGTGGGAGACTGTTGGAAATATGCCCTAGAGGCAATAATAAAATGGTTATTATTATATTTCCTTGTTCATGATAATTGTCTATTGTTCATGCTATAATTGTATTAACCGGAAACCGTAATACATGTGTGAATACATAGACCACACCATGTCCCTAGTGAGCCTCTAGTTGACTAGCTCATTGATCAATAGATGGTCATGGTTTCCTGACCATGGACATTGGATGTCGTTGATAACGGGATCACATCATTAGGAGAATGATGTGATGGACAAGACCCAATCCTAAGCATAGCACAAGATCGTGTAGTTCGTTTGCTAGAGCTTTTCTAATGTCAAGTATCATTTCCTTAGACCATGAGATTGTGCAACTCCCGGATACCGTAGGAATGCTTTGGGTGTATCAAACGTCACAACGTAACTGGGTGACTATAAAGGTGCACTACAGGTATCTCCGAAAGTGTCTGTTGGGTTGGCACGAATCGAGACTGAGATTTGTCACTCCGTGTGACGGAGAGGTATCTCTGGGCCCACTCGGTAATACATCATCATAATGAGCTCAATGTGACTAAGGAGTTAGTCACGGGATCATGTGTTACGGAACGAGTAAAGAGACTTGCCGGTAACGAGATTGAACAAGGTAGAGGGATACGGACGATCGAATCTCGGGCAAGTAACATACCGATGGACAAAGGGAATTGTATACGGGATTAATTGAATCCCCGACATCGTGGTTCATCCGATGAGATCATCGTGGAACATGTGGGAGCCAATATGGGTATCCAGATCCCGCTATTGGTTATTGGCCGGAGAGGTGTCTCGGTCATGTCTGCATGGTTCCCGAACCCGTAGGGTCTACACACTTAAGGTTCGGTGACGCTAGAGTTGTAATGGGAATTGTATGTGGTTACCGAAAGTTGTTCGGAGTTCCAGATGAGATCCTGGACGTCACGAGGAGTTCCGGAATGGTCCGGAGGTAAAGATCTATATATGGGAAGTCCTATTTTGGCCACCGGAAAATGTTTGGGATTTTTCGGTATTGTACCGGGAAGGTTCTAGAAGGTTCCGGAGTGGGGCCCACCTGCATGGGGGGACCCACATGAACGTGGGTAGTGGGGGCAAGGCCCCACACCCCTGGTCAAGGCGCACCAAGATCTCCCCTTAGAAGGAATAAGATCATATCCCGAAGGGATAAGATCAAGATCCCTAAAAAGGGGGGATAACAATCGGTGGGGAAGGGAAAGGATGGGATTTCTTTCCTCCCACCTTTGCCAACGCCCCAATGGACTTGGAGGGCAAGAAACCAGCCCCCTCCACCCCTATATATAGTGGGGAGGCGCATGGGAGCTGCACCCCTTCCCCCTGGCGCAACCCTCCCTCCTCCTACACCTCCTCCTCCTCCGTAGTGCTTAGCAAAGCTCTGCCGGAGAACCACGAGCTCCACCGCCACCACGCCGTCGTGCTGCCGGAGCTCTCCCTCAACTTCTCCTCCCCCCTTGCTGGATCAAGAAGGAGGAGACGTCCCCGGGCTGTACGTGTGTTGAACGCGGAGGCGCCGTCCGTTCGGCGCTTGGATCGGATCTTCCGCGATTTGAATCGCCGCGAGTACGACTCCATCAACCGCGGTCTTTGCAACGCTTCCGCTTAGCGATCTTCAAGGGTATGAAGATGCACTCCCTCTCTCTCGTTGCTAGCATCTCCTAGATTGATCTTGGTGACACGTAGGAATTTTTTTGAATTATTACTACGTTCCCCAACACTAGAGTGTACTAGGGCTGACCTCAGCCGCCCACGCATCGTGCAAGAGCGCGTAGGGCAAGTGGGCCCACGACCCCTGTGTGCTTAGGATTTAGACCGGCGGGCTGGCCTCTCTGTTGAGCCTAGGTGGGGCGACGACGTGCTGATATCCCGAGGCCGGGCATGACCCAGGAAAGTGTGTCCGGCCGGAGGTGATCAGGCGTGTTGGAAATGCGGTGCACCACTGCAGGGATGAATTATCTATTCGAATAGCCGTGTCCACGGTAACAGAACGACTTGGAGTTATACTTTGACCTTCTACAACTATAACTGTGACTTAAATTTGAAATGAATGTTTGGCTCGGAGATTGCTTCCTCGCAGGGAGTCGAGGAAGAATCTCTGGGTGTGGTTACTTAATAAAATTGCTACAATAATATGACTATATATGCGATACCAGTCTACTCTCTTCTAATGCTGCAAGATGCTGAAGATGCTAGTCTTCGATAGGACTAGGCCTTCCCCCTATTCTTGCTTTCTGCAGTCAGCCCAGATATAACCCCATTCCTTGATACTGTTGCATACTTAGTATAGTTCTGATGTCAGTCTTGCGAGTACTTTGGATGAGTACTCACCGCTGCTTTGCTTTCTCTTTCCCCCTTGATACGATTACCGCGTTCAGACGATGGAGCCCAGGAGATGGAGTACGCCGGAGATGACTACTACACCACCGCTGGAGCCTACTACTACGTGGAGAGTGCCGACGCTCAGGAGTAGTTAGGTTGGCTCCCAGGCAGGAGGCCTCGCTTCTTTCGATCCGCTGCTTATGTTTGTGCTAGCCTTCTTAAGGGAAAACTTGTTTAACTTATGTCTGTACTCAGATATTATTTGTTTCCGCTGACTCATGCTTGTCGAGCTTTGTATTCGAACCCTCGAGGCCCCTGGCTTGTAATATAAAGCTGTATGACTTTAATTTGTGTCTAGTGTTATGTTGTGATATCAATCAGTGGGTCCCTAATCTTGGTCGTACGCATTGCGTGTTTGATTAGCGTACGGTCGAAATCGGGGGCGTCACAGCATACGTACCCCTTCTCTCACACATGGAGATAACACCAGAGCATTTATTCATATATATATATGTATATATATATATATATATATATATATATATATGTGTGTGTGTGTGTGTGTATGTATGTATGTATGTATGTGACCACAACGTACTCAACCTCCATGGATGGAGCTATAGGCGGCAAACATGGTGGGCAGTGGTTGATCAGTGAATCTTAGAGCAGTCGACGGAAGAGCTGATGGCGTAGGGGATGCTGACGCCGCACTTTGAGGGGATGCCGGCGGCCTTGCCAGCGTTGAGCCCACCCGCAGCGCTCTTGATACACTTGCATGCCGCTTGCTTGTCAACGGTGCTCCGCGCTGCGCCGGCAAGACTCCTGACGCCGCTGCAGCACGCCGTAGGCGGGTTGGCACCGTTGCCGCGTGCATAGGAGATGCAGGGGCTCAAGGCAGAGCTCACCTGACCGCAGGAGATGGCTGCGTCGGTGGCTACGAGGAGCATAGCGGCCACCAGGGTGACCAGCATGATCTGAGCAACTGCACCACGGGCCATCTCGATCTAGCTAGCAATAGTAGTGGTGCTGAGCTCAGTGATTATACTGCTGATGAGTTCCGTAGGTGCGTGCATGGGCTTAAATAGGGCTTCTAACCAACATGGGATGTCATTTGGAATAAAGTCTGTACTGTCATGGTGCCACGTATTGTGCCCAGATGGATAAATCCGATTGGTGGGAGTCAGGAAATAAATTTTGGTTGTTGGATCTTGGAATCGGTTGATGGATATTTTAATGTATTTTGGAGATGGTTGGATGTTGTTTTCGGCCGATGGATGGACCAAGCATACATGCATGCATTCTCTCGGTGGAGTGTGGTTGATTCGTGCACGGCAGATTAATAGTTACATGTACTCTCAAAACCACTGATCCTGGGGTAGCTGATCATTAATTCGGTAAGCTCGACCAGTGAACTGCACCATACGACGATGCAGGTGGTCGTGCAGTGTCGGTGATCAGCTACTTTGTCGGAGTATATCATGAGCTACATTTTAACTATTGATTTAGATTATATGAACACATATCTTTCGTGTAAATTTGCCATGTATTATGTACATAGTACTAACTAAAACATCGGACATAGAGTTTCTGCTCGTGAGATTAAAGTAAATAGTAAAAAATATATCAAAAAACTATTTTTTTTTTGCTACAAACATCATCAATTTTTTTGCGTACATACTTATTTTGAAGAAAAAACATTCTAAATGCCCTGGAAAAAATAATCAAAATTGATGCTCCAAAAGACTATTTTTAAAGCATTTGGGAGCATTGATTTTGTTTTTCTAAGAACATTACGTATATATTTTTTTCACAGAAATTTGCACTATGTATAGAATTCGTCAATGTTTGTTGCCCAAAAATTTCAGATATATTTCATATTATTTATATTTTTTTATCTTACTGTTCATCACGAGTGCATTTGAGTGTGCCAGGAGAAGAACACTTTCGCCAAAATATCAAATTTATTTAGCGAGTGACCTTGGTGCGCCCTGATCCAATAGCACAACGCCGAAGTGGAGTAACAAAAGCTCCTGAATTCTTCCCTAAGTTTCTAATCACACATATGTTGTTTTTGGCAGACTGAGCCCCTCAAATTGTCGGCAAGCACCGTGCAAGCATGGAACAAATGAATGGGCCACGATGTAGATGTATATATAGGGGTAATAGCGATGGCAGCATAAATGCGACCAAGGACCAACCTCCACTGCCCAGGTCTTTAGAATGTGTCATTCTCCTTCTCCGGGCTCTGTTTTCGTACACACCTCCCACCTCACCTTTTTCTTTGGCCTGACTGCACCTCCCTACCATAACAGACGTATGTGATGGAGGTGCAATGGTAATAAGGTTTCTCGAATACGCAATGGTAATAAGGTGGACCAATGGATAAATTAAGCATTGTGCAAGAAGAGACTAGAAGCCCGAGGTCTTGTTGTGCCCTGAATGTAATTTTTAGCACTGAGGCCTTCTCTGCCATCTAATATTTTACTCCACATTTTTAGTAAAATTACATGTAAAGAAATTTAAATGTGTCTATTTGTACTTCTATCAAAATATATGTTCATATTTGGTGGCGAAGCTAGAAACTTAAATAAATTCGAATAAGTATTCGGAAAACTCTTCATTTGCAGATCCTGTTGCACTGGGGTCGTTTATGAGATATACTTTTTAGGGCACATATTTAATAAACTCACTTGCATAAATAAATAAATATATATATATATATATATATATATATATATATATATATATATATATTTGAACATACAAAAATATAAGTCCATATTTGGTGCCGAAGTTGGAGAGTGAACCAAAAGAGAGAAAATAGTTGTTCAATTCGTAGGTTGCTGGAACTTATTTGAAGTACGTTTCTTGTTGGCATATATTTCAAATGCTTCCAACTTTTTTGATTCCTTGTGGACGTACATCTCAAACAACAAATATTGGATCATAAGTTCACATCTGTAGCTAAACATGTATAATTCATGAATCTGGTACTTGTTTGTTGATTCTCTGACTATAAGATGAGTTACAATGGTCACATCATTGTAAGCTGAAATTGGCATGTTTGGTATTTGAATCTGTAAGTAGCAATCTATGATGATGTATTGTGAATGGTATACTGTGCCTTTAGTCATCAAGGTGTGTAGTGGTTGCATAAGTTTTACAGCCACCAACGAGTAGTTGGTATCAAAATTGTTGTAGTCACCAAGGATTCATTTGTTGTCTGAGATGTCTAGTCACCAAGCATTCCTTGGTCGCCATAATATTTCTGCAACCAACTGTCCCTTGATCTAGATGTTATTAGTCACCACCATATTTGCTTGGTAACTATTGAATTTTAATTACCGGTGATTAAAATGCTGGTTGCTAAATATCTTTAGCGACAATACTATAGCGACCACGAAGCGACCAAGTTATGTTGGTAAGAGTAGATCAACGGTAACCAATTTTGGAATTTTAGTAACCAACCACCTTGGTGGATAAAACCCACATATCTAGTAGTGTGGAATAACGACACATGCAGGTAGACAGTAGAGCTGAACATATGATCCATATATCAGAAGTGCAAATAGTAAAAAGTACGAGAAACTCTCGTGTCTCCTCAGATGGAGTGAAGGAACAACCAAACATCGATACAATAGTGTGGCCGGCCTTGCAGAGCTGGCTCGACATACATACTCCTACCTCTCTCTCACATACACATGCAGATAATATGAGAGCATTTATTCATATATAGGAGTATATGTATAGGCGGTGACCATGGTGGCCAGTGGTTTATCAGCGAATCTTAGAGCAGTCGACGGAAGAGCTGATGGCGTAGGGGATGCTGACGCCGCACTTGGAGGGGATGCCGGCGGCCTTGCCAGCGTTGAGCCCACCCACAGCGCTCTTGATGCACTTGCACGCGGCTTGCTTGTCAGCAGTGCTCCGCGCTGCGCCGGCCAGACTCCTGACGCCGCTGCAGCAGGCCGCAGGCGGGTTGGCGCCGTTGCCGCGTGCATAGGAGATGCACGGGCTCAAGGCAGAGCTCACCTGACCACAGGAGATAGCCGCTTCGGTGGCTACGAGGAGCATGGCCGCCACCATGGCGACCAGCACGAGCTGAGCAACTGCAGAACGGGCCAACTCGATCAAGCTAGCGATAGTAGTGGAGGCGACCTCAGCCGGAGACGGAGAGATAGCTAGATTTGCCAAGTGATTGTAGTGGTGAGGAGTTTCGTGGGGTGTGCATGAGCTTAAATAGGGCTTCTAACCAACATGGGATCCCATTCATAGTGTGAAGTATTTGGGTTGATGTTGGATGTTGGAAAGGATTGTTGGGTGTTAATGCATTTATAAGATGGTTGGTTGTTGGGTTGGGCCGATGGACCGAACAAGCATACATCCATGGCGTGTGCACAACAGATTAATACAAGCGAACTAAGACATGTGCGCACTCACACAGTGACCGGCCATGGAATTGAGTGAGTTTATAACAGTGTGCTTGACTAGTAGCACTAATTAAATAAATAAGATATAAATGACTGGCGGACATGCAATTGTGCGTGGCCGATGGATATGCCACTGGGTGCCAATGACAAGTATGAAATCGGATGACCATATTTTGGAAAACTGAAAACTACTATGTTGCACACCAGACGTGGTCAATGAGCACACAACTACGAGTGTTTGACATTTGTATGGTTAGGAGGACAGTGGTATCGCAAACCCAGCAGGGGTCAAGTCCCGATGTACGCATTTATCCTGAATTTATTTTAGAATTTTGTGTGTTAAGTGGGAGGAGACATTCCCGTCAACTAAAAGGCGCCTACGGTGACTTCGTAAAGTCTTAAGATGATATATGATCCATAGCTGAGTAACGACGCACGCAAGCATAGTTGAGTATATGATCCACATATCAAAAGTGCACATGGTACAAAGTACAACAAACTCATGAGTCCCCTCAAAGGGAGTGAAGGAACAACCAAACATCGATACAACAATGCGGCCGGTCATGCAAAGCTGGCTCAACGTACGTACTCATCTCTCTCTCCCACATGGATATAATATGAGAGCATTTATTCATATATATATATATGTATGTGTGTGTATGACCTCAACGTACTCAGCATCGATCGCTGGAGCTATAGGCAGCAATGATGGCAGCAAGTGGCCGATCAGCGAATCTTAGAGCAGTCGACGGAAGAGCTGATGGCGTAGGGGATGCTGACGCCGCACTTGGAGGGGATGCCGGCGGCCTTGCCAGCATTGAGCCCACCCGCAGCGCTCTTGATGCACTTGCATGCCGCTTGCTTGTCAGCGGTGCTCCGCGCTGCGCCCGCCAGACTCCTGACGCCGCTGCAGCAGGCCGCAGGTGGGTTGGCGCCGCTGCCGCGTGCATAGGAGATGCATGGGCTCAAGGCAGAGCTCACCTGACCGCAGGATATCGCCGCGTCAGATGCTACGAGGAGCATGGCCGCCACCATGGCGACGAGCACGAGCGGAGCAACTCCAGAACGGGCCATTTCGATCAAGCTAGCGATAGTAGTGGTGGTGAGCTCAGCCGGAGATGTTGAGATCGCTAGATTTACTAAGTGATTGTAGTGGCGAGGAGTTTCGTGGGGATGCATGAGCTTAAATAGGGCTTCTAACCAGCATGGGATTCCATTCGGAATAAACCGTGTCAAGTACTGTGTCTACATGAACCAGTTCGGTTGATGCGTGCAAATCCATGAATTTAGGTTGTTGGATGTTGGAATTGATGTATGGGTGTTAATGTATTTAGGAGATGGTTGGTTGTTGCCGTTGGGTTGGGCGGATGGATGGAACAATCATACATCCATGTGTTCTAGCGGTGGGATGTGGTTGATTAGTGTGTGCACAGCAGATTAATAATGAGACGAAGACACACACGCACTCTCACAGTGACCGACCATGGAGGAGTTGAGAGCATCTATGATGGTGAGCACGACCAGTGAACTGTACCAATGAGATCAGCACCTAAGGTGTGATCATGTGATCCATCATTCTGAACCATCGGATGAATATTCAATGGCACAGATCAAGTATTGCTGGACATGATAGGACATCTTGCAATGTGACCCATAGTCTAATAGAGTTTAGTGCAGTTGACAGAATCATGACATGTGTTTTTGTTTTTTTATCTGGTTATGTGCAAGTTAATGTAAGTAGAGCAAGGATCCCTGTGAGATGGTACTCTAATTTTTTGCTGCATTTTTTGATATAGCAACTGTTCCGGTCAGCCATTAAGATGACACTATTGATCACAATCTTGTTATGGCCGAAACAATTGCCTTGCGTCATAATTTTTCATGGGTTAATTAACAGGGATATAATGCCGATCACTTGGAGCACACTTTATTATTAGTGCAATGCAGATTGATTGTGCAAGTTGGGCTGTAAGAGCACATTTAGATGGAATTGGTGGTAACAGAATAGGAGTACTGATACGTCTCCAACGTATCTATAATTTTGCTTGTTCCATGCTGTTATATTATCATTCTTGGATGTTTTGCAATCATTTTATAACAACTTTATATCATTTTTTGCGACTAACCTATTGACATAGTGCCAAAGTGCCAGTTGCTGTTTTTGCTTGTTTTTTACTTCGCAGAAAATCAATACCAAACGGAGTCCAATCGCGACGAAACTTTTTGGAGATTTTTTCTGGACCAGAAGACACCCAGTGGGCCAAAGAAGAGCCAGGAAGGTGGGCTGTGGAGAGCACAACCCACCAGGGCGCGCCAGGGGGCCCCTGGCGCGCCCTGATGGGTTGTGCCCTCCACGGGGCCCCTCCGCACCGCCTCTGATTCCTATAAATTACCAAATATTCCAAAAACCCTAGGGGAGTCGACGAAACACAATTTTAGCCGCCGCAAGTTCCAGAACCTCGAGATCCAATCTAAACACCATCACGGAGGGGTTCATTTTCCTCATAGGTGCCTCTCCGATGATGCGTGAGTAGTCCACCATAGACCTACGGGTCCGTAGGCAGTAGCTAGATGGCTTCCTCTCTCTCTCTCTCTTATGATTCTCAATACAATGGTCTCTTGGATATCTATTTGATGTAAACTTTTGCGGTGTGTTTGTTGGGATCCAATGACTTTTGAGTTCATGATCAGTTTCTATCCATGAATATTATTTGAGTCTTCTTTGATCTCTTATATGCATGATTGCTTATAGCATTGTATTTCTTCTTCGAATCTTTGATTTAGTTAGGCCTACTAGATCGATTTTTCTTGCCATGGGACGAGGTGCTTTGTGATGGGTTCGATCTTGCGATGTTCTTTCACAGTGACAGAAGGGGCAGCAAGACACACATGTATCGTTGCTATTAAGGAAAACAAGATGGGGTCTATTCTTACATGAATAGATCTTGTCTACATCATGTCATCGTTCTTATTGCATTACTCCGTTTTTCCATGAACTTAATACACTAGATGCATGCTGGATAGCGGTCGATGTGTGGAGTAATAGAGGTAGATGCAGGCAGGAGTCGGTCTATCTATCTTGGATGTGATGCCTATATAATGATCATCGCCTTGGATATCGTCATGACTATTCGATTTTCTATCAATTGCCCAACAGTAATTTGTTCACCCACCATGCGCTATACTCATGAGAGAAGCCACTAGTGAACCCTACGGCCCCCAGGTCTACTTTTCCATCATATTGCTTTCCGATCTATGTTTTTGCAATCTTTGTTTTCAGATCTACAAAACCAAAAACCCAAAAATATATTGTTGCATATTTACTCTTTTTATTTGTGTTCTTGAGAGATATATCTCTCCTATCTATCACTACCTAATTTATCTTATTACCGTAGAGAGATTGACAACCTCTCTTTCGCGTCGGGTTGTAAGTATTTGTTGTTTGTATGCAGGTGCTGCTTATTGGGCGGTGGTGATCCTCCTACTGGTTCGATAACCTTGGTTTCATAACTGAGGGAAATACTTACCGTCGTTGTGCTGCATCATCCCTTCCTCTTTGGGGAGATACCGACGCAGTCTCAAGCCATGTCAAAGGAATTTCTGGCACCGTTGCCGGGGAGGAAGCGGTCTCTTCTACGTGCCTATCGTAGGCTCCGAGGGGACTCCACCATCACCTACCAGGTTCCTAATCACAAATCTCATCTCCTTGCAATTACATTATTTGCCATTTGCCTCTCGTTTTCCTCTCCCCCACTTCACCAATTTGCCGTTTTATTCGCTCTCTTTTTCGTTTGCCTTTTTCTTGCCGGATCTCCTCCTTGCTTGCAATCTTGTTTGCCTATTTTGTTACCATGACTAGTGTTACTACTCCCCCTTTGTCACCAGATTTTGAAGTTCTATACTTCAAACAAAAACAAGGGAAAAATTTGAAAGATGCCTGGTATAGGCTAATGAAATCCTATCGTATTTCCAATCTAAAAGGGGACGCAAAAGTTTTGCTTAGAAATTTTTATATTGGATTGGCTTTGCATCATAGAGAGCTTTTGGATTTCGCCTCAAAGGACAATTTTATTGAACTTGATGCAAACGCCGCCTATGAAGTTTTGGAAGGGATTTTGGGGGTTCCTCCACCAAAAAAGGGGCTTGCTTTTTCACAAGAGGGAGTTCAAATTCTTGACAAATTGGGTGACTTACATAAGCACTTGGTCGAGATACAAAAATATCACGAACCCCTCAAACATATTAGTGAGAACCTCAATCGCTTGAACATTTTGAGTACCCTTTGCAATAAGCGTTTGGATATTTTGGATCTTAAGATGGTTTCTTCTCCTGAAAATTTGGGGAAGCGGAAAGAGCCCCCCGGATTCGAGAAGGCCCTCACAAAAGTGGCCAAAACGAAGGATGACAATACTTGAATCTATGCGTTATGCCTAGCTAGGGGCGTAAAACGCTTGTTGGGAGGCAACCCAATGAATAAATAAATTTTTGCTTTTTCCTTTCTTTTTTTGTGTGTTGACAAAATTATGCCTCTGTTATGATTGTGTTTTTATGGTTTATTTAGTGTTTGTGCCAAGTAAAGCCTTTAGGATGATTCATAGGATGAGTAGAAGCGATGCTGAATCTGAAACAGAAACTTTGCGTCCAGTATATGAATTTACATTTTTTTCTGGAACGTGATCTTGAGCTGAAATTTTAACACACTGTTTCTATACAAATTCCTTACGTTTTCCTAATTTTTCATAATTTTTAGAGTTACAGAAGTATGGGTAGAGTACAGATTACTACAGACTGTTCTGTTTAAGACAGATTCTGTTTTCGTTGCATTGTGTGATTGTTTAGATGAATCTATGGTTTGTATTGGGGGTATAAGCCAGTGTAAAGTTAAAATACAGTAGGTATAATGCAATAATAAAATATGAATGGGTTTGCATCAGTACCTAAAGTAGTGATTTGCTTTATTATACTGACGGATCTCACGAAGATTTTGTTGAGTTTTGTGTGATTGAAGTTTTCAAGTTTTGGGTGAGATCACGATGGATGAAGGAATAAGGAGTGATAAAAGCCTAAGCTTGGGGATGCTACCGCACCCCCAAGATATATCCAAAGATTAACAAGCAACTAAGCTTTGGGATGCCCCCGAGTGGCATCCCCTCTTTCTTCTAACGACCATCGGTATTTTACTTGGAGCTATATTTTTATTCGTCACATATCATGAGTTTTGCTTGGAGCGTCTTGTATCTTTGCTTGCTTGCTTTGTTTGTTAGTTTTTCCTTTGTATCCTTGATGGACACACCTATTTGGGAAAGCCAAAATCATGCTATGATTTGTTAGAATTGCTCTTTGTGCTTCACTTAAACTTTTTGAGCTATAGAATTCCTCTAGTGCTTCACTTATATCTTTTTGAGCAGGGTGTGCTTGGAATTTTTTTTAGAAATACAATCATGCTTCACTTATATTAATTTGAGAGTAGGTAAATTTTTAAGAAATCCTCTCATGCTTCACTTATACCTTTTTGTGAGATGAAATCTTTATGCTCATGTGCTTCACTTAAATTTGTTTGAGCTTGCCAAAAAGCAATGGCAATATATGAAACTAGTCCCAAAGTGATAGATATCCAAGGAGGATATAATAAAAACTTTCATGACGATCATTGGACAAATTAAACTTGATTCCTTGTAATAGTTTTGAAACATGATGATAGTAATATGTGAGTCATGTTAGTGAGTAATTATGCTTAGTAGGAATATTGGTGTTAAGGTTTGCGATTCCCTATGCATGCACGAAAGTCAATAGTTATGCAATGAAGTTACATCCTACTTGTGATGCATTATTCGGTGTTAGTTATGTTCAATGCTCACTTATGAGAATTTTCGTTTCTCGGTTTGGTTGCTTCTCAATCTTTTTGCTAGCCACCATTTGTACTAAGTAGAAATACTACTTGTGCATCCAAAATCCTTAAACCAAGTTTTGCCTCATGAGTCCACCATACCTACATATATGCAGTATTTCCATGCCGTTCCAAGCAAATTTGTATGTGCCATCTCTAAATTTTCAAAATAAATTTTCTCTTTTGTGTGCCCGTACCGCTCATGAAACGGTGGGGAGTGTCCAATATTTTTCCATGCTAGATGTGTTATTCTCAAGATGAGTGTTTATTCACTTGTCATTGCACGAGAGTGCGGCGGTAATAGGGATGCCCATTCCCGAAATGGAAAAAAAGTATTTACTTTATGTTGTCAAATAATAAATTCCTTGGAAAGTGCTGGTATGGAAGGCAACCGTGGATACGGCCCGCCATAGAAAGTGGAAGTTTGGTGGAAAAAGGAATAAACTTTATTTTCTGTTTGGGAACCGCCTATGATATATCTAGCATGGAAAGTATTGTGAACTACTTTGTCGTTTTCGTTGACAGGAAATGCATGCCACCCAAAATATTTTTTATCTCTCAATTTAAACCTTGAGCTCTGGCACCTCTACAAATCCCTACTTCCCTCTGCGAAGGGCCTATCTATTTACTTTATGCAATTTTTATTTTTGCTTTGAGTCTCCATCTTCTCTTATAAGCACTAACTAGGGGGCACTATGATCGTACTTGAGCATTGGGCATAGCTAATATTTGAGTGTGTTTCATGAATGGATCAATGATTGAGCACTAGTAGAAAACGACCCATTTGTCCCGGTTACAGAGGCCCATTAGCCCCGGTTCTGGAACCGGAATTAAAGGGTCGGGACTAAAGCCCAAAACCGTTAGTCCCGGTTCGCTTACGAACCGGGACAGAAGGGGCTCCACGTGGCCGCTGCGGGGAGCCCAGGCAGGAGGACCTTTAGTCCTGGTTGGTCACACCAACCGGGACCAAAGGGCATCCACGTGTCAGCATCTAGCAGGAGCTGGGGTTTTTGTTTTTTTTTGAAGGGGGGGGGGTGGGGGGTTTTGGAGGGTTAATTTAGGGGTTTCATATTGTGTTAGCTAGCTAATAGAGAGAAGTGTCCTCTCTTTCTCCGTGCTTGGTCGACGCTAGCTACTATACATATAGAGAGAACTCGATGCTAGCTAATAAGAAAATGAAGGAAACCATTAATTACACAAGATCGTCATGCTGAGCATATTTAGGACAGTAAAACTGAACCTAAAGGGAGCCCTCTCACGACCTGCAGTTTCTGGCCGTTCGTTTGCGTGATGAGATTGATCTTAGCCGTTAGATGTGCCGTCAATTTCGACCTCCACCGTCATTTATTTATTTTCTGGCCCAATTGTCCTAAAGGGCTGCTACTCCAGCAGAAAAAGCGAGATCTCTGGTTGATTGGGCTATTTCTGCCGGCCCATTTGCTCAACGTCCACGCACACATACACCACAGCCGAACCGTAACCCTCCCAAAAAAAATTGATCGACAGAATCAGATCGCCCGGGATCGATGGGAGACAGAGAAAGGAGGGGACGGATCGATCCATCCTGACGCGCGCGATGCGGGGGACCTAGAGATGGATCGATCCAGCCTGACGCGCGCGATGCAGGCGACCTAGGGATCGCTCGATCCAGCAGACGGGGGCGGTTTGTCTTCGAGGGGATCCAGCCGACACGGGGATGCATACCGACGCCTCGTCTGAGAGAAACTGCTCGCTGAGATTTTGGTAATGGAGTTCATCCACCATCATTCAAGAGAGGAGTAAAGAAACACGTTACTATAGGCTATTATCTCGATGCGGCTGATGGTGGAGGTAAGTTACGATTTTATTGCGTACACCTCCTCCAATTCGTTCGGCTACATATATGCTATGTCCCATTTCGCTAGTCCCATCCCCCGTTTCATATGGCAAGAGAAGCTCCAGCAGCCATTGTTCTTCACTAGATCGCTCCACCATAATCAACATTGCTGCAAATTCAGAACATCAATGCCCTCGCTTGGCACCTCCACTTCCTGTTATCTCGCGAGCACCGGGGTGAAATCGATGCAAAAAACATTTGAGAAAGGTAGCCCTTCCAGCGAAGCAAGTGAAGCCGCATCAAAGTTCAGAGAGGCAGCGATGGGGATTCTCGTGCGTGCGGCGTTTGCGAATGGAGCAGCTGCAAGGCAACCCTGTTGCCCCCACAGGTTTGCTCCTTCTGTTCGCTGGGAAATTCATCCTCCTATTTCTGAGATGTTCTTATGCTATTTTCAGTAATTAGTTATGGAATTGTTCTTATGCAACTGTGAAGAAGAAAGGGGAGGTCCACTTTTAACTGCTGAGCGAGGTATAAGTACAGAAAAACTACATTCATTTTTTGAATTCTTTTTTTCACAGGATCCTCAAATTAAGGGGTCCATCCCTGAACAATATACTTTGTAGTAGTTCCATTTCAGATTATTGATCAAAGTACTCCTTTTTTTTCTCGACAAAGGAAGCATTAATTTGGAAAGCTCCTATTTTGAGTCGGCTGAAATGCGCACCTTCTCGAAGGTGACATACAGTAATTCCGTATTTTAGGTAAACACTTTTTATATGGCGTGTGCACTTTTGTGTCATTCCATTTGGTCCTCCAATAGCAAAACTGACGAAAATTAAAACTATGAATGACTGAATAAAGGTACGGTCTGTAACTAGCATACTCCAGACGAGAGAAGTTGCCAACTGGTGTTTCATTGTTCTTCAAAAGACCCTATTAAGAAATGCACACATTCTTTTGATGGTTGCGGGTTTAATATCATTACATTGTGCACTTGTTTAACTGATATCATGATATTTGTGATTAGTTACATGTACTATTTTGCATTCTATACACGTATTACTTTTTTCAATCCAAAAATTTAGATGGTACTAATAACCTATCCATTCGTCATGCCTTCAAAAAAATTCACTCCCTGAGGCAGATTCGCCAACTAACATATCTGCTTACTATAAGTGCTCAAGTTTCTCAATCTGTTCCAAACTATTATTATTCATTCGGATCAAGTTTGTGTATTTCGTCTACATAAAAATACTCCTTGGAGATCTTGCTCGATGCTTTGTTGGTTGTGAGAATAACCAGTGTCAGATTAGGAATAATGGGAACCTTGGTGATTAATGTTCTTCCGTTTTATGACCTTGAGCTGGCTTCCTGGTTTGTGAGAATATATGGTGTCATATTAGGCATGACACGTTTCACACCTAGAGCAGGTTGCCTGGTTAATCACACATTTAAATGAAGAAGGGATGGATAAATGGAAATCAAGAGATCCCTAATTTTACTGTCGTGATTGTCTGAAGCAAGACTAATGCTGATTGACTAACCAATGTAAGCAACTGAACATCTATAGATTAGAATGAATGTCATCCGTTGTAGCATACTCTATTCAATTATTTTAAGTTGTCACTAAAGTAAAGTACACCATTTTCCTGCAGATTAATGAGTCACCTACTATGGAAAAATAAAGTAAGAGGGTCAGAGGAAAATTACATTTTCATCTGACGAGGCTAATATGAAGAAAGCATGCATGGATAGAGAGGGTGCAGTTAAGGAGATACCTTCCTATATTTATCACCATCGATGATATCCTAATGAGTTTTTCTTTCTTGTCTAACTGGGTCTGTATCGTCATCTATGTTAGATTAATCTCTTCGGTTGAATCATCCACACTTGATATTATTTATGGAGTAGGAAAATTTGGTTCAACCAGAAATATTTAGCACATCCATATGAACATTAATCAATTCTCTGTCATGATAATTTTAGTGTATGTATATTATTGTATTGAATAACATGTTGGCTGATGTAATATAAGACAATAATTTCCATGGTTGTGCTACCTTTGGTCTTCCATACAATAAGCATTATGCAAGTGTTTTTCGATTGAACTTGTCTATAAATTGTTAGATAGCTCTCGGTTCATTTCAGATCTACACATACTCTGCTACTCATTAGCAATCTTAGCTAATTGTTGTTCCATATATTGAATGTGTTGTGTGGATGAAACCAAACAAGAGGCACAAAATTATATTCTGTTTGTGGCAACATTACTTTTTTTTGTTAATGTCAAATATATTAGTTAGTCTATGCAACTTTAATTTTATGTTTCATCATTTTGTATAATATACACAAACATCTATCATTTTTATGGAGAAATAGACGGGCGCGGCAACGCGCGCCATCAATGATCTAGTATAGAGAGAAGTGACATCTCTTTCTCCGTGCTTGGTCTAACAACAAGTTTTCGTATATCTATCCGACGCTACTACATATATACAATATAACATCCTTTACAATCCCTAACATCATCTACCTAAGATCCAATCACAAATCCACATGGTATTCTCTGTCTTTAGGTATGACGTGGTCAAGAAAGAATCCCGCCAATTCCTCTTGAATTGCTCGTATGCGATCATGTGGTAGGAGTTCATCCCGCATCTGCCAGATCTAATTTAAAGAAGGGGGTCAATACATGCCTATATATGAATAAAACTCAACACAATTGATGGTAATATATAAAATAAAATTTTGAATATTATTTACGTACTTCAAATTGTTTGTCAGAGAAGCCCCGCTCAGAGGTCGAGTGGCGAATGAACTCGCATACGTAGTATGCACAAAAAATAGTCCCTTCTTTCTGGTACAAGCACTTTACGAGAATAGAGTTAAATCAAACTGATAAGCAAGCATGGTAATGACATATTGATGAAAATTTGAATCAATTAGAGATGCGCGGAACTAGCTAGTACTACTTACTTTGGGGTGCGTAAATCGCAACTCTTTGTTTAGACCGGGAACCTTTCGGGTGAACTTCTTCCAAACCCTGCCAGGCAAAGAAAATGATTACTTGATATCAGGAAATTAACGAAAGTTGCATGCCGATATGGTCCCGGTATTGACTGAACTTACTTCTTGAGCATTGCAGTCATGTCCGCATAATTCTCGGGATCTTTACGCCTCGAGTCTAAGACAGTTACTAATGCCCCGTCAAGCTTAATGGATAGCAGAATAAAGTGGTAACTGCGCACGCATATATAACTCATCAATTACATTACTTAACCTCGAGTAAGCGAAACCGAGTATACAGAGAAGACAGCAACACTCACTTGAAGTTGTAAGGAAAGAGTATTTCCCTTTTGTTTTGATGTATAAGGAACGACTTTAGCAAGTTCTCCTCGGTCTCTTTGATTTCATTTCGTACCGTCCATTCATTTACAGCATCTGGGCTAATGAACCCAACGTCGAAGATTCCTGATTTTTTGCATTCGACGATCTTCAATCTGCATAATATAGTGAGGATAATTATATATACATGCAATGAACGAGCCGAGCTAGAGACTTAACTATAGAAGTAATACTTACAGACAGTAGGAAGTCATGAGTTGTTTGTCGAGGGCCAGTTGATTGTATAACTGAAATAACTCCACAAATTCAATAGGCATCACGGGAAGTCCAATGAATTCGTGCTCTGGTTTCACTGCCACATACATAGTGTCTTTCCCAGACTCCCTGCAGGTTTTCATGTACCACTCATGCAATTTGTACATCATCGTTGTTAGAGGAGGATGATCAGGTTTGACGAGAGGCTTCCCGTGCACGTATTTATATTCTTCTTTTGTTACCTCAGCCGTTTCAAAAATTACATCATCCCCCAAGTAATCACCAGGATTGGTACCGGGCACCATCCCCGGATGATTAGCGACGATATCGCTAGACACCTTGAGCGGGGGGCACGATTGGTTCGCCTGTTCGCCG
This sequence comes from Elymus sibiricus, assembly GCA_039707655.1. Classification (NCBI taxonomy): domain Eukaryota; kingdom Viridiplantae; phylum Streptophyta; class Magnoliopsida; order Poales; family Poaceae; genus Elymus; species Elymus sibiricus. The sequence goes on from CM077667.1 coordinate 56,284,152, forward strand.
AGCCGGGGATTTTTTTCCCACTTCTTCGTTTTGCTAACCTTGCATCACTGGAAGTACTTCCCGACCACCGCGCATCTTGATATATCTTTTTAAGATAGCGGACATAGTTGGAATCCGGCGGAGGCGGTGGTGGTCGCTTCAGGGCATCGATAGTGCGCTTCACTTTCACCGGATCTAGCTTCTCCTTCGGAGGTGGAGTTTTCTTTGCAAAATGGTCCCTCACTTGGGCACGACAGATGTCCTCGTTTTCCTTCTCGGTCCTCTCATATGGTAACTTTTTCAGAGGCTTGAGAGATGGACCGTATCTGAATTGCCTCCCGCCTTTGCTTGTACTGCTACCCGCGAGAGCGGCGGCGTCTCTCTTCCGTCGTTGCTGACGAGGCGGAGAAGGAGGCGGAGTGCTCCGATGTGCCGGAGGAGCCGGAGCGGCGGCGTCCGTCTTCCGCCGTTGCTGACGAGGTGGAGGAGGAGGCGGACTGCTCCGACGCGCCGGAGTAGGCGAAGGAGGAGGCGGAGTGCCCTCACGCGCCGGAGGAGCCGGAGAAGGAGGCGGAGTGCCCTGATCACTCGTCGGAGGAGGAGGAGGAGGAGGAGGAGGCGGAGTGCCCTGACTCGCCAGAGGAGGAGGAGGAGTCGGAGGCGTCCAGTTTGGAAGCTTGATGTACTCCTTCCGCCATAGACATGTACTCCTCAGAGCATGAACCATCTGATTCTCCCCTTCACCTGTAGGGTGGTCAAGCTCGAGCTCCTCAAATCCCTTCATTACTTCATCCACCGTCACAACAGCATAGCCATGTGGAATCGGAAGGCAGTGAAAAGTTCCGTTGGGTTGAGGAGGTGCAACAGAGCCGACGGCCGCCTTGAAAGTGAGGTTCCGGAATTTCGTCATAAGCTCGCAATGTTGAGCCTCCGTGATAGTATCCACGGGGTATCTAGGAGCCGTGAAGTCAGGCTGAATGAGCTCCGTGGAAGCCACGCTGCTTCTCCGCTGAGATGGCGGGGTAGCTTCGTGCCGCTGAGATGGTTGGCCGGCAGCTCGCTGGCTCTCAAGTTCCTCTAGCTTTTCTAGTCTTGCATTGAGCTTCTGCATGTCGCTCAGCTCCGCTTTCCTCTTTCTCTCCCGGCTTCTGTAACCGCCTGCGTCGGGAAACCCAACCTTCCACGGAACGGAGCCTGGTGTGCCTCGTGTTCGTCCAGGGTTCTCAGCATTCCCGAGGGCCTCAGTCAGCTCGTACTTCTCTCTGTCGGGAATGAATGTCCCTTCCTGCGCTGCGGTGATATACTTCTGAAGCTTCTTGACGGGTATTGCAAGTTGCTCGTCCGTCCAACGGCACTTCCCTATTTCAGGGTCCAAAGTTCCCCCAACCCCGAAGAACCAAGTCCTTGAATGGTCTGGCCAGTTCAATGTCTCTGGTTCGACCCCTTTAGCAATCAGGTCATTCTCAGCTTTGTCCCACAACGGCCGGGCTTTGAGATAGCCACCTGACCCCGTGTGATGGTGATATTGCTTCTTTGCAACATTGTTCTTGTTTGTCTCTGACATTTTCTTACTCTTGTCCGATGTCTTGTTGGCCACAAATGCGGGCCAATGATCTCTTATCTTCTCAAATCGGCCGATGAATTCCGGAGTCTTCCCTTTTCGACAAACTTTGATTTCAACTCATTCTTCCTCCTCCTGAATAGATCTGCCATCTTCTTAAGAGCACACGCCTTGACCAGTGGCTCTATAACTGGCTTATTCGGATCCTCCTCTGGCGGTAGGGTGAAATTTGCCTTCAGCGAGGTCCAAAGATCATCTTTCTGTCTATCGGTGACATAACAAGGGTCGTCGTCCTTAGGCTTATTCCACTGCTTGATGCTGATCGGGATGTTGTCCCTAACAATAGCTCCGCACTGAGCAGAAAATGCGTCCTTGGTCCGCTTGGGTTCAATCGGTAGGCCATCGTCCGCGAGTGTTGTGATCGTGAACCTTTCATCCTTCCGCAACCTTCTCTTCGGGCCTCGTCTCGTAACCGAAGTTTGGCTCGATCCGGAGGGCTATAAAAGAAGAAAGAAGAGTTAATATATGTACATACCAAAACAATTAATGCATCAATTAGCTAGTCAGCACAGGCTTAATTAATATATATACCTCGCCAGACATTGCAACAGCTCCCTCCTCCGTTCGGTCACCGGAGCCGTCATCATGGTCTCCTTCTTCCTCTGGCATTCGGTCACCGGAGCCATCATGATCATGTCCTTCCTCCTCCATTGTTCGATCACCGGAGCTGTCATCCTCTCCTTCCAGCCATCGGTGTCGTTGAGAAATGACAAGACATCACGTCCGGCGAGGATTATCTCCCCCAACAACTGTTCTTGTTCCAAGTCTCTTTGATCCATAGTTTCTGCAAATATTACAACATGGCAATTAATATACAAACATGAATGTCCGACGTCCGGACCGCCTCTCTCATGAATGTCAAACAAGGGATTCTCTTAACCTTTAAGGGATTTAACAAAATGGCGCCATTCTGGATGTGCAGAAAATGGTCCATATTTTTCCTGATCTCATCTACCCTTTTATATGTCACGTTGTCTAGTGTCAAAGGATTCAAGAAAACCAAGGCTTCATCATTAGCCGGAAGTAACAGGCGCATAATGGTACGAAGCTCTCCAAAATTGTTTTGGAACGGAGTCCCGGATAGGATAATTAATTAGCTTTTTGGTACGAAGTTCAGCAAGAGCCTTCCGAATATCGCTATTTGGAAGGCCTTTGCTGAATTTCGTACCAAAAAGCGAATTATTCTATCCGGAACTCCGTTCCAAAACAACTTTGAAGAGCTTCGTAGCATCATACGCCTGTTACTTCCGGCTAATGATGAAGCCATGGATTTCTTCAATACTTTGACAGACAACGTGACATATAGAAGAATATATATATAGATGAGATCAGAAAAAAATTGGATCAACTTGTGCACATCCATAATGGGGGCATTCTTGATAAATCTATGTTACCGGAGTTTTCTATATGAACAAAAAAAATTCCACATGACATGTCCGACGTCCCCCCTCATGTCGAAGTTATCGGGGAGGGGGTGGTAGACGACAACGACGCTCCCCCCTCATGTCATGTCCGACGTCCCCCCTCTTGTCAAAGTTATCGGGGAGGGGGTAGACGACAATGACGCTCACCCCTCATGTCCGACGTCCGACGTCCCCCCTCATGTCATGTCCGACGTCACCCCTCATGTCGAAGTTATCGGGGAGGGGGTAGACGACAACGACGCTCACCCCTCATGTCCGACGTCCGATTTCCCCCCTCATGTCATGTCCGACGTCCCCCCTCATGTCGAAGTTATCGGGGAGGGGGTAGACGACAACGACGCTCACCCCTCATGTCCGACGTCCGACGTCCCCCCTCATGTCATGTCCGACATCCCCCCTCATGTCGAAGTTATCGGGGAGGGGGTAGACGACAACGACGCTCACCCCTCATGTCCGACGTCCGACGTCCCCCCTCATGTCATGTCCGACGTCCCCCCTCATGTCGAAGTTATCGGGGAGGGGGTAGACGACAACGACGCTCACCCCTCATGTCATGTTCGACGTCCCCCTCATGTCGAAGTTATCGGGGAGGGGGTAGACGACAACGACGCTCACCCCTCATGTCCGACGTCCGACGTCCACCCTCATGTCATGCCCGACGTCCCCCCTCATGTCGAAGTTATCGGGGAGGGGGTAGACGAGAACGACGCTCACCCCTCATGCCCGACGTCCGACGTCCCCCCTCATGTCAAGTCTGACGCCCCCCCTCATGTCGAAGTTATCGGGGAGGGGGTAGACGACAACGATGCTCACCCCTCATGTCATGTCCGACGTCCCCCCTCATGTCGAAGTTATCGGGGAGGGGGTAGACGACAACGACGCTCACCCCTCATGTTCGACGTCCGACGTCCCCCCTCATGTCATGTCCGACGTCCCCCCTCATTTTAACTAATTTCTATGAACAAAAAAAATATTGTATGAACAAAAAAAATATAGACCAAGTTGTCATGAACAAAAAAAATATGAACAAAAAAAATATTGACCAAATATTGATGCGAGGGCGACGACGGGGGCGACGGCGACGGCGTCGGCGGGGGCGACGGTGACGGCGATGGCGGGGGCGGCGGGTGGGGGCGGCGGCGGGGGCGGTGGGTGGGGGGCGGCGGGCGGCGGGCGACGACGGGGGCGATGGTGACGGCAGGCGACGACAGGGGCGACGGTGACGGCGGGGGCGGCGGGCGACGGCGGGGGCGACGGGTGGGGGCGGCGGTGACGACGGGGCCAGCGGGCGGCGGGCTACGACAGGGGCGGCGGGCGACGACGGGGGCGGCGAGCGATGGCGACGACGGGGGCGGCGGGCAGCGGCGACGGCTGGGGCGACGGCGGGGGCGGCGGGCGACGGCGGGGGCGGCGGGCGGCGTCTGGGCAGCCTGGCGGCGTTGATTTCGTCGGCGTCGTCGGGGGCGGGGGCGAGATGAGAACTGAAAATTCCTAAGTGCTACTTATATACCCAGAGAATTGGTCCTTGTTGGTGGCACCAACCGGGACCAATGCACCCCTGTAGTCCCGGTTGGTGCCACCAACCGGGACCAAAGGTCAGTTTTCAGCAGCCCAAAGGGCGGGAAACAGGGACCTTTGGTCCCGGTTGGTGGCACCAACCGGGACCAATGCACCCCTGTAGTCCCGGTTGGTGCCACCAACCGGGACTAAAGGGGTGCATTGGTCCCGGTTGGTGCCACCAACCGGGACGAAAGGGCTGCGGCTTGCACGGCGTCTGGCGGGTGGATGTTTAGTCCCACCTCGCTAGCTGAGAGGCGTCGAGAGTGGTTTATAAACACCGCTGCGCCAACCCTCTCGAGCTCCTCTCTTATGCAGGCCTACGGGCCTAAATGTAATTACTCTGCCTGTGGGCTTACTAGGCCTGCTACGGGCCTGCGTCCTGGCCCAACTAACGGGTTGGGTGTCTAGTCGTATGCAGGCCGTGGCGGCCCAGTAGGCAGCACTTTTTTTAATTGTGTTTTCAGTATTTTTGTTTTGTTTTTTTGCTTTATTTATTTTCTTTTGTTTCTACTTACAGCTAAATACTTAGAGTTTTTGAGTGATTCTTTTTGCTTTAGGTCACAAAAATTATAAACTTTCTGTTAGTGCAATTAGTTTTCAAATTTGAATAGTTTAAATTTGAATTTTTTGAAATTTCTGTGAATCACTAGTTTGTGAATAACTTTAATTTAAAAATAGATTATTTGAGTGATTCTTTTTCCTGCTATTTAATATTAGTGTGTTTTATCATTATATTGAATTTTTTTTGAAACGGACAATCTCTTTCGAAGTATCAGGGTTTCGGACGAAAACTCATCTGTTACAAAGGTATTTCATTTTTTTGAACGTATTTGAACTCCAGAATTTTTGTGTGTTCAAAATGAACCATTCAAAGCCACATCATCAATTTTCAACCCTTTCTGACTTCATCTGGTATTTTTCATGCATTTACTGATTTTTTTGAGCTAAATGACCCTGAAATTGAAAAGCACTACAAATGAACTCTGAAAAGGTTGAAAGTTGGCATGGTATCATCATTTCACCCACATAGCATGTGCTAAAAAGTTGAGAGGGTTACGGCAAAAACTGGATGCACTTCGTGTACAAAATGGATAATCTCTTTCGAAGTATCAGGGTTTCGCACGAAAACTCATCTGTTACAAAGGGATTTCATTTTTTTGAACTTATTTGAACTCCAGACTTTTTGTGTGTTCAAAATGCACCATTCAAAGCCACATCATCAATTTTCAACCCTTTCTGACTTCATTTGTTATTTTTCATGCATTTACTGATTTTTTTGAGATAAATGACCATGAAATTGAAAAGCACTACAAATGAACTCTGAAAAGGTTGAAAGTTGGCATGGTATCATCATTTCACCCACATAGCATGTGCTAAAAAGTTGAGAGGGTTACGGCAAAAACTGGATGCACTTCGTGTACAAAACGGACAATCTCTTTCGAAGTATCACGGTTTCGGACGAAAACTCATCTGTTACAAAGGTATTTCATTTTTTTGAACTTATTTGAACTCCAGACTTTTTGTGTGTTCAAAATGAACCACTCAAAGCCACATCATCAATTTTCAACCCTTCCTGACTTCATCTGGTATTTTTCATGCATTTACTGATTTTTTTAAGCTAAATGATCCTGAAATTGAAAAGCACTACAAATGAACTTTGAAATGGTTGAAAGTTGGCATGGTATCATCATTTCACCCACATAGCATGTTATAAAAAGTTGAGAGGGTTGCGGCAAAAACTGGATGCACTTCGTGTACAAAACGGACAATCTCTTTCGAAGTATCAGGGTTTCATACGAAAACTCATCTGTTACAAAAGGCATTTCATTTCTTCACATGTAACTGCAGTGATATTCTAGATCAAAGGCATCATCATACTAGTTGTGGAGAGAAAGTCTTCACTTTTTCTTCGCTTGTGTCCTTTGCTTATTGCGCTGTAACCATGGATAATCTTCATCGTTTAACAGGGTGCTTGGGGTCAGCCTTGACTTTGAAGGGAGGAATTTCATGAAACTTTTCATAATCTTCAGACATGTCTGTCTTGCCCTCCAATCCCACGATGTCTCTTTTTCCTGAAAGAACCATGTGGCACTCTGGCTCGTCGTATGATGTATTTGCTTCCTTATCTTTTCTTTTTCTCGGTTTGGTAGACATGTCCTTCACATAGAAAACCTGCGCCACATCATTGGCTAGGACGAATGGTTCATCTGTGGACCCAAGATTGTTCAGATCCACTGTTGTCATTCCGTACTGTGAGTCTACCTGTACCCCGCCTCCTGACAGATTGACCCATTTGCACTGAGACAAAGGGACCTTGAAATCATGTCCATAGTCAAGTTCCCATATGTCCACTATGTAACCATAATATGTGTCCTTTCCCCTCTTGGTTGCTGCATCAAAGCGGACACCGCTGTTTTGGTTGGTGCTCTTTTGATCTTGGGCGATCGTGTAAAATGTATTCCCATTTATCTCGTACCCTTTGTAAGTCAATACAGTCGAAGATGGTCCCCTGGCCAACGAGTACAGCTCATCAGAAACAGTGTTGTCACCCATGAGACATGTTTGCAACCAACTGCCGAAAGTCCTGATGTGTTCATATGTAATCCAGTCGTCACACTGCTCCGGGTGTTTGGAGCGCAGAATATTCTTGTGTTCATCGACATACGGGGTCACCAAGGTAGAATTCTGTAGAACTGTGTAGTGTGCTTGAGACCAAGAATGGCCGTCCCTACATATTATTGAGTCTGCTCCTAGCGTGCCTTTTCCAGTCAGTCTCCCCTCATATCGCGATTGAGGGAGACCAATCTTCTTAAGGTCAGGAATGAAGTCAACACAAAACCAAATGACATCCTCTGTTTGATGGCCCATGTAGATGCTTCCTTCTGGCCTAGCGCGGTTACGAACATATTTCTTTAAGACTCCCATGAACCTCTCAAAGGGGAACATATTGTGTAGAAATACAGGGCCCAGAACGACAATCTCGTCGACTAGATGAACTAGGACGTGTGTCATGATATTGAAGAAGGATGGTGGGAACACCAGCTCGAAACTAACAAGACATTGCACCAAATCACTCCTTAACCTTGGCAGGATTTCTGGATCGATCACCTTCTGAGAGATTGCATTGAGGAATGCACATAGCTTCACAATGGCTAATCGAACGTTTTCCGGTAGAAGCCCCCTCAATGCAACCGGAAGCAGTTGCGTCATAATCACCTGGCAGTCATGAGACTTTAGGTTCTGGAACTTTTCTCTGCCATATTTATTATTCCCTTTATATTCGATGAGAAGCCAGACGGGACCTTCATACTGAGCAGGCATTCAAAGAAGATTTCCTTCTCTTCTTTGGTTAGAGCGTAGCTGGCAGGACCTTCATACTGCTTTGGATGCATGCCGTCTTTTTCATGCACACGTTGCTGTTCCTCCCATGCCTCCTGTGTATCTTTTGTCTTCCCATACACTCCCAAGAAGCCTAGCAGGTTCACGCAAAGATTCTTCGTCACGTGCATCACGTCGATTGCAGAGCGGACCTCTAGGTCTTTCCAATAGGGTAGGTCCCAAAATATAGATTTCTTCTTCCACATGGGTGCGCGTCCCGCATCGTCAGTCGGAACAGATAGTCCGCCAGGACCCTTTCCAAAGATTACTTGTAAATCATTGACCATATCAAGTATGTGATCACCAGTATGGAGGGCGGGCTTCTTCCGTTGATCTGCCTCACCTTTGAAATGCTTTCCTTTCTTTCGACATTGATGGTTGGTCGGAAGAAATCGACGATGCCCCAGGTACACATTCTTCCTGCATTTGTCCAAATATATACTGTCGGTGTCATCTAAACAGTGTGTGCATGCGTGATATCCCTTGTTTGTCTGTCCTGAAAGGTTACTGAGAGCAGGCCAATCGTTGATGGTTACAAACAGCAACGCATGTAGGTCAAATTCCTCCTGTTCGTTCTCATCCCACACACGTACACCTCTTCCATTCCATAGCTGTAAAAGTTCATCAACTAATGGCCTTAGGTACACATCAATGTCATTGCCGGGTTGCTTAGGGCCTTGGATGAGCACTGGAATCATAATGAACTTCCGCTTCATGCAAAACCAAGGAGGACGTTTATACATACATAGAGTCACAGGCCATGTGCTATGCTTGCTGCTCTGATCCCCAAAAGGATTAACGCCATCTGCACTTAAACCAAACCATACGTTCCTTGGGTCATCTGTAAAGTCGCTCCACTTTCTCTCGATCTTTCTCCACTGCGACCCGTCAACAGGTGCTCTCAACTTCCCGTCTTTCTTACGGTCTTTTATGTGCCATTGCATCAACTCGGCATGCTTTTTGTTTCTGAACAGACGTTTCAACCGTGGTATTATAGGAGCATACCACATCACCTTGGTAGGAACCCTCTTCCTGGTGCGCTGGCCCTCAACATCACCAGGGTCATCTCTTCTGATCTTATACCGCAATGCACCGCATACCGGGCATGCGTTCAAATCCTCGTACGCACCGCTGTAGAGGATGCAGTCATTAGGGCATGCATGTATCTTCTGCACCTCCAATCCCAGAGGGCATAGAACCTTCTTTGCTTCGTACGTATTGCCGGGCAATTCGTTATCCTTTGGAAGCTTCTTCTTCATTATTTTCAGTAGCGAACTAAATCCCTTGTCAGATACACCATTGTCTGCCTTCCATTGCAGCAATTCCAGTGTGGTACTGAGCTTTCTGTTGTCATCTTCGCAATTTGGGTACAACCCTTTTTTGTGATCCTCTAACATGCGATCGAACTTCAACTTCTCCCTTTCACTTTCGCATTCTCTCTGTGCATCAACAATGACCCGGCGAAGATCATCATCGGGCACATCGTCTGGTTCCTCTTGATCTTCAGCTTCCCCCATTGCAGCATCACCGTATTCAGGGGGCGGGTAGTTGTCATCATCCTCTTCTGCTTCGTTGTCTTCCATCATAACCCCTCTTTCTCCGTGCTTGGTCCAAACATTATAGTGTGGCATAAAACCCTTCTCAAGCAGGTGGAAGTGAAGGGTTTTAGAGTTGGAGAAAGCCTTTGTATTCTCACAGACAGTACATGGACAATGCATAAAACCATTCTGCTTGTTTGCCTCAGCCGCTTCGAGAAAATTATGCAGGCCCTTAATATACTCGGAGGTGCGTCGGTCACCGTACATCCATTGCCGGTTCATCTGCGTGCGTTATATAGTTCTCATTATTGAACAACATATAGCACCCTAGAGCATCTAATTAAAACATACATTGAAACTATGTAAAAAAATTAAATGCAACAACAAATGCGATCATAACCGCAACTAAGGTACCAATTGATCCAACGGCATAATGATACCAAGCCACAGTATGAATAGCATATTTTCTAATCTTTCTAATCTTCAAGCGCATTGCATCCATCTTGATCTTGTGATCGTCGACGACATCGGCAACATTCAACTCCAATTTCATCTTTTCCTCTTCAACTCTTTGTAATTTTTCTTTCAAGTAATTGTTTTCTTTTTCAACCAAATTTAACTTCTCGACAAGAATTTCTATGTCGGTTGGAATTTCCGGTTCACATACCTCCTAGATTAAAAAATCTATGTCACGTTGGTCGGCATAATTGTCATAAACACTAAATAAAACAAATAGTTATAAAATATAATATATACCACATCCGAATCATAGACAGGACGAGGGCCGACGGAGGCGGATACCAAAACCATCGCACTATATAATAACAAACAATAATAAAAGTCAGAAAATTACACAAGTATCTATCTAAATCATACAAGTAAGAACTTTTTTCTTTTAGAAAGAAGATAAGAAGAAGAGGCTAACCACGGTGGTGCCGGCGCCGAGATGGGTGCGGGCGATCGACGGCGGTGAGGACGGGGACGGGACAGGACGGACCGCCAAACCTAGACAAATCTTGAGGAAAATGGAGCTTGGACAAGGAGCTTCGAGAGGAGAAAGCTTAAGTGTGGCTCGGGCATTTCATCGAACACCTCATGTGCATAGGAGGTGAGCTAGAGCACCACAAAGCTCTCCCACGGCCGGCCAAAAAAACAGAGCAGTGCACTGCTCTGCTCGCGGGCAGGGGGTATATATAGGCCAAACATTGGTCCTGGTTTGTGGCTGGAACCGGGACTAAAGGACACCATTTGGTCCCGGTTCCAGCCACAAACCGGGACCAATGGTTGTGGGCCAGGAGCGAGGCCCATTGGTCCCGGTTCGTGTCTGGAACCGGGACCAAAGGGGTCAGACGAACCGGGACCAATGGCCCACGAGGCCCGGCCGGCGCCCTGGCCTCACGAACCGGGACCGATGCCCCCATGGGTCCCGGTTCGTGAGTGAACCGGGATTAATGGGATTTCAGGCCTGGACCAAAGCCCTGTTTTCTACTAGTGGAGCATGATGGGCTAGGGATAACTTTCTTGAGTATTGAAGTCATTATGTTAAAACTAGACTATTGCTTTGAATAATTATAAGTCCAAATGTCCATGCTACACAAAAAGAAAAGAATGTGATGAACATGTTAGGCAGCATTCCACATCAAAAATTCTGTTTTTACCATTTACCTACTCGAGGACGAGTAGGAATTAAGCTTGGGGATGCTGATACGTCTCCAACGTATCTATAATTTTTGCTTGTTCCATGCTGTTATATTATCATTCTTGGATGTTTTACAATCATTTTATAACAACTTTATATCATTTTTTGGGATTAACCTATTGACATAGTGCCAAAGTGTCGGTTGCTGTTTTTGCTTGTTTTTTACTTCGCAGAAAATCAATACCAACCGGAGTCCAATCGCGACGAAACTTTTTGGAGATTTTTTCTGGACCAGAATACACCCAGTGGGCCAAAGAAGAGCCAGGAAGGTGGGCTGTGGAGAGCACAACCCACCAGGGCGTGCCAGGGGGGCCCCGGCGCGCCCTGATGGGTTGTGCCCTCCACGGGGCCCCTCCGCACCGCCTCTGATGCCTATAAATTCCCAAATATTCCAAAAACTCTAGGGGAGTCGACGAAACACAATTCCAGCCGCCGCTAGTTCCAGAACCTCGAGATCCAACCTAACCACCATCACGGAGGGGGTCATCTTCGTCATATGTGCCTCTCCGATGATGCATGAGTATTCCACCATAGACCTACGGGTCCGTAGGCAGTAGCTAGATGGCTTCCTCTCTCTCTCTCTTATAATTCTCAATACAATGGTCTCTTGGAGATCTATTTGATGTAAACTTTTGCGGTGTGTTTGTTGGGATCCGATGAATTTTGAGTTCATCATCAGTTTCTATACATGAATATTATTTGAGTCTTCTGTGATCTCTTATATGCATGATTGCTTATAGCATCGTATTTCTTCATCAAATCTTTGGTTTAGTTAGGCCGACTAGATCGATTTTTCTTGCCATGAGAAGAGGTGCTTTGTGATGGGTTCTATCTTGCGGTGTTCTTTCCCAGAGCCAGAAGGGGCAGCAAGACACGCATGTATCGTTGCTATTAAGGATAACAAGATGTGATCTATTCCTACATGAATAGATCTTGTCTACATCATGTCATCGTTCTTATTGCATTACTCTGTTTTTTCATGAACTTAATACACTAGATGCATGCTGGATAGCGGTCGATGTGTGGAGTAATAGAGGTAGATGCAGGCAGGAGTCGGTCTATCTATCTTGGACGTGATGCCTATATAATGATCATCGCCTTGGATATCTTCATGACTATTCGATTTTCTATCAATTGCCTAACAGTAATTCGTTCACCCACCGTGCGCTATACTCATGAGAGAAGCCACTAGTGAACCCGACGGCCCCCGGGTCTACTTTTCTATCATATTGCTTTCCGATCTACGTTTTTGCAATCTTTGTTTTCAGATCTACAAAACCAAAAATCCAAAAATATATTGCTGCATATTTACTCTTTTTATTTGTGTTCTCGAGAGATCTATCTCTCCTATATATCACTACCTAATCTATCTTATTAAAGTAGAGAGATTGACAACCTCTCTTTCGTGTCGGGTTGCAAGTATTTGTTGTTTGTGTGCAGGTGCTGCTTATTGGGCGGTGGTGATCCTCCTACTGGTTCGATAACCTTGGTTTAATAACTGAGGGAAATACTTACCGTCACTGTGCTGCATCATCCCTTCCTCTTTGGGGAAATACCGACGCAGTCTCAAGCCACGTCAAGTACTAAACATGTTATGTGTGTTCTGTACAAAACTCTTTCCCTTCTGTTTCATGTTTTGGTCATATGCAATCATCCACCACATCTATGTCGCTGGACTGTGTGCTTTGATCTATTTTCATGCTGCTCAATTGGAATTTCTCTGCATTTTGTTGAAACATGGTTGTGTAAGCTTTTAATCAACCTATAACAGTTAGCTTGTCTTGTATCTATTTGATCATTTTTCCCAAAGAATATGAACACATACATTGTATAAATTTTACATGGATTTACACATGATGGGAAATTATCATTGGTCTCCTGCCTCTTCCACTTTTCATACAGTATAGTTCTAAATTCAGTTTAACATGAATCTTGATAATACTTTGTTGAAGTCGAAGTATAGGCATCAGGGCCAGGTAGATTAAAATTGCAAATATTAGCGTAATTAGCATTGCTAGCTTTGTCAGAGGTATTCTATGGATTTTGCGTCAATCACTAATTATGAAGATTTTGTTTTCATTGTGCCCACCTGATGCTGTCAGCGAGATCCTTTATGCCATATAATTCAGGTTGTTGTATTCCTTCCTACCTCATAATGGATGGTAAATCTTCAAGCTTGTAATTAAACGTTTCTATCTGTTTCGAAAATTAGATGTTAAAACAATCGTGTTAAAAATCTTTGCTCAGATCGGCTGTGGCAACATTTTAGCGATGGACTGTTGCTGTGTTTCACTTTCCTCATACTGCTATCCCAAATACAGTCTTTTGCAACAAGTGAAGAGGGTTATAAGTTTGAAACATCAACTGGTCTGTCAAGAATGTGAGAAGCCCTTGGGAGAAAAAAACTATCGATTGAGACAACTATTGGATTGGATCGAACAACCGAGTATGGGTATTCTTACGATTTGTACTATTCTTTATTAATCCCTTTTCTCTTTGTTTTACGAAAATTCGCACATTACTAACGTGTTGTGCTACTTCTATTACTTTATTTTTATCCTGTATGTAAATGCTTCTTCGCCAAGTACAATTATACAATCTGAATCTTTTAGTCACAATCAGTATTATGCCTTGTACACATTTTTGTTGCATTGTTGTATGCTAGCTGGATTCTCATGATGATCAACTGAACTCTATATGCAGTGGCAAGGAAGCTAGAGACAAAAAGGGAACCGGTGAAAAAGCAACTCGCACGTCCAAAGGTCTCTTGGAACCTCACATTTATCAATTTATTGAAGGGGCGTCCATTTGCATTCTAATAATTTTGTTAGAGAATGGCGCGGGGCTGAGGCAGCCGATGTGAACGACCACCTAGGATGTAATGTTTTCCCCCCTGAATTTGTACTCTCTTTTTTTAGTTCTTTGTAGTGTTGTTTGATTTGGTATGTGACAAATGTATATCTCTGTTTCATTCATTCATTCATAATTCATATAATAAGAAGACTATGATTTAGTGCCTGATTGCCCAGGGGCTTGCATTCTCTCATAGGGATCAGACCAAATGAGGTCTAATCGGGTTTGCCGATGTTTTGTCCGTAATATAAAAACAGCCAGAATCGAGGAAAGAGTCCTTCTCACATAGGGATTTGTTTGCTACTTGCAGAATTTCTGTTGCTTTTGGATTCGTATGATGCAGCCTGCATACTTCTGTCACGCAGTAACATATAAGTATCAATTATTGCATCTGGGTTTATATTATGCATCCCTACTGAACGTTTCAATGTTAAGTAGGAACGAGGATTAAATTTATAGATGATATATGTATGTGATTGTGTGTTGCATTCTTGTTGTTTCCAGTAGATGTACTATCTTTTCAGCGTTGACTTTTAAAGCATTTTTGCTAACAAGAAGCTTATCAGCTGTAATGTTTAGCGCCAACATAACCTGATGGTCATGTAGTGTCTAAGAATTGGTGACTAAGAAACATCGGTATCAAGCATATTAATGTGGGAAATAGATATACAATATGTTATAAAGGAGAAGACAAGTAATTATTGGGTGTGAAAGATCGGGATGAAATCATTTTTTTGAAATTATATGAATTATTGAACATAATCTGCTATTTTTTGACTAAATGCTGACGGAGCAGCCTTTTCATTTACTCCCTCCGTAAAGAAATATAAGAGCGTTTAGATCACGGAGGGAGTAATTTATAAAAGCAGCCGTGTATGTAACAGATAGCCATAAACAAAAGGAAAAATAACACATGTACAGCGAACAACAAGGTTAGCTAAAAATCAATCAGGCTCCTGGGGTCTATCGACCAAGAGCATGTTCTTGGGGCGTCCGGCTTTAGGTAGTTCCAGCCCTTCTTCCTTGGGGCAGCAGGATTGGCAGCGGAACTTTCCACCCAGTCTGAGAGGCAGATGGTGTCACTGGAGGGGGCTGAAGTAGCCGGGAGGTTGCAGGTAGCAGAATGAGCCGCCAAAGAGCCGGAACAAATGGGCATCGAATGAGCAAGTGAATGGTGTCTTCATCCGCCGAGCGACACATGTAGCAAACCGGATCATGGGAGCAGCCTCTTTTCCGCACATTGTCCCTGGTATATGTTGGCTTGGTCTTCCACTGCCCTCTTAGTTATGTTACTGCCTAGAAATATTTGTAGCAGGTTCATCATTTGAAAGTTCATTTTTATTAGCTCGCTGTGTATGTGAACTATTTCCATATTTAGGAATATTATAATTGGTTTGCTTGTCAAACATGCTTGTTGCGAGATCTAATGCTTTGAAATATTAACCTGCTACAATTACGACAGTTTGCTCTGTTCTTCAATACCATTGTCTAATGAGATGAAGACATCAGTGTTCCTATCGGCTGCAGGGCGAGGCTGGTCGTGGCATGGATGGCGTCGTTGCCATCATCATCATGTGATGGCCCAGTGTCGTTTTGGACAACACTAGAAACATGACAACACTGCAACAACTACTATGACTATTCCCGATCTTGGATTTGTGGGATCCCAATGTAGTCACGTTGGGTTCCAGCGACGCTTCTTTACTGGGATGGCAAGTCATTTGACATGTTTGGCTGTCGCGCTTCTGCCCTACATGAGGTCTGTTATTTTTGATACTTCTCCAATTGCTTAACTTCACATTAAAGTTCGTGATCTCCAATTCTAGTACTTGAATTTCCCTTGCGTCTTCAATAAATCTTCAGCACTAAATCCATTAACTCCATTTAAGATTTGCAAATGTTTTAAATTGATGTGAAGCATCTTTTACTTCACTGCCAGATAGCACATATTTCACTTCCCGTAAATAAGAAACAATCATCTCTGTTAGCTTGAGAATCATGTTTGGATGGATAACACATCCTGATGAGGTTATCCCTCTACTTGTAAATTATACTACAATATTTTTGAATGAATAAAGGAGGAGGAGTTTATAAAAAGAAGAACATCAACAACCTGTTCTGGTGTTCCTCCTCATCGCCGCCGCCGCCACCAACATCAACAATGATGACCAGCTCATGAGACGGCTACTAGAGCGTTGGATCCTTTTTGAGAAGGTACACACTCGAGATCAAGAGAGAGTGAGGGAGTGAGGGGGAGAGATCGAGGGATTGAGGGAGGGAGGCAGGAAGGGGGAGAGAGATCTTGCAGGTACACATTGGTAGGACAACCTTGTTCTGAAATAGAAATGAAATTTGGTGGGAAGTCACGATTGTGTTTGTTCTCAATCTATCAGGCACCATAACTTCATGTCGAATGTGTTGTAGAAATGTTCTTCAATAAATATGTTTTTGGATCTTGATATGTTTGTATGGTTGTAGGTTTATCCATGCACATATCATTCCGGGAAACATTTTTATTTGGGAGATAAAAGAAAGGAAAAAACAAAACACTTTAACAGTAAAAACATGTCGTCAATGCAGCCTGTAGCAATGCAAGGGCATTCTACTTGTCCATCTAGTAACTAAATTTCTTTGTCACATCGCACAGTTACAGGGTGTGTTTATGAGAGGAACCGAATGTGTGAAATGTTTTGTTTCCATTCTAGTGAATGATTTGTTTCCATTCCTACGTTTTGGTTGGAGTAGAGAACTGGAATTGAATGACTTACGTGAGTAGAGAGTAGAGCCGAATATATGATACATATCAAAAGTGCACATGGTAAAAAGTACGACAAACTCACGTGTCTCCTCTAAGGGAGTGATGGAACAACCAACATCGATATACAACACCGAACAACAGTGGCCGGCAATGCAGAGCTTGCTCAACATACGTAACATGGTGGGCAGTGGTTGATCAGCGAATCTTAGAGCAGTCGACGGAAGAGCTGATGGCGTAGGGGATGCTAACGCCGCACTTTGAGGGGATGCCGGCAGCCTTGCCAGCATTGAGCCCACCCGCAGCGCTCTTGATACACTTGCATGCCGCTTGCTTGTCAGCGGTGCTCCGCGCTGCACCGGCAAGACTTCTGACGCCGCTGCAGCACGCCGCAGGCGGGTTGGCACCGTTGCCGCGTGCATAGGAGATGCAGGGGCTCAAGGCAGAGCTCACCTGACCACAGGAGATGGCCGCGTCGGTGGCTACGAGGAGAATAGCGGCCACCAGGGTGACCAGCATGATCTGAGCAACTGCACCATGGGCCATCTCGATCTAGCTAGCAATAGTAGTGGTGCTGAGCTCAACTGCAGAACAGAGGTGACCAGATTTGCTAAGTGATTATACTGCTGATGAGTTCCGTAGGTGCATGCAAGCGCTTAAATAATCGGTAATGATAAATCCCGAACGTTCGGATTTTAGCATTTCGTCCCGAACTGGCAACTTTAGTTGCCACGAGGTGGCAAGTTTAGTTGACAGGAGGTGGCAACTTTAGTGGCAAACATGGCAATTTTCTGAACTGGGAAAAAGTTGTCATGTCTTAAAAACTAAAGTTGCCACCTCGCGTCAAGTGAAGTTGCCATAAAAAACATTCGGGACGAAATGCTAAAATCCGAACGTTCGGGACTTATTGAATCCCTAAATAATAGGGCTTCTAACCAACATGGGATGTCATTCGGAATAAAGTATATACTGTCATGGTGCCACGTATTGTGTCCAGATGGATAAATCCGATTGGTGGGAGTCAGGAAATAAATTTTGGTTGTTGGATCTTGGAATCGGTTGATGGATATTTTAATGTATTTTGGAGATGGTTGGATGTTGTTTTCGGCCGATGGATGGACCAAGCATACATGCATGCATTCTCTCGGTGGAGTGTGGTTGATTCGTGCACGGCAGATCAATAGTTACATGTACTCTCAAAACCACTGATCCTGGAGTAGTTGATCATTAATTCGGTAAGCTCGACCAGTGAACTACACCATATGACGATGCAGGTGGTTGTGCAGTGTCGGTGATCAGCTACTTTGTCGGCGTATATCAAGAGCTACATTTTAACTATTGATTTAGATTATATGAACACATATCTTTCGTGTAAATTTGCCATGTATTATGTACATAGTACTAACTAAAACATCGGGACATAGAGTTTCTGCTCGTGAGATCAAATGCTCCCTCATGGACGCTAAAATTAAAGTAAATAGTAAAAAATATATCAAAAAACTGATTTTTTTTTTCTACAAACATCGTCATTTTTTTTGCGTACATACTTATTTTGAAGAAAACACATTCTAAATGCCCTGGAAAAAATAATCAAAATTGATGCTCCAAA
Organism: Elymus sibiricus; assembly: GCA_039707655.1. Lineage (NCBI taxonomy): Eukaryota > Viridiplantae > Streptophyta > Magnoliopsida > Poales > Poaceae > Elymus > Elymus sibiricus. The sequence goes on from CM077667.1 coordinate 56,302,568, forward strand.
AGACTATTTTTAAAGCATTTGGGAGCATTGATTTTGTTTTTCTAAGAACATTGCGTGTATATTTTTTTCACAGAAATTTGCGCTACGTATAGAATTCGTCAATGTTTGTTGCCCAAAAATTTCAGATATATTTCATATTATTAATATCTTTTATCTTACTGTTCATCACGAGTGCATTTGAGTGCGCCAGGAGAAGAACACTTTCGCCAAAATATCAAATTTATTTAGCGAGTGACCTTGGTGCGCCCTGATCCAATAGCACAACGCCGAAGTGGAGTAACAAAATCTCCTGAATTCTTCCCTAAGTTTCTAATCACACATATGTTGTTTTTGGCAGACCGATCCCCACAAATTGTCGGCAAGCACCGTGCAAGCATGGAAGAAATGAATGGGCCACGATGTAGATGTATATAGGGGTAATAGTGATGGCAGCATAAATGCGACCAAGGACCAACCTCCACTGCCCAGGTCTTTAAAATGTGTCATTCTCCTTCTCCGGGCTATGTTTTCGTACACACCTCCCACCTCACCTTTTTCTTTGGCCTGACTGCACCTCCCTAGCATAGCAGACGTATGTGATGGAGGTGCAATGGTAATAAGGTTTCTCGAATACGCAATGGTAATAAGGTGGACCAATGGATAAATTAAGCATTGTGCAAGAAGATGCGCGGTGCCTACGAAGAGACTAGAAGCTCGAGGTCTTGTTGTGCCCTGAATGTAATTTTTAGCACTGAGGCCTTCTTTGTCATATAATATTCAATAATGCTACACTTACGTAAATTATCTACGTACACTTGCGTGATTATCATGCCCTCTAACCAAATATCCCCCCTTATTTTCAGGGTGGGGCCACGTCCTCACTAATGCCCAATTAGTGAATGCCAAATCATTACGTAACCCCCTTCATCACGTAGCTGCACGTAGGTGTAGCAAAGCCCTATAATATTTTACTCCACATTTTTAGTAAAATTACATGTAAATAAATTTAAATATGTATATTTGTACTTCTATCAAAATATATGTTCATATTTGGTGGCGAAGCTAGAAAGTTAAATAAATTCGAATAAGTATTTGGAAAATTCTTCAGTTGCAGATCCTTTTGCACTGGGATCGTTTATGAGATATACTTTTTAGGGCACATATTTAATAAACTCAGTTGCATAAATTTAGATATATCTATTTGAACTCCATACAAAAATATAAGTTCATATTTGGTGCCGAAGTTGGAGAGTGAACCCAAAGAGAGAAAATAGCTGTTCAATTCGTAGGTTGCTGGAACTTATTTGAAGTACTTTTCTTGTTGGCATATATTTCAAATGTTTCCAACTTGCTTGATTCCTTGTGAACGTACATCTCAAACAACAAATATTGGATCATAAGTTCACATCTGTATAATTCAAGAATCTGGTACTTGTTTGTTGATTGTCTGACTATAAGATGAGTTACAATGGTCACATCATTGTAAGCTGAAATTGGCATGTTTGGTATTTGAGTGTGTAAGTAGCAATCTATGATGATGTATTGTGAATGGTATACTGTGCCTTTAGTCATCAAGGTGTGTAGTGGTTGCATAAGTTTTACAGCCACCAACGAGTAGATGGTATCTAAATTGTTGTAGTCACCAAGGATTCATTTGTTGTCTGAGATGTCTAGCTAGTCACCAAGCATTCCTTGGTGGCCATAAAATTTCTGCAACCAAGTGTCCCTTGATCTAGATGTTATTAGTCACCACCATATTTGCTTGGTAACTATTGAATTTTAATTACCGGTGATTAAAATGCTGGTTCCTAAATATCTTTAGCGACAATACTATAGAGACCACGAAACGACCAAGTTATGTTGGTAACAGTAGATCAACGGTAACCAATTTTGGACTTTTAGTAACCAACCACCTTGGTGGCTAAAACCCACATATCTAGTCGTGTGGAATAACGACGCATGCAAGTAGACAGTAGAGCTGAACATATGATTCATATATCAGAAGTGCAAATGGTAAAAAGTATGAGAAACTCTCGTGTCTCCTCAGATGGAGTGAAGGAACAACTAAACATCGATACAATAGTGTGGCCGGCCATGCAGAGCTGGCTCGACATACATACTCCTACCCCTCTCTCACATACACATGGAGATAATATGAGAGCATTTATTCATATATAAGAGTATATGTATAGGCGGTGACCATGATGGCGAGTGGTTTATCAGCGAATCTTAGAGCAGTCGACGGAAGAGCTGATGGCGTAGGGGATGCTGACGCCGCACTTGGAGGGGATCCCGGCGGCCTTGCCAGCGTTGAGCCCACCCGCAGCGCTCTTGATGCACTTGCATGCGGCTTGCTTGTCAGCAGTGCTCCGCGCTGCGCCGGCCAGACTCCTGACGCCGCTGCAGCAGGCCGCAGGCGGGTTGGCGCCGTTGCCACGTGCATAGGAGATGCACGGGCTCAAGGCAGAGCTCACCTGACCGCAGGAGATAGCCGCTTCGGTGGCTACGAGGAGCATGGCCGCCACCATGGCGACCAGCACGAGCTGAGCAACTGCAGAACGGGCCATTTCGATCAAGCTAGCGATAGTAGTGGAGGCGACCTCAGCCGGAGATGGAGAGATAGCTAGATTTGCCAAGTGATTGTAGTGGTGAGGAGTTTCGTGGGGTGTGCATGAGCTTAAATAGGGCTTCTAACCAACATGGGATCCCATTCATAGTGTGAAGTATTTGGGTTGATGTTGGATGTTGGAAAGGATTGATGGGTGTTAGTGCATTTATAAGATGGTTAGTTGTTGGGTTGGGCCGATGGACCGAACAAGCATACATCCAAGGCGTGTGCACAACAGATTAATACAAGCGACTAAGACATGTGCGCACTCACACAGTGACCGGCCATGGAATTGAGTGAGTTTATAACAGTGTGCTTGAATAGTAGCACTAATTAAATAAATAAGCTATAAATGACTGGTGGACATGCAATTGTGCGTGGCCGAGGGATATGCAACTCGGTGCCAATGACAAGTATGAAATCGGATGACCATATTTTGGAAAACCAAAAAACTATTATGTTGCACACCAGACGTGGTCAATGAGCACACAACTACATGTGTTTGGCATTTGTATGGTTAGGAGGACAGTGGTATCGCAAGCCCATCAAGGGTCAAGTCCCGATGCTCGCATTTATCCTGAATTTATTTTAGAATTTTCATCAATGTGCGTGAAGTGGGAGGAGACATTCCCGTCGACTACAAGGCGCTTACAGTGACTAAAGTCACAAGATGATATGCCGGCTCGCTCAATCGAAGGTGTTCATATGGATAGTGTGTGTGTGCGCGTTCATAGAGATGAGTGTATACGCGAATATATGAGCGTTTGCGTCTGTACCGTGTTCAAAGAAAATTGCACTAATTTAGAAACAAAATAAGTTGCAGATGAACGGCGGACGCAATTGCTCATGGCTGATGGACATGCAACTTTGTGAAGCTGACGCGTGTGTAATCGGATGGAATTTTTTTTCTAGAAAATGTTGTGGATGGATGACATATATGTAATTGTGCATGACCTACATGTGTGCAAACCGGTGACAATATTTTTAAAACATTTTAAATAAAGTTGGTTCTAATGAAAAATGAATAAAAAAAGAGAACTCGCAAGAATCATGCTGATAGCAAGAAAAAGAGTATAAAAACCCAAAGGCAACAATAAAGGACAACATACAAGTAAAAAACTAACCAATAAAAATGTGAAAATAAAAATGAATTGAAATCAACCTTCTGAGGAAAAAAGACAGAAAAATGTCAAAAGGTACACCAATAAAAAAATTACAGACAGGAAATAAAATAAACAGAAAAAAACAAGTCAAAAACTGAAAAAGAACAATACTAGAATATTAATATTAAATGAATAAAGAACAAAGCACTGAATATACAAACACCAGAATGGAAAAGGAAGACAAACGCTCAGGATGTCCTTCTACCGGCAAAAGTGCTATTGTGAGCTCTAGCTCAATGGAGCTCTCGGGTGAACTGTAAATTCGAAAAAATAGTAAAAGGATTAAAAAAATAATTTTTTTGGCAAGAAACATTGATATTGTTTTCACATGCGTGCAAAATTTCGCAATGAAATCACATTAGTTGAGGTGTGGAAAAAAACAATATCGAGGCTCCAAAATGCTTAAAAAACACTAGTTTTGGACCATTGATTCGTTTTTGCCCACACCTCCACGATTGTGATTTCATTGCTAATATTGCACGCATGTGTAAAAACATCAATGTTTCTTACCAAACAAATTCAGGATTGTTTTAAAAAAATACTATTTTTTTAGAATTTATTGTTCATTCGAGGTCCAGTGAGCTCGAGCTAACATTATCTATGTCCTTCTACGGTAGGTTCACTCCCGGAAAACCTACCAGTAGGTTCTCTTACTTGAAAGAAGCCAAGCCCACCTCTAGGTCCATCCCCAGCGATAAGCAAGACCCATGAAAAATGCAGAACGAAGCGAGTTGCAGCTGACAAGCAGGAAGCCCTAAAAAACCTGACATGTCTGATGATAATTGAATCGATTGGGACTTAGTTAATTGTCAGCCGAATGAGAATTAGCAAAATCGTAAACCATATGGAATGATAGTACATGAAAGTTTGATCCTATGAGTCTTCTAATAGACCCCAGCAAAATTAAACACAAGCAAGGTCTTCCAGTGTGGCATTGAAATAATGGGAAATATGCCTTCTTTTGTTGTGTTTTCTGGAATGTATCTTTTCTCTTGTTCACTTGTCATGTATTTTTTATACATAACAGATTATGTGCGAATAATGTAAGTTGCAAATAGACTAGAAATTACTAAGACGAAGCTTTTGTACACAGGCCAACGGAATGACCACAATAGCTTGTGTACAGTGAAGATGTGGTTACTTGCATCAATCGATAGCTGAATCTATTCTTTTCTCTTCTAAATCTTGCCATGCAGTTAATACACATCGAACCTTATTCTAACTTTACCATGTACCGCATGATAAAATGAAATAAAATAAACTTTAAATGCTATCAAGTGCTGAATTCTTCCAAAAGTTTCTAGTCACGGCCAGTTGTTTTGGTCGGCACGTCGAGCTCGTCAAATCGTCGGCAACCACCGTGCAAGCATGGACCATATATATATGCCACAATGTTGGTGTGTATAGTAATACCGCTGGGAGCATAAATGCGGCCAACGGCCACCCTCTGCTGTCCATGTCTTTAAAAAAGTGTCGAGTTCAAACAAAAGTCTTTAAAAAAGTGTCGAGTTCAAACAAAAGTCTTTAAAAAAGTGTCATTTTCTTTCTTCGGGCTCTCTTTTCATACACACCTAACCTAACCTACATCGACTCTCTAGTCTTCAAATTGGAGAGCATTTTCCGACCTGGATGCATCTTTCTATAGCTTCGATGCATGAGAGTGGGAGGCATGGGGAACTTTGTAATATCCTGGGCACGGCTAATTTGTACACGAAAGTCTCAGGAAGCGGTTTTTCACTGCAACGACCCGATCCTAGAAGCCTCGCCCTTCTCCTTGGCGTGACTGCTTCTCCGTAGGAAAAAATGTGACCACGATGGAGGTGCGATGGTAATAGGCCGGACGAAAGAAGAAAGAAAACATTGTGCAAGAAGATTGTGAGGTGCCTAGGTAGAGACTATAAGGTCGGGGCCTTGTCGAGCCCCAGTTGTAATTTTTAGCACGGAAATCTTCATTGCGGTATACCATTTTTAGACCATTTTTTTTTTGTAAAATTACATCCATAGACTTAGGTATATTTATTTGTACACCGTCAAAATATATGTTCATCTTTGCAACCAAAGTTACAAAGGAAACGAAATTCCGATACCTATCTATATTCGAAAAATCCTACAAATATTGAAAAGTCAGATTACTAATTATGTGGTTGTATGATAATGGCAAGTGGTTGACGACCATCTATCCACTTTTAGGGTGACACGACGTAGCTTGGTCATACTAATATTATTGCACAAGCATTTGGTGCATTCGAAGCTAATGTCGCTTACTAAAATTTACTGAAGTACAAACATAATCGATAACATAGAATCAACATATATGTAAAGTGCAATTTCGTAATATTCAATAAATTTCATGCAACAAAAAGGAAAAATTGGAGGCGCACTACAGGAATCAGGTATTTTGCCGTCAGGTGGCCACAGACGGCAAAGGCAGGATTACTGACGGCAAAGATTTTGCCGTCAGCCCTTGATGGCAAAGAATGTCGGCATATGCAAAGTCGGGAAACGGTTATTTTGCCGTCAGCATTTGGTCGAGCAGACGGCAAAGATTTTGCCGTCAGTGAAGGACGTTTGCCGTCAGCGAGAAAAACCAGACGGCAAAAAAAAGTAACTACTAAAGCGGCGTGACTGACGGACGGCGTTAGTGGCTTTGCCGTCAGCGCTAGGAAACCTAAACGGCAAAATCTCTAGCTTTGTCGTCTGCCTCGAAGCCCACAGACGGCAAAAAATTATTTTATTTAAAAAAATACACCAGAGCATCTACCCTACAACCGTAGTGGATCCAAATCGCATCAAGCGGAGCTCGCCGGAGCAGAGCTGCTCGCCGCTCCATCCAAGATTGTCGCATCGCGTGTCGGCATCATCGACGGCTGGCCATGCCTGCTGTTGTTTGGCGGCCATGCCGGAGGGTGGAGGAGCCGCCGAAGAGAGGAGTCAGGAGCTTCACGCGGCGCTGGTGAGGGGCGCGACGCCGGACGGACGGGCGAAGGCCGCAGACGCGGGCTGCTCGGGGACGCCGGACGGGCGGGCGCTACGCGAGAAGGTCGGGCGCGGCGCCGGAGGGGCGGGCACGGCATCAAAAGGCTGGGCGCAACGCAGGACGGACGGGCGCATCGCCGGATGGGCAGGCGAGAGGGGCGGCGCTGGACGAACGGGCGACGGGCGCGATGCGGGATGGACTGCGGCTCCTCGGGGACGGGGGACGGGCGGGCGCGGCGCCGGCTGCTCGGGGACGACGGTCGGGCGGGCGCGGCACCGGCTGCTCGTGGGGCGGACTGCGGCTCCTCGGGGACGGGGGACGGGCGGGCGAGTAGCCGGCTGCTCGGGGACGACGGTCGGGCGGGCGCGGCACCGGCGGCTCGTGCGGCGGACTGCGGGTGAGGGGCGCGGGCTCCGGCTGCTCGCAGTCGCCGGACGAGCGGGCGCTGGCCACCGGCGGTCGGTTACTCGGGGAGAGAACAGAAAGCGAGGTCGTGGGTGGGGAGAAGGAGGGAGAGAGGAGTTAGGCGCGGTCATGGGTGGGGTCTGATCCTGGGGATGCGTGCGTGGGACCGGTGGGTGTGTGGGTGGGTGGGAGCTTGTGCGTGGGTGGGACGGTGTGTCCGACGGATTGGGATGTGCGTCTCAGATGTGGCCACGTCATCGATCCACGTGATTAATCCGCGTGGTGTGTTTTCTCTTTGCTGTCTACCAAAACCAAATACAGACGGCAAAATATCTTTGCCGTCATCAGTTTTTTTTTACAGACGGCAAAATATGTCTTTGCCGTCATCAGTTTTTTTACAGACGGCAAAATATGTCTTTGTCGTCATCAGTTTTTTTACAGACGGCAAAATATGTCTTTGCCGTCATCGATTTTTTTTTCAGACGGCAAAATATGTCTTTGCCGTTAGTCATTCTTTGCCGTCAGTCAATCCTAATCTTTGCCGTCAGTCATTATTTGCCGTCAGGTTCATGACGGCGAAATAATCTTTGCCGTCTGCCCCGGCGATTAGCTGACGGCAAAGAGGCTTCATGTCGGCAAAATAGCTGATTCCTGTAGTGGCCGTGAATATATCTCTCAATAGGAGACATGAAAATAACTTCTTGTTGTAGGTTATGTTTTCTTATTTGTACATCACATTCCATGTTTTATTTCCAAGATTTATCGAAACAGGCTTTCGCCCCGCTTTATATATAAAGCAACAGCCGAACAGAGTACACGGCAGAACGATACAAGATGGTGAGATAGTCCTCTTACAAAGCCGATCCTATGATACTCGGCACACGTAGAAAGCTAACGACGCTACCAACAAGGAGCACAGGAAGATCTGAACACACGTGCACACACGACCTAGTACACCTAAACTCCACGACAACGCCCTCAAGAGGGAGAACGGCGCCGAGCGTCGCCGCTGCCGAGTCCACACCGGACAAAGGTTTTCACCCGGAGCCATGACACGGAGAGAAGGACCACAACGACGTCTTCAAGAAGAACGCGGCACCCACGGGCGTCGCCGTCGTCGGCGCCAAGGCGCAGAGCTTTCGCTCGGCAACTCACGCGTGTCACCAAGAGGCCGCCAGGACGAGCATGACGAGGTCAGATCCCCAGATCCGGAACAGGGCAGCCCCTGCAGGAACAGAGAGCACGCCAGAGCCCTCCTACGCTACACCTCCTGTTGTCCCCACAACCCGGGAGGAGAGCCACCATCGCCGCGCTGGTGCCCGCCAGAGAGCCACCATGCGGACCACCATCCGGGGCCGCCGCCCCGGCATCCCTGTCGCCAGACATCGTGCTTCGCTCGCTTCCTTGCGCGCTCGACCACAGTAGGAAGAGCCGAGGGACGACCTCTACTCCTAGCCCGGCATCAGTCCCCGAGCCTGGTAGGTACCTCCACCGTAGGAAGCACCCACGCCTGCATCCCAGCCAATCCATGTCGACTAGGAGGGACACGACTCAGGGACTGCCGACGGCCGTCGGCGAACAAGCCCCAAGACCTGGCCTAGGCGAGTCCACACAACGCCATGTCTGTAGCCACTGGCACTGATCCGCACACCGAAGCGACGACATCACGACCACCACCACCGACCACCTTACCCGCGAGGAGGGGACAAGCACTTCCCGCGAGCAAATCCCAGGCCACGCCCGACCACCCCTACCCGAAGCACAGGCAACGATCCGTCCCGGGCCCCGAACTGGCCTGCCCAAGCACGAACCCTAGATCTGAACCTCCCCCGTTCAGCGTGCGGCCGGCACCAATGGCACCCACCCAGCCCCGCATACCGTCGGTCCACATCCAGGAGAAGGGGGGCAACCCCACCACTCAGCACCGCCTGTAGGACCCCGGCGCCGCGCCACTGAAGCCCCCGCAGGCCCACACCGCCACCCTGCCGAGCAGAGGGCTCGACCCCTCGACCAGGCAGAACACCACCGCCACCATCAGCTACAGCCGCCGGGGGCAAGACCGCAGCCTCCGGCCAACGCCACCCTCAGCCCGTACCCCCTGCCGCCCAGGACGGGTTGTCGCGCGCAGGTGTGCACCTCCCTACCGCCGGCCGGCCAGCAGCAAGCCAACGAGGGACGCCAGCCAGAAGGACCCGAGGCCCGCCGGATCCAGATCTGGATGCCGGACGCCGCCCCGGGACGCAGCCGCCGCGCCTCGGCTAGCCATCCCACCGCCGCCGCGTCACCTCAGCCAACACGCCGCCGCCGCGCCACCGAGCCCCGCGTCAGCCTGGCGCCCCTGCCCCGGCAGGGAGTCCCGCGCCCACCGCTGCCAAGGAGAGAGGGGAGAAGGTGCCCGCCGCCAGCCACCGCAATGGGCTTTGCCCTGGCGGCTCCGGCCGCCGGCGGCGGTGGGGGGAAGGGTGGAGAGGGGGGTCGGAGGCTGGGAACGGGCAGCTGCCTGGGTCGCCCGCGGGGGGGGGGGGGGGGGGGGGGGTGACGCGGGTGCAAGGAGCGCAGCGGGAGAGTTTGGTATTTCCAAGATGATCCCATGATTCTAACAATTAAAAAACACACATCTCCCTATCAATCTATTACTAATTAGAAACTTCCATGGAGCTCCCACGTTAATTCTCATTGTTAAAAAAATATGTACCATTGATCTATTGATTTACCTTAACCCCATGATTTACATGATCTTAGAATGGGAAAAAGACCGAACTATATGTATACAAACAATGGCACCTTAACTCTGCGATTTACGTTAGGAAGTTTATATATAATTTTTATGTAGTCGTTGGATGAAGCATGAGATGTGCTCATATGCCACCCATGAGAAGTTGTCCTCTCTTTGGTCTCTCCTATTATCCATCGAGAAAGAAGCGGTCCTCCCCTTGGTATGTTGCATTGTCCTTAGTGGAAATTTTATGAACATCATCTCGCTTCGTATCTCTTGAAATAAAAAAAGAGGAAAAGGAAGTTTGATCATCGATTCCTCTCAAATTAGTGACTTCCAGGCCTGCGAGCTCGTGCTATTAGTCCTACTATGCACAATAGTCTTCATGTTCTCGGATTCTTAATTTCCAAGAAAATAATTGGTCGTGCAGCCGCCATTGCTGCTATTGTTGGCATGCCACACTTACGGAATAGCAACTTCATACGTACGGTAATGAGGGATATCAATGTGATCTAGCAGTACACAGCTGTCCGAAGGAATTGCATCATCATGGTGCACTGCAAACCTATGTGGAAGCATTTGAGAAGGGACGACGTTGCTACCCTCGGTGACGAGGGCGCAGTTAGATCGATCACTTCCTCTGTTTTGTAAACTTTTTTTTCGTTTACTTCACAGAGTAGTGAATTAATATCCTCTTGTGATTCTAATTGAATCTTTAGTTTTGTATCCATATGATGGCAAATAACCCTGATGCAAGAAGCCAAGAAGATAGACTGGTATTCTACACAAACACTGGAATTGTTGTCTTGTATTTCACTTCAGAACATGGATGAGAGCAGATATTCATCATGTTTTTTGTCATTGTTTCAGTACACATAGATGTTTTGGTCTTATTGCTTATGATCCGGTGCGTCAAATACGCCACACAGAGTGAAACCCTTGAAGAGAATTGCACCCTTGCTATTTTAGTCGAATTTGTTATTGCCCGACTTCTTAATATATTTGTCTATATAAGCTTACCTTTTTTGGTTTGCAAGCTAACCATTTAATTGCTAATGAATTTTTTCTTCCAACAAAAAAGGAGCTGGATCTGTGATATTTTATTTCAGAAATTCATGTAGCGCAGAATTTTATTTTAAACAAGGTTGACTACTTGCCATTGTCATTAATTAAGGAGAAGAGAGTGTCCCGGTTAATTAGTGGAAAACTGACTAAAAATCATCACAACTTGCCGATCAGGCAAACAAAAAAGATACTTCTAACACACGCATAGATGTCGATGTTGATGTTGCACGTGGCTTCATCGTGATTACTTCTCCTCAAGCTAGCGACTCCAACTTCACTTCAAGCGACCGTAGGCAAACCTCCACTATAGAGGCCACAAGAAGCCACATGAAGACCCAAACCAAGCAAACAGACACCAAACTAGTCGCAGGGCAGCTCCGGGTTTGAGAGAGGACCATGCTAACGAACTATGCGTGACTGACGCCGCAAAAGGATCATCGAGTTGGGCCATCTGATGTTTGTGAGCGTAACCAGAATTGCAATCTCAAGAATGAAAATAAACATTGTTCGTCATGTTGTTTTTCTTTAAAATTAATTTTATTCACGTTTCATTTCACTTCAGGTTTACAAACATTAGTTTGCTACGTAATGCATGTGTTCTCTCTATATGTACAGAATTAACAAAATAATAATTTTCAATAAATGATGTGGGGGGGGGGGGGGGGGTGCAAAGAACTAATTATGATATTAGTAAATCATTGTATATACTATCATATCTACACGATTCTCTTCGTATATAATACTATTATTTTGGGAATGACATAATGTTTTCTCTCTTTCCGTTAACACGAATGGGCTAAGTTTTAGTAAAAGTCTTCAGCAAAGAATATTGAAGGTGTTACATTTTTGGCTCGCAATATCCATCTAATAGAGTATAGTCTTTAGTAAAGTTTTCTTGAACTGGCAGCCTCTAATATGTTGCATTGTCATAGTTGCATACAGAGAATAAATTGTTAATATATTCCCTACCTCCCAATAAATAACTACCATATTATGTGGCCGGGCTATCCATATACATAGAGTATAGTTGTTATCCTACAGAACATCATAGTGTATTTCCCATACACGTGTTTTTTGAACCAATCAAGATAGATCTTGGATTTGCTGTTTGCTCTACATTGTGCCATTTTCTTGCTGTTACCATTGCATCCATGCAAAATTAAATCTTCATTCCTTGATCATTTTTACTACATTCATGGTATATGAAAGCAATGGGGTTTGAGAGAAACTGGCAAAATAGGGAATATCAGCTACCATGCCGCAGTATTATAGTTTTATCCAACAAAATTTAATTATATGATACTAATTTAGTAATTTCTGACCCATACAACTGATAGTGAAGTAGTATTGATTTTTAGATATTTAAGACCATCATACCAAAACTTTTAAAAAGCCTATGAGCAAAAGAGCCTTGGAACATTCGTTGTTGACAGATCACCCTATCAGCATAGTATATATGCATAGTCTTACAAGCAACACCCACTGTGTCATGTTCTCCTGAGATGTGTGAGAGTGTTGTGCTCTTTGTAAGAACATCTTTGCCTTGGATATTGTGCTTGATTAGGAAGAATCCATGATAAGAATTACCGGATTATACCATGTCTTAATACATTCATGGGAGATGAAAAGAAGAAATAAAAATAAGTTCAGATATTTATATTCTTTGAATAATATAATCTATAATAATGTGTTTTTTCGATAGAATAATATCCAATGTTTCAAACAATGCCTAATTGCAGGATGTTGAAGCCTTTGGAAAGACAAAAATAGCATTATGTTTTGAGCACAAGGTCAAGAACATGGAGTACTGTATTGCCTGCTTCAAGGAACACTTTGAAACTATCATTAAGAAAGCTAAGCCTAGCTTGAAAGAGGGCATGCAATCATGGTTAGACTATTTGTAGATTGTTTCTTCTGTATTGATTCCAACATTGTACAGCCATTTGTAACTGTCCCATCATATTAATGAAAATGGAGTTAAAGTGGGAGTTAGTGTTTGCTAAAAAAAGTGTTTTTTCTCTACTTTTCAAAGCACAAATCACTACTTAGGTTGGAAGTAAAAAAGAACTCCTTTGCTTCCCATGTTCGATTGCACTAAGGAATACATAACACATGGATTAGATTGATGGTGAGAATTGGCAAGAGCGGCAGTTGATACCTAAATACATGAAATTGTGCTCTAAGTCTCATGTCACTTCATTGGACGTTATTATGAAAATTCCAAATAAATGTAACAATAGACAGGAAGTTATCGTGTCAACTATAATGACCAGATATATAGCTTCTGAGATGTACAATCATGGGTTTGATCAAATGCTCCTGTGATATGTGACCGGATTCAACTAGAGATGGCATGGTTTGCTTCTGTAACACCTACTATTCTACACTGTGCTTGCGGAATGGTCTTATATTCAAAGTTGTATTTTAATGAAAAAATAGTCTTCAAAAGGGAGAAGATACAATTTCGCTCACAGCAATAACTGCATTGATTCCAACTATGCCTAGAAGTATGCACACTTTTTTCCTTTTTCTGAAAAAATAATAGAGCCTGACTTATATCCCAAAAAACTCACATGCTTATACATGTGCCATGGATTTTAGTCCAACCTGTTTTGTGTCTGTGTCCATACAGAAAATAAATAAAAAGTCCTGTTATGTTATCTGAATGGACGAACCACATGTGCATATACTCCTAGTTTGCGTGTCACCCGGCCAACCTCCAAATCCATATGGCGACTTTACAAGAGTTCCTCTTAGTCATTTCAAATAACGACGCATGTTAACCGAATAGAGATATATTAATTTATAGTCCATATACCATAAGTGCACATGGTACAATCATACAACAAACTCCCGTGTCTCCTCAAAGGGGTTGAGCCCACCGGCAGCACTCTTGATGCACCTGCATGCCGCTTGCTTGTCGGCGGTGCTCCTTGCTAAGCCGGCCAATCTCCTGACTCCGGAACAGCAGGCCCCAGGCGGGCTATGTTGGAATAAGCCACGGCGTCTGGTGCGGTCGGGCTCGTCGGGCGCGTCGGGTGCGCGCGGGACGTGTGGGACGCACTGGTGCGGTCTGGCTCATCGGGTGCGTCGGGTGCGCACGGGACGTGCCGGGCGCAGCGGAAGCGAGGCGAGTGCGTGTGTGTGTAGCGCGTGTGTGCGTGCGTTGCGTGCGTGTGTGCGCATGGGTTGTAATAGCTAGGCTGTTGGCAGTCTGTTGCGAGTAGCGTGCTGTGCGCGTCGTGCGCGTGGCCGAGCGGAGCGCTTGCATGCAACAGCCAGTCGTGCATGTGTGCTTGGCCGAAGCGTAGGCGCTGCATTGCCGAGGGCTACAAAGCCGGCTGTAATCTCAGTTTGTTTGTGGCGTTGGTTAGTCAAGAGAAAAAGGGGGCGTTTGAGCGCCGGTGGCGTACGTCGCCAGAAAACTATCCTCTTGTTCCTTCGTCTACCTCCAGCTAGCTAGGCCTGTGGCAACAACAATTGGCATCAGAGCTTCGGTTCGGGAGTGATCGCCGGCGGCCATGAAGGCGCTCGTTCCATACGGCGGCGGGGCGGGCGCGATGTCACTGCAGCTGCCGCCGCTGACGACGACGAGCTACACCTCCTGGGCGATCAAGGCGGAGGCTATCCTTGACGCCAACGGGCTGTGGTGCGCGGTGACGCCTGCGGAAGGAGCGGCGGTCGACGCCGGGAAGAGCAAGACGGCGCGCGCGGCGATGCTGGGCGCGTTGCCGGAGGACTTGCTGATGCAGGTGGCGACGAAGACCACCGCGAAGGAGGTATGGGACTCCCTCAAGGTGCGCTTCGTCGGCGCCGATCGGGTGCGGGCGGCGAGGCTCGCGACGCTGCGCGGTGAGTTCGATCGCCTGCGGATGGACGACGGCGACGACCTGGACGACTACGCCGCGAAGGTCAGCGGCATGGCGGCGAGGTACGCGGTGCTCGGGGCGACGCTCGACGACAGCGCCATGGTGAAGAAGCTGCTCGACACCGTGCCGGACCAGCTGTACGCCGCGGTGGCCGGGATAGAGCAGTTCTGCAACGTGGAGGAGATGGCGTTCGAGGAGGCGCTCGGACGGCTCAAGGCGTTCGAGGAAAGGACGCGGTGGCGCGCACGGGCCGGCGGCGAGCGCGCGGACGAGCAGCTGATGATGACGGCTGCTCAGTGGGCGGCGCGGCGGCGACAGCAGGGCGGGCGCGGCTTCGGCGACCACGACGACGACGGCGCGGCGAGCACAGCGTCAGGCAACGGAGGGAAGCGTCGTGGACGCTGCTACAAATGCGGGGAGCACGGGCACTTCCGGCGCGAGTGCCCGCAGCTGCGGAAAGGACCGGCGGCGGAGCAGGCTCTCTTGGCCGACGCCAACGTCGACTACGACGGACTCCTCTAGGCCGTCGCTTAGGGGGTGTGTGTTGGAATAAGCCACGGCGTCTGGTGCGGTCGGGTGCGCGCGGGACGTGCGGGACGCACTGGTGCGGTCGGGCTCGTCGGGTGCCTCGGGTGCGCGCGGGACGTGCGGGGCGCAGCGGAAGCGTGGCGAGTGCGTGTGTGTGTAGCGCGTGTGTGCGTGCGTTGCGTGCGTGTGTGCGCATGGGTTGTAGTAGCTACGCTGTTGGCAGTCTGTTGCGAGTAGCGCGCTGTGCGCGTCGTGCGCGTGGCCGAGCGGAGCGCTTGCATGCAACAGCCAGTCGTGCGTGCGTGCTTGCTCGAAGCGTAGGCGCTGCATTGCCGAGGGCTACAAAGCCGGCTGTAATCTTAGTTTGTTTGTGGCGTTGGTTAGTCAAGAGAAAAAGGTGGCCTTTGAGCGCCGGTGGCGTACGTCGCCAGAAAACTATCCTCTTGTTCCTTCGTCTACCTCCAGCTAGCTAGGCCTGTGGCAACAACAGGCTAGCCCCGCTGCCTGTTGCGTAGGAGACGCAGGAGGCCAAGGCAGAGTTCACCTGACCGCAGGAGATGGCCGCGTCGGAGGCTACGAAGAGCGTTGCCACCACCAGGGCGACCAGCACGAGCTTAGTTGCTGCAGTGCGATCCATCTCGACCGAGTAAGCTGTAGTTGTGGTGATGGGCTCACGGGGAGACGGATGAGATAGCTTGATTTGCTGTGTGGTATTGGTGAGGATGTATAGGGGAATGCATGTGCTTAAATAGGGCTTCTATGAGTTATGACCAACGAGGAATCTCAATTGGAATAAACTGGTATCCTGTGTTGTGTCCACGTGGATGGACTTGATTGATGTGTGTTAATGCATAATTGTAGGCAGTTGTTAGTTGTTGGGGTCGATGGGTACGTAGTATTAATTAATTATGGAGGTGGTTGGATGTTGGCTAAGACCTCTTCCAATGCATTGGTGCTTAGGTAAGGTGCTAAGAGCATTAAAAGTCTTAGCAACTAATGTCCCTAATGCATGGGTGCTTAGCTTTTGAAGCTAAGCTTGCTTTATTTAATTGTTTAGCACTAAAGTCCTTCATGCATTGGTTAGTAACCATTTTGCCTAGGTCCACGCGCTTAGCATCGTATCCTCCCATTTTGCATTGTTTTAAGACATTCGACGTGAAATATTGGTGCTAACTACATATATTGCTTGTGTAGGATGGGTATGAGTTGAGGAAGCAATTCTTATTATACTTGCTAAATGGCAACGTTTATTTCCGTCTAATATTCCAACGAGCACAGACAGGAATAAATTCATAATACAAACATTTATTTTTGTTATCATTGTATTGTATATAATATAAATTTACGATATTGCAGGGATGTGTCTGGCTTTTTTGTTTTTCATTTTATGCTCTGGTGGAACGGTAAAGAACTGGTCAAGCCCGTCTGCACGGGGAGTATTGTCCGTTACACGTTTTAAGACATTCGACGTGAAATATTGGTGCTAACTACATATATTGCTTGTGCAGGATGGGTATGAGTTGAGGAAGCAATTCTTATTATACTTGCTAAAACATCGTGGGAATGAAGCTAAAGACGACTTTCCTGATATTGTGCAAGAATTTTTTAAGCGCATAAGTAGATCTTAATAATTTGTAATGGATTTAGTTGGATCATCGCTCAATTTGTTACATGAAAACGTTGTCAATTTGTTACATGATCATCGCTCAATTGTGCCCATGTTATATCGTTTCTACGTGTGAAAATTCACATGCATTATAATTGTATAACTCCTAAAGATATTTCAAGAGCCCGTGGCAACGCACGGGCATTTTACTAGTAATACATAGGTTGTCTGAGTTAATTTAGAAGTCAAAATCAACACAATGAGCCGTCTGATCTAAACTCACAAATGTACAGCAAAAAATCTCAACAAGTACACATCCGACAGGCTCAAGGGCATCAATTTGGACACAAAAAACACAGTGCGAGTTTATAACTTTTCACGATACTACCTCAGCTTTTTCGTATGGTAATGCAGATGACTAGGTTATATGTGTGATTATAGGGAATGATTAGATTGATCGATGTATCTTGTCAAAACTTGAGCACCCAAAACCATGCATTGGGCCGAATTGATCCCCCAAATCAACCGATGCAAGTGCCGATTTGTTTTTTCAATAAAGGGCGCTCTGGTAATTAAACGATTTAAGCATCACACCTGGCCTCTTCATAACTAAGATGCACACGGCTATATTCAAGTCCAAGTTCCAAAAAAACCAGAAAAAGGCGAAATACACTTAATCAAAAGGAGTCTATATATACGCCTAAGACGTCGGAGGACCAATCCAAAGATCATGCTGCCATCCATGTATGGTAAAAGTATCCCTCGCCGTGGCCTCCAACTATGTACACACCTCAGTAAACAGGTCTCAATTCTCCACGTGTTGTGGAGACAACCATAAACAAAGCGTATCGATACACCTGTAGGTCACCTGCATAAGGGAAATACTTTTATCGTTAAAAATCTTATCATTTCTACATAGCCAAAAGTGACTAAATAACGGCAAGCGCTCCCACCCTGAGAAGAATTCTAAATATGTATTCCACCCCATGTAACTAGTTGCCGAAAATATTAGCAACACTACATGAAGGATACAAGCCAGAATCTACTTGAATGACTGACCATATAGAACGAGCCAACTTGCATAGGAAAAACAAGTATTTTATCGTCTCGTTGTGATGACAAAACACACAATGCGTACTTTCATACTCCAATCACCAATGGAAGGCGTCCACTCAGATAAGTGAGAAGGGTAATATTTATGGAGGAGTTACCGATGAACTTTGCTAGGTGGCAAGGACGGATATCGCCGAGCCACATGTATGGTTAAGGTGGTTTCAAGTACTCCAATCACCGAACACCTAGGCTTGAACTCTTGTCTCGTATCTTTTGTCGGTCTGGCAATTTAATTCGTAGAAGATATCACAATATGTGCTACGTGGGAAGTTAGCGTTGTTCTTGGATTATCTTTATATTTGCAGTAGTAATAGTATTTTTGAGACTTCTAAAGATAAAATGATTATTTTAACCAGTTTTGATGAATAATTAAGATGCAAGAGAGAAAACAAGAAATATAAAGGAGAAATATCTACACCAGCGGGCAGATACAAGTCGGGACCAGAGGGCAAGGTCCAAGAAGAAATTTTAACACAAGTCTATGGACTGCAGGGAACCCAGTGTTGCAAGCTGATCCCGCAGACCATGGTGATCATGCACTCAAATGTGGACGGCTTCTGGCTTGACAAAAGACGTAGACGTTGTGATACGGGGTGAGCCGTATCTGGCCAGACGGCCAGACGTATGTGCTTTCATGTGCAACGCGGCCCATGGCTTACACGGCATCTCAGCGGGGACAGACAAGTCACCAATGCTTCGAAGACAGTCGAGGGAACAGAATAGGCCGAGTAAATTCCCTGAAGCCTCTCATCCTCACGACTAGTTTTTGGCTACATTTGTCTTGGGAGGATGGCCTAAAGCAAAAACCACGTTCGGGAGGAGCTATGTCTTGGAATGTGGCGGCGTCTATGAGTGAACAAGGATGGGGACATTTTCTTTGGCTCATAGGTGTATATGCATCCATTGTGAAAATACACATTTTGCAAAGTTAAAAAATTACAAGAAAAAATCCCGCGTGTAAATCTGGACATTATAAGTGCGTGCACCAAGTTTCGATGAAAAAGAACATTTTTTTGTTGCTTGTGTCAAAAAGACAATTTTTGATGCTTGATTACACCTATTCACGAGGCATTTTTTTTGTCTTTTTTGTACATGCCACAAAAAATTTCTTTTTTCACCGAAACTTTGTGCACGTGCATATAATGTCCGGATGTACACGCGAGATTTTTTCTCCAAATATTTTTACATTTTGAAATGTGTTTTTTACATATATTTCGTAATAGGTGTATATGCACCTATGAGCCAAAACGCCACGTCCCATGTGCGCTTGATGTCTATATTCCTTTCATCAGGTCTGTCTTAGCAATAATCTTGCCCTAGTGCAAAGGTAAATGTTTCATGCCGACCGGACGGCCGACGCTTTGGCCGGTTGGTTCGCTCGTCAACTGGGCGACGCACTTCACACGTGGCCACGTCCTCACAAACTTGGCCCAGGCAACCGCCCCTTCCATTCCCTTAGCTCCTGGCACACCCTTGTTTCCTTCCACAGCTTGCTCCGCTGCTTCTTTTTCACCTATGTCTATCCATGAGACTGTTGCACGGAGGTGCTCCCCACGAATCCCACTGTCACCGACGCACGCCACCACAGTGAGCATCGCCGGGAAGACCGAGACAGGTCGGGGAAGCTACAAGCAAGCACACGAAATCTGCAATAGACGTTCCTCCACGTGATGTGCCAACGGCGCCATTGCTGGAGTCGAAGCAGCCTCTGATATGTCACCGGCGTGTGTGCTAACTGTTTCTTGTTGCAACCTACAGTAGAAAAACTGCAACCGGGCCGGGCGAAAGGCTACAACAGGTGCTCACAGAAGTTCGGACGACGGCACCCATGGGATGGTGACGGTGATCGAATCGGGCAGCAGGAATGCTGAAACCATTGGTGGTATTTTGCTGGAACGTGGGGTTGATTTTCTTTGCTGGGACGGCGGTGTTTTTGCTGCAATTGATTTTTCTGGAACCAGCATTTGTGTTTCTGGAACCAGACCAGGGGATTACTTGCACCGGCGAGGTAGTGCTGCGTGGTGACTGCCGTGTTCCCGCTAATTTTTTTGCTGCAATTTTTTTCTTTTTTCTTGGAAACAGTATTTGATTTTGCTAGAACCAGCCAGGGGTAGCCTCAACCGGCGAGATGGTGTTGGGGTGATGACGGTGGTGACCGCATGTATATTTTTGTTGCAATCATTGTGTTTTTTGCTGGAAGCAGCAATTGATTTTGTTGGAATCGGCCGAATAGAGATTTTTGCTACAAATGTCCAGCCACTACTAGAATCGCGTTTCGTCCTGAGTTCCAATTCTTCGCCGAGTGCATTTTTTCGAGCACCCGACAAACTTTCTGTTTGCTGAGTTTGATCCAAAATTGGACTCGGCGTTAGTAAGCAACTCGGCAGAGCAGTGACTTTGACAGTTCTAATGAAAAACTACCCAGCGAATAAATAAAACTCGACAGACAACAAGAACAACAACAACAACAACAACAACAACAACAATAATAATAATAATAATAATAATAATAATAATAATAATGATTTTACGGATAGCCATCATTGATCTTGTTCAAAAAAGATGTCGAATTGACAAGTGGTTCCAAAATTTTGAAGGCTGAGATATAGCGACTCTGAGTTTGCTTGTCACCCCGCCAGCCTCCAAATGCACATGGCCGACTTTACAAGAGTCGCTCTTAGTCATTTCAAATAACGCCACATGTTAACCGAATAGAGATAGATTAATTTATAGCATAAGTGCACATGGTACAACGTACAACAAACTCCCGTGTCTCCTCAAAGGGAGTGAACAAAAAATCAAACACTGATACAAAACAGATACAAGCGTACCAAGCGTCGATGTAGAGCTGGCTCGACGTACGCACTCCTCTCTCTCACATGGAGAACGGATCAGAGCATTTATTCATGTATATGTATATATATGTGTGTGTGACCTCAACGTACTCAGCTCGAAGAGCTATAATCGGCGACGATGGCAGCGAGTAATCGATCAGTGAATCTTGGAGCAGTCCACAGATGAGCTGATGGAGTAGGGGATGCTGACGCCACACTTGGACGGGATACTTGCAGCCTTGCCGGGGTTGAGCCCACCGGCAGCACTCTTGATGCACCTGCATGCCGCTTGCTTGTCGGCGGTGCTCCTAGCTAAGCCGGCCAATCTCCTGACTCCAGAACAGCAGGCCCCAGACGGGCTGGCCCCGCTGCCTTTTGCGTAGGAGACGCACGAGGCC
The DNA here is from genome assembly GCA_039707655.1 of Elymus sibiricus. Lineage (NCBI taxonomy): Eukaryota > Viridiplantae > Streptophyta > Magnoliopsida > Poales > Poaceae > Elymus > Elymus sibiricus. The sequence goes on from CM077667.1 coordinate 56,323,829, forward strand.
AAGGCAGAGTTCACCTGACCGCAGGAGATGGCTGCGTCGGAGGCTACGAGGAGCATTGCCGCCACCAGGGCGACCAGCACGAGCTTGGTTGCTGCAGTGCGAGCCATCTCGACCGAGTAAGCTGTAGTTGTGGTGATGGGCTCACGGGCAGACGGATGAGATAGGTTGATTTGCTGTGTGGTATTGGTGAGGATGTATAGGGGAATGCATGTGCTTAAATAGGGCTTCTATGAGTTATGACCAACGAGGAATCTCATTTGGAATAAACTGGTATCCGGTATTGTGTCCACGTGGATGGACTCCATTGATGTGTGTTAATGCATAAGTTTAGGAAGTTGTTAGTTGTTGGGGTTGATGGGTACGTAGTATTAATAAATTATGGAGGTGGTTGGATGTTGGCTAAACTGAGATGGACCAAGCATGCACACACGCATTCTGGCGGTGGGGTGCCTAATTACTGCGTGACCCGCGGCACATTAATATCGAGAATAGACATGTACGTACTCTTTGAATATTTGAGTACCTTGATGGCCGTGAGCTCGACAAATGAACAAATCTGATGCTGCATGTGTTCGACTACCTGCCTTGTTATCTCGATGCCATATTTTAACATTATTTGTTGTTGCGGAAAATAGTTTAGAAGCAAAAAATAATAATCATCCGATTCTGCCGTGGGGCGTGGAATTTGCGCTTTTCAAATATGGATTTGTTAATTACACAACAACTCTCAGTTAGAAAGTAACATAGCCTGTTGTTCTGAATCGATCCCACAACGAAGAATGGGCGCGAACTAATTAGACTGTATCTCTACTCCTAAAGGGACACTTGGTAGCTCCTTTCTCGGTTTTTTTAAGTCATCCCTCCCACCTCCATCTGGTTTTTTTTCGTTCGTTTTTTCTCTCCCCACAATCCCGCCCGCAAACAAATAAACAAGGAAGAAAAACCAGCAAACGTAGCGAGCAACCCCTACCTCCGCCGCCACCCTCGCGTGTCGGCCGCATCCGTCCCTCGCGCTGCTCGTCTCCCTCTAGCGATATCGACGGCCGCGCCCCCACGAATCCACGCCAAGCCGGCCGCCGCCACCCTCCCTCGCGGTGGCCGCCTCCGTCCCTCGCGTCGCCGGACTGATTTCTCGCTAAACGCCTTCCCCACCTCGCTTCTTTGCTGTCACGGGTGCGCTCCTCTGCGCCGCCGCCCACGCGTCGTTGCGTCGTCCGCTTCCCCTTTTAATCTGGCCTCCACTGGTGCTAGAGTCGTCGATGCCGCCGAGAAGCACCCCGATCTGGTCGCCCCCTACGGCCCCTCGCTTCCTCCGCCACATCCCCCAACCAAGAGTGCGCAAGAGTCAAGACCATGGCGGGCTGGCGGCCATGAGCACCGCGGAGTTCTTCTCCATCCACTCCTCTGCCCACGACGACCACAGCCTCTGGATGGACTAGCAGCCGCCACAGACACACCCGCGCCGCCGCGGACGTATCCTCCATCAGATGCTCCAGTGCGTCGTCTGATGCTCCGACGCGTACCCAAGCCCCAGATGGAGATCGAGTTCGTCGGATAAGGATGCAACATCAATGGTCTCCGTTGGCTCCGATCCCCGGGTGCCGCATGTATAATCTTTTTCATATGATGTACATACCTGGGGCTGATTCTCGTGCTGGATGTGTGTGTAGCCGAAGCTGGTGGACAGGGGCACAGGGCTGCGGTGGTCAGTGGCGAGAAGCTCCTCCGTGGTGTACTTTATTTGATCCTCCCAAATTAAACCTTACTTTATTTGGCTTAATCTCCCTTCAAATTTTGCTGGTGGGGCCAGAGTCGGATACTCTGCCACTATCGATTAATGGTTCTTGGTGCGTGCATTGCAGGGGAACTTGATGAAATGCGGTGGCGGGGGCAACTACGGCACTTGTATCGTCGAGGTACTCACTCTCCTACCCAACCATCAAACTGCATTGTGTGCAGCTGGAAATAGCAACGTGCTATGAATTGTTACTGAGATCAGAATGTGATGTCGTGAAACCTTGTACACACATAATTGATGGAAATGAACTCCTGAATGAAAGGACAGACACTGTGAAAGGTATGCTAAGTTGATAACAGTTAAATAGGGTGATTAGGCGTAGTACGAATGGTCTGATGATTGAGAAATTGAGTGACTTTAATTTCCTTATGCTTGCTGGCGGCGGCGGCGGCCTACTCTGGCGACCGGCATGTATGCAAAACCTGACAGTCAAAATCTTTCTTACCACACTTGCTCGATTGCCGGTTAATCGAAACCAAGGAGAAGAAACATTTATGCCACAGCCGGTCCACAAACCACGGGTGCATTACAAAGGTGATCATGTGATATTTGTGATGTTGTTCTTCTCTTTTTTATTTCTCTTATCTCAGGTTTGGTCTTCTAACTGAATGGGTGGAATTCACGCACTTTGATGGAAGGATTTGTGATGTGCTTAGATCGATAATCTAATTAAGCAATACATGTTTATATATTTTTTTAGAAACATACATTTAAATTTGGTTAGTTTCTCTTCACTTGCTTGACGAAGCTTGGATTACTCCTTCTCATGTGCTTTAACAGGAATAGTGTAATTACTAATTATTCCAACCGTCAGCAGTGTTCTAGATGATCCAGGTCGGATTCCTCATATTAAGTTGATCCAGCAATACTCTTGATGGTTTCCCCATAGATGATGCCTCCTTGAGGTCCACTTCTCTGCCGCCCCCAACTCTGGTATAGTATGAAAATCGCATGAATAAATCTGAAGTTTACTATTTGATGCTTATATTTGTTGGTGCGGTAGTCCTTTTTGCAGCTCCACTCCTGGAGGACGTTGCATACATTTATCTCTGGTAGCTATTAAAGATATGATTGTCACACCTTGACAAACCACTGTATATCTATAAGCCATATCCGTACTGCCTGCACCTAATAAAGTATCATATGCATGAAGATACTGTATCGTGTTGATGATTTTTCATAATAGACTATACTAACACGTAAGTTGGTTGCTATCCTTCAAATTCATCTCTAAATGTGCGACACCATGAATCTCTCTTCGAAAAGCTATGAAGTAAAGTATAAAGATTAAGATCTCTGTGCTCCAGGAAAAATGCAGTGAAGTTTTTATCTACTCAAGAATATGAAGTTATTATACCACTCTAGAATATGACTAGCAAAGTGGGTCCTTTTAGACTTCTTAAATACAACAGCATAAAGCATGACAAGGTGTTTTTGACGATGTTAATTGCCTCTTGCAGATCTTCATACTTTCGCTCTCCTATACTGCTGACAGTACTACTCCTGCATAAACTATTATTATAGAAGTCGTAACATGAATTGCAATTGTTTTGTTCAGGTAGTGATGTTATTTTCCTGGCGCTCAGACTTTGTGCAGGTTGTATCCAGTTGAGACTATTTTAGTATTGGGCAGAATTTGTGTTGAGGCAAAATTTCTTTCAAGGTGTCAATTCTCTTGAGTAACACATGCATGTTTGGGAGGGGCATTTGTCGATAAAGAACCCTTTCTGTTGTTCAAATTTGACTTAAATACTAATACTTTACCGAGAAATATCATCCCAAAGGACAGTCACTGAATGTGTTCTTTAATTGTTTCACAGCTTGAAAGCGTCTTCAACCAAGTTTTATACTTCAAGCAGACTATGAAATATGTGGGAGAACCATGACTCACTTCGAGTCAACCATTGCTTCCTCTGTAGTGTGTATTTTAGTTCTTATCATTTTCAAGTCTTTGTTAGTGTTTCCATGAGAACAATTTCTATCTTCCACCATCGAATATCAGAGTCTCACATTTGGGTTACAAGTCTAAAACAGTTTGCTACCTTTTTGCTAGGTCCAGGCTGCTATCAAAGTTAAGGCTTCGGTCATCATTTTCTTCACCTCATTTCGACGTGCTGCGATGTAGAAAGAAAATGGTATTGTTTCTTGATTGTTCATCCAGAACTTTCGAACAATCAGCACCAATTATTTATTGTACAAAAATATTTAGTCAAATTTGTCCAGAAGTTGTCAATACATGGTGATGTTAAGTTTCAGGCGGTTTCTTGTGCCTCTGTTGTGATCCTTTTTCCAACTAACATTAACCAGCATCCAAGAACATTGTTTTTTTATGGATAAAGAGGATGCAACAATCACATGAAGAAAACATATAATATTTAGTAAAGGAAACAATTTCACTGTCTACTATTTCAAGAGTGGATTTTTTCCATCAAGAGTGTAACCACTACGCCACTATATGGTGGTTATCAACCAATAAAAATTATCTATTGTAGCAAATCATTCACAACAGAAGACTGCGCACATAGTGGGAGATTGATTCTTGCTCACCAAGAAGGTTGGCCGTGTTCTCGGTCCAGCAGCTTGGTGTTGAGGGACGAACGGCAGGTGATGACCATGGCAAAATTGGTGGGTAGCTCGTCAGCAATGGAGAAGAGAAGGCAACATCCGCGCACACACAAAAAATATATACTAAAATTGAAATGGCCATGGGGGTGTTGCTGCTTACTCGAGGAGATGTTCATGTGGAGTTCACCCCCGTACACGGTGAGGTGACGCGGCCGAGAAGAAGCACCATGTCTCCATATGGGAGGAAAGGGAGGGAGAGAAGGTGAGGGTTAGTGGTGCAACAAGCCAAAGGATGAGAGGGGTGAAGAGATGACCTTGAGGAGGCAAGAAATTAACAATACCATGGTAGAATTAAGCTCATAACCAGCTTCTGGCTCATGCAGCAGCAATTCAATTTTACAGAGAAATACCATGTACGACTTAGATTTCTTCATTGTGTTTTTTAATGAACAAAACATAGGCGGTTAGCTACGGTAAAACTTTAGTATACATAATATCTTCAGTATAAGCATGTGAACCATATTGCCGGTCCTAAAAAAAGAAACTCATTACCAAACTCATCTTTTGTTGTAACTCATCTATTGTTGATGTTGACACCAGGAACTCTGAACAGGTTAAACATTTTGAAGCCAAGATGGTAATGAATGCATAGTTTATAAATGTGTGTGCTACAAAACCAACTAACAAAAACTATAGCAAAAACTGCCTATCCTTTCATTTTTAGCATGTTTTAGTGACAGGGATGGCACATCGCTATGAACTCTGAACTGTTTGATTTTTCTGAAGCCAGTATCGACAAAAGTGTGCTACAAATCCAGCTAACAAAAAATGTACCAAAAATTGTGCCTATCATTTCATTTTTAGCATGTTATGCAGGGACAGGGATGGCACATCGCTCTGAGATAGGTAGGCTAGGGGATTGGGGGATCGATGTTCTTCCACAGCCGAGGGAGAGGAACGTACTGGCCGCCGCCGTCGGGCCACTGGTCCTTGTCCCTGAGGTGCAGCAGCAGCGCGATCGCGCCGCTGAGGGACTCCCCGTAGAGGAAGCAGGGCAGCGGTGGCGGGTAGTCGGCGTGGAAGGGGGCGAAGGCGGCCTCGCGTTGTCGAGCATGGGGCCGATGTCCGGGATGTGGGCCTGGAGGCTGTTGGAGAAGTCGTGGCCCTGGTGGTCGACGGCGGCCACGGCGAAGCCTTGCTTCGCAGGACCATCCAGCTGGACTCACCGGTAAAGCCATGGACGACGACGATGGCACCGAGACGGGGTCTGGGCACCCAACGCTGCGTGAAGATGTGGAGGGGATGAGTGGGGGCGGCAGTGGGAGGTAAGGGCGGAGGCCGGTGGCCGCCGGCGATGCGGGTGGTGGGAGGAGGATGAGGCGACCGCGGGGGAGAGCAGTGGAGTGGAGTGATAAGGTCGAGGGATGTGTAGTGATAATGCTTTTTTAATAGTCTGTAGGGATAATGTTAGGTGAAATTATCTGGAGAAAAAGTTAGGTGAAAAAAGAAAAGGAAATTAAAGAAGAAAAAAGATGGGTTCTAACATACCGACTGATGTAACAATGACATACATGACTGACTGAGACAACACGAGAAGAGGTCCATATAGCTAATTCTTCTTTGTATGCATGTTATACATGATAATATAAAAAAATGTATTTTTTATATATTGTCATTTTCACAGAATATAGGAGACATGGATATGGATTTTCGAGATGTTCAAAAAGAATCCATCGACAAGGGTTCTGAACCGATGTTGCCCGAAGGGGCCGAATATTCACCGAATTTAATACAACATAATGATGTTGGACCGATGATATCTCATAATAAATCAAAAATGGATGCCAATTTGAATGTTATCGCACAAGGTATTTTTTCAGTGTTATTATCGATCATTCCTTCATCATGTTGGCTTTTGTATTCAATTAATTTGGCTCATATTTTACACTGTTTTGGCTTTTACGACCGATTATGTTTGTACCCCTAGAGATAGTAGGGTCATTCGATCAATCATGTCTGCCCCAAGAAAACCAAGTTCGTGGACATTGAAGACGCGTTGTTATCAAATGATGATTTGGAATGCCTTATAAAAGCTGATATGTTCTTGCACGATGGTAATTATGATTTGTATCTAATTATGGCTGCAACTTATATGATGTTTACATTAGCTATTCATTCCGATTAACATTGTTCGTGCATAGTTAACATGGAGCAAGGTATGGATAATCATGGCAACTTATCAAATGGGTCTGAATCTCGACACCGCATCCAATGGGTTTAAGTCTCAAAAAACTTCAGGGCATACTTAACATGGAGCAAGGTATGGACAATGATTGTTTCAACATCGTCGTGCGTATACTTGCATGTGACGAGAGAGTATTGTTCACAGACCCTCCTATACACTACATGAATCTGTGTTTTTGTGTAAGTTATCATAATTCTTCATTCGGTGTCATTAGTGTCAACGTGTTGAAACAATAGTTCTTTTTTACTCAGTCCATGATGCTAGAGTCAACACGACATCAAAAGTTCCGCGAGAAGGAAACTATTCAGACGTTGCCAACATTGTTCGATGGTTGGCCTGGGATAGACAACAACATCTTATTGTGCAACATGGTAAGTAAGGTATTTTGGCTATTGTTGTCATGGTTTATTGTTGTTGCTAATTGCTATCACTTGTAGATTTATCTTCTGTATGCATCTATCGGCCGATACATCTTGTACGTCATCGACAAAGAGGCACATCGTGTATACATTATGGACCCTATTCATACATCATAATTCGTCAGAGAATAAAAAATATGATGCATGTAGTGAAGTTAAAAGGTTTTGTGAGGGAATTCAAAGAAGCACTCGAAATAAAGCAACCCAGCTGAAATTCTGATATATCTAAATGCCAACGTTTATTTCCGTCTAATATTCCAACGAGCACAGACAGGAATAAATTCATAATACAAACATTTATTTTTGTTATCATTGTATTGTATATAATATAAATTTACGATATTGCAGGGATGTGTCTGGCTTTTTTGTTTTTCATTTTATGCTCTGGTGGAACGGTAAAGAACTGGTCAAGCCGGTCTGCACGGTGAGTATTGTCCGTTACACGTTTTAAGACATTCGACGTGAAATATTGGTGCTAACTACATATATTGCTTGTGCAGGATGGGTATGAGTTGAGGAAGCAATTCTTATTATACTTGCTAAAACATCGTGGGAATGAAGCTAAAGACGACTTTCCTGATATTGTGCAAGAATTTTTTTAAGCGCATAAGTAGATCTTAATAATTTGTAATGGATTTAGTTGGATCAGCGCTCAATTTGTTACATGAAAACGTTGTCAATTTATTACATGATCATCGCTCAATTGTGCCCATGTTATATCGTTTCTACGTGTGAAAATTCACATGCATTATAATTGTATAACTCGTAAAGATATTTCAAGAGCCCGTGGCAACGCACGGGCATTTTACTAGTAATACATAGGTTGTCTGAGTTAATTTAGAAGTCAAAATCAACACAATGAGCCGTCTGATCTAAACTCACAAATGTACAGCAAAAAATCTCAACAAGTACACATCCGACAGGCTCAAGGGCATCAATTTGGACACAAAAAACACAGTGCGAGTTTATAAGTTTTCACGATACTACCTCAGCTTTTTCGTATGGTAATGCAGATGACTAGGTTACATGTGTGATTATAGGGAATGATTAGATTGATCGATGTATCTTGTCAAAACTTGAGCACCCAAAACCATGCATTGGGCCGAATTGATGACCGATCATCCCCCAAATCAACCGATGCAAGTGCCTATTTGTTTTTTCAATAAAGGGAGCTCTGGTAATTAAACGATTTAAGCATCACACCTGGCCTCTTCATAACTAAGATGCACACGGCTATATTCAAGTCCAAGTTCCAAAAAAACCAGAAAAAGGCGAAATACACTTAATCAAAAGGAGTCTATATATACGCCTAAGACGTCGGAGGACCAATCCAAAGATCATGCTGCCATCCATGTATGGTAAAAGTATCCCTCGCCGTGGCCTCCAACTATGTACACACCTCAGTAAACAGGTCTCAATTCTCCACGTGTTGTGGAGACAACCATAAACAAAGCGTATCGATACATATGTAGGTCACCTGCATAAGGGAAATACTTTTATCGTTAAAAATCTTATCATTTCTACATAGCCAAAAGTGACTAAATAACGGCAAGCGCTCCCACCCTGAGAAGAATTCTAAATATGTATTCCACCCCATGTAACTAGTTGCCGAAAATATTAGCAACACTACATGAAGGATACAAGCCAGAATCTACTTGAATGACTGACCATATAGAACGAGCCAACTTGCATAGGAAAAACAAGTATTTTATCGTCTCGTTGTGATGACAAAACACACAATGCGTACTTTCATACTCCAATCACCAATGGAAGGCGTCCACTCAGATAAGTGAGAAGGGTAATATTTATGGAGGAGTTACCGATGAACTTTGCTAGGTGGCAAGGACGGATATCGCCGAGCCACATGTATGGTTAAGGTGGTTTCAAGTACTCCAATCACCGAACACCTAGGCTTGAACTCTTGTCTCGTATCTTGTGTCGGTCTGGCAATTTAATTCGTAGAAGATATCACAATATGTGCTACGTGGGAAGTTAGCGTTGTTCTGAGATTATCTTTATATTTGCAGTAGTAATAGTATTTTTGAGACTACTAAAGATAAAATGATTATTTTAACCAGTTTTGATGAATAATTAAGATGCAAGAGAGAAACCAAGAAATATAAAGGAGAAATATCTACACCAGCAGGCAGATACAAGTCGGGACCAGAGGGCAAGGTCCAAGAAGAAATTTTAACACAAGTCTATGGACTGCAGGGAACCCAGTGTTGCAAGCTGATCCCGCAGACCATGGTGATCATGCACTCAAATGTGGACGGCTTCTGGCTTGACAGAAGACGTAGACGTTGTGATACGGGGTGAGCCGTATCTGGCCAGACGGCCAGACGTATGTGCTTTCATGTGCAACGCGGCCCATGGCTTCCACACGGCATCTCGGCGGGGACAGACAAGTCACCAATGCTTCGAAGACAGTCGAGTGAACAGAATAGGCCGAGTAAATTCCCCGAAGCCTCTCATCCTCACGACTAGTTTTTGGCTACATTTGTCTTGGGAGGATGGCCTAAAGCAAAAACCACGTTCGGGAGGAGCTATGTCTTGGAATGTGGCGGCGTCTATGAGTGAACAAGGATGGGGACATTTTCTTTGGCTCATAGCTGTATATGCATCCATTGTGAAAATACACATTTTGCAAAGTTAAAAAATTACGAGAAAAAATCCCGCGTGTAAATCTGGACATTATAAGTGCGTGCACCAAGTTTCGATGAAAAAGAACATTTTTTTGTTGCTTGTGTAAAAAAGACAATTTTTTATGCTTGATTACACCTATTCACGAGGCATTTTTTTGTCTTTTTTGTACATGCCACAAAAAATTTCTTTTTTCACCGAAACTTTGTTGGCGTGCATATAATGTCCGGATGTTCACGCGAGATTTTTTCTCCAAATATTTTTACATTTTGAAATGTGTTTTTTACATATATTTCGTAATAGGTGTATATATGCACCCTATGAGCCAAAACGCCACGTCCCATGTGCGCTTGATGTCTATATTCCTTTCATCAGGTCTGTCTTAGCAATAATCTTGCCCTAGTGCAAAGGTAAACGTTTCACGCCGACCGGACGGCCGACGCTTTGGCCGGTTGGCTCGCTCGTCAACTGTGCGACGCACTTCACACGCGGCCACGTCTTCACAAACTTGGCCCAGGCAACCGCCCCTTCCATTCCCTTAGCTCCTGGCACACCCTTGTTTCCTTCCACAGCTTGCTCCGCTGCTTCTTTTTCACCTACGTCTATCCATGAGACTGTTGCACGGAGGTGCTCCCCACGAATCCCACTGTCACCGACGCACGCCACCACAGTGAGCATCGCCGGGAAGACCGAGACAGGTCGGGGAAGCTACAAGCAAGCACACGAAATCTGCAATAGACGTTCCTCCACGTGATGTGCCATCGGCGCCATTGCTGGAGTCGAAGCAGCCTCTGATATGTCACCGGCGTGTGTGCTAACTGTTTCTTGTTGCAACCTACAGTAGAAAAACTGCAACCGGGCCGGGCGAAAGGCTACAACAGGTGCTCACAGAAGTTCGGACGACGGCACCCATGGGATGGTGACGGTGATCGAATCGGGCAGCGGGAATGCTGAAACCATTGGTGGTATTTTGCTGGAACGTGGGGTTGATTTTCTTTGCTGGGACGGCGGTGTTTTTGCTGCAATTGATTTTTCTGGAACCAGCATTTGTGTTTGCTGGAACCGGACCAGGGGATTACTTGCACCGGCGAGGTAGTGCTGCGTGGTGACTGCCGTGTTCCCGCTAATTTTTTTGCTGCAATTTTTTTCTTTTTTCTTGGAAACAGTATTTGATTTTGCTAGAACCAGCCAGGGGTAGCCTCAACCGGCGAGATGGTGTTGGCGTGATGACGGTGGTGACCGCATGTATATTTTTGTTGCAATCATTGTGTTTTTTGCTGGAAGCAGCAATTGATTTTGTTGGAATCGGCCGAATAGAGATTTTTGCTACAAATGTCCAGCCACTACTAGAATCGCGTTTCGTCCTGAGTTCCAATTCTTCGCCGAGTGCATTTTTTCGAGCACCCGACAAACTTTCTGTTTGCTGAGTTTGATCCAAAATTGGACTCGGCGTTAGTAAGCAACTCGGCAGAGCAGTGACTTTGACAGTTCTAATGAAAAACTACTCAGCGAATAAATAAAACTCGACAGACAACAAGAACAACAACAACAACAATAATAATAATAATAATAATAATAATAATAATAATAATAATAATAATAATAATGATTTTACGGATAGCCATCATTGATCTTGTTCAAAAAAGATGTCGAATTGACAAGTGGTTCCAAAATTTTGAAGGCTGAGATATAGCGACTCTGAGTTTGCTTGTCACCCCGCCAGCCTCCAAATGCACATGGCCGACTTTACAAGAGTCGCTCTTAGTCATTTCAAATAACGCCACATGTTAACCGAATAGAGATAGATTAATTTATAGCATAAGTGCACATGGTACAACGTACAACAAACTCCCGTGTCTCCTCAAAGGGAGTGAACAAAAAATCAAACACTGATACAAAACAGATACAAGCGTACCAAGCGTCGATGTAGAGCTGGCTCGACGTACGCACTCCTCTCTCTCACATGGAGAACGGATCAGAGCATTTATTCATGTATATGTATATATATGTGTGTGTGACCTCAACGTACTCAGCTCGAAGAGCTATAATCGGCGACGATGGCAGCGAGTAATCGATCAGTGAATCTTGGAGCAGTCCACAGATGAGCTGATGGAGTAGGGGATGCTGACGCCACACTTGGACGGGATACTTGCAGCCTTGCCGGGGTTGAGCCCACCGGCAGCACTCTTGATGCACCTGCATGCCGCTTGCTTGTCGGCGGTGCTCCTAGCTAAGCCGGCCAATCTCCTGACTCCAGAACAGCAGGCCCCAGACGGGCTGGCCCCGCTGCCTTTTGCGTAGGAGACGCACGAGGCCAAGGCAGAGTTCACCTGACCGCAGGAGATGGCTGCGTCGGAGGCTACGAGGAGCATTGCCGCCACCAGGGCGACCAGCACGAGCTTGGTTGCTGCAGTGCGAGCCATCTCGACCGAGTAAGCTGTAGTTGTGGTGATGGGCTCACGGGCAGACGGATGAGATAGGTTGATTTGCTGTGTGGTATTGGTGAGGATGTATAGGGGAATGCATGTGCTTAAATAGGGCTTCTATGAGTTATGACCAACGAGGAATCTCATTTGGAATAAACTGGTATCCGGTATTGTGTCCACGTGGATGGACTCAATTGATGTGTGTTAATGCATAAGTTTAGGAAGTTGTTAGTTGTTGGGGTTGATGGGTACGTAGTATTAATAAATTATGGAGGTGGTTGGATGTTGGCTAAACTGAGATGGACCAAGCATGCACACACGCATTCTGGCGGTGGGGTGCCTAATTACTGCGTGACCCGCGGCACATTAATATCGAGAATAGACATGTACGTACTCTTTGAATATTTGAGTACCTTGATGGCCGTGAGCTCGACAAATGAACAAATCTGATGCTGCATGTGTTCGACTACCTGCCTTGTTATCTCGATGCCATATTTTAACATTATTTGTTGTTGCGGATAAAAGTTTAGAAGCAAAAAATAATAATCATCCGATTCTGCCGTGGGGCGTGGAATTTGCCCTTTTCAAATATGGATTTGTTAATTACACCACAACTCTCAGTTAGAAAGTAACATAGCCTGTTGTTCTGAATCGACCCCACAACGAAGAATGGGCGCGAACTAATTAGACTGTATCTCTACTCCTAAAGGGGCACTTGGTAGCTCCTTTCTCGGGTTTTTTTCGTCATCCCTCCCACCTCCATCTGTTTTTTTTTTTCGTTCGTTTTTTCTCTCCCCACAATCCTGCCCGCAAACAAATAAACAAGGAAGAAAAACCAGCAAACCTAGCGAGCAACCCCTACCTCCGCCGCCACCCTCGCGTGTCGGGCGCATCCGTCCCTCGCGCTGCCCGCCTCCCTCTAGTGACATCGACGGCCGCGCCCCCACGAATCCACGCCAAGCCGGCCGCCGCCACCCTCCCTCGCGGTGGCAGCCTCCGTCCCTCGCGTCGCCGGACTGATTTCTCGCTAAACGCCTTCCCCACCCTCGCTTCTTTGCTGTCACGGTTGCGCTCCTCCGCGCCGCCGCCCACGCGTCGTTGCGTCGTCTGCTTCCCCTTTTAATCTGGCCTCCACTGGCGCTAGAGTCGTCGATGCCGCCGAGAAGCACCCCGATCTGGTCGCCCCCTACGGCCCCTCGCTTCCTCCGCCACATCCCCCCACCAAAAGTGCGCAAGAGTCAAGACCATGGCGGGCTGGCGGCCATGCGCACCGCGGAGTTCTTCTCCGTCCACTCCTTTGCCCACGACGACCACAGCCTCTGGATGGACTAGCAGCCGCCACAGACACACCCGCGCCGCCGCGGACGTATCCTCCATCAGATGCTCCAGTGCGTCGTCTGATGCTCCGACGCGTACCCAAGCCCCAGATGGAGCTCGAGTTCGTCGGATAAGGATGGAACATCAATGGTCTCCGTTGGCTCCGATGCCCGGGTGCCGCATGTATAATCTATTTCATATGATGTACATACCTGGGGCTGATTCTCGTGCTGGATGTGTGTGTAGCCGAAGCTGGTGGACAGGGGCACAGGGCTGCGGTGGTCAGTGGCGAGAAGCTCCTCCGTGATGTAATTTATTTCAGCCTCCCTAATTAAACCTTACTTTATTTGGCTTAATCTTCCTTCAAATTTTGCTGGTGATGCCAGAGTCGGATACTCTGCCACTATCGATTAATGGTTCTTGGTGCGTGCATTGCAGGGGAACTTGATGAAATGCGGTGGCGGGGGCAGCTACGGCACTTGTATCGTCGAGGTACTCACTCTCCTACCCAACCATCAAATTGCATTGTGTGCAGCTGGAAATAGCAACGTGCTATGAATTGTTACTGAGATCAGAATGTGATGTCGTGAAACCTTGTACACACATAATTGATGGAAATGAACTCCTGAATGAAAGGACAGACACTGTGAAAGGTATGCTAAGTTGATAACAGTTAAATAGGGTGATTAGGCGTAGTACGAATGGTCTGATGATTGAGAAATTGAGTGACTTTAATTTCCTTATGCTTGCTGGCGGCGGCGGCGGCCTAATCTGGCGACCGGCATGTATGCAAAACCTGACAGTCAAAATCTTTCTTACCACACTTGCTCGATTGCCGGTTAATCGAAACCGAGGAGAAGAAACATTTATGCCACAGCCGGTCCACAGACCACGGGTGCATTACAAAGGTGATCATGTGATATTTGTGATGTTGTTCTTCTCTTTTTTATTTCTCTTATCTCAGGTTTGGTCTTCTAACTGAATGGGTGGAATTCACGCACTTTGATGGAAGGATTTGTGATGTGCTTAGATCGATAATCTAATTAAGCAATACATGTTTATATTTTTTTTAGAAAATATACATTTAAATTTGGTTAGTTTCTCTTCACTTGCTTGACGAAGCTTGGATTACTCCTTCTCATGTGCTTTAACAGGAATAGTGTAATTACTAATTATTCCAACCGGTAGCAGTGTTCTAGATGATCCAGGTCGGATTCCTCATATTAAGTTGATCCAGCAACACTCTTGATGGTTTCCCCATAGATGATGCCTCCTTGAGGTCCACTTCTCTGCCGCCCCCAACTCTGGTATAGTATGAAAATCGCGTGAATAAATCTGAAGTTTACTATTTGATGCTTATATTTGTTGGTGCGGTAGTCCTTTTTGCAGCTCCACTCCTGGAGGACGTTGCATACATTTACCTCTGGTAGCTATTAAAGATATGATTGTCACACCTTGACAAACCACTGTATATCTATAAGCCATATCCGTACTGCATGCACCTAATAAAGTATCATATGCATGAAGATACTGTATCGTGTTGATGATTTTTCATAATAGACTATACTAACACGTAAGTTGGTTGCTATCCTTCAAATTCATCTCTAAATGTGCGACACCATGAATCTCTCTTCGAAAAGCTATGAAGTAGAGTATAAAGATTAAGATCTCTGTGCTCCAGGAAAAATGCAGTAAAGTTTTTATCTACTCAAGAATATGAAGTTATTATACCACTCTAGAATATGACCAGCAAAGTGGGTCCTTTTAGACTTCTTAAATACAACAGCATAAAGCATGACAAGGTGTTTTTGACGATGTTAATTGCCTCTTGCAGATCTTCATACTTTCGCTCTCCTGTACTGCTGACAGTACTGTTAGAAATAATCTTGAATTGTAATGAGTTAAGAGTCTACGTGATATAAGTAGAGTCCAGTAGTATTAGGAGCTGGCTTGCACGTCGATGTCCAAGTCTGATACTAGTTAAAGATACGTAGGAAAAGTGCTAATACTAGTTAGGTTATGTTGAGTCCGGTTTGGACTCAAGACCAAGGACGTGTAGGCTTAGGTAGTTCTTGGGTCGGCTACTCTTGCATATATATGTGCACGAGGGGCTGTAGATTTGTAACCGTGGAGAATAAAGAGGAAAACAAAGGGCACGATACAGGCCCTTGGCTATAAAAGTTTTTATGCGCTTGTTCATCGTGATTTGATGTGATCGATCCTGTGGGCGCATTCCAACAATTGGTATCAGAGCTAGGCCGATTGAAGCTGCGCTTGCCCCGGGGTTGCGACCCGACTAGCGCCTCGGGGTGGGCAATATAGTCGTTGGGTGGTGCGGCGACAAGGAGGAGCGGGCGATGTTGTCGCCGGGTGGTGCAGTGACGAGGAGGAGCGGGCAATCGTCGTTCGGCGAAGCGATGTGGAGGAAGACGGCAGGCTGTCGTCGGTAAGGCAGTGGAAGATGATCGTTGACGTGAGCAGTGATGCCGAGGTGTGGTGCTGGAAAGTCGTCAAGATCGTCGTCCGCGGTTGTATGATGAGTCAATGAGTTGTACGGGTTAGCACGGTCGGTTAGTTGGTCGGTCGGTCATCGTTGTGTCCAAGTGCTCTGTGAGGAGGCATTGAAGATGAAGTGCCCAGGTCGTCTATATGTCTCGACGAGAGGATCAAGTTCAACTATGTGGGGGCGGTAAACGAGTGAATGTGAGTCTCTTCAATGAGGCCATGTCTCTGCATGAGGCTGGAATGCATGGTGTAGTGCGCGGGGTGGTATGATCCACAAGGAGCCGACATGTATCTCGTTAGGGTGGATGGTGAAGTCCACCGGGTGGCGTATTCCACAGGTTACTAGCGAGACTGAGTAGTCCAAGACATATTTGAGGTGGTCCGTAAATTCGCCAAGTCAAAGTTGGGGAGAGATTGTTGAGCAATCAAGGCCGTCAATTTAACTTGTCGTGGTGCGAGACGGATGAGTCGACAAGGGATGGATCGTCAACAAGCCAAGATCAAAGAGAGCACAGAAGACAAACAGTCAAGATTAGGGAGAGAATGTTAGAAATAATCTTGAATTGTAATGAGTTAAGAGTCTACGTGATATAAGTAGAGTCCAGTAGTAGTAGGAGCTGGCTTGCACGTCGATGTCCAAGTCTGATACTAGTTAAAGATACGTAGGAAAAGTGCTAATACTAGTTAGGTTATGTTGAGTCCAGTTTGGACTCAAGACCAAGGACGTGTAGGCTTAGGTAGTTCTTGGGTCGGCTACTCTTGCATATATATGTGCACGAGGGGCTGTAGATTTGTAACCGTGGAGAATAAAGAGGAAAACAAAGGGCACGATACGGGCCCTTGGCTATAAAAGTTTTTATGCGCTTGTTCATCGTGATTTGATGTGATCGATCATGTGGGCGCATTCCAACAATTGGTATCAGAGCTAGGCCGATTGAAGCTGCGCTTGCCCCGGGGTTGCGACCCGACTAGCGCCTCGGGGTGGGCAATATAGTCGTTGGGTGGTGCGGCGACAAGGAGGAGCGGGCGATGTTGTCGCCGGGTGGTGCAGTGACGAGGAGGAGCGGGCAATCGTCGTTCGGCGAAGCGATGTGGAGGAAGACGGCAGGCTGTCGTCGGTAAGGCAGTGGAAGATGATCGTTGACGTGAGCAGTGATGCCGAGGTGTGGTGCTGGAAAGTTGTCAAGATCGTCGTCCGCGGTAGTATGATGAGTCAATGAGTTGTACGGGTTAGCACGGTCGGTTAGTTGGTCGGTCGGTCATCGTTGTGTCCAAGTGCTCTGTGAGGAGGCATTGAAGATGAAGTGCCCAGGTCGTCTATATGTCTCGACGAGAGGATCAAGTTCAACTATGTGGGGGCGGTAAACCAGTGAATGTGAGTCTCTTCAATGAGGCCATGTCTCTACATGAGGCTGGAGTGCATGGTGTAGTGCGCGGGGTGGTATGATCCACAAGGAGCCGGCATGTATCTCGTTAGGGTGGATGGTGAAGTCCACCGGGTGGCGTATTCCACCGGTTACTAGCGAGACTGGGTAGTCCAAGACATATTTGAGGTGGTCCGTAAATTCGCCAAGTCAAAGTTGGGGAGAGATTGT
Organism: Elymus sibiricus; assembly: GCA_039707655.1. Taxonomy (NCBI): domain Eukaryota; kingdom Viridiplantae; phylum Streptophyta; class Magnoliopsida; order Poales; family Poaceae; genus Elymus; species Elymus sibiricus. Next base: position 56,341,342 of record CM077667.1, read on the forward strand.
TGAGCAATCAAGGCCGTCAATTTAACTTGTCGTGGTGCGAGACGGATGAGTCGACAAGGGATGGATCGTCAACAAGCCAAGATCAAAGAGAGCACAGAAGACAAACAGTCAAGATTAGGGAGAGAATGTTAGAAATAATCTTGAATTGTAATGAGTTAAGAGTCTACGTGATATAAGTAGAGTCCAGTAGTAGTAGGAGCTGGCTTGCACGTCGATGTCCAAGTCTGATACTAGTTAAAGATACGTAGGAAAAGTGCTAATACTAGTTAGGTTATGTTGAGTCCGGTTTGGACTCAAGACCAAGTACGTGTAGGCTTAGGTAGTTCTTGGGTCGGCTACTCTTGCATATATATGTGCACGAGGGGCTGTAGATTTGTAACCGTGGAGAATAAAGAGGAAAACAAAGGGCACGATACGGGCCCTTGGCTATAAAAGTTTTTATGCGCTTGTTCATCGTGATTTGATGTGATCGATCCTGTGGGCGCATTCCAACAATTGGTATCAGAGCTAGGCCGATTGAAGCTGCGCTTGCCCCGGGGTTGCGACCCGACTAGCGCCTCGGGGTGGGCAATATAGTCGTTGGGTGGTGCGGCGACAAGGAGGAGCGGGCGATGTTGTCGCCGGGTGGTGCAGCGACGAGGAGGAGCGGGCAATCGTCGTTCGGCGAAGCGATGTGGAGGAAGACGGCAGGCTGTCGTCGGTAAGGCAGTGGAAGATGATCGTTGACGTGAGCAGTGATGCCGAGGTGTGGTGCTGGAAAGTCGTCAAGATCGTCGTCCGCGGTAGTATGATGAGTCAATGAGTTGTACGGGTTAGCACGGTCGGTTAGTCGGTCGGTCGGTCATCGTTGTGTCCAAGTGCTCTGTGAGGAGGCATTGAAGATGAAGTGCCCAGGTCGTCTATATGTCTCGACGAGAGGATCAAGTTCAACTATGTGGGGGCGGTAAACCAGTGAATGTGAGTCTCTTCAATGAGGCCATGTCTCTACATGAGGCTGGAGTGCATGGTGTAGTGCGCGGGGTGGTTTGATCCACAAGGAGCATGCATGTATCTCGCTAGGGTGGATGGTGAAGTCCACCGGGTGGCGTATTCCACAGGTTACTAGCGAGACTGGGTAGTCCAAGACATATTTGAGGTGGTCCGTAAATTCGCCAAGTCAAAGTTGGGGAGAGATTGTTCAGCAATCAAGGACGTCAATTTAACTTGTCGTGGTGCGAGACGGATGAGTCGACAAGGGATGGATCGTCAACAAGCCAAGATCAAAGAGAGCACAGAAGACAAACAGTCAAGATTAGGGAGAGAATGTTAGAAATAATCTTGAATTGTAATGAGTTAAGAGTCTACGTGATATAAGTAGAGTCCAGTAGTAGTAGGAGCTGGCTTGCACGTCGATGTCCAAGTCTGATACTAGTTAAAGATACGTAGGAAAAATGCTAATACTAGTTAGGTTATGTTGAGTCCGGTTTGGACTCAAGACCAAGTACGTGTAGGCTTAGGTAGTTCTTGGGTCGGCTACTCTTGCATATATATGTGCACGAGGGGCTGTAGATTTGTAACCGTGGAGAATAAAGAGGAAAACAAAGGGCACGATACGGGCCCTTGGCTATAAAAGTTTTTATGCGCTTGTTCATCGTGATTTGATGTGATCGATCCTGTGGGCGCATTCCAACAATTGGTATCAGAGCTAGGCCGATTGAAGCTGCGCTTGCCCCGGGGTTGCGACCCGACTAGCGCCTCGGGGTGGGCAATATAGTCGTTGGGTGGTGCGGCGACAAGGAGGAGCGGGCGATGTTGTCGCCGGGTGGTGCAGCGACGAGGAGGAGCGGGCAATCGTCGTTCGGCGAAGCGATGTGGAGGAAGACGGCAGGCTGACGTCGGTAAGGCAGTGGAAGATGATCGTTGACGTGAGCAGTGATGCCCAGGTGTGGTGCTGGAAAGTCGTCAAGATCGTCGTCCGCGGTAGTATGATGAGTCAATGAGTTGTACGGGTTAGCACGGTCGGTTAGTCGGTCGGTCGGTCATCGTTGTGTCCAAGTGCTCTGTGAGGAGGCATTGAAGATGAAGTGCCCAGGTCGTCTATATGTCTCGACGAGAGGATCAAGTTCAACTATGTGGGGGCGGTAAACCAGTGAATGTGAGTCTCTTCAATGAGGCCATGTCTCTACATGAGGCTGGAGTGCATGGTGTAGTGCGCGGGGTGGTATGATCCACAAGGAGCCGGCATGTATCTCGCTAGGGTGGATGGTGAAGTCCACCGGGTGGCGTATTCCACAGGTTACTAGCGAGACTGGGTAGTCCAAGACATATTTGAGGTGGTCCGTAAATTCGCCAAGTCAAAGTTGGGGAGAGATTGTTGAGCAATCAAGGCCGTCAATTTAACTTGTCGTGGTGCGAGACGGATGAGTCGACAAGGGATGGATCGTCAACAAGCCAATATCAAAGAGAGCACAGAAGACAAACAGTCAAGATTAGGGAGAGAATGTTAGAAATAATCTTGAATTGTAATGAGTTAAGAGTCTACGTGATATAAGTAGAGTCCAGTAGTAGTAGGAGCTGGCTTGCACGTCGATGTCCAAGTCTGATACTAGTTAAAGATACGTAGGAAAAGTGCTAATACTAGTTAGGTTATGTTGAGTCCGGTTTGGACTCAAGACCAACTACGTGTAGGCTTAGGTAGTTCTTGGGTCAGCTACTCTTGCATATATATGTGCACGAGGGGCTGTAGATTTGTAACCGTGGAGAATAAAGAGGAAAACAAAGGGCACGATACGGGCCCTTGGCTATAAAAGTTTTTATGCGCTTGTTCATCGTGATTTGATGTGATCGATCCTGTGGGCGCATTCCAACAAGTACTACTCCTGCATAAACTATTATTATAGAAGTCGTAACATGAATTGCAATTGTTTTGTTCAGGTAGTGATGTTATTTTCCTGGTGCTCAGACTTTGTGCATGTTGTATCCAGTTGAGACTATTTTAGTATTGGGCAGAATTTTTGTTGAGGCAAAATTTCTTTCAAGGTGTCAATTCTCTTGAGTAACACATGCATGTTTGGGAGGGGCATTTGTCGATAAAGAACCCTTTCTGTTGTTCAAATTTGACTTAAATACTAATACTTTACCGAGAAATATCATCCCAAAGGACAGTCACTGAATGTGTTCTTTAATTGTTTCACAGCTTGAAAGCGTCTTCAACCAAGTTTTATACTTCAAGCAGACTATGAAATATGTGGGAGAACCATGACTCACTTCAAGTCAACCATTGCTTCCTCTGTAGTGTGTATTTTAGTTCTTATCATTTTCAAGTCTTTGTTAGTGTTTCCATGAGAACAATTTGTATCTTCCACCATCGAATATCAGAGTCTCACATTTGGGTTACAAGTCTAAAACAGTTTGCTACCTTTTTGCTAGGTCCAGGCTACTATCAAAGTTAAGGCTTCGGTCATCATTTTCTTCACCTCATTTCGATGTGCTGCGATGTAGAAAGAAAATGGTATTGCTTCTTGATTGTTCGTCCAGAACTTTCGAACAATCAGCACCAATTATTTATTGTACAAAAATATTTAGTCAAATTTGTCCAGAAGTTGTCAATACATGGTGATGTTAAGTTTCAGGCGGTTTCTTGTGCCTCTGTTGTGATCCTTTTTCCAACTAACATTAACCAGCATCCAAGAACATTGTTTTTTTATGGATAAAGAGGATGCAACAATCACATGAAGAAAACATATAATATTTAGTAAAGGAAACAATTTCACTGTCTACTATTTCAAGAGTGGATTTTTTCCATCAAGAGTGTAACCACTACGCCACTATATGGTGGTTATCAACCAATAAAAATTATCTATTGTAGCAAATCATTCACAACAGAAGACTGCGCACATAGTGGGAGATTGATTCTTGCTCACCAAGAAGGTTGGCACTGTTCTCGGTCCAGCAGCTTGGTGTTGAGGGACGAACGGCAGGTGATGACCATGGCAAAATTGGTGGGTAGCTCGTCAGCAATGGAGAAGAGAAGGCAACATCCGCGCACACACAAAAAATATATACTAAAATTGAAATGGCCATGGGGGTGTTGCTGCTTTCTCGAGGAGATGTTCATGTGGAGTTCACCCCCGTACACGGTGAGGTGACGCGGCCGAGAAGAAGCACCATGTCTCCATATGGGAGGAAAGGGAGGGAGAGAAGGTGAGGGTTAGCGGTGCAACAAGCCAAAGGATGAGAGGGGTGAAGAGATGACCTTGAGGAGGCAAGAAATTAACAATACCATGGTAGAATTAAGCTCATAACCAGCTTCTGGCTCATGCAGCAGCAATTCAATTTTACAGAGAAATACCATGTACGACTTAGATTTCTTCATTGTGTTTTTTAATGAACAAAACATAGGCGGTTAGCTACGGTAAAACTTTAGTATACATAATATCTTCAGTATAAGCATGTGAACCATATTGCCGGTCCTAAAAAAAGAAACTCATTACCAAACTCATCTTTTGTTGTAACTCATCTATTGTTGATGTTGACACCAGGAACTCTGAACAGGTTAAACATTTTGAAGCCAAGATGGTAATGAATGCATAGTTTATAAATGTGTGTGCTACAAAACCAACTAACAAAAACTATAGCAAAAACTGCCTATCCTTTCATTTTTAGCATGTTTTAGTGACAGGGATGGCACATCGCTATGAACTCTGAACTGTTTGATTTTTCTGAAGCCAGTATCGACAAAAGTGTGCTACAAATCCAGCTAACAAAAAATGTACCAAAAATTGTGCCTATCATTTCATTTTTAGCATGTTATGCAGGGACAGGGATGGCACATCGCTCTGAGATAGGTAGGCTAGGGGATTGGGGGATCGATGTTCTTCCACAGCCGAGGGAGAGGAACGTACTGGCCGCCGCCGTCGGGCCACTGGTCCTTGTCCCTGAGGTGCAGCAGCAGCGCGATCGTGCCGCTGAGGGACTCCCCGTAGAGGAAGCAGGGCAGCGGTGGCGGGTAGTCGGCGTGGAAGGGGGCGAAGGCGGCCTCGCGTTGTCGAGCATGGGGCCGATGTCCGGGATGTGGGCCTGGAGGCTGTTGGAGAAGTCGTGGCCCTGGTGGTCGACGGCGGCCACGGCGAAGCCTTGCTTGGCAGGACCATCCAGCTGGACTCACCGGTAAAGCCATGGACGACGACGATGGCACCGAGACGGGGTCTGGGCACCCAACGCTGCGTGAAGATGTGGAGGGGATGAGTGGGGGCGGCAGTGGGAGGTAAGGGCGGAGGCCGGTGGCCGCCGGCGATGCGGGTGGTGGGAGGAGGAGGAGGCGACCGCGGGGGAGAGCAGTGGAGTGGAGTGATAAGGTCGAGGGATGTGTAGTGATAATGCTTTTTTAATAGTCTGTAGGGATAATGTTAGGTGAAATTATCTGGAGAAAAAGTTAGGTGAAAAAAGAAAAGGAAATTAAAGAAGAAAAAAGATGGGTTCTAACATACCGACTGATGTAACAATGACATACATGACTGACTGAGACAACACGAGAAGAGGTGCATATAGCTAATTCTTCTTTGTATGCATGTTATACATGATAATACAAAAAAATGTATTTTTTATATATTGTCATTTTCACAGAATATAGGAGACATGGATATGGATTTTCGAGATGTTCAAAAAGAATCCATCGACAAGGGTTCTGAACCGATGTTGCCCGAAGGGGCGGAATATTCACCGAATTTAATACAACATAATGATGTTGGACCGATGATATCTCATAATAAATCAAAAATGGATGCCAATTTGAATGTTATCGCACAAGGTATTTTTTCAGTGTTATTATCGATCATTCCTTCGTCATGTTGGCTTTTGTATTCAATTAATTTGGCTCATATTTTACACTATTTTGGCTTTTACGACCGATTATGTTTGTACCCCTAGAGATAGTACAGTCATTCGATCAATCATGTCTGCCCCAAGAAAAATAAGTTCGTGGACATTGAAGACGCGTTGTTATCAAATGATGATTTGGAATGCCTTATAAAAGCTGATATGTTCTTGCACGATGGTAATTATGATTTGTATCTAATTATGGCTGCAACTTATATGATGTTTACATCAGCTATTCATTCCGATTAACATTGTTCATGCATAGTTAACATGGAGCAAGGTATGGACAATCATGGCAACTTATCAAATGGGTCTGAATCTCGACACCGCATCCAATGGGTTTAAGTCTCAAAAAACTTCAGGGCATACTTAACATGGAGCAAGGTATGGACAATGATTGTTTCAACATCGTCGTGCGTATACTCGCATGTGACGAGAGAGTATTGTTCACAGACCCTCCTATACACTACATGAATCTGTGTTTTTGTGTAAGTTATCATAATTCTTCATTCGGTGTCATTAGTGTCAACGTGTTGAAATAATAGTTCTTTTTTACTCAGTCCATGATGCTAGAGTCAACACGACATCAAAAGTTCCGCGAGAAGGAAACTATTCAGACGTTGCCAACATTGTTCGATGGTTGGCCTGGGATAGACAACAACATCTTATTGTGCAACATGGTAAGTAAGGTATTTTGGCTATTGTTGTCATGGTTTATTGTTGTTGCTAATTGCTATCACTTGTAGATTTATCTTCTGTATGCATCTATCGGCCGATACATCTTGTACGTCATCGACAAAGAGGCACATCGTGTATACATTATGGACCCTATTCATACATCATAATTCGTCAGAGAATAAAAAATATGATGCATGTAGTGAAGTTAAAAGGTTTTGTGAGGGAATTCAAAGAAGCACTCGAAATAAAGCAACCCAGCTGGAATTCTGATATATCTAAATGGCAACGTTTATTTCCGTCTAATATTCCAACGAGCACAGACAGGAATAAATTCATAATACAAACATTTATTTTTGTTATCATTGTATTGTATATAATATAAATTTACGATATTGCAGGGATGTGTCTGGCTTTTTTGTTTTTCATTTTATGCTCTGGTGGAACGGTAAAGAACTGGTCAAGCCCGTCTGCACGGTGAGTATTGTCCGTTACACGTTTTAAGACATTCGACGTGAAATATTGGTGCTAACTACATATATTGCTTGTGCAGGATGGGTATGAGTTGAGGAAGCAATTCTTATTATACTTGCTAAAACATCGTGGGAATGAAGCTAAAGACGACTTTCCTGATATTGTGCAAGAATTTTGTAAGCGCATAAGTAGATCTTAATAATTTGTAATGGATTTAGTTGGATCATCGCTCAATTTGTTACATGAAAACGTTGTCAATTTGTTACATGATCATCGCTCAATTGTGCCCATGTTATATCGTTTCTACGTGTGAAAATTCACATGCATTATAATTGTATAACTCATAAAGATATTTCAAGAGCCCGTGGCAACGCACGGGCATTTTACTAGTAATACATAGGTTGTCTGAGTTAATTTAGAAGTCAAAATCAACACAATGAGCCGCCTGATCTAAACTCACAAATGTACAGCAAAAAATCTCAACAAGTACACATCCGACAGGCTCAAGGGCATCAATTTGGACACAAAAAACACAGTGCGAGTTTATAACTTTTCACGATACTACCTCAGCTTTTTCGTATGGTAATGCAGATGACTAGGTTATATGTGTGATTATAGGGAATGATTAGATTGATCGATGTATCTTGTCAAAACTTGAGCACCCAAAACCATGCATTGGGCCGAATTGATGACCGATCATCCCCCAAATCAACCGATGCAAGTGCTGATTTGTTTTTTCAATAAAGGGAGCTCTGGTAATTAAACGATTTAAGCATCACACCTGGCCTCTTCATAACTAAGATGCACACGGCTATATTCAAGTCCAAGTTCCAAAAAAACCAGAAAAAGGCGAAATACACTTAATCAAAAGGAGTCTATATATACGCCTAAGACGTCGGAGGACCAATCCAAAGAACATGCTGCCATCCATGTATGGTAAAAGTATCCCTCGCCGTGGCCTCCAACTATGTACACACCTCAGTAAACAGGTCTCAATTCTCCACGTGTTGTGGAGACAACCATAAACAAAGCGTATCGATACATCTGTAGGTCACCTGCATAAGGGAAATACTTATATCGTTAAAAATCTTATCATTTCTACATAGCCAAAAGTGACTAAATAACGGCAAGCGCTCCCACCCTGAGAAGAATTCTAAATATGTATTCCACCCCATGTAACTAGTTGCCGAAAATATTAGCAACACTACATGAAGGATACAAGCCAGAATCTACTTGAATGACTGACCATATAGAACGAGCCAACTTGCATAGGAAAAACAAGTATTTTATCGTCTCGTTGTGATGACAAAACACACAATGCGTACTTTCATACTCCAATCACCAATGGAAGGCGTCTACTCAGATAAGTGAGAAGGGTAATATTTATGGAGGAGTTACCGATGAACTTTGCTAGGTGGCAAGGACGGATATCGCCGAGCCACATGTATGGTTAAGGTGGTTTCAAGTACTCCAATCACCGAACACCTATGTCTTGAACTCTTGTCTCGTATCTTGTGTCGGTCTGTCAATTTAATTCGTAGAAGAGATCACAATATGTGCTACGTGGGAAGTTAGCGTTGTTCTTGGATTATCTTTATATTTGCAGTAGTAATAGTATCTTTGAGACTTCTAAAGATAAAATGATTATTTTAACCAGTTTTGATGAATAATTAAGATGCAAGAGAGAAAACAAGAAATATAAAGGAGAAATATCTACACCAGCGGGCAGATACAAGTCGGGACCAGAGGGCAAGGTCCAAGAAGAAATTTTAACACAAGTCTATGGACTGCAGGGAACCCAGTGTTGCAAGCTGATCCCGTAGACCATGGTGATCATGCACTCAAATGTGGACGGCTTCTGGCTTGACAAAAGACGTAGACGTTGTGATACGGGGTGAGCCGTATCTGGCCAGACGGCCAGACGTATGTGCTTTCATGTGCAACGTGGCCCATGGCTTCCACACGGCATCTCAGCGGGGACAGACAAGTCACCAATGCTTCGAAGACAGTCGAGTGAACAGAATAGGCCGAGTAAATTCCCTGAAGCCTCTCATCCTCACGACTAGTTTTTGGCTACATTTGTCTTGGGAGGATGGCCTAAAGCATAAACCACGTTCGGGAGGAGCTATGTCTTGGAATGTGGCGGCGTCTATGAGTGAACAAGGATGGGGACATTTTCTTTGGCTCATAGGTGTATATGCATCCATTGTGAAAATACACATTTTGCAAAGTTAAAAAATTACGAGAAAAAATCCCGCGTGTAAATCTGGACATTATAAGTGCGTGCACCAAGTTTCGATGAAAAAGAACATTTTTTTGTTGCTTGTGTAAAAAAGACAATTTTTTATGCTTGATTACACCTATTCACGAGGCATTTTTTTGTCTTTTTTGTACATGCCACAAAAAATTTCTTTTTTCACCGAAACTTTGTGCACGTGCATATAATGTCCGGATGTTCACGCGAGATTTTTTCTCCAAATATTTTTACATTTTGAAATGTGTTTTTTACATATATTTCGTAATAGGTATATATGCACCTATGAGCCAAAACGCCACGTCCCATGTGCGCTTGATGTCTATATTCCTTTCATCAGGTCTGTCTTAGCAATAATCTTGCCCTAGTGCAAAGGTAAACGTTTCATGCCGACCGGACGGCCGACGCTTTGGCCGGTTGGCTCGCTCGTCAACTGTGCGACGCACTTCACACGCGGCCACGTCGTCACAAACTTGGCCCAGGCAACCGCCCCTTCCATTCCCTTAGCTCCTGGCACACCCTTGTTTCCTTCCACGGCTTGCTCCGCTGCTTCTTTTTCACCTACGTCTATCCATGAGACTGTTGCACGGAGGTGCTCCCCACGAATCCCACTGTCACCGACGCACGCCACCACAGTGAGCATCGCCGGGAATACCGAGACAGGTCGGGGAAGCTACAAGCAAGCACACGAAATCTGCAATAGACGTTCCTCCACGTGATGTGCCGTCGGCGCCATTGCTGGAGTCGAAGCAGCCTCTGATATGTCACCGGCGTGTGTGCTAACTGTTTCTTGTTGCAACCTACAGTAGAAAAACTGCAACCGGGCCGGGCGAAAGGCTACAACCGGTGCTCACAGAAGTTCGGACGACGGCACCCATGGGATGGTGACGGTGCTCGAATCGGGCAGCGGGAATGCTGAAACCATTGGTGGTATTTTGCTGGAACGTGGGGTTGATTTTCTTTGCTGGGACGGCGGTGTTTTTGCTGCAATTGATTTTTCTGGAACCAGCATTTGTGTTTGCTGGAACCGGACCAGGGGATTACTTGCACCGGCGAGGTAGTGTTGCGTGGTGACTGCCGTGTTCCGCTAATTTTTTTGCTGCAATTTTTTTCTTTTTTCTTGGAAACAGTATTTGATTTTGCTAGAACCAGCCAGGGGTAGCCTCAACCGGCGAGATGGTGTTGGGGTGATGACGGTGGTGACCGCATGGATATTTTTGTTGCAATCATTGTGTTTTTTGCTGGAAGCAGCAATTGATTTTGTTGGAATCGGCCGAATAGAGATTTTTGCTACAAATGTCCAGCCACTACTAGAATCGCGTTTCGTCCTGAGTTCCAATTCTTCGCCGAGTGCATTTTTTCGAGCACCCGACAAACTTTCTGTTTGCTGAGTTTGATCCAAAATTGGACTCGGCGTTAGTAAGCAACTCGGCAGAGCAGTGACTTTGACAGTTCTAATGAAAAACTACTCAGCGAATAAATAAAACTCGACAGACAACAAGAACAACAACAACAACAATAATAATAATAATAATAATAATAATAATAATCATGATTTTACGGATAGCCATCATTGATCTTGTTCAAAAAAGATGTCGAATTGACAAGTGGTTCCAAAATTTTGAAGGCTGAGATATAGCGACTCTGAGTTTGCTTGTCACCCCGCCAGCCTCCAAATGCACATGGCCGACTTTACAAGAGTCGCTCTTAGTCATTTCAAATAACGCCACATGTTAACCGAATAGAGATAGATTAATTTATAGCATAAGTGCACATGGTACAACGTACAACAAACTCCCGTGTCTCCTCAAAGGGAGTGAACAAAAAATCAAACACTGATACAAAACAGATACAAGCGTACCAAGCGTCGATGTAGAGCTGGCTCGACGTACGCACTCCTCTCTCACACATGGAGAACGGATCAGAGCATTTATTCATGTATATGTATATATATGTGTGTGTGACCTCAATGTACTCAGCTCGAAGAGCTATAATCGGCGACGATGGCAGCGAGTAATCGATCAGTGAATCTTGGAGCAGTCCACAGATGAGCTGATGGAGCAGTCCACAGATATGCAATGCGCTTGAAGATTAGAAAATTTAAAAAATATGCCATTGATAGTGAGGCTTGGTATCACTATGCTGTTGGATCAATTGTTACCTTAGTTGCGATCTTGATCGCATTTGTTGTTGCATTTAAATGCTTTAGCTAGAGAGTTTGTATGTTGTTTTATGAGAACAAGTGTGTATGAACTTTATGTATGAACTTGTATTAATTTGGTTTTTTCGGTGTTGTGTAATGAAGATGAGCCGACAATGGATGTACGATGACCGATGCTCTCCACAGTTCATTAATGGCGTGCATACTTTTCTGGTTGCGGCTGAGGCAAACAAGCGGGTGGATGGTTTTATGTATTGTCCATGTGCTGGCTGTAAGAATGATCGAAATTACTCTAACTCAAGAACCATTCACGTCCACCTGTTTGAGTCCGGTTTCATGTCCGGCTATAAATGTTGGACCAAGCACGAAGAAAGAGGGGTCCTAATGGAAGAGAATGAAGAAGAAGAGGATGACGACAGCTATCCTGGCCATGGGTTCCATGAATACGATGGTACAACAATGGGGGAAGAAGCTGAGCCGGCAATGCGGGAAGGAGCTGAAGAAGAGGCATCAGATGAGCCCACTGATGATCTTGGTCGGGCCATTGCCGATGCAAAGAGAAACTGCGCAAGTGAAAAGGAGAAGCTGAAGTTGCAGCGCATGTTAGAGGATCACAAGAAATTGTTGTACCCAAATTGCGAAGATGACAAGAAAAAGCTGGGTACCACACTGGAATTGCTGCAATGGAAGGCAGAGAATGGTGTATCTGACAAGGCATTTGAAAAGTTGCTGATAATGTTAAAGAAGAAGCTACCAAAGGACAATGAATTGCCCGACAGTACGTACGAAGCAAAGAAGGCTGTCTGCCCTCTAAGATTAGAGGTGCAGAAGATACATGCATGCCCTAATGACTGCATCCTCTACCGCGGTGAGTACGAGGATTTGAATGCATGCCCGGTATGTTGTGCATTGCGCTATAAGATCGGCCACGATGACCCTGGTGATGTTGAGGGCGAGCGCCCCAGGAAGAAGATTCCTGCCAAGGTGATGTGGTATGCTCTTATAATACCACGGTTGAAACGTTTGTTCCAAAACAAAGAGCATGCCAAGTTGATGCGATGGTACAACGAAGACCGTAAGAAAGACGAGAAGTTGAGAGTACCCGGTGACGGATCGCAGTGGAGAAAAATCGAGAGAAAGTGGAAGGACTTTGCAAAGGACGCAATGAACGTATGGTTTGGTTTAAGTGCAGATGGCATTAATCCTTTTGGGGAGCAGAACAGCAATCATAGCACATGGCCTGTGACTCTATGTATCTATAACCTTCCTCCTTGGTTGTGCATGAAGCGGAAGTTCATTATGATGCCAGTGCTCATCCAAGGCCCCAAGCAACCCGGCAACGACATTGATGTGTACCTAAGGCCATTAGTTGAAGAACTTTTACAGATGTGGAATGGAAAAGGTGTACGTGCGTGGGATGAGAAAGAACAGGAGGAATTTGACCTACATGCGTTGCTGTTTGTAACCATCAATGATTGGTCTGCTCTCAGTAACCTTTCAGGACAGACAAACAAGGGATACCACGCATGCACGCACTGTTTAGATGATACCGACAGTATATATTTGGATAAATGTAAGAAGAATGTGTACCTGGGGCATCGTCGATTTCTTCAGAGCAGGCATCCCGTAAGAAAGAAAGGCAAGCATTTCAAAGGTGAGATAGATCACCGGAAGAAGCCTCGCCACCGTACTGGTGATGATATACTTGATATGGTCAACATTCACAACCACTGATGAAGGATTCCTCGAAAAGTCGCCGAGAATTTTTGACGTGTCCGGGTCGATCAGAGGTTCGGCTTGCTTCTCCCCCACCCTCGCCTATGAAATCGTAACAAGGTAGCCGTAGGGGAACCTGTGGCTATTTGGGTTTTCCCACAACTAAAGAAAAAGCCGGGTTTTTCAAGGATTTAAAACTAATCTTTGGAAAGGGTCCTGGCGGACAATCTGTTCCGAATGATGCTGACGGACGCGCACCCATGTGGAAGAAGAAATCTATATTTTGGGACCTACCCTATTGGAAAGATCTAGAGGTCCGCTCTGCAATCGACGTGATGCACGTGACGAAGAATCTTTGCGTGAACCTGCTAGGCTTCTTGGGCGTGTATGGGAAGACAAAAGATACACCGGAGGAACGGGAGGACCAGCAACGTATGCACGGAGAAGACGGCATGGATCCAAAGCAGTTTCAGGGTCATGCCAGCTACGCTCTTACCAAAGAAGAGAAGGAAATCTTCTTCGAATGCCTGCTCAGTATGAAGGTCCCGTCTGGCTTCTCGTCGAATATAAAGGGAATAATAAATATGGCAGAGAAAAAGTTCCAGAACCTAAAGTCTCATGACTGCCACGTGATTATAACGCAACTGCTTCCGGTTGCATTGAGGGGGCTTCTACCGGAAAACGTTCGATTAGCCATTGTGAAGCTATGTGCATTCTTCAATGCAATCTCTCAGAAGGTAATCGATCCATAAATCCTATCAAGGTTAGAGAATGATTTGGTGCAATGTCTTGTCAGTTTCGAGTTGGTGTTCCCACCATCCTTCTTCAATATCATGACGCACGTCCTAGTTCACCTAGTCGAGGAGATTGCCATTTTGGGTCCTGTATTTCTACACAATATGTTCCCCTTTGAGAGGTTCATGGGAGTCTTAAAGAAATATGTTCATAATCGTGCTAGGCCAGAAGGAAGCATCTCCAAGGGCCATGAAACAGAGGAGGTCATTGAGTTTTGTGTTGACTTTATTCCTGACATTAAGCCGATTGGTGTTCCTGAATCGTGGCATGAGGGCAGACTGGGTGGAAAAGGCACGGTAGTAAAGAATTCAGTAATATGCCAGGACGGGCATTCTTTGGCGCAAGCAAACTACACAGTTCTACAAAGTTCCGCCTTGGTGGCTCCGTATATCAAGCACACAAGAATATTCTACGCTCCAAACACCCGGAGCAGTCTGACGACTGGATTACACATGAACAAACGGTGACTTTCGCCGGTTGGTTGCAGACACGTCTCATGCATGACGACACTGTTGCAGATGACCTGTACTTGCTGTCGAAGTTACCATCTTCGACTATATTGACTTTCAAAGGGTACAAGATAAATGGGAATACATTTTACACGATCGCCCAAGATAAAAAGAGCGCCAACCAAAACAGTGGTGTCCGCTTTGATATAGCAAACACCAATAGGCCAAAGGACACATATTATGGTTACACAGAGGAGATATGGGAACTTGACTATGGACTTGGTTTGAAGGTCCCTTTGTTTCGGTGCAAATGGGTCAATCTGACAGGAGGCGGGGTAAAGGAAGACCCGCAGTACGGAATGACAACAGTGGATCTCAACAATCTTGGGTACGCAGACGAACCATTCGTCCTAGCCAATGATGTGGCGCAGGTTTTCTATGTGAAGGACATGTCTACCAAGCCGAGAAAAAGAAAAGATAAGGAAGCGAATACATCATACGATGAGCCAAAGCGTCACATAGTTCTTTCAGGGAAAAGAAACATCGTGGGAGTGGAGGACAAAACAGACATGTCAGAAGATTATGAAAAGTTTCATGAAATTGCTCCCTTCAGAGTGAATGTTGACCCGAGCATCAAGTTAAATGATGAAGATTGTCCATGGTTACGACGCAAAGGGACACACGCGAAGAAAAAGTTTTATACCCAAAGATCCCACTCTGGGATGTCACCGGCTTCTCTAGTTAGTTTCCGGACTTATATATCTGGAAAGTCCCACTTCGGACAAACCGGAGGGAATCTTTGTAATAGTAGTGTACTTATGTGTTTTGGCATTTGAAACGCGTCGAAATATTATGTCCAAAGCCACGTCATCAATTTTCAACCATTTCTGACTTCATTTGCTATTTTTCATGCATTTACTGATTTTTTTGAGCTAAATGACCCTGAAATTGAAAAGCACTACAAATGAACTCTGTAAAGGTTGAAAGTTGGCATGGTATCATCATTTCACCCACATAGCATGTGCTAAAAAGTTTAGAGGGTTACGGCAAAAACTGGATGCACTTCGTGTACAAAATGGACAATCTCTTTCGAAGTATCAGGGTTTCAGACGAAAACTCGTCTGTTACAAATGCATTTCATTTTTTAAATAACCTAAGAATTACCAAATTGAATATAATGATAAAACACGCTAATATTAAACAGCAGAAAAAAGAATCACTGCAAAATCTATTTTTAAAGTAAACTTATTCACAAACTAGTGATTCACAAAAATTTCAAATAATTCGAATTTAAACTATTCAAATTTGAAAACTACTGCCACTAACAGAAAGTTTATAATTTTTTTGACCTAACGCAAAAAGATTCACTCATTAACTCTAAATAAAGAAAAAAAAACTCAGAAACAAAAGAAAATAAATAAAACTGAAATTAAAAAAACTGAAAAGTAAAAAAAAGCCCGACTACTGGCCCCAACCGCAGGCTCACAAGGCCCAGTAGGCCCAACAGGGCAGCACAGGTTGAATAGGCCCACATAGGCCTGCTTAGAGAGGAGCTCGAGGGAGCAGCCGCAGCGGGGCTTATAAACCAGTGCGGCTGCCCTTCGTTGGGCGAGGTGGAACTAAACTTTCTGCACCGCGGCTGTGGCAGCACGAGACCTTTAGTCGCGGTTGGTGGCTGCAACCGTGACTAAAGGTAACCTTTAGTCGCGGTTGGTGCCACCAACCGCGACTAAAGGTCTGCGCTTCCCGCCACTTCGCCTGGCGAAAAATACCTTTAGTCGCGGTTGGTGGCTCCAACCACGCGGTTGGATCCACCAACCGCGACTAAAGGTCGTTCTATATAAGCGCAAAAATTCAGATCGACCTCCATTCTATCTCGACAACGCCGAACGCGCGAGACGCCGCCAGGCTGCTGCGCAACGCCGTCGCCTCCCCCGACGCCGGAGATCGTCGCCGCCGCCCCCGACGCCGGCCGCCCGCGCCTCCTCTCCGACGACGACGGCCGCCCGCGCCTCCTCCCCGACGCCGGCCGCCCGCGCCTCCTCCCCGACGCCGCCGCTCTCCTCGCGACCTCGTGTGCCGTCGCCGTCGCCGTCGCAGTCGCCGTCGCCGACGACTCGCCTCGCCTAGCCGGCCATCGCCCCGCTGTGAGCCCCTGCCGCCATGGCCGCCCCTCCCATCGATCGAGCCCGCACACACACATGCATGAACACACACACACACACACACATTTTTATTTTATGTTTTTCTGTTTTCTAGTTTTTTTATACTTTTAGTTATATAAATGTTAGATATATAAATGTTAGATGAAATGTTACATATATAAATGTTAGATGAATGTTTTTTAGTTTTTTATACTTTTAGTTATAGCTAGATAAATGTTAGATATAAAAAAGATATAGAAATGTTTTTTAGTTTTTTATACTTTTTTTATTGCTATATAAATTTTAGATATAAAAAAGATGTAGAAATGTTAGATGAATGTTAGATTTGCAATTAGTATATGTATGTATACAATAGATTCTCTTAGTCCTTTAAGGGATTTAGGAATGCCCCCATTATGGATGTGCACAAGTTGATCCAAATTTTTTCTGATCTCATGCATCTACACTTCTATATGTCACGTTTTGTCTAGCTAGTGTCAAAGGATTCAATAAAACCATGGCTTCATCATTAGCCGGAAGTAACAGGCGCATGATGGTACGAAGCTTTTCAAAGTTGTTTTGGAACGGAGTTCTTGATAGAATAATTAGCTTTTTTGGTACGAAGTTCAGCAAAAAGGCCTTCCAAATAGCGATATTCGGAAGGCTCTTGCTGAACTTCGTACCAAAAAGCTAATTATCCTATCCGGGACTCCGTTCCAAAACAACTTTGGACAGCTTCGTACCATCATGCGCCTGTTACTTCCGGCTAATGATGAAGCCATGGTTTTCTTCCTTTGACACTAGCTAGACAACGTGACATATAGAAGGGTAGATGATATCAGGAAAAATATGGACCATTTTCTGCACATCCACAATGGCGCCATTTTGTTAAATCCCTTAAAGGTTAAGAGAATCCGTTATGATTCTGAAGGTTCCTCGTATATAAGAAATCACAATCAAGCATTTAAAAAATGTTAAAGTTGCATATAATTTCTTCTCGGAGTCAACGATGCCCGGCCTGCATCCTCGTCGTCGACTCGTTCGCGACGACATCCTGCTTCAGAGGGGCAACGTTCAGGACTGGGCTCCGCCGGGCTGGCACTGGGAGGTGCTACCTTCAGGGGCGCGCAGCTTGGTGAGGAACCCGGCCCCGGGTCCCGTCGTCGACCCGGAGCTTCTTTGGTGGCGTTCGCGTGGGCCACTTTCGGTGCGGAGGCAGCCGGCCCCGTCGGAGGTGGTACGTCTCCGTGTCAGGGAGGAGGACGAGCACGTCCGTCGCTACATGGATGCGTTGGACGTCAGGTTCTCCAATACCTGGCAGGTTCTTCAGGGATCTCACCCGAGCTATGATCCTGTGATGGTTCCTTCTCTTTGGGTGTCCACCGCCCGCGCCTCAGGAACCGCGAGTGAACTAGATTCTTCGATAATATTCAATCTGTATTAGCTAGTGATAATACTAGAGATGTATTCGAGATTATATTCGATAATATTCGAAACGATTTATTTGAGATTATATTCGATGATGCATATTATATGAATTATTCGAGATGCATATTATGTACTATGATTCAGTTTTTCCTTATTGATTGCATGCCTTCTAATTTGAATACTAAATTGTTTTATCTTTCTTCTGGATTAGTTAAATAAAAGCTATGGACAATACCGGCAGAGAAGGAGAAGAGGCTCTGTTCGACATCATACGCTCCCCGAGCCCAGAGCATGAACCTGAAGATGATGACGGCTCACAATATCTGAACAATTCCGGTGAGGGTTGTATGATATTTGATGAAGACGAACGAATAGATGAAGGCGACGACAACGATGTTGACGAAGAAAATGTTCTTCAAATAACAAAGACCGGCGAGGTATATTTATTATATAAGCCATCCGGTGATCATTACATGTCTTAATTGATTTGTATGTATTACCGAATTGATCTTTCATCTTTTAGGCCTCCGGATCGAGCAAATCTTCTACAAGCGACAGGGTAGTTCGAGGCCCGGCCAGAAAGTTGGACCCTGGCGTAAAGTTCAACATCGATTCCATCAAACATCAAATGGCGAACCGCTTGAACCTAGGAAAAATGCGACCAAGTTCAAGAATCAATGCGGAGTTATTGTCAGGGACCAAATCCCGATCTTCGTTCAAGAATGGAAAAAGCCAGCAAAGGGAGATCGAGCAGGAGTTACTTTTGTCGACGAAAGAGCAAAATATGTGCTTTGGGATTCGCTCATGCGGCATTTCACCCTACCAGATAATTTGATAGATGCAGATCTGAAGAAAGTCAGAAACTATGCTCTTAAAAAGATGGCGATCGCATTCAACACCTTCAAGAAAAATACATGGACTGCGTACGTCAAAGCAAAAAAGAAGACTCCAGAATTCAAGGGAGCACTGGTGAAGGCAAAAGATCACTGGGACGCTTTCGTGAAGTTCAAGGAATCGGAACACGCTAAGGAACGGTCGAGAAAAAACAAGATTAGTGCTGCGAAAAAGAAGTGGCACCATACTCTGGGGCCAGGTGGCTACCAGGTGGCCCTGCCTAAGTGGGATCACGCCCAACAGAGAGAACGACGAGCTTACGCGCGCGCTGAAGAATCTTGAACACCCGGGAAGAACACGAGGCAAAGGCGTTGTTCCGTGGTTTGAGGGGTTTGCGGATTGGAACGACGACTACAGAAGCCGTGCGAGAAAGAAGAAGCAGGAGGAGCAGAAGAAGAAGGAGGAAGCACTCCGCCTTGAAGGCCTAGAATCAAAGCACCTGGAGTTGGAACGCGCTTTCAGGCGGCAGCAGGAGCAGATCGACTCACTCAGCCAGGAAAGGGCATCTCAGCGGCAGCATGAGCAGATCGATCCAGCATTGGATAGCACCGTCCCATCTATGCCGAGAAGCAGCGTGGGTTCCGCCCCGGCCGATATCGATGATGCACTGCTAGCTAGCTACCCTGTGCATGATATCAAACACATGACTAACTGTGAGCTACACATGAAAGTGAAGAACTTATCCATGAAGGTGGCGGACGGCTATGCTTTAGCAAATCCCCCTGAAGCAACCTTCCATTGCAATCCCATTCCAGCTGGCTATGCTCATGTCGGGGTTGATGAAGTGATGTCAGGATATCACGAGCTACAACTTGACATTCTTGGAGGTGACGAGGAGAGAACACTGGGAGAGGCCATACATCGTATCATTCTATGGGAAAGGATTGCATCATCTTTCCAAGGCCACCGACTCCTCCTCCTCCAAGTCCGCCGCCGCGTCAGTCGACTCCTCCTCCTCCAAGTCCGACACCGCGTCAGCCGACTCCTCCTCCAAGTCCGGCACGGCGTCAGCCAACTCCTCCTCCTCCAAGTCCGGCACCGCGTCAGCCGACTCCTCCTCCAAGTCCGGCACGACGTCAGCCGACTCCTCCTCCTCCAAGTCCGGCACCGCGTCTGTCGTCTCCGCCGACTCAGCGTGCTCCATCGCCTAAGCAACAACGGAAGAGAGAGGCCACAGCTACGATGGCTAGCGGTACAACAGGCAAGAAATTCAAATATGGTCCAAGCCTCAAGCCTCTTTCGAAGTTGCCTTACCACCTGACTGAGGAGGAACTCGACACCGTAGTGGATGCCAAAGTGAAGGCCCATTTTGGACGGAAACCGCCCCCGCCGCCAAAGGAGAAAGTTCCTGAGCATGTCTCACAACACTTTATTGATATGGCTCGACCGGCTGTCAATCAGAAGGACTGCGACTATGTGCGATCTATCAAGAAGTCATATTTTGCAGGACAAAAGGAGTCGAGGACGAGCTCGAGCCAAGCAGTTGGCAAAAAAAGCGGGAAAACTGTTCCCCAGCTGGGAGAACAGGCAGTGCAATCGATACCCCCGCTCATTGTACAAACACCTGTGAGTACCGCCGATCGGCTCGTAGTAACCGACGATTATAAAAGGCAGGCTAAAGAGGCCGGTGTCACTGTTGAACAACTCCTAGGCCTTGAGGAAATCCCCGGGCTTAAAGAGGAGGAAGTAAAATGGCAATATGTCCGCGGCAAACCTCTGGTCAAGCCTGACGATGTCAAGCTTCTACCAACGAGATTGTACAATTTGCATACGTGGTACATGCAAGAAACAGCAAATACCAATCAAGAGTCCCTCATGGTGAAAGTCAAGAAAAAGCATTACTTCCATAAAAAAGATTTGTGGATTCATTATTCAGAGTTGTTTCAGTTATTCAATCAAGATGCACTGGACAAATCTATCGTCAGTTGCTATTGTCTGTAAGTGATTTCTTTCTGTAATTTAAGTCTCTAGCTAGCTAGCTGTGCTCTCGTTCATTACCTGTAATTATCCTCACTATATTCTTTTCTGTGGTATTATGCAGAATGAAGATGTATGAAATGAAAAAAGCTGGACGCTATGGCATTGGGTTCATTGACCCAAATACGGTTAATCAAAAGATATGGGAAACTGAATATTCGAGAAAAGACACAGAGAGATTCCTGCTAGAGTTTTTGAAGCAACTAAACACCCAACCAGAAATACTATTTCCTTACAACTTCGGGTGAGTGTTACTATATCTTGTACTACAAATTATATTTTTTGCTTACTAGATGTTAATAAGTGTAGTTGATGAGTTATGCACATGCCCACTTAATTATACAAAACATGTGCGCATGCAGTTACCACTGGATCTTGTTAATCATTGAAGTTGACAAGGAAAAAGTTGAAGTACTGGACTCACTATATAAGAATCCATCTGAATACCCAACCGTGAGGGGGATGGTCGACAGGTAATTTCAATCATTATCGCACTATGTCGACCTCTTTATTTCATTTCCTGATATCAACTAGTTAATAACTCCTTTATTCATTTTCTTTGCCGGCGGGCAGGGCTTGGGCCAAGTTCGTCAAACTGGTCCCAGGCGACTAGAAACAAAAGCTGACATGGGTGCGACCCAAGGTAATTAAGTAGTACTAGCTAGCTACGTCTGTGCATCTCTTTAATTCTAGTTTCAATACCATTATCATGCTTTATTAATTATTATCTTATTGAATTTTATTCTCGTAAAGTGCATGAGGCAGGAGCAGGGGAATAGTTTATGCGCATACTACGTTTGCGAGAACATTCGCATAATCACGTCTGAAAGGAGCAGAAACGAAAGAAATCTTTGGGTACGGTTGCCAGAACACTATCCAGAATTTTTTTTATCATGATCTAGCTAATATATATACACACAACTAATATATTCATCTTGATCTCCTTCTTATAGCTGACGGAGATGCGGGGCCAGCTCCTACCAACGGCTCGCGTATGAGCAATTCAAGAGGAAATAGCTGGATTTCTGGTCGACCAGGTCATAGATCCCAAAGGAGAATACCATTACAAGCTCAAGCAGTAATGCCTGCATATATAATGATCCGCAAATTGTAGGAGAAATTGTATATACCAAATTGTATATATATATATATGTATGTGAATGGTCGTCGTACGAGAAATTCGATGATATATATATATATATATATATATATATATATATGATCGGTTCTACGAGAAATTCTATTTATATATATATGCACAACGTGTACAGTATGTAGTAGCGTAATATATGTTTGAAATGAAAAATAATTAAATGGAAAACACAAAATTAAAAGGAAAAATAAACCATAATTAATTCATAAACACCTAAATGATTAAAAGGAAAAATAAACCAAAATTAAAAGAATTAAATACTTTTAGTCCCGGTTGGTGTTACCAACCGGGACTAAAGGTCCCCCAGCCCACGGCGCCGGCAGGTGCCACGTGGTGGGCCTTTAGTGCCGGGCCGTGATGAACCGAGACTAAAGGGGGGGGGGGGGTTTAGTCCCCACCCTTTAGTGCCGCTTGGAGAACCGGCACTAAAGGCCCTTACGAAACGGCACTATAGGCCAATTCTGCACTAGTGTACACCTGGCCTCTTCATAACTAAGATGCACACGGCTATATTCAAGTCCAAGTTCCAAAAAAACCAGAAAAAGGCGAAATACACTTAATCAAAAGGAGTCTATATATACGCCTAAGACATAGAGAAGGACCAATCCAAAGATCACGCTGCCATCCATGTATGGTAAAAGTATCCCTCGCCGTGGCCTCCAACCATGTAAACACCTCAGTAAACAGGTTTCTATTCTCCACATGTTGTGGAGACAACCATAAACAAAGCATATCGATACATCTGTAGGTCACCTGCATAAGGAAGTACTTTTATCGTTAAAAATCTTATCATTTCTACATAGCCAAAAGTGACTAAATAACGGCAAGCGCTCCCACCCTGAGAAGAATTCTAAACATGTATTCTACCCCATGTAACTAGTTGCCGAAAATATTAGCAACACTACATGAAGGATACAAGCCAGAATCTACTTGAATGACTGACCATATAGAACGAGCCAACTTGCATAGGAAAAACAAGTGTTTTATCATCTCGTTGTGATGACAAAACACACAATGCGTACTTTCATGTACTAATTCCTCTTAATAAGATTATCTAAAATTCATGACATGGCCAATGGGAGGCGTCCACTCAGATAAGTGAGAAGGGTAATATTTATGGAGGAGTTACCGATGAACTTTGCTAGGTGGCAAGGACGGATATCGCCGAGCCACATGTATGGTGAAGGTGGTTTCAAGCACTCCAATCACCGAACACCTAGGCTTGAACTCTTGTCTCGTATCTTGTGTCGGTCTGGCAATTTAATTCGTAGAAGATATCACAGTATGTGCTACGTGGGAAGTTAGCGTTGTTCTTGGATTAACTTTTATTTGCAGTAGTAATAGTATTTTTGAGACTTCTAAAGATAAAATGATTATTTTAACCAGTTTTGATGAATAATTAAGATGCAAGAGAGAAAAAAAGAAATATAAAGGAGAAATATCTACACCAGCAGGCAGATACAAGTCGGGACCAGAGGGCAAGGTCCAAGAAGAAATTTTAACACAAGTCTATGGACTACAGGAACCCAGTGTTGCAAGCTGATCCCGCAGACCATGCTGATCACGCACTCAAATGTGGACGGCTTCTGGCTTGACAGAAGACGTAGACGTTGTGATACGGGGTGAGCCGTATCTGGCCAGACGGCCAGACGTATGTGCTTTCATGTGCAACGCGGCCCTTGGCTTCCGCACGGCATCTCGGCGGGGACAGACAAGTCACCAATGCTTCGAAGACAGTCGAGTGAACAGAATAGGCCGAGTAAATTCCCCGAAGCCTCTCATCCTCACAACTAGTTTTTGGCTACATTTGTCTTGGGAGGATGGCCTAAAGCAAAAAACGACGTTCAGGAGGAGCTATGTCTTGGAATGTGGCGGCGTCTATGAGCGAACAAGGATGGGGACATTTTCTTTGGCTCATAGGTGTATATGCATCCATTGTGAAAATACACATTTTGCAAAGTTAAAAAATTACGAGAAAAGACCCCGCGTGTATATCTGGACATTATAAGTACGTGCACCAAGTTTCGATGAAAAAGAACATTTTCTTGTTGCCTGTGTAAAAAAGACAATTTTTTATGCTTGATTACACCTATTCACGAGGCATTTTTTTGTCTTTTTGTACATTCCACAAAAAATGTCTTTTTTCAACGAAACTTTATGCACGTGCATATAATGTCCGGATGTGCACGCCAGATTTTTTTCTCCAAATATTTTTACATTTTGAAATGTGTTTTTTACATATATTTCGTAATAGGTGTATATGCACCTATGAGCCAAAACGCCACGTCCCATGTGCGCTTGATGTCTATATTCCTGTCATCAGTCTGTCTTAGCAATAATCTTGCCCTAGTGCAAAGGTAAACGTTTCACACCAACCGGAGGGCCGAAGCTTTGGCCGGTTGGCTCGCTCGTCACCTGTGCGACGCACTTCACACGCGGCCACGTCCTCACAAACTTGGCCCAGGCAACCGCCCCTTCCCTTCCCTTAGCTTCTAGCACACCCTTGTTTCCTTCCACAGCTTGCTCCGCTGCTTCTTTTTCGCCTGCGTCTATCCCTGAGACTGTTGCACGGAGGTGCTCCCCACGAATTCCACTGTCGCCGACGCACGCCACCGCGGTGAGCATCGCCGGGAAGACCGAGACAGGTCGGGGAAGTTACAACCAAGCACACCAAATCTGCAACCGACGTTCCTCCACGTGATGCGCCGTCGGCGCCATTGCTGGAGTCGAAGCAGCGCCTGATATGTCACCGGCGTGTGTGCTAACTGTTTTTGTTGCAACCTACGGTAGAAAAACTGCAACCGGGCCGGAGAAAGGCTACAACCGGTGCTCGCAGAAGTTCGGACGACGGCACCCACGGGATGGTGACGGTGCTCGAATCAGGCAGCGGGAATGCTAGAACCATTGGTGGTTTTTGCTTCTACCGGAAGCAATTTTTCGTTGGAACCTGGTGTTGACTTTCTTTGCTGGGACGCCAGTGTTTTTGCTGCAATTGATTTTTTCTGGAACCAACATTTGTGTTTGCTGGAACTGGCCCAGGGGATTACTTGCACCGGCGAGGTAATGCTGCGCGGCGACTGCGGTGTTCCCGCAGATATTTTTGCTGCATTATTTTTTTGCTTTGCTTTTTTGTTGGAAACAGTATTTGATTTTGCTTGAACCAGCCAGGGGTATCCTCAACCGGCGAGATGGTGTTGGGGTGACGACGGTGGTGAAAAATGACTCGGCGAATGAAAAATGACTCTACAGATATAGCAGCAGCAACAACAACAACAACAACAACAACAACAACAACAACAACGATTTTACGGCATAGCCATCATTGATGTTGTTCAAACAAGATGTCGAATTGACAAGTGGTTCCAAAATTTTGGAGGCTGAAATATAGCGACTCTGAGTTTGCGTGTCACCTCGCCAGCCTCCAAATGCATATGTCTGACTTTACAAGAGTTGCTCTTAGTCATTTCAAATAACGCCTCATGTTAACCGAATGGAGATAGATTAATTTATAGTCCATATACCATAAGTGCACATGGTACAACGTACAACAAACTCCCGTGTCTCCTCAAAGGGAGTGAACAAAAAATCAAACACTGATACAAAACAGATACTAGCGTACCAAGCGTCGATATAGAGCTGGCTCCACGTACGCACTCCTCTCTCTCACGTGGAGATCATATCAGAGGATTTATTCATGTATATGTATAAATATGTGTGTGTGTATGACCTGAACATACTCAGCTCGAAGAGCTATAATCGGCGACGATGGCGGCGAGTAATCGATCAGTGAATCTTAGAGCAGTCCACGGATGAGCTGATGGAGTAGGGGATGCTGACGCCACACTTGGAGGGGATACTTGCAGCTTTCCCGGGGTTGAGCCCACCGGCAGCACTCTTGATGCACCTGCATGCCGCTTGCTTGTCGGCGGTGCTCCTAGCTAAGCCAGCCAATCTCCTGACTCCAGAACAGCAGGCCCCAGATGGGCTGGCCCCGCTGCCTTTTGCATAGGAGACGCAGGAGGCCAAGGCAGAGTTCACCTGACCGCAGGAGATGGCCGCGTCGGAGGCTACGAGGAGCATTGCCGCCACCAGGGCGACCAGCACGAGCTTGGTTGCTGCAGTGCGAGCCATCTCGACCGAGTAAGTTGTAGTTGTGGTGATGGGCTCAGGGGGAGACGGATGAGATAGCTAGATTTGCTATGTGGTATTGGTGAGGATGTATAGGGGAATGCATGTGCTTAAATAGGGCTTCAACGAGGAATCTCATTTGGAATAAACTGTAAGTACTGGGTACTGCTTGCATGGTTTCCTGTATTGTGTCCACGTGGATGGACTCGATTGATGTGTGTTAATGCATAATTTTAGGCAGTTGTTAGTTGTTGGGGTCGATGGGTACGTAGTATTAATTAATTAATTAATTCTGGAGGTGGTTAGATGTTGGGTAGCCGATGGATGGACCAAGCATGCACCATGCATTCTGGCGGTGGAGTGCCTAATTACTGCGTGGCCCGCGGCAGATTAATATCGAGAATAGACATGTACGTACTCTCTTTGAATAATTGAGCGTCTTGATGGTGTTGAGCTCGACAAATGAACCAATCTGATGCTGCATGTTTCGACTACTTTTCCTTGCTAGTTGATGTTTTATTCAAAGCTACTAGTAGTACATTTTGACTAGTACTAATCCTATGTGCATATTTCCCGTAACATGTATGCCAAAAATATAGACATATCTCCAGAATTTTAGATCCATATCACACTTTGATCGCCTACGTCTTTAAAAGTGTCCAGTTTGCTTTTCATCTCTCGTTCTATAGGCCCCTCCCTACAACCTTGTACTACTCCATGGGTGGGCATAAGATAAGGTGGATCAATCTTGGTTCTGTAGGTTGGGTTTAGTATTTGATGTTAGAATTTGACATCGTGATGCAATTTTTCATGTTCCTTGTATTGGAGTAGGAGGCACCAGGAACCTTGCAAGAGTGCAAGACTGTTGTGTAGATCGTCTGAACATCCACACACTAAGTGTCTATGTGGAACGCC
The DNA here is from genome assembly GCA_039707655.1 of Elymus sibiricus. NCBI lineage: Eukaryota > Viridiplantae > Streptophyta > Magnoliopsida > Poales > Poaceae > Elymus > Elymus sibiricus. The sequence goes on from CM077667.1 coordinate 56,368,361, forward strand.
TTAACTCGTATCCTAGTTTTCCCCTACTGCACGATATCAACAAAGCACGTAACGGTAAGCTGTTATCGAAGCAAAAACACATTAGGAGCAAAAATATCATCTGATTCAGCTTTGGGGCGCGGAATTGACCCCTTTCAAATACGGATTTGTTAATTACACCACAACTCTCAGTTAGAAAGTAACATAACTTCTTGTTCTACATAACAAATGAATTGGTCTGACAACGAAGAATGGGTGAGAATTAATTAGACTATGTAATACATAGGTTGTTTGAGTTAATTTGGAAGTCAAAATCAACACGATGAACCGTCTGATGTAAAGATCGCAAATGTACAGGAACAATATCAACATATACACAGCCGACTGGCTCAAGGCATCAACTTGGACACCAAAAAACTAAGATGACTTAGACCTAGCTAGACAGTTAATGAGAAGCTTTGAAGTGCGAGTTTATAACTTTTCACGTTCTACCTCGATTTTCCATATGGTAATGCAGATGACTAGGTTATATGTGTGGTTGTGGGGAATAAGTAGATTGATCGATGTATCTTCTCAAAACTTGAGCACCCAAAACCATGCATGGGGCCGAATTGATGAGTCGACGACCGCCAAATCAACCGATGTGAGTGCCGATTGGTTACTAAAATTCATGACATGACCAATGGGAGGCATCCACAGTGACAAGGGAACTAATTGCGGAGGAGTTAACGAGGAACTTTTAGTAGCTAGGTGGCAAGGCCGGATATCGCCGAGCCACCTGTATGGTGAAGGTTGTTTGAAGCACTCCAATCTGAACACCTAGGCTTGAACTCTGGTCTCGTATCTTGTGTCGGTCTGACAATTTAATATCTACTAGTACTACCTCTGTACCAGTGCATAAGTCATCTTACGTTGTGCACCGCGACCAGGGCGGAGGGAAAAACGAGAGAACTTAATGTTTATTTGCTAATTAATATTATTGCATACAATGAACTGATCACTGTATGTCGTGCTAGGTAGTCTCAAGTCACTAAAAACATACATGCCCCACGTCTCTTATTGGTCTCTTATTGGTTGATTCCTTTATTCATATGAAGAAACAGGAAACGAGGTGGGAGTTAATGCATCGCGCCTAAGTGTTCTGGATTAAGACACCGGTACGGAGGGAGTAAGTGCTATGTGGGAAGTTAAAATGATTCTTTAACCAGTTTGGTAGTAATAGTATTTCTCAGACTTCAAAGGTAAAATGATTCTTTAACCAGTTTTGATAAATAATTAAGATGCAAGAGAGAAAACAAGAAATATAAACGACAAAAATCTACACAAGAAGGCAGATACAAGTCAGGACGAGAGGGCAAGGTCCAAGAAAAAAATTCGACACAAATCTATGGAATACAGGGAACCCAGTGTTGCAAGCTGATCCACGCACTCAAATGTGGACGGCTTCTGGCTTGACAGAAGACGTAGGCGCTGTGATGCGGGGTGGGCCGTATCTGGCGAGACGTAAGTGCTTTGATGCGTAACGTGGCCCATGGCTTCCACACGGCATCTTGGCGGGGACAGAGAAGACACAGATGCTATGAAAACAGTCTAGTGAACAGAATAGCCCGAGTAAATTCCCTGCAGCCTCTCATCCCCACGGTTTGTTTTTTGTTACATTTGTGTTGGAAGGATGGCCTAAAGAAAAAGCTACGTTCGGGAGGAGCTATGTCTTGGCATGTGGCGGCGTCTATGAGTGAATTGGATGGAGGAGGTATATATGCATGTGCGCTTGATGTCTGTGTTCCTATCATCAGTGTATCTTAGCAATAATCTTGTCCTAGTGCAAATAGATTAAAGTTTAATCATGATAAGTGTGGCCGGTGATTAGGTTAGCTGGATGTACAAGTTATATACGGCCTGCATGTCGTGTGGTAAGTCCCACTAGTTCTAGATTTGTATGGATCCAAGTTATATAGAGTTGTGGTAGGATTTAAAGTCCGGTTGATAGTGGACTTGGTCTTGTAGCTAGGTGGATTAGCAGCTGCGCATGTCCGCGTAGCCTTAGGAGTGTTGTTCTCAGGTCGTTTTTTTTTTTAAAGGGGAGGATGACCCCCGGCCTGTGCATCTGAAGATGCATGCAACCCTTGTTAATTATTCACAAGGACCTTATAAGGTAATATATCAGTACGTCTGAATCCGTCATCCTGACAACAAATGTCGCTACTTCTATCCAATTGATGAAGGGACGCAGTAATTCTGAGCCGGATATCCAGAATTCTCACCTACGCCTAACATCTAAAACCGAAGACCCGAACCAAGCCACATACCAGGTTCTTCAATCGGCTTGCTAGCCATACAGGTCAATGCACAAGGAGGAAATGGGGCCCTCGGCTAAAAGTTTCCGTGTACGTATGCATTCGTGTGCAAAGCTTAGGGAAGAAAAAGATAAAAGGATGGACAAATAATAAGCTTGAAAGAGTAATTTCATTACCGGATCATGCCAAATCACTAGTTTATCATTAACACATGCCTAACATATGGCTATGGTGTATCTACCACATAGGCGAGATAAGCAGAGGGGTGTTGAATCCCTGCAGGTATTTCACACACACCGCATGGCGGCCTACCTATAGGTGGAAACCGGCAATACTAAGAGTAAGTCGGAAATGCACTGCATAAATGGTACGGTCTGCTGCTTGATTATTAGGAAGAGAGCTATATTTAAATTTCTAATATCCTGATGTGTAAGAACTATTACGAATTTTGGGACATATAGAAAGAACTTTATTTAGATGAATTATTCTATCCATTAAATCTAAATAAGTTCCTACATTTGAACAATCTTCTATATATTTCTCACGGAAGGAAAATACATCGTAGCATATACATCCTTACAGCTAAATTATTAAATCTAGTTCTTCAAATATGTAGATCAAGGACTCACACAATCACACTGCATTATTCAATTACACATACAACTAACCATACTAATTGAAATATATTAGCCAATTGAGGTTATTTACTCCCTTGTTTCTATCTCTCACAATATGATCTAATGATGCAAGATTAGTAGACAATCGTTAGCTCCACAAACAGACTAATACTTAAGAAAACAAACTGACTCAATTTTTTTCGAATGTTCTCCTCGAATAAGAAAAAAAAGAATGCCTCACGCTGCTGTTGCAGATGCAGTTGTCGAACTGCATGGAAGACTCGCAGCAGAGGACATGGTCATTCGATTCCCACTAAGACAGCTCAGGTCCGGTTACCCAAAAAATAGTTAGAAAGCTAAGTATCATATAAAAAATTGTGTGGGTAGAAAATATAGTCGTGAGATGAAATAGCTGTTACTTAGTATTAATCACGAAGCTGTCTAAAAAATATCACCAGCAAAATTACTTACAGCTGCAAAATTGTCCCCAACAAATCCAGTCCCTCTAGAAACATGCCACATTAAATTAAATTAGAACAGTTGATATGTAATAGAATTCTGTAAATACAGACGTAAATGTAAGATGGATTTCGCAGAAAACTTAGCTGTGTTTCATATATGTTTCATAGGCCAGGAGCAGTGTTGTGCATCTCTTGCAACTTACTGAACATTTGTGTCATCGGTAGACAGTAGCTCCTTTTCTTTGTGGCCTCATGGACGACTGACGGAAGCTGCTGCCTGATTTGTTTCAAACGATCCGTAGTACACTCCTCCTCCTGTTAGATCTGATTTATCTGCTCATCCAAAAATACCTCCTCCACGTCATTGTACATCAGCTGTGGGGATTAAAAGAACCTACCTCAGCCAAAGGTGTGTTCCTGCGTGGTTGGGGTAGTAGAAATCAAAATAATCCTGCGGGAACGTACTGTGGAAGAGGCTACTTGGATCGTTTTAGATGACTGCTCGTCATGACTACAGATTGAAAGGGAGGAGGTGGACGGGATGAGGAGGATGTGCAGTAGGGTTCGTTGGGTCGGTGGGGTTGACTGGCGGCCTACCTATTGTTAGAGACAGGCAAGAACGGGAGTGAGTCGTGAAGGCATTACATGAAGACGGCGTTTTCATGGAACTCTGCATTGGCTTTGACGATGTACGTGGATCAGCTTGGATAGGGATGGTGGCGTGTGCTCCAGAGCAGATGAGATTGCAACCTCGCCTGAGAAAAAAAAGATCGTGCGCTTCAGGGCCGACGCACTGCACCACGACGACGTTTGGCTGGAACCTCGTTTGGTTGTTCACGTAGGTAGGTGGATCGGCTTGAACAGCCATGGAGGCGCCTGCTTGCGAGAAGATGAGATCCCAGCCTCGCCTAGCGCAGAATTTTCTTTTAGGAGAGCCTAGGGCAGATAAGATCATGCGCTTCAGGGCAATGACTGTATAGATCGTAACAGTGTTTTTATTTTTACAATCGTGGGATGGAATTGTGGGCCTTTTAGATGGTTTGTTTTTCTAAATTGAGGAAAATACTATAAAGGACTATATAGATAGATCTAGACTGTAATAATCCGGACCCACCAGATTAACGGTTCCTAATTACTGATTAATGTGGTAATTTCTTGGGAGTGCCTAATTAGTATAGGTATAGATAGACTACATGCAGAACTCAAATATGTTGATACATGGAATAAAGTTTAAGTCTAACATTTACCACCACAACAATGTCATCGACCACGCAACAATGTGTCATCGACCACAAGTGACAGGACCGATGATTAGGCTGATGCACGATGGAGGGTCCAGCGGGCAAAGGAAGACTTTGGTGTAAATCCACTCATGCTAATCATTTTTCCAAGAGGATGGTATGTGGGCAGCTGGCCCATACATTTCGAACTTACATACACTGGTAGAAAATCGGCCTTTCGTTCTAGCCCGATCGGAGCATTAGTTCCGGTCGTGTTATGAACCGGGACTAATGTTAGCATTAGTCCCGGTTCGAGCGGCTAGGACGCCGGATGGGGCTCGGCTGGCATCGGTCCCGGTTCGAGAGGGGCGATACCCTTTAGTCCCGGTTGGTATCTCCAACCGGGACTAAAGGTCACTCTTCAGTCCCGGTTTTAGACACCAACCGGGACTACAAGTTTGCCTATATATACCCTCGACCCTGCCCGCCTTCTCCTCTGTTTTTGCCTCATAGAAGGTGGGAGGTGTGTGCTACTTTCTATTCCCTTCCTATGCACAAGAGGTGTTCGATGAAATGCCTGAGAGCATGATGCCATTGACATGAGGTGCCCGACCCACACTTAAGCTTTCTCCTCTTTCTTCTCCTCTGTCCTCCAAGCTCTCGTCCCCGTCCTCTGTCCTACATGTCTTTGCTGCATTTGTTTAATAACAAAATAATGAGTTGTAAATATACATATCTCTATATATTATATATACTAGTCGTCAACCCGTGCACTTGCACGGGCTAGCATTTTAATATTAGATACAACAAAGTTGTTACGAATTAGAAATGTCAGACAATAATATGAGTATGTTGATATGGGTTATTGCTGTTACACATGCTTGCTTATCTTTTTGGACATAGGGTTCAACAATGTTACATTCCTTTGGACTATTTTTTGATTTGATTGTTTGCGTCCAATTGTGTGACAACCTTATCAATATTGTCACTGTGTGAAGCCGAATAATATTTTGTGGTATATTCTCATTACTATAAGCACCATTGATTATTAAAATTTTAAGTAATTATCTCAACCAATGAATTCTTAAAGAATTTGTATTAATGTTTAATATGGATGTCAGATTTTAATATTTTCTATCCATACTGTATACATATCTATATCACATAGATAATCATGTGTTAATATGTTGGTCATCAACCCGTGCATTAGCACGGGCTAGCAAACCTCTCCTGTTACACATGCCTAACATATTTAATATTTGAGAAACCTGAAAGTATTTTTTTTCTGAAATTAAGGAGAAGTTACAACTTATTGTTGATAGCAAAACTATCTTGGAGTTTTTGGTTTGTGGAAGGGTCAAAAACTTTGGCACAATCTAGAAAACCAAATCTTAGCACATTGGATAAAGGTTATATTTCCATATTCTTGAATATGATGGAAATACTGAAGTCTCTAGGATTACCGTAGGGGATGAACCAAAATACTCTACTACCAACAGATCTATTTTTTCTTTTATAATTTTGCGGTGTCAAATTTGATGTTTCGTATCAATGACACATAGCTTAATGGATCATGCAAAATAAAATAACTATAGTTAATTCCTTATTTTCCTTTCGCAGAATTTTATTGTTTGCTGCTTGATTCAGTAGTATAATTACACACAAACTAACTTGTGACCATTTATAAAGACACATGAAAAGTTCACAATTTTATTCAAAGCTTTGACATTAGCTTCTTGAATTGTTTTTTGGTTAAGCAATGGATAAATGGTCTTCTTCGCAATATTTATCATATCCCTTAAATAAATAAGAAAGAAAATCACATAACTAATGTTAGATCACAACGTATGAGAGAGAAATAATACTTCAATACAATCTGATATGCACAAAACAATACCCCCAAATAGTGCCATATACCTACAATGAGGACAACCATCTCCAGTTATTTATTTGTCATCCAATGAGTTGTTACATTTTTATGTGTTGTGCGTCCAAGATATCTATATTAAGCTGGTGAAAGAAAACAGAAACCCACCACTGCCATTATACCTAATAGCATTTATTTGGAAATAGTGAAAATGGATATTCCCACTGAGAACATAAAAGGGGAAGCACGTCACATATTAAATAAGATTGATTACGCCAAGAAGACTTCATCATTCTTTAAATATATAAGCAACTGTTGTAACACAAAATAATATATTCATTTTTTACTATTGAAAATCAGTTCAAACAATTATGGTCAAACTAAAAGTATTTTCTGTAGGAATAATTGTGATAGAAGTTACAAAGCCAATGTTTTTTTTTAAATCACATTGCGTTATTTCCAATCATAAAGACTGGAAAACAAACCACCTGAAGTATACTGCAAAACAGTTGGTAATTGTGTTTGTCTTGAAGGGCTTATGTTCATAGGCCATGCTGGGTCGAAATTGACATAGGAACAAATATATGTTCAAGTTCATAAGAGAAAATAATGGAGAAAGTGTAGCACCGCGGCCGGGAACATAGCAAAAAATATCAATTAAGTTTGAGCCATCAAAATATGAACTTGCTCGATTGCCGGTTAATCGAAACCGAGGAGAAGAAACATTTATGCCACAGCCGGTCCACAGACCACGGGTGCATTACAAAGGTGATCATGTGATATTTGTGATGTTGTTCTTCTCTTTTTTATTTCTCTTATCTCAGGTTTGGTCTTCTAACTGAATGGGTGGAATTCACGCACTTTGATGGAAGGATTTGTGATGTGCTTAGATCGATAATCTAATTAAGCAATACATGTTTATATTTTTTTTAGAAAATATACATTTAAATTTGGTTAGTTTCTCTTCACTTGCTTGACGAAGCTTGGATTACTCCTTCTCATGTGCTTTAACAGGAATAGTGTAATTACTAATTATTCCAACCGGCAGCAGTGTTCTAGATGATCCAGGTCGGATTCCTCATATTAAGTTGATCCAGCAACACTCTTGATGGTTTCCCCATAGATGATGCCTCCTTGAGGTCCACTTCTCTGCCGCCCCCAACTCTGGTATAGTATGAAAATCGCGTGAATAAATCTGAAGTTTACTATTTGATGCTTATATTTGTTGGTGCGGTAGTCCTTTTTGCAGCTCCACTCCTGGAGGACGTTGCATACATTTACCTCTGGTAGCTATTAAAGATATGATTGTCACACCTTGACAAACCACTGTATATCTATAAGCCATATCCGTACTGCATGCACCTAATAAAGTATCATATGCATGAAGATACTGTATCGTGTTGATGATTTTTCATAATAGACTATACTAACACGTAAGTTGGTTGCTATCCTTCAAATTCATCTCTAAATGTGCGACACCATGAATCTCTCTTCGAAAAGCTATGAAGTAGAGTATAAAGATTAAGATCTCTGTGCTCCAGGAAAAATGCAGTAAAGTTTTTATCTACTCAAGAATATGAAGTTATTATACCACTCTAGAATATGACCAGCAAAGTGGGTCCTTTTAGACTTCTTAAATACAACAGCATAAAGCATGACAAGGTGTTTTTGACGATGTTAATTGCCTCTTGCAGATCTTCATACTTTCGCTCTCTTGTACTGCTGACAGTACTGTTAGAAATAATCTTGAATTGTAATGAGTTAAGAGTCTACGTGATATAAGTAGAGTCCAGTAGTAGTAGGAGCTGGCTTGCACGTCGATGTCCAAGTCTGATACTAGTTAAAGATACGTAGGAAAAGTGCTAATACTAGTTAGGTTATGTTGAGTCCGGTTTGGACTCAAGACCAAGTACGTGTAGGCTTAGGTAGTTCTTGGGTCGGCTACTCTTGCATATATATGTGCACGAGGGGCTGTAGATTTGTAACCGTGGAGAATAAAGAGGAAAACAAAGGGCACGATACGGGCCCTTGGCTATAAAAGTTTTTATGCGCTTGTTCATCGTGATTTGATGTGATCGATCCTGTGGGCGCATTCCAACAATTGGTATCAGAGCTAGGCCGATTGAAGCTGCGCTTGCCCCGGGGTTGCGACCCGACTAGCGCCTCGGGGTGGGCAATATAGTCGTTGGGTGGTGCGGCGACAAGGAGGAGCGGGCGATGTTGTCGCCGGGTGGTGCAGCGACGAGGAGGAGCGGGCCATCGTCGTTCGGCGAAGCGATGTGGAGGAAGACGGCAGGCTGTCGTCGGTAAGGCAGTGGAAGATGATCGTTGACGTGAGCAGTGATGCCGAGGTGTGGTGCTGGAAAGTCGTCAAGATCGTCGTCCGCGGTAGTATGATGAGTCAATGAGTTGTACGGGTTAGCACGGTCGGTTAGTCGGTCGGTCGGTCATCGTTGTGTCCAAGTGCTCTGTGAGGAGGCATTGAAGATGAAGTGCCCAGGTCGTCTATATGTCTCGACGAGAGGATCAAGTTCAACTATGTGGGGGCGGTAAACCAGTGAATGTGAGTCTCTTCAATGAGGCCATGTCTCTACATGAGGCTGGAGTGCATGGTGTAGTGCGCGGGGTGGTATGATCCACAAGGAGCCGGCATGTATCTCGCTAGGGTGGATGGTGAAGTCCACCGGGTGGCGTATTCCACAGGTTACTAGCGAGACTGGGTAGTCCAAGACATATTTGAGGTGGTCCGTAAATTTGCCAAGTCAAAGTTGGGGAGAGATTGTTGAGCAATCAAGGCCGTCAATTTAACTTGTCGTGGTGCGAGGCGGATGAGTCGACAAGGGATGGATCGTCAACAAGCCAAGATCAAAGAGAGCACAGAAGACAAACAGTCAAGATTAGGGAGAGAATGTTAGAAATAATCTTGAATTGTAATGAGTTAAGAGTCTACGTGATATAAGTAGAGTCCAGTAGTAGTAGGAGTTGGCTTGCACGTCGATGTCCAAGTCTGATACTAGTTAAAGATACGTAGGAAAAGTGCTAATACTAGTTAGGTTATGTTGAGTCCGGTTTGGACTCAACACCAAGTACGTGTAGGCTTAGGTAGTTCTTGGGTCGGCTACTCTTGCATATATATGTGCACGAGGGGCTGTAGATTTGTAACCGTGGAGAATAAAGAGGAAAACAAAGGGCACGATACGGGCCCTTGGCTATAAAAGTTTTTATGCGCTTGTTCATCGTGATTTGATGTGATCGATCCTGTGGGCGCATTCCAACAATTGGTATCAGAGCTAGGCCGATTGAAGCTGCGCTTGCCCCGGGGTTGCGACCCGACTAGCGCCTCGGGGTGGGCAATATAGTCGTTGGGTGGTGCGGCGACAAGGAGGAGCGGGCGATGTTGTCACCGGGTGGTGCAGCGACGAGGAGGAGCGGGCAATCGTCGTTCGGCGAAGCGATGTGGAGGAAGACGGCAGGCTGTCGTCGGTAAGGCAGTGGAAGATGATCGTTGACGTGAGCAGTGATGCCGAGGTGTGGTGCTGGAAAGTCGTCAAGATCGTCGTCCGCGGTAGTATGATGAGTCAATGAGTTGTACGGGTTAGCACGGTCGGTTAGTCGGTCGGTCGGTTATCGTTGTGTCCAAGTGCTCTGTGAGGAGGCATTGAAGATGAAGTGCCCAGGTCGTCTATATGTCTCGACGAGAGGATCAAGTTCAACTATGTGGGGGCGGTAAACCAGTGAATGTGAGTCTCTTCAATGAGGCCATGTCTCTACATGAGGCTGGAGTGCATGGTGTAGTGCGCGGGGTGGTATGATCCACAAGGAGCCGGCATGTATCTCGCTAGGGTGGATGGTGAAGTCCACCGGGTGGCGTATTCCACAGGTTACTAGCGAGACTGGGTAGTCCAAGACATATTTGAGGTGGTCCGTAAATTTGCCAAGTCAAAGTTGGGGAGAGATTGTTGAGCAATCAAGGCCGTCAATTTAACTTGTCGTGGTGCGAGGCGGATGAGTCGACAAGGGATGGATCGTCAACAAGCCAAGATCAAAGAGAGCACAGAAGACAAACAGTCAAGATTAGGGAGAGAATGTTAGAAATAATCTTGAATTGTAATGAGTTAAGAGTCTACGTGATATAAGTAGAGTCCAGTAGTAGTAGGAGTTGGCTTGCACGTCGATGTCCAAGTCTGATACTAGTTAAAGATACGTAGGAAAAGTGCTAATACTAGTTAGGTTATGTTGAGTCCGGTTTGGACTCAAGACCAAGTACGTGTAGGCTTAGGTAGTTCTTGGGTCGGCTACTCTTGCATATATATGTGCACGAGGGGCTGTAGATTTGTAACCGTGGAGAATAAAGAGGAAAACAAAGGGCACGATACGGGCCCTTGGCTATAAAAGTTTTTATGCGCTTGTTCATCGTGATTTGATGTGATCGATCCTGTGGGCGCATTCCAACAATTGGTATCAGAGCTAGGCCGATTGAAGCTGCGCTTGCCCCGGGGTTGCGACCCGACTAGCGCCTCGGGGTGGGCAATATAGTCGTTGGGTGGTGCGGCGACAAGGAGGAGCGGGCGATGTTGTCGCCGGGTGGTGCAGCGACGAGGAGGAGCGGGCAATCGTCGTTCGGCGAAGCGATGTGGAGGAAGACGGCAGGCTGTCGTCGGTAAGGCAGTGGAAGATGATCGTTGACGTGAGCAGTGATGCCGAGGTGTGGTGCTGGAAAGTCGTCAAGATCGTCGTCCGCGGTAGTATGATGAGTCAATGAGTTGTACGGGTTAGCACGGTCGGTTAGTCGGTCGGTCGGTTATCGTTGTGTCCAAGTGCTCTGTGAGGAGGCATTGAAGATGAAGTGCCCAGGTCGTCTATATGTCTCGACGAGAGGATCAAGTTCAACTATGTGGGGGCGGTAAACCAGTGAATGTGAGTCTCTTCAATGAGGCCATGTCTCTACATGAGGCTGGAGTGCATGGTGTAGTGCGCGGGGTGGTATGATCCACAAGGAGCCGGCATGTATCTCGCTAGGGTGGATGGTGAAGTCCACCGGGTGGCGTATTCCACAGGTTACTAGCGAGACTGGGTAGTCCAAGACATATTTGAGGTGGTCCGTAAATTCGCCAAGTCAAAGTTGGGGAGAGATTGTTGAGCAATCAAGGCCGTCAATTTAACTTGTCGTGGTGCGAGACGGATGAGTCGACAAGGGATGGATCGTCAACAAGCCAAGATCAAAGAGAGCACAGAAGACAAACAGTCAAGATTAGGGAGAGAATGTTAGAAATAATCTTGAATTGTAATGAGTTAAGAGTCTACGTGATATAAGTAGAGTCCAGTAGTAGTAGGAGCTGGCTTGCACGTCGATGTCCAAGTCTGATACTAGTTAAAGATACGTAGGAAAAGTGCTAATACTAGTTAGGTTATGTTGAGTCCGGTTTGGACTCAAGACCAAGTACGTGTAGGCTTAGGTAGTTCTTGGGTGGGCTACTCTTGCATATATATGTGCACGAGGGGCTGTAGATTTGTAACCGTGGAGAATAAAGAGGAAAACAAAGGGCACGATACGGGCCCTTGACTATAAAAGTTTTTATGCGCTTGTTCATCGTGATTTGATGTGATCGATCCTGTGGGCGCATTCCAACAATTGGTATCAGAGCTAGGCCGATTGAAGCTGCGCTTGCCCCGGGGTTGCGACCCGACTAGCGCCTCGGGGTGGGCAATATAGTCGTTGGGTGGTGCGGCGACAAGGAGGAGCGGGCGATGTTGTCGCCGGGTGGTGCAGCGACGAGGAGGAGCGGGCAATCGTCGTTCGGCGAAGCGATGTGGAGGAAGACGGCAGGCTGTCGTCGGTAAGGCAGTGGAAGATGATCGTTGACGTGAGCAGTGATGCCGAGGTGTGGTGCTGGAAAGTCGTCAAGATCGTCGTCCGCGGTAGTATGATGAGTCAATGAGTTGTACGGGTTAGCACGGTCGGTTAGTCGGTCGGTCGGTCATCGTTGTGTCAAAGTGCTCTGTGAGGAGGCATTGAAGATGAAGTGCCCAGGTCGTCTATATGTCTCGACGAGAGGATCAAGTTCAACTATGTGGGGGCGGTAAACCAGTGAATGTGAGTCTCTTCAATGAGGCCATGTCTCTACATGAGGCTGGAGTGCATGGTGTAGTGCGCGGGGTGGTATGATCCACAAGAAGCCGGCATGTATCTCGCTAGGGTGGATGGTGAAGTCCACCGGGTGGCGTATTCCACAGGTTACTAGCGAGACTGGGTAGTCCAAGACATATTTGAGGTGGTCCGTAAATTCGCCAAGTCAAAGTTGGGGAGAGATTGTTGAGCAATCAAGGCCGTCAATTTAACTTGTCGTCGTGCGAGACGAATGAGTCGACAAGGGATGGATCGTCAACAAGCCAAGATCAAAGAGAGCACAGAAGACAAACAGTCAAGATTAGGGAGAGAATGTTAGAAATAATCTTGAATTGTAATGAGTTAAGAGTCTACGTGATATAAGTAGAGTCCAGTAGTAGTAGGAGCTGGCTTGCACGTCGATGTCCAAGTCTGATACTAGTTAAAGATACGTAGGAAAAGTGCTAATACTAGTTAGGTTATGTTGAGTCCGGTTTGGACTCAAGACCAAGTACGTGTAGGCTTAGGTACTTCTTGGGTCGGCTACTCTTGCATATATATGTGCACGAGGGGCTGTAGATTTGTAACCGTGGAGAATAAAGAGGAAAACAAAGGGCACGATACGGGCCCTTGGCTATAAAAGTTTTTATGCGCTTGTTCATCGTGATTTGATGTGATCGATCCTGTGGGCACATTCCAACAAGTACTACTCCTGCATAAACTATTATTATAGAAGTCGTAACATGAATTGCAATTGTTTTGTTCAGGTAGTGATGTTATTTTCCTGGTGCTCAGACTTTGTGCAGGTTGTATCCAGTTGAGACTATTTTAGTATTGGGCAGAATATGTGTTGAGGCAAAATTTCTTTCAAGGTGTCAATTCTCTTGAGTAACACATGCATGTTTGGGAGGGGCATTTGTCGATAAAGAACCCTTTCTGTTGTTCAAATTTGACTTAAATACTAATACTTTACCGAGAAATATCATCCCAAAGGACAGTCACTGAATGTGTTCTTTAATTGTTTCACAGCTTGAAAGCATCTTCAACCAAGTTTTATACTTCAAGCAGACTATGAAATATGTGGGAGAACCATGACTCACTTCAAGTCAACCATTGCTTCCTCTGTAGTGTGTATTTTAGTTCTTATCATTTTCAAGTCTTTGTTAGTGTTTCCATGAGAACAATTTCTATCTTCCACCATCGAATATCAGAGTCTCACATTTGGGTTACAAGTCTAAAACAGTTTGCTACCTTTTTGCTAGGTCCAGGCTGCTATCAAAGTTAAGGCTTCGGTCATCATTTTCTTCACCTCATTTCGACGTGCTGCGATGTAGAAAGAAAATGGTATTGCTTCTTGATTGTTCGTCCAGAACTTTCGAACAATCAGCACCAATTATTTATTGTACAAAAATATTTAGTCAAATTTGTCCAGAAGTTGTCAATACATGGTGATGTTAAGTTTCAGGCGGTTTCTTGTGCCTCTGTTGTGATCCTTTTTCCAACTAACATTAACCAGCATCCAAGAACATTGTTTTTTTATGGATAAAGAGGATGCAACAATCACATGAAGAAAACATATAATATTTAGTAAAGGAAACAATTTCACTGTCTACTATTTCAAGAGTGGATTTTTTCCACCAAGAGTGTAACCACTACGCCACTATATGGTGGTTATCAACCAATAAAAATTATCTATTGTAGCAAATCATTCACAACAGAAGACTGCGCACATAGTGGGAGATTGATTCTTGCTCACCAAGAAGGTTGGCAGTGTTCTCGGTCCAGCAGCTTGGTGTTGAGGGACGAACGGCAGGTGATGACCATGGTAAAATTGGTGGGTAGCTCGTCAGCAATGGAGAAGAGAAGGCAACATCCGCGCACACACAAAAAATATATACTAAAATTGAAATGGCCATGGGGGTGTTGCTGCTTACTCGAGGAGATGTTCATGTGGAGTTCACCCCCGTACACGGTGAGGTGACGCGGCCGAGAAGAAGCACCATGTCTCCATATGGGAGGAAAGGGAGGGAGAGAAGGTGAGGGTTAGCGGTGCAACAAGCCAAAGGATGAGAGGGGTGAAGAGATGACCTTGAGGAGGCAAGAATTTAACAATACCATGGTAGAATTAATCTCATAACCAGCTTCTGGCTCATGCAGCAGCAATTCAATTTTACAGAGAAATACCATGTACGACTTAGATTTCTTCATTGTGTTTTTTAATGAACAAAACATAGGCGGTTAGCTACGGTAAAACTTTAGTATACATAATATCTTCAGTATAAGCATGTGAACCATATTGCCGGTCCTAAAAAAAGAAACTCATTACCAAACTCATCTTTTGTTGTAACTCATCTATTGTTGATGTTGACACCAGGAACTCTGAACAGGTTAAACATTTTGAAGCCAAGATGGTAATGAATGCATAGTTTATAAATGTGTGTGCTACAAAACCAACTAACAAAAACTACAGCAAAAACTGCCTATCCTTTCATTTTTAGCATGTTTTAGTGACAGGGATGGCACATCGCTATGAACTCTGAACTGTTTGATTTTTCTGAAGCCAGTATCAACAAAAGTGTGCTACAAATCCAGCTAATAAAAATGTACCAAAAATTGTGCCTATCATTTCATTTTTAGCATGTTATGCAGGGACAGGGATGGCACATCGCTCTGAGATAGGTAGGCTAGGGGATTGGGGGATCGATGTTCTTCCACAGCCGAGGGAGAGGAACGTATTGGCTGCCGCCGTCGGGCCACTGGATGGTGGGAGGAGGATGAGGCGACCGCGGGGGAGAGCAGTGGAGTGGAGTGATAAGGTCGAGGGATGTGTAGTGATAATGCTTTTTTAATAGTCTGTAGGGATAATGTTAGGTGAAATTATCTGGAGAAAAAGTTAGGTGAAAAAAGAAAAGGAAATTAAAGAAGAAAAAAGATGGGTTCTAACATACCGACTGATGTAACAATGACATACATGACTGACTGAGACAACACGAGAAGAGGTCCATATAGCTAATTCTTCTTTGTATGCATGTTATACATGATAATATAAAAAAATGTATTTTTTATATATTGTCATTTTCACAGAATATAGGAGACATGGATATGGATTTTCGAGATGTTCAAAAAGAATCCATCGACAAGGGTTCTGAACCGATGTTGCCCGAAGGGGCCGAATATTCACCGAATTTAATACAACATAATGATGTTGGACCAATGATATCTCATAATAAATCAAAAATGGATGCCAATTTGAATGTTATCGCACAAGGTATTTTTTTCAGTGTTATTATCGATCATTCCTTCGTCATGTTGGCTTTTGTATTCAATTAATTTGGCTCATATTTTACACTGTTTTGGCTTTTACGACCGATTATGTTTGTACCCCTAGAGATAGTACAGTCATTCGATCAATCATGTCTGCCCCAAGAAAACCAAATTCGTGGACATTGAAGACGCGTTGTTATCAAATGATGATTTGGAATGCCTTATAAAAGCTGATATGTTCTTGCACGATGGTAATTATGATTTGTATCTAATTATGGCTGCAACTTATATGATGTTTACATCAGCTATTCATTCCGATTAACATTGTTCGTGCATAGTTAACATGGAGCAAGGTATGGACAATCATGGCAACTTATCAAATGGGTCTGAATCTCGACACCGCATCCAATGGGTTTAAGTCTCAAAAAACTTCAGGGCATACTTAACATGGAGCAAGGTATGGACAATGATTGTTTCAACATCGTCGTGCGTATACTCGCATGTGACGAGAGAGTATTGTTCACAGACCCTCCTATACACTACATGAATCTGTGTTTTTGTGTAAGTTATCATAATTCTTCATTCGGTGTCATTAGTGTCAACGTGTTGAAATAATAGTTCTTTTTTACTCAGTCCATGATGCTAGAGTCAACACGACATCAAAAGTTCCGCGAGAAGGAAACTATTCAGACGTTGCCAACATTGTTCGATGGTTGGCCTGGGATAGACAACAACATCTTATTGTGCAACATGGTAAGTAAGGTATTTTGGCTATTGTTGTCATGGTTTATTGTTGTTGCTAATTGCTATCACTTGTAGATTTATCTTCTGTATGCATCTATCGGCCGATACATCTTGTACGTCATCGACAAAGAGGCACATCGTGTATACATTATGGACCCTATTCATACATCATAATTCGTCAGAGAATAAAAAATATGATGCATGTAGTGAAGTTAAAAGGTTTTGTGAGGGAATTCAAAGAAGCACTCGAAATAAAGCAACCCAGCTGGAATTCTGATATATCTAAATGGCAACGTTTATTTCCGTCTAATATTCCAACGAGCACAGACAGGAATAAATTCATAATACAAACATTTATTTTTGTTATCATTGTATTGTATATAATATAAATTTACGATATTGCAGGGATGTGTCTGGCTTTTTTGTTTTTCATTTTATGCTCTGGTGGAACGGTAAAGAACTGGTCAAGCCCGTCTGCACGGTGAGTATTGTCCGTTACACGTTTTAAGACATTCGACGTGAAATATTGGTGCTAACTACATATATTGCTTGTGCAGGATGGGTATGAGTTGAGGAAGCAATTCTTATTATACTTGCTAAAACATCGTGGGAATGAAGCTAAAGACGACTTTCCTGATATTGTGCAAGAATTTTTTAAGCGCATAAGTAGATCTTAATAATTTGTAATGGATTTAGTTGGATCATCGCTCAATTTGTTACATGAAAACGTTGTCAATTTGTTACATGATCATCGCTCAATTGTGCCCATGTTATATCGTTTCTACGTGTGAAAATTCACATGCATTATAATTGTATAACTCATAAAGATATTTCAAGAGCCCGTGGCAACGCACGGGCATTTTACTAGTAATACATAGGTTGTCTGAGTTAATTTAGAAGTCAAAATCAACACAATGAGCCGTCTGATCTAAACTCACAAATGTACAGCAAAAAATCTCAACAAGTACACATCCGACAGGCTCAAGGGCATCAATTTGGACACAAAAAACACAGTGCGAGTTTATAACTTTTCACCATACTACCTCAGCTTTTTCGTATGGTAATGCAGATGACTAGGTTATATGTGTGATTATAGGGAATGATTAGATTGATCGATGTATCTTGTCAAAACTTGAGCACCCAAAACCATGCATTGGGCCGAATTGATGACCGATCATCCCCCAAATCAACCGATGCAAGTGCCGATTTGTTTTTTCAATAAAGGGAGCTCTGGTAATTAAACGATTTAAGCATCACACCTGGCCTCTTTATAACTAAGATGCACACGGCTATATTCAAGTCCAAGTTCCAAAAAAACCAGAAAAAGGCGAAATACACTTAATCAAAAGGAGTCTATATATACGCGTAAGACGTCGGAGGACCAATCCAAAGATCATGCTGCCATCCATGTATGGTAAAAGTATCCCTCGCCGTGGCCTCCAACTATGTACACACCTCAGTAAACAGGTCTCAATTCTCCACGTGTTGTGGAGACAACCATAAACAAAGCGTATCGATACATCTGTAGGTCACCTGCATAAGGGAAATACTTTTATCGTTAAAAATCTTATCATTTCTACATAGCCAAAAGTGACTAAATAACGGCAAGCGCTCCCACCCTGAGAAGAATTCTAAATATGTATTCCACCCCATGTAACTAGTTGCCGAAAATATTAGCAACACTACATGAAGGATACAAGCCAGAATCTACTTGAATGACTGACCATATAGAACGAGCCAACTTGCATAGGAAAAACAAGTATTTTATCGTCTCGTTGTGATGACAAAACACACAATGCGTACTTTCATACTCCAATCACCAATGGAAGGCGTCCACTCAGATAAGTGAGAAGGGTAATATTTATGGAGGAGTTACCGATGAACTTTGCTAGGTGGCAAGGACGGATATCGCCGAGCCACATGTATGGTTAAGGTGGTTTCAAGTACTCCAATCACCGAACACCTATGTCTTGAACTCTTGTCTCGTATCTTGTGTCGGTCTGGCAATTTAATTCGTAGAAGATATCACAATATGTGCTACGTGGGAAGTTAGCGTTGTTCTTGGATTATCTTTATATTTGCAGTAGTAATAGTATTTTTGAGACTTCTAAAGATAAAATGATTATTTTAACCAGTTTTGATGAATAATTAAGATGCAAGAGAGAAAACAAGAAATATAAAGGAGAAATATCTACACCAGCGGGCAGATACAAGTCGGGACCAGAGGGCAAGGTCCAAGAAGAAATTTTAACACAAGTCTATGGACTGCAGGGAACCCAGTGTTGCAAGCTGATCCCGCAGACCATGGTGATCATGCACTCAAATGTGGACGGCTTCTGGCGTGACAAAAGACGTAGACGTTGTGATACGGGGTGAGCCGTATCTGGCCAGACGGCCAGACGTATGTGCTTTCATGTGCAACGTGGCCCATGGCTTCCACACGGCATCTCAGCGGGGACAGACAAGTCACCAATGCTTCGAAGACAGTCGAGTGAACAGAATAGGCCGAGTAAATTCCCTGAAGCCTCTCATCCTCACGACTAGTTTTTGGCTACATTTGTCTTGGGAGGATGGCCTAAAGCAAAAACCACGTTCGGGAGGAGCTATGTCTTGGAATGTGGCGGCGTCTATGAGTGAACAAGGATGGGGACATTTTCTTTGGCTCATAGGTGTATATGCATCCATTGTGAAAATACACATTTTGCAAAGTTAAAAAATTACGAGAAAAAATCCCGCGTGTAAATCTGGACATTATAAGTGCGTGCACCAAGTTTCGATGAAAAAGAACATTTTTTTGTTGCTTGTGTAAAAAAGACAATTTTTTATGCTTGATTACACCTATTCACGAGGCATTTTTTTGTCTTTTTTGTACATGCCACAAAAAATTTCTTTTTTCACCGAAACTTTGTGCACGTGCATATAATGTCCGGATGTTCACGCGAGATTTTTTCTCCAAATATTTTTACATTTTGAAATGTGTTTTTTACATATATTTCGTAATAGGTATATATGCACCTATGAGCCAAAACGCCACGTCCCATGTGCGCTTGATGTCTATATTCCTTTCATCAGGTCTGTCTTAGCAATAATCTTGCCCTAGTGCAAAGGTAAACGTTTCATGCCGACCGGACGGCCGACGCTTTGGCCGGTTGGCTCGCTCGTCAACTGTGCGACGCACTTCACACGCGGCCACGTCGTCACAAACTTGGCCCAGGCAACCGCCCCTTCCATTCCCTTAGCTCCTGGCACACCCTTGTTTCCTTCCACGGCTTGCTCCGCTGCTTCTTTTTCACCTACGTCTATCCATGAGACTGTTGCACGGAGGTGCTCCCCACGAATCCCACTGTCACCGACGCACGCCACCACAGTGAGCATCGCCGGGAATACCGAGACAGGTCGGGGAAGCTACAAGCAAGCACACGAAATCTGCAATAGACGTTCCTCCACGTGATGTGCCGTCGGCGCCATTGCTGGAGTCGAAGCAGCCTCTGATATGTCACCGGCGTGTGTGCTAACTGTTTCTTGTTGCAACCTACAGTAGAAAAACTGCAACCGGGCCGGGCGAAAGGCTACAACCGGTGCTCACAGAAGTTCGGACGACGGCACCCATGGGATGGTGACGGTGCTCGAATCGGGCAGCGGGAATGCTGAAACCATTGGTGGTATTTTGCTGGAACGTGGGGTTGATTTTCTTTGCTGGGACGGCGGTGTTTTTGCTGCAATTGATTTTTCTGGAACCAGCATTTGTGTTTGCTGGAACCGGACCAGGGGATTACTTGCACCGGCGAGGTAGTGCTGCGTGGTGACTGCCGTGTTCCGCTAATTTTTTTGCTGCAATTTTTTTCTTTTTTCTTGGAAACAGTATTTGATTTTGCTAGAACCAGCCAGGGGTAGCCTCAACCGGCGAGATGGTGTTGGGGTGATGACGGTGGTGACCGCATGGATATTTTTGTTGCAATCATTGTGTTTTTTGCTGGAAGCAGCAATTGATTTTGTTGGAATCGGCCGAATAGAGATTTTTGCTACAAATGTCCAGCCACTACTAGAATCGCGTTTCGTCCTGAGTTCCAATTCTTCGCCGAGTGCATTTTTTCGAGCACCCGATAAACTTTCTGTTTGCTGAGTTTGATCCAAAATTGGACTCGGCGTTAGTAAGCAACTCGGCAGAGCAGTGACTTTGACAGTTCTAATGAAAAACTACTCAGCGAATAAATAAAACTCGACAGACAACAAGAACAACAACAACAACAATAATAATAATAATAATAATCATGATTTTACGGATAGCCATCATTGATCTTCTTCAAAAAAGATGTCGAATTGACAAGTGGTTCCAAAATTTTGAAGGCTGAGATATAGCGACTCTGAGTTTGCTTGTCACCCCGCCAGCCTCCAAATGCACATGGCCGACTTTACAAGAGTCGCTCTTAGTCATTTCAAATAACGCCACATGTTAACCGAATAGAGATAGATTAATTTATAGCATAAGTGCACATGGTACAACGTACAACAAACTCCCGTGTCTCCTCAAAGGGAGTGAACAAAAAATCAAACACTGATACAAAACAGATACAAGCGTACCAAGCGTCGATGTAGAGCTGGCTCGACGTACGCACTCCTCTCTCTCACATGGAGAACGGATCAGAGCATTTATTCATGTATATGTATATATATGTGTGTGTGACCTCAACGTACTCAGCTCGAAGAGCTATAATCGGCGACGATGGCAGCGAGTAATCGATCAGTGAATCTTGGAGCAGTCCACAGATGAGCTGATGGAGCAGTCCACAGATATGCAATGCGCTTGAAGATTAGAAAATTTAAAAAATATGCCATTGATAGTGAGGCTTGGTATCACTATGCTGTTGGATCAATTGTTACCTTAGTTGCGATCTTGATCGCATTTGTTGTTGCATTTAAATGCTTTAGCTAGAGAGTTTGTATGTTGTTTTATGAGAACAAGTGTGTATGAACTTTATGTATGAACTTGTATTAATTTGGTTTTTTCGGTGTTGTGTAATGAAGATGAGCCGACAATGGATGTACGATGACCGATGCTCTCCACAGTTCATTAATGGCGTGCATACTTTTCTGGTTGCGGCTGAGGCAAACAAGCGGGTGGATGGTTTTATGTATTGTCCATGTGCTGGCTGTAAGAATGATCGAAATTACTCTAACTCAAGAACCATTCACGTCCACCTGTTTGAGTCCGGTTTCATGTCCGGCTATAAATGTTGGACCAAGCACGAAGAAAGAGGGGTCCTAATGGAAGAGAATGAAGAAGAAGAGGATGACGACAGCTATCCTGGCCATGGGTTCCATGAATACGATGGTACAACAATGGGGGAAGAAGCTGAGCCGGCAATGCGGGAAGGAGCTGAAGAAGAGGCATCAGATGAGCCCACTGATGATCTTGGTCGGGCCATTGCCGATGCAAAGAGAAACTGCGCAAGTGAAAAGGAGAAGCTGAAGTTGCAGCGCATGTTAGAGGATCACAAGAAATTGTTGTACCCAAATTGCGAAGATGACAAGAAAAAGCTGGGTACCACACTGGAATTGCTGCAATGGAAGGCAGAGAATGGTGTATCTGACAAGGCATTTGAAAAGTTGCTGATAATGTTAAAGAAGAAGCTACCAAAGGACAATGAATTGCCTGACAGTACGTACGAAGCAAAGAAGGCTGTCTGCCCTCTAAGATTAGAGGTGCAGAAGATACATGCATGCCCTAATGACTGCATCCTCTACCGCGGTGAGTACGAGGATTTGAATGCATGCCCGGTATGTTGTGCATTGCGCTATAAGATCGGCCACGATGACCCTGGTGATGTTGAGGGCGAGCGCCCCAGGAAGAAGATTCCTGCCAAGGTGATGTGGTATGCTCTTATAATACCACGGTTGAAACGTTTGTTCCAAAACAAAGAGCATGCCAAGTTGATGCGATGGTACAACGAAGACCGTAAGAAAGACGAGAAGTTGAGAGTACCCGGTGACGGATCGCAGTGGAGAAAAATCGAGAGAAAGTGGAAGGACTTTGCAAAGGACGCAATGAACGTATGGTTTGGTTTAAGTGCAGATGGCATTAATCCTTTTGGGGAGCAGAACAGCAATCATAGCACATGGCCTGTGACTCTATGTATCTATAACCTTCCTCCTTGGTTGTGCATGAAGCGGAAGTTCATTATGATGCCAGTGCTCATCCAAGGCCCCAAGCAACCCGGCAACGACATTGATGTGTACCTAAGGCCATTAGTTGAAGAACTTTTACAGATGTGGAATGGAAAAGGTGTACGTGCGTGGGATGAGAAAGAACAGGAGGAATTTGACCTACATGCGTTGCTGTTTGTAACCATCAATGATTGGTCTGCTCTCAGTAACCTTTCAGGACAGACAAACAAGGGATACCACGCATGCACGCACTGTTTAGATGATACCGACAGTATATATTTGGATAAATGTAAGAAGAATGTGTACCTGGGGCATCGTCGATTTCTTCAGAGCAGGCATCCCGTAAGAAAGAAAGGCAAGCATTTCAAAGGTGAGATAGATCACCGGAAGAAGCCTCGCCACCGTACTGGTGATGATATACTTGATATGGTCAAGGATTTAAAACTAATCTTTGGAAAGGGTCCTGGCGGACAATCTGTTCCGAATGATGCTGACGGACGCGCACCCATGTGGAAGAAGAAATCTATATTTTGGGACCTACCCTATTGGAAAGACCTAGAGGTCCGCTCTGCAATCGACGTGATGCACGTGACGAAGAATCTTTGCGTGAACCTGCTAGGCTTCTTGGGCGTGTATGGGAAGACAAAAGATACACCGGAGGAACGGGAGGACCAGCAACGTATGCACGGAGAAGACGGCATGGATCCAAAGCAGTTTCAGGGTCATGCCAGCTACGCTCTTACCAAAGAAGAGAAGGAAATCTTCTTCGAATGCCTGTTCAGTATGAAGGTCCCGTCTGGCTTCTCGTCGAATATAAAGGGAATAATAAATATGGCAGAGAAAAAGTTCCAGAACCTAAAGTCTCATGACTGCCACGTGATTATAACGCAACTGCTTCCGGTTGCATTGAGGGGGCTTCTACCGGAAAACGTTCGATTAGCCATTGTGAAGCTATGTGCATTCCTCAATGCAATCTCTCAGAAGGTAATCGATCCATAAATCCTACCAAGGTTAGAGAATGATTTGGTGCAATGTCTTGTCAGTTTCGAGTTGGTGTTCCCACCATCCTTCTTCGATATCATGACGTGCGTCCTAGTTCACCTAGTCGAGGAGATTGCCATTTTGGGTCCTGTATTTCTACACAATATGTTCCCCTTTGAGAGGTTCATGGGAGTCTTAAAGAAATATGTTCATAATCGTGCTAGGCCAGAAGGAAGCATCTCCAAGGGCCATGAAACAGAGGAGGTCATTGAGTTTTGTGTTGACTTTATTCCTGACATTAAGCCGATTGGTGTTCCTGAGTCGTGGCATGAGGGCAGACTGGGTGGAAAAGGCACGGTAGGAAAGAATTCAGTAATATGCCAGGACGGGCATTCTTTGGCGCAAGCACACTACACAGTTCTACAAAGTTCCGCCTTGGTGGCTCCGTATATCAAGCAACACAAGAATATTCTACGCTCCAAACACCCGGAGCAGTCTGACGACTGGATTACACATGAACAAACGGTGACTTTCGCCGGTTGGTTGCAGACACGTCTCATGCATGACGACACTTTTGCAGTTGACCTGTACTTGCTGTCGAAGTTACCATCTTCGACTATATTGACTTTCAAAGGGTACAAGATAAATGGGAATACATTTTACACGATCGCCCAAGATAAAAGGAGCGCCAACCAAAACAGTGGTGTCCGCTTTGATACAGCAAACACCAATAGGTCAAAGTACACATATTATGGTTACACAGAGGAGATATGGGAACTTGACTATGGACTTGGTTTGAAGGTCCCTTTGTTTCGGTGCAAATGGGTCAATCTGACAGGAGCCGGGTAAAGGAAGACCCGCAGTACGGAATGACAACAGTGGATCTCAACAATCTTGGGTACGCAGATGAACCATTCGTCCTAGCCAATGATGTGGCGCAGGTTTTCTATGTGAAGGACATGTCTACCAAGCCGAGAAAAAGAAAAGATAAGGAAGCGAATACATCATACGATGAGCCAAAGCGTCATAGTTCTTTCAGGGAAAAGAAACATCGTGGGAGTGGAGGACAAGACAGACATGTCAGAAGATTATGAAAAGTTTCATGAAATTGCTCCCTTCAGAGTGAATGTTGACCCGAGCATCAAGTTAAACGATGAAGATTGTCCATGGTTACGACGCAAAGGGACACACGCGAAGAAAAAGTTTTATACCCAAAGATCCCACTCTGGGATGTCACCGGCTTCTCTAGTTAGTTTCCGGACTTATATATCTGGAAAGTCCCACTTCGGACAAACCGGAGGGAATCTTTGTAATAGTAGTGTACTTATGTGTTTTGGCATTTGAAACGCGTCGAAATATTAAGTTCAAAGCCACGTCATCAATTTTCAACCATTTCTGACTTCATTTGCTATTTTTCATGCATTTACTGATTTTTTTGAGCTAAATGACCCTGAAATTGAAAAGCACTACAAATGAACTCTGAAAAGGTTGAAAGTTGGCATGGTATCATCATTTCACCCACATAGCATGTGCTAAAAAGTTGAGAGGGTTACGGCAAAAACTGGATGCACTTCGTGTACAAAATGGACAATCTCTTTCGAAGTATCAGGGTTTCAGACGAAAACTCGTCTGTTACAAATGCATTTCATTTTTTAAATAACCTAAGAATTACCAAATTGAATATAATGATAAAACACGCTAATATTAAACAGCAGAAAAAAGAATCACTGCAAAATCTATTTTTAAAGTAAAGTTATTCACAAACTAGTGATTCACAAAAATTTCAAATAATTCGAATTTAAATTATTCAAATTTGAAAACTACTGCCACTAACAGAAAGTTTATAATTTTTTTGATCTAACGCAAAAAGATTCACTCATTAACTCTAAATAAAGCAAAAAAACTCAGAAACAAAAGAAAATAAATAAAACTGAAATTAAAAAAACTGAAAAGTAAAAAAAAGCCCGACTACTGGGCCCCAACCGCAGGCTCACAAGGCCCAGTAGGCCCAACAGGGCAGCACAGGTTGAATAGGCCCACATAGGCCTGCTTAGAGAGGAGCTCGAGGGAGCAGCCGCAGCGGGGCTTATAAACCAGTGCGGCTGCCCTTCGCTGGGCGAGGTGGAACTAAACTTTCTGCACCGCGGCTGTGGCAGCACGAGACCTTTAGTCGCGGTTGGTGGCTGCAACCGTTACTAAAGGTAACCTTTAGTCGCGGTTGGTGCCACCAACCGCGACTAAAGGTCTGCGCTTCCCGCCGCTTCGCCTGGCGAAAAATACCTTTAGTCGCGGTTGGTGGCTCCAACCACGCGGTTGGATCCACCAACCGCGACTAAAGGTCGTTCTATATAAGCGCAAAAATTCAGATCGATCTCCATTCTCTCTCGACGACGCCGAACGCGCGAGACGCCGCCAGGCTGCTGCGCAACGCCGTCGCCTCCCCCGACGCCGGAGATCGTCGCCGCCGCCCCCGACGCCGGCCGCCCGCGCCTCCTCTCCGACGACGCCGGCCGCCCGCGCCTCCTCCTCGACTCCGGCCGCCCGCGCCTCCTCCCCGACGCCGCCGCTCTCCTCGCGACCTCGTGTGCCGTCGCCGTCGCCGTCGCAGTCGCCGTCGCCGACGACTCGCCTCGCCTAGCCGGCCATCGCCCCGCTGTGAGCCCCTGCCGCCATGGCCGCCCCTCCCATCGATCGAGCCCGCACACACACATGCATGAACACACACACACACACACACACACACACATTTTTATTTTATGTTTTTCTGTTTTCTAGTTTTTTTATACTTTTAGTTATATAAATGTTAGATATATAAATGTTAGATGAAATGTTACATATATAAATGTTAGATGAATGTTTTTTAGTTTTTTATACTTTTAGTTATAGCTAGATAAATGTTAGATATAAAAAAGATATAGAAATGTTTTTTAGTTTTTTATACTTTTTTTATTGCTATATAAATTTTAGATATAAAAAAGATATAGAAATGTTAGATGAATGTTAGATTTGCAATTAGTATATTTTTGTATACAATAGATTCTCTTAGTCCTTTAAGGGATTTAGGAATGCCCCCATTATGGATGTGCACAAGTTGATCCAAATTTTTTCTGATCTCATGCATCTACACTTCTATATGTCACGTTTTGTCTAGCTAGTGTCAAAGGATTCAAGAAAACCATGGCTTCATCATTAGCCGGAAGTAACAGGCGCATGATGGTACGAAGCTTTTCAAAGTTGTTTTGGAACGGAGTTCTTGATAGAATAATTAGCTTTTTTGGTACGAAGTTCAGCAAAAAGGCCTTCCAAATAGCGATATTCGGAAGGCTCTTGCTGAACTTCGTACCAAAAAGCTAATTATCCTATCCGGGACTCCGTTCCAAAACAACTTTGGACAGCTTTGTACCATCATGCGCCTGTTACTTCCGGCTAATGATGAAGCCATGGTTTTCTTCCTTTGACACTAGCTAGACAACGTGACATATAGAAGGGTAGATGATATCAGGAAAAATATGGACCATTTTCTGCACATCCACAATGGCGCCATTTTGTTAAATCCCTGAAAGGTTAAGAGAATCCGTTATGATTCTGAAGGTTCCTCGTATATAAGAAATCACAATCAAGCATTTAAAAAATGTTAAAGTTGCATATAATTTCTTCTCGGAGTCAACGATGCCCGGCCTGCATCCTCGTCGTCGACTCGTTCGCGACGACATCCTGCTTCAGAGGGGCAACGTTCAGGACTGGGCTCCGCCGGGCTGGCACTGGGAGGTGCTACCTTCAGGGGCGCGCAGCTTGGTGAGGAACCCGGCCCCGGGTCCCGTCGTCGACCCGGAGCTTCTTTGGTGGCGTTCGCGTGGGCCACTTTCGGTGCGGAGGCAGCCGGCCCCGTCGGAGGTGGTACGTCGCCGTGTCAGGAAGGAGGACGAGCACGTCCGTCGCTACATGGATGAGTTGGACGTCAGGTTCTCCAATACCTGGCAGGTTCTTCAGGGATCTCACCCGAGCTATGATCCTGTGATGGTTCCTTCTCTTTGGGTGTCCACCGCCCGCGCCTCAGGAACCGCGAGTGAACTAGATTCTTCGATAATATTCAATCTATATTAGCTAGTGATAATACTCGAGATGTATTCGAGATTATATTCGATAATATTCGAGACGATTTATTTGAGATTATATTCGATGATGCATATTATATGAATTATTCGAGATGCATATTATGTACTATGATTCAGTTTTTCCTTATTGATTGCATGCATTCTAATTTGAATACTAAATTGTTTTATCTTTCTTCTGGATTAGTTAAATAAAAGCTATGGACAATACCGGCAGAGAAGGAGAAGAGGCTCTGTTCGACATCATACGCTCTCCGAGCCCAGAGCATGAACCTGAAGATGATGACGGCTCACAATATCTGAACAATTTCGGTGAGGGTTGTATGATATTTGATGAAGACGAACGAATAGATGAAGGCGACGACAACGATGTTGACGAAGAAAATGTTCTTCAAATAACAAAGACCGGCGAGGTATATTTATTATATAAGCCATCCGGTGATCATTACATGTCTTAATTGATTTGTATGTATTAACGAATTGATCTTTCATCTTTTAGGCCTCCGGATCGAGCAAATCTTCTACAAGCGACAGGGTAGTTCGAGGCCCGGCCAGAAAGTTGGACCCTGGCGTAAAGTTCAACATCGATTCCATCAAACATCAAATGGCGAACCGCTTGAACCTAGGAAAAATGCGACCAAGTTCAAGAATCAATGCGGAGTTATTGTCAGGGACCAAATCCCGATCTCCGTTCAAGAATGGAAAAAGCCAGCAAAGGGAGATCGAGTAGGAGTTACTTTTGTCGACGAAAGAGCAAAATATGTGCTTTGGGATTCGCTCATGCGGCATTTCACCCTACCAGATAATTTGATAGATGCAGATCTGAAGAAAGTCAGAAACTATGCTCTTAAAAAGATGGCGAACGCATTCAACACCTTCAAGAAAAATACATGGACTGCGTACGTCAAAGCAAAAAAGAAGACTCCAGAATTCAAGGGAGCACTGGTGAAGGCAAAAGATCACTGGGACGCTTTCGTGAAGTTCAAGGAATCGGAACACGCTAAGGAACGGTCGAGAAAAAACAAGATTAATGCTGCGAAAAAGAAGTGGCACCATACTCTGGGGCCAGGTGGCCCTGCCTAATTGGGATCACGCCCAACAGAGAGAACGACGAGCTTACGCGCGCCCTGAAGAATCTTGAACACCCGGGAAGAACACGAGGCAAAGGCGTTGTTCCGTGGTTTGAGGGATTTGCGGATTGGAACGACGACTACAGAAGCCGTGCGAGAAAGAAGAAGCAGGAGGAGCAGAAGAAGAAGGAGGAAGCACTCTGCCTTGAAGGCATAGAATCAAAGCACCTGGAGTTGGAACGCGCTTTCAGGCGGCAGCAGGAGCAGATCGACTCACTCAGCCAGGAAAGGGCGTCTCAGCGGCAGCATGAGCAGATCGATCCAGCATTGGATAGCACCGTCCCATCTATGCCGAGAAGCAGCGTGGGTTCCGCCCCGGCCGATATCGATGATGCACTGCTAGCTAGCTACCCTGTGCATGATATCAAACACAGGACTAACTGTGAGCTACACATGAAAGTGAAGAACTTATCCATGAAGGTGGCGGACGGCTATGCTTTAGCAAATCCCCCTGAAGCAACCTTCCATTGCAATCCCATTCCAGCTGGCTATGCTCGTGTCGGGGTTGATGAAGTGATGTCAGGATATCACGAGCTACAACTTGACATTCTTGGAGGTGACGAGGAGAGAACACTGGGAGAGGCCATACATTGTATCATTCTATGGAAAAAGGATTGCATCGTCTTTCCAAGGCCACCGACTCCTCCTCCTCCAAGTCCGCCGCCGCGTCAGTCGACTCCTCCTCCTCCAAGTCCGACACCGCGTCAGCCGACTCTTCCTCCAAGTCCGGCACGGCGTCAGCCAACTCCTCCTCCTCCAAGTCCGGCACCGCGTCAGCCGACTCCTCCTCCAAGTCCGGCACGACGTCAGCCGACTCCTCCCCCTCCAAGTCCTGCACCGCGTCTGCCGTCTCCGCCGACTCAGCGTGCTCCATCGCCTAAGCAACAACGGAAGAGAGAGGCCACAGCTACGATGGCTAGCGGTACAACAGGCAAGAAATTCAAATATGGTCCAAGCCTCAAGCCACTTTCGAAGTTGCCTTACCACCTGACTGAGGAGGAACTCGACACCGTAGTGGATGCGAAAGTGAAGGCCCATTTTGGACCGAAACCGCCCCCGCCGCCAAAGGAGAAAGTTCCTGAGCATGTCTCACAACACTTTATTGATATGGCTCGACCGGCTGTCAATCAGAAGGACTGCGACTATGTGCGATCTATCAAGAAGTCATATTTTGCAGGACAAAAGGAGTCGAGGACGAGCTCGAGCCAAGCAGTTGGCAAAAAAAGCGGGAAAACTGTTCCCCAGCTGGGAGAACAGGCAGTGCAATCGATACCCCCGCTCATTGTACAAACACCTGTGAGTACCGCCGATCGGCTCGTAGTAACCGACGATCATAAAAGGCAGGCTAAAGAGGCCGGTGTCACTGTTGAACAACTCCTAGGCCTTGAGGAAATCCCCGGGCTTAAAGAGGAGGAAGTAAAATGGCAATATGTCCGCGGCAAACCTCTGGTCAAGCCTGACGATGTCAAGCTTCTACCAACGAGATTGTACAATTTGCATACGTGGTACATGCAAGAAACAGCAAATACCAATCAAGAGTCCCTCATGGTGAAAGTCAAGAAAAAGCATTACTTCCATAAAAAAGATTTATGGATTCATTATTCAGAGTTGTTTCAGTTATTCAATCAAGACGCACTGGACAAATCTATCATCAGTTGCTATTGTCTGTAAGTGATTTCTTTCTGTAATTTAAGTCTCTAGCTAGCTAGCTGTGCTCTCGTTCATTACCTGTAATTATCCTCACTATATTCTTTTCTGTGGTATTATGCAGAATGAAGATCTATGAAATGAAAAAAGCTGGACGCTATGGCATTGGGTTCATTGACCCAAATACGGTTAATCAAAAGATATGGGAAACTGAATATTCGAGAAAAGACACAGAGAGATTCCTGCTAGAGTTTTTGAAGCAACTAAACACCCAACCAGAAATACTATTTCCTTACAACTTCGGGTGAGTGTTACTATATCTTGTACTACAAATTATATTTTTTGCTTACTAGATGTTAATAAGTGTAGTTGATGAGTTATGCACATGCCCGCTTAATTATACAAAACGTGTGCGCATGCAGTTACCACTGGATCTTGTTAATCATTGAAGTTGACAAGGGAAAAGTTGAAGTACTGAACTCACTATATAAGAATCCATCTGAATACGCAACCGTGAGGGGGATGGTCGACAGGTAATTTCAATCATTATCGCACTATGTCGACCTCTTTATTTCATTTCCTGATATCAACTAGTTAATAACTCCTTTATTCATTTTCTTTGCCGGCGGGCAGGGCTTCGGCCAAGTTCGTCAAACTGGTCCCAGACGACTGGGAACAAAAGCTGACATGGGTGCGACCCAAGGTAATTAAGTAGTACTAGCTAGCTACGTCTGTGCATCTCTTTAATTCTAGTTTCAATACCATTATCATGCTTGATTAATTATTACCTTATTGAATTTTATTCTCGTAAAGTGCATGAGGCAGGAGCAGGGGAATAGTTTATGCGCATACTACGTTTGCGAGAACATTCGCATAATCACGTCTGAAAGGAGCAGAAACGAAAGAAATCTTTGGGTACGGTTGCCAGAACACTATCCAGAATTTTTTTATCATGATCTAGCTAATATATATACACACAACTAATATATTCATCTTGATCTCCTTCTTATAGCTGACGGAGATGCGGGGCCAGCTCCTACCAACGGCTCGCGTATGAGCAATTCAAGAGGAAATAGCTGGATTTCTGGTCGACCAGGTCATAGATCCCAAAGGAGAATACCATTACAAGCTCAAGCAGTAATGCCTGCATATATAATGATCCGCAAATTGTAGGAGAAATTGTATATACCAAATTGTATATATATATATATATGTATGTGAATGGTCGTCGTACGAGAAATTCGATGATATATATATATATATATATATATATATATATATATATATATGATCGGTTCTACGAGAAATTCTATTTATATATATATGCAAAACATGTACAGTATGTAGTAGCGTAATATATGTTTGAAATGAAAAATAATTAAATGGAAAACACAAAATTAAAAGGAAAAATAAACCATAATTAATTCATAAACACCTAAATGATTAAAAGGAAAAATAAACCAAAATTAAAAGAATTAAATACTTTTAGTCCCGGTTGGTGTTACCAACCGGGACTAAAGGTCCCCCAGCCCACGGCGCCGGCAGGTGCCACGTGGTGGGCCTTTAGTGCCGGGCCGTGATGAACCGAGACTAAAGGGGGGGGGGGGGGGTTTAGTCCCCACCCTTTAGTGCCGGTTGGAGAACCGGCACTAAAGGCCCTTACGAACCGGCACTATAGGCCAATTCTGCACTAGTGTACACCTGGCCTCTTCATAACTAAGATGCACACGGCTATATTCAAGTCCAAGTTCCAAAAAAACCAGAAAAAGGCGAAATATACTTAATCAAAAGGAGTCTATATATACGCCTAAGACGTAGAGGAGGACCAATCCAAAGATCACGCTGCCATCCATGTATGGTAAAAGTATCCCTCGCCGTGGCCTCCAACCATGTAAACACCTCAGTAAACAGGTTTCTATTCTCCACATGTTGTGGAGACAACCATAAACAAAGCGTATCGATACATCTGTAGGTCACCTGCATAAGGAAGTACTTTTATCGTTAAAAATCTTATCATTTCTACATAGCCAAAAGTGACTAAATAACGGCAAGCGCTCCCACCCTGAGAAGAATTCTAAACATGTATTCTACCCCATGTAACTAGTTGCCGAAAATATTAGCAACACTACATGAAGGATACAAGCCAGAATCTACTTGAATGACTGACCATATAGAACGAGCCAACTTGCATAGGAAAAACAAGTGTTTTATCATCTCGTTGTGATGACAAAACACACAATGCGTACTTTCATGTACTAATTCCTCTTAATAAGATTATCTAAAATTCATGACATGGCCAATGGGAGGCGTCCACTCAGATAAGTGAGAAGGGTAATATTTATGGAGGAGTTACCGATGAACTTTGCTAGGTGGCAAGGACGGATATCGCCGAGCCACATGTATGGTGAAGGTGGTTTCAAGCACTCCAATCACCGAACACCTAGGCTTGAACTCTTGTCTCGTATCTTGTGTCGGTCTGGCAATTTAATTCGTAGAAGATATCACAGTATGTGCTACGTGGGAAGTTAGCGTTGTTCTTGGATTAACTTTTATTTGCAGTAGTAATAGTATTTTTGAGACTTCTAAAGATAAAATGATTATTTTAACCAGTTTTGATGAATAATTAAGATGCAAGAGAGAAAAAAAGAAATATAAAGGAGAAATATCTACACCAGCAGGCAGATACAAGTCGGGACCAGAAGGCAAGGTCCAAGAAGAAATTTTAACACAAGTCTATGGACTACAGGAACCCAGTGTTGCAAGCTGATCCCGCAGACCATGCTGATCACGCACTCAAATGTGGACGGCTTCTGGCTTGACAGAAGACGTAGACGTTGTGATACGGGGTGAGCCGTATCTGGCCAGACGGCCAGACGTATGTGCTTTCATGTGCAACGCGGCCCATGGCTTCCACACGGCATCTCGGCGGGGACAGACAAGTCACCAATGCTTCGAAGACAGTCGAGTGAACAGAATAGGCCGAGTAAATTCCCCGAAGCCTCTCATCCTCACAACTAGTTTTTGGCTACATTTGTCTTGGGAGGATGGCCTAAAGCAAAAAACCACGTTCAGGAGGAGCTATGTCTTGGAATGTGGCGGCGTCTATGAGCGAACAAGGATGGGGACATTTTCTTTGGCTCATAGGTGTATATGCATCCATTGTGAAAATACACATTTTGCAAAGTTAAAAAATTACGAGAAAAGACCCCGCGTGTAAATCTGGACATTATAAGTACGTGCACCAAGTTTCGATGAAAAAGAACATTTTCTTGTTGCCCGTGTAAAAAAGACAATTTTTGATGCTTGATTACACCTATTCACGAGGCATTTTTTTGTCTTTTTTGTACATTCCACAAAAAATGTCTTTTTTCACCGAAACTTTATGCACGTGCATATAATGTCCGGATGTGCACGCCAGATTTTTTTTCTCCAAATATTTTTACATTTTGAAATGTGTTTTTTACATATATTTCGTAATAGGTGTATATGCACCTATGAACCAAAACGCCACGTCCCATGTGCGCTTGATGTCTATATTCCTGTCATCAGTCTGTCTTAGCAATAATCTTGCCCTAGTGCAAAGGTAAACGTTTCACACCAACCGGAGGGCCGAAGCTTTGGCCGGTTGGCTCGCTCGTCACCTGTGCGACGCACTTCACACGCGGCCACGTCCTCACAAACTTGGCCCAGGCAACCGCCCCTTCCCTTCCCTTAGCTTCTAGCACACCCTTGTTTCCTTCCACAGCTTGCTCCGCTGCTTCTTTTTCGCCTGCGTCTATCCATGAGACTGTTGCACGGAGGTGCTCCCCACGAATTCCACTGTCGCCGACGCACGCCACCGCGGTGAGCATCGCCGGGAAGACCGAGACAGGTCGGGGAAGTTACAACCAAGCACACCAAATCTGCAACCGACGTTCCTCCACGTGATGCGCCGTCGGCGCCATTGCTGGAGTCGAAGCAGCGCCTGATATGTCACCGGCGTGTGTGCTAACTGTTTTTGTTGCAACCTACGGTAGAAAAACTGCAACCGGGCCGGAGAAAGGCTACAACCGGTGCTCGCAGAAGTTCGGACGACGGCACCCACGGGATGGTGACGGTGCTCGAATCAGGCAGCGGGAATGCTAGAACCATTGGTGGTTTTTGCTTCTACCGGAAGCAATTTTTCGTTGGAACCTGGTGTTGACTTTCTTTGCTGGGACGCCAGTGTTTTTGCTGCAATTGATTTTTTCTGGAACCAACATTTGTGTTTGCTGGAACTGGCCCAGGGGATTACTTGCACCGGCGAGGTAATGCTGCGCGGCGACTGCGGTGTTCCCGCAGATATTTTTGCTGCATTATTTTTTTGCTTTGCTTTTTTGTTGGAAACAGTATTTGATTTTGCTTGAACCAGCCAGGGGTATCCTCAACCGGCGAGATGGTGTTGGGGTGACGACGGTGGTGAAAAATGACTCGGCGAATGAAAAATGACTCTACAGATATAGCAGCAGCAACAACAACAACAACAACAACAACAACAACAACAACGATTTTACGGCATAGCCATCATTGATGTTGTTCAAACAAGATGTCGAATTGACAAGTGGTTCCAAAATTTTGGAGGCTGAAATATAGCGACTCTGAGTTTGCGTGTCACCTCGCCAGCCTCCAAATGCATATGTCTGACTTTACAAGAGTTGCTCTTAGTCATTTCAAATAACGCCTCATGTTAACCGAATGGAGATAGATTAATTTATAGTCCATATACCATAAGTGCACATGGTACAACGTACAACAAACTCCCGTGTCTCCTCAAAGGGAGTGAACAAAAAATCAAACACTGATACAAAACAGATACTAGCGTACCAAGCGTCGATATAGAGCTGGCTCCACGTACGCACTCCTCTCTCTCACGTGGAGATCATATCAGAGGATTTATTCATGTATATGTATAAATATGTGTGTGTGTATGACCTGAACATACTCAGCTCGAAGAGCTATAATCGGCGACGATGGCGGCGAGTAATCGATCAGTGAATCTTAGAGCAGTCCACGGATGAGCTGATGGAGTAGGGGATGCTGACGCCACACTTGGAGGGGATACTTGCAGCTTTCCCGGGGTTGAGCCCACCGGCAGCACTCTTGATGCACCTGCATGCCGCTTGCTTGTCGGCGGTGCTCCTAGCTAAGCCAGCCAATCTCCTGACTCCAGAACAGCAGGCCCCAGATGGGCTGGCCCCGCTGCCTTTTGCATAGGAGACGCAGGAGGCCAAGGCAGAGTTCACCTGACCGCAGGAGATGGCCGCGTCGGAGGCTACGAGGAGCATTGCCGCCACCAGGGCGACCAGCACGAGCTTGGTTGCTGCAGTGCGAGCCATCTCGACCGAGTAAGTTGTAGTTGTGGTGATGGGCTCAGGGGGAGACGGATGAGATAGCTAGATTTGCTATGTGGTATTGGTGAGGATGTATAGGGGAATGCATGTGCTTAAATAGGGCTTCAACGAGGAATCTCATTTGGAATAAACTGTAAGTACTGGGTACTGCTTGCATGGTTTCCTGTATTGTGTCCACGTGGATGGACTCGATTGATGTGTGTTAATGCATAATTTTAGGCAGTTGTTAGTTGTTGGGGTCGATGGGTACGTAGTATTAATTAATTAATTAATTCTGGAGGTGGTTAGATGTTGGGTAGCCGATGGATGGACCAAGCATGCACCATGCATTCTGGCGGTGGAGTGCCTAATTACTGCGTGGCCCGCGGCAGATTAATATCGAGAATAGACATGTACGTACTCTCTTTGAATAATTGAGCGTCTTGATGGTGTTGAGCTCGACAAATGAACCAATCTGATGCTGCATGTTTCGACTACTTTTCCTTGCTAGTTGATGTTTTATTCAAAGCTACTAGTAGTACATTTTGACTAGTACTAATCCTATGTGCATATTTCCCGTAACATGTATGCCAAAAATATAGACATATCTCCAGAATTTTAGATCCATATCACACTTTGATCGCCTACGTCTTTAAAAGTGTCCAGTTTGCTTTTCATCTCTCGTTCTATAGGCCCCTCCCTACAACCTTGTACTACTCCATGGGTGGGCATAAGATAAGGTGGATCAATCTTGGTTCTGTAGGTTGGGTTTAGTATTTGATGTTAGAATTTGACATCGTGATGCAATTTTTCATGTTCCTTGTATTGGAGTAGGAGGCACCAGGAACCTTGCAAGAGTGCAAGACTGTTGTGTAGATCGTCTGAACATCCACACACTAAGT
The DNA here is from genome assembly GCA_039707655.1 of Elymus sibiricus. NCBI lineage: Eukaryota > Viridiplantae > Streptophyta > Magnoliopsida > Poales > Poaceae > Elymus > Elymus sibiricus. The sequence continues at coordinate 56,405,201 of CM077667.1, forward strand.
GTCTATGTGGAACGCCTTAACTCGTATCCTAGTTTTCCCCTACTGCATGATATCAACAAAGCACGTAACGGTAAGCTGTTATCGAAGCAAAAACACATTAGGAGCAAAAAAAATCATCTGATTCAGCTTTGGGGCGCGGAATTGACCCCTTTCAAATACGGATTTGTTAATTACACCACAACTCTCAGTTAGAAAGTAACATAACTTCTTGTTCTACATAACAAATGAATTGGTCTGACAACGAAGAATGGGTGAGAGTTAATTAGACTATGTAATACATAGGTTGTTTGAGTTAATTTGGAAGTCAAAATCAACACGATGAACCGTCTGATGTAAAGATCGCAAATGTACAGGAACAATATCAACATATACACAGCCGACTGGCTCAAGGCATCAACTTGGACACCAAAAAACTAAGATGACTTAGACCTAGCTAGACAGTTAATGAGAAGCTTTGAAGTGCGAGTTTATAACTTTTCACGTTCTACCTCGATTTTCCATATGGTAATGCAGATGACTAGGTTATATGTGTGGTTGTGGGGAATAAGTAGATTGATCGATGTATCTTCTCAAAACTTGAGCACCCAAAACCATGCATGGGGCCAAATTGATGAGTCGACGACCGCCAAATCAACCGATGTGAGTGCCGATTGGTTACTAAAATTCATGACATGACCAATGGGAGGCATCCACAGTGACAAGGGAACTAATTGCGGAGGAGTTAACGAGGAACTTTTAGTAGCTAGGTGGCAAGGCCGGATATCGCCGAGCCACCTGTATGGTGAAGGTTGTTTGAAGCACTCCAATCTGAACACCTAGGCTTGAACTCTGGTCTCGTATCTTGTGTCGGTCTGACAATTTAATTTCTACTAGTACTACCTCTGTACCAGTGCATAAGTCATCTTACGTTGTGCACAGCGACCAGGGCGGAGGGAAAAACGAGAGAACTTAATGTTTATTTGCTAATTAATATTATTGCATACAAGGAACTGATCACTGTATGTCGTGCTAGGTAGTCTCAAGTCACTAAAAACATACATGCCCCACGTCTCTTATTGGTCTCTTATTGGTTGATTCCTTTATTCATATGAAGAAACAGGAAACGAGGTGGGAGTTAATGCATCGCGCCTAAGTGTTCTGGATTAAGACACCGGTACGGAGGGAGTAAGTGCTATGTGGGAAGTTAAAATGATTCTTTAACCAGTTTGGTAGTAATAGTATTTCTCAGACTTCTAAAGGTAAAATGATTCTTTAACCAGTTTTGATAAATAATTAAGATGCAAGAGAGAAAACAAGAAATATAAACGACAAAAATCTACACAAGAAGGCAGATACAAGTCAGGACGAGAGGGCAAGGTCCAAGAAAAAAATTCGACACAAATCTATGGAATACAGGGAACCCAGTGTTGCAAGCTGATCCACGCACTCAAATGTGGACGGCTTCTGGCTTGACAGAAGACGTAGGCGCTGTGATGCGGGGTGGGCCGTATCTGGCGAGACGTAAGTGCTTTGATGCGTAACGTGGCCCATGGCTTCCACACGGCATCTTGGCGGGGACAGAGAAGACATAGATGCTATGAAAACAGTCTAGTGAACAGAATAGCCCGAGTAAATTCCCTGCAGCCTCTCATCCCCACGGTTTGTTTTTTGTTACATTTGTGTTGGAAGGATGGCCTAAAGAAAAAGCTACGTTCGGGAGGAGCTATGTCTTGGCATGTGGCGGCGTCTATGAGTGAATTGGATGGAGGAGGTATATATGCATGTGCGCTTGATGTCTGTGTTCCTATCATCAGTGTATCTTAGCAATAATCTTGTCCTAGTGCAAATAGATTAAAGTTTAATCATGATAAGTGTGGCCGGTGATTAGGTTAGCTGGATGTACAAGTTATATACGGCCTGCATGTCGTGTGGTAAGTCCCACTAGTTCTAGATTTGTATGGATCCAAGTTATATAGAGTTGTGGTAGGATTTAAAGTCCGGTTGATAGTGGACTTGGTCTTGTAGCTAGGTGGATTAGCAGCTGCGCATGTCCGCGTAGCCTTAGGAGTGTTGTTCTCAGGTCGGTTTTTTTTTTAAAGGGGAGGATGACCCCCGGCCTGTGCATCTGAAGATGCATGCAACCCTTGTTAATTATTCACAAGGACCTTATAAGGTAATATATCAGTACGTCTGAATCCGTCATCCTGACAACAAATGTCGCTACTTCTATCCAATTGATGAAGGGACGCAGTAATTCTGAGCCGGATACCCAGAATTCTCACCTACGCCTAACATCTAAAACCGAAGACCCGAACCAAGCCACATACCAGGTTCTTCAATCGGCTTGCTAGCCATACAGGTCAATGCACAAGGAGGAAATGGGGCCCTCGGCTAAAAGTTTCCGTGTACGTATGCATTCGTGTGCAAAGCTTAGGGAAGAAAAAGATAAAAGGATGGACAAATAATAAGCTTGAAAGAGTAATTTCATTACCGGATCATGCCAAATCACTAGTTTATCATTAACACATGCCTAACATATGGCTATGGTGTATCTACCACATAGGCGAGATAAGCAGAGGGGTGTTGAATCCCTGCAGGTATTTCACACACACCGCATGGCGGCCTACCTATAGGTGGAAACCGGCAATACTAAGAGTAAGTCGGAAATGCACTGCATAAATGGTACGGTCTGCTGCTTGATTATTAGGAAGAGAGCTATATTTAAATTTCTAATATCCTGATGTGTAAGAACTATTACGAATTTTGGGACATATAGAAAGAACTTTATTTAGATGAATTATTCTATCCATTAAATCTAAATAAGTTCCTACATTTGAACAATCTTCTATATATTTCTCACGGAAGGAAAATACATCGTAGCATATACATCCTTACAGCTAAATTATTAAATCTAGTTCTTCAAATATGTAGATCAAGGACTCACACAATCACACTGCATTATTCAATTACACATACAACTAACCATACTAATTGAAATATATTAGCCAATTGAGGTTATTTACTCCCTTGTTTCTATCTCTCACAATATGATCTAATGATGCAAGATTAGTAGACAATCGTTAGCTCCACAAACAGACTAATACTTAAGAAAACAAACTGACTCAATTTTTTTCGAATGTTCTCCTCGAATAAGAAAAAAAAGAATGCCTCACGCTGCTGTTGCAGATGCAGTTGTCGAACTGCATGGAAGACTCGCAGCAGAGGACATGGTCATTCGATTCCCACTAAGACAGCTCAGGTCCGGTTACCCAAAAAATAGTTAGAAAGCTAAGTATCATATAAAAAATTGTGTGGGTAGAAAATATAGTCGTGAGATGAAATAGCTATTACTTAGTATTAATCACGAAGCTGTCTAAAAAATATCACCAGCAAAATTACTTACAGCTGCAAAATTGTCCCCAACAATTCCAGTCCCTCTAGAAACATGCCACATTAAATTAAATTAGAACAGTTGATATGTAATAGAATTCTGTAAATACAGACGTAAATGTAAGATGGATTTCGCAGAAAACTTAGCTGTGTTTCATATATGTTTCATAGGCCAGGAGCAGTGTTGTGCATCTCTTGCAACTTACTGAACATTTGTGTCATCGGTAGACAGTAGCTCCTTTTCTTTGTGGCCTCATGGACGACTGACGGAAGCTGCTGCCTGATTTGTTTCAAACGGTCCGTAGTACACTCCTCCTCCTGTTAGATCTGATTTATCTGCTCATCCAAAAATACCTCCTCCACGTCATTGTACATCAGCTGTGGGGATTAAAAGAACCTACCTCAGCCAAAGGTGTGTTCCTGCGTGGTTGGGGTAGTAGAAATCAAAATAATCCTGCGGGAACGTACTGTGGAAGAGGCTACTTGGATCGTTTTAGATGACTGCTCGTCATGACTACAGATTGAAAGGGATGAGGTGGACGGGATGAGGAGGATGTGCAGTAGGGTTCGTTGGGTCGGTGGGGTTGACTGGCGGCCTACCTATTGTTAGAGACAGGCAAGAACGGGAGTGAGTCGTGAAGGCATTACATGAAGACGGCGTTTTCATGGAACTCTGCATTGGCTTTGACGATGTACGTGGATCAGCTTGGATAGGGATGGTGGCGTGTGCTCCAGAGCAGATGAGATTGCAACCTCGCCTGAGAAAAAAAAGATCGTGCGCTTCAGGGCCGACGCACTGCACCACGACGACGTTTGGCTGGAACCTCGTTTGGTTGTTCACGTAGGTAGGTGGATCGGCTTGAACAGCCATGGAGGCGCCTGCTTGCGAGAAGATGAGATCCCAGCCTCGCCTAGCGCAGAATTTTCTTTTAGGAGAGCCTAGGGCAGATAAGATCATGCGCTTCAGGGCAATGACTGCATAGATCGTAACAGTGTTTTTATTTTTACAATCGTGGGATGGAATTGTGGGCCTTTTAGATGGTTTGTTTTTCTAAATTGAGGAAAATACTATAAAGGACTATATAGATAGATCTAGACTGTAATAATCCGGACCCACCAGATTAACGGTTCCTAATTACTGATTAATGTGGTAATTTCTTGGGAGTGCCTAATTAGTATAGGTATAGATAGACTACATGCAGAACTCAAATATGTTGATACATGGAATAAAGTTTAAGTCTAACATTTACCACCACAGCAATGTCATCGACCACGCAACAATGTGTCATCGACCACAAGTGACAGGACCGATGATTAGGCTGATGCACGACGGAGGGTCCAGCGGGCAAAGGAAGACTTTGGTGTAAATCCACTCATGCTAATCATTTTTCCAAGAGGATGGTATGTGGGCAGCTGGCCCATACATTTCGAACTTACATACACTGGTAGAAAATCGGCCTTTCGTTCTAGCCCGATCGGAGCATTAGTTCCGGTCGCGTTACGAACCGGGACTAATGTTAGCATTAGTCCCGGTTCGAGCGGCTAGGATGCCGGATGGGGCTCGGCTGGCATCGGTCCCGGTTCGAGAGGGGCGATACCCTTTAGTCCCGGTTGGTATCTCCAACCGGGACTAAAGGTCACTCTTCAGTCCCGGTTTTAGACACCAACCGGGACTACAAGTTTGCCTATATATACCCTCGACCCTGCCCGCCCTCTCCTCTGTTTTTGCCTCATAGAAGGTGGGAGGTGTGTGCTACTTTCTATTCCCTTCCTATGCACAAGAGGTGTTCGATGAAATGCCTGAGAGCATGATGCCATTGACATGAGGTGCCCGAGCCACACTTAAGCTTTCTCCTCTTTCTTCTCCTCTGTCCTCCAAGCTCTCGTCCCCGTCCTCTGTCCTACATGTCTTTGCTGCATTTGTTTAATAACAAAATAATGAGTTGTAAATATACATATCTCTATATATTATATATACTAGTCGTCAACCCGTGCACTTGCACGGGCTAGCATTTTAATATTAGATACAACAAAGTTGTTACGAATTAGAAATGTCAGACAATAATATGAGTATGTTGATATGGGTTATTGCTGTTACACATGCTTGCATATCTTTTTGGACATAGGGTTCAACAATGTTACATTCCTTTGGACTATTTTTTGATTTGATTGTTTGCGTCCAATTGTGTGACAACCTTATCAATATTTTCACTGTGTGAAGCCGAATAATATTTTGTGGTATATTCTCATTACTATAAGCACCATTGATTATTAAAATTTTAAGTAATTATCTCAACCAATGAATTCTTAAAGAATTTGTATTAATGTTTAATATGGATGTCAGATTTTAATATTTTCTATCCATACTGTATACATATCTATATCACATAGATAATCATGTGTTAATATGTTGGTCATCAACCCGTGCATTAGCACGGGCTAGCAAACCTCTCCTGTTACACATGCCTAACATATTTAATATTTGAGAAACCTGAAAGTATTTTTTTTCTGAAATTAAGGAGAAGTTACAGCTTATTGTTGATAGCAAAACTATCTTGGAGTTTTTGGTTTGTGCAAGGGTCAAAAACTTTGGCACAACCTAGAAAACCAAATCTTAGCACATTGGATAAAGGTTATATTTCCATATTCTTGAATATGATGGAAATACTGAAGTCTCTAGGATTACCGTAGGGGATGAACCAAAATACTCTACTACCAACAGATCTATTTTTTCTTTTATAATTTTGCGGTGTCAAATTTGATGTTTCGTATCAATGACACATAGCTTAATGGATCATGCAAAATAAAATAACTATAGTTAATTCCTTATTTTCCTTTCGCAGAATTTTATTGTTTGCTGCTTGATTCAGTAGTATAATTACACACAAACTAACTTGTGACCATTTATAAAGACACATGAAAAGTTCACAATTTTATTCAAAGCTTTGACATTAGCTTCTTGAATTGTTTTTTGGTTAAGCAATGGATAAATGGTCTTCTTCGCAATATTTATCATATCCCTTAAATAAATAAGAAAGAAAATCACATAACTAATGTTAGATCACAACGTATGAGAGAGAAATAATACTTCAATACAATCTGATATGCACAAAACAATACCCCCAAATAGTGCCATATACCTACAATGAGGACAACCATCTCCAGTTATTTATTTGTCATCCAATGAGTTGTTACATTTTTATGTGTTGTGCGTCCAAGATATCTATATTAAGCTGGTGAAAGAAAACAGAAACCCACCACTGCCATTATACCTAATAGCATTTATTTGGAAATAGTGAAAATGGATATTCCCACTGAGAACATAAAAGGGGAAGCACGTCACATATTAAATAAGATTGATTACGCCAAGAAGACTTCATCATTCTTTAAATATATAAGCAACTGTTGTAACACAAAATAATATATTCATTTTTCACTATTGAAAATCAGTTCGAACAATTATGGTCAAACTAAAAGTATTTTCTGTAGGAATAATTGTGATAGAAGTTACAAAGCCAATGTTTTTTTTAAATCACATTGCGTTATTTCCAATCATAAAGACTGGAAAACAAACCACCTGAAGTATACTGCAAAACAGTTGGTAATTGTGTTTGTCTTGAAGGGCTTATGTTCATAGGCCATGCTGGGTCGAAATTGACATAGGAACAAATATATGTTCAAGTTCATAAGAGAAAATAATGGAGAAAGTGTAGCACCGCGGCCGGGACCATAGCAAAAAATATCAATTAAGTTTGAGCCATCAAAATATAGTTTTCCTATGTCAGAAATATCAAATTTATTCGAGCGACCTAAGATTTAGCGCCAACGAAGCAATATTATATTTGCGTGCAAAAGGGAGCTATCTTATTGATTGTTTTTCCATATATACTGGTGATACAATCATACAACCACGAAAAGAGTTTGGTTCCCGACTTCCATATACCTCCTCGAGTGTTACTAAAAAAACAGATAGAGAAATCATTACCTCCTAGAAGGTATGTATTATCCTTTGTGAATTTTTCCTGGTTCATGACTCCTCACTTCACGTTACTGTGTGCCTTGAACAGCCATGCTATGGCTGCTCAAATTCTTTTCTTTTTGCTGCTTCTGTAGCAAATCATTTCTTTTCCTTGTGTATTGAAAATAGTACTTCGTACCATAGATGGGCATGCTCCTCTACCAACTCCATCCGGATGTATACTCTAAACATGATCCTCGATGCAGACTTATCTGTACACGATTCCGATCTCTGTCACACCTTCGCCATGAAGATATGTGGCCATTAGCACCAGCAATCATGGCCATATCATCCCCACACTGCTCCTTATCTTCAGGTCATGCGATCTGGAAACAAAAGAATAATAGCAAGAAGAGAATAGTGCTGAGTTTTCATATGAAACTATTCTGCAGATTTTGCTTGCTATTTAATTCCATTAACACTACAGCATATGTTGTAGTACATACTACATAGTAGCAGTCGTATTTTCCTTTTTGTTCAGTCCAATACCATCAAGCTCAATGATTTTATATTGGAGCAAACGGATTTGCATCAGAATCTTAGTTCCACTGTTTTCTAAAGATGGCCAATAGCATAGATATATAGATTAGTAACAACTCTAATATTTGACTCCACTTTGCTGCAAGCGTTCCCTATTATGTAGATACAAAATAACTGGTCCGAGATAACATCCACCTACCTCTACAGCGATCTCGATTCTCCTGGTCTAACTCCAATACAAATGCATACAGATTTGTACAGAGGAAGACGAACCGGGTACTTAGGGTGTTGGATGCTGAATTCCAACAGTGAGGGGGTAGAATTCCGCTGTAAGCGTTGACTAATCTGCCAGACCCTGCTAATTAAGTACATAGAGATCATGGAGAAGGAGGTGATTACCTGAAACCAACGGAGTAGCCACGACACGCCTGCTAAAATCATTAATCTGTATGTCGTTGTACATGGGCCACGTCTTCAGCAAGCATGCTTGATGGAAAGATCGCGCAGAAGTTGTTGAATTTAGTATCCACTTGAACATCTTCATGAACACCCCTACCTGGATCGATCTGCTCGTCACCACAATCGGTACAGATGATGTGCGAAGTGGCGGACTGCCTGTTCTTGGTGTCGTCTACCTTAGAGACGCGGGTGCCTGACGGCTCGTTCAGGAGTGAGGGCTGAGGGCGAACCCTAGGTTGGATGCCCACGATTAATGTCATTGGAAGGTGGAGCAGATCGTGAGGAGGCGTTGTTGGAGAGGAAACAACGCTCGCCGGATTGAAGGGAGGGCTGGAGGCGGAGCTGATTAGATGCGTTTTTTTTTCTGTCTCCTCTCTCTTACGGAAGGATGCATGCATGCGTGGAGAGGTGGATCAAGCTTGATCTAACGACCATCAATCCATCATTATTAAATCTAATGGATCACATTTTCTAACCTCCAGAATTAACGTGGAACCTCGTATGGTGCCTCCAATTAGTAAATAAGAGATTAGCCAAAGTTAAACAACCATAGGGAAGGGCACCAATTACTCTAATGTGAACTACAAGCATTTCAATGCTCGGTCATTTTTAACTGTTCGAATCAATCAATCACAAAAAGTCATTCCCATAAATGGACATATATTTTCTCCCCAGGAATAACGCAATAAGATTTGGGGTCACTGTTGTACGATCCAAATGGGGCTAAGCCATGTAAGGAAAAAAGAACCCTGTGTTGACAAAAGAAATTATGATTGCATGTTTTTACTAAACATTTTGATAAAAATAATCTTATTAATTAGTATAACTTGGCAGTGGATATAACATGGAATTTAAAAAAAGTCCATTTGGTGGAGTGAGGGGTTTTGGAGCTCAGCCTCCATGGAGGCCGAAATTTTTGAAATAAACGAAATTCAAACTTTTAAATTTAAAAAAAATCTGAAAAAATTGTAGCTAAACAAGGATATAATGTGGATGTGTGTACAATTTTAGGATGAAATACCTTGATATGCGATATGTGCAAAAAAGATAAATTCACGGAGTTTGAGGATGAATAGTACATCTACTAAAAAGCCTCAGATTTTTTTTGTGTAGCACTCATTTTAACGTATTTCGACTTGAAAATTTACACAATTGTGCATTATGTCTCTAAGTATATCTGTATTCTTTGCAAAAAAAAAAAAATCGAAACGTGGAAATTTGAATTTTGATCATTTGAATTTCGGCCTCCATGGAGGCCGAGCCCCATTGTGCATTTTCGCATTTGGTGAAGGTGGTGTCAACAAACTCAATTGCTGGTTGTCTAGTCTAGAACTTAGGTCGGCTCGTATCTTGTGTCGATCTGGATTTGCAGAAAGATCTCACAGCAAGAGAGAAGCTAGCAGTATTCTTTGATTAACATTATATTTCTAGTACCCAGTATTTCTTAGAGTTCTAGAGATGAAATAATTATGTCCAACCAGTACCAGTAACTAATAAAGATGCAAGTCAAAAATCAAGGAAAATTAAAATCAATCGGCTGAAACTAAGATGATGTGAAGCTGACGTATTCAGATCAAATGGTGAAAAGTTTGTTTTTCTTTTCAAGATCATACAAGAGAGTGGCATGCGCATGTCAATAGGCGAGAAAGTTTACAACTAGCAGGACGAAGGCAAGCCACGACCAGCTACTCCTGCTGCACAATTTTGTAGATTGCCCCTATGAGTCCTTAAAATGTCATTCACCGAGGGCACCAAGTGTGGCAAGTTGATGTTGCATGGCTAGTTGCTTCAGACGAGGACGATGAAGCCTCAACCCACGGAGGCAAGGTTCATGTACCCTTTTTTCAGCCGGGAGATGCATGACATAAGCACTTCGAAGTTAGAAGGGAGATCCTGGTGTCTGGTCAGACCATCGGCCGTCAACCTAAGTGCGTTGCCGTGCAATTCGTCCAACGGCTTCAAAACGACATCCGGGCTAGGGAAGAGACCGAATGATTTCTAGACAAACTGATAAACAGATCGGACATGGTAAATTCCCTGAAGCCTCCCATCCCCATGACCAGTTGTCGGCTATACGTTTTGGAGGAGCACGAGACATGTGTGATCCATCTTCCGTCCGGGAGAGCCTCTCCGTCCTTTTTATAATCGACGTGATTCATGTTTTCTTGATTAAGATCTGGTGGTCGGCTTGAATAGAGAGCCTATACATGTTGCACGATACCAGTCCAACCTAGGAGTACACATATACGGCCATACTTACCTATTGGGGATGTCCGTAACAATAGATATTGGAGCAAAAGTAACTTTCTTAGAAAAATCTTATCATGAATTTAATTCATCCATAGGACAAGGGATTCGTAAGACGGATAAACTCCATGTGTTCTCCATCATCTCGCGGACATCTCCCGTTCTAGACTGTTCACTATTAGAAAACAGGGCTTTGGTTCTAGACTGATCGGAGCAATAGTCCCGGTCGCGTTACGAACCGGGACTAATGTTAGCATTAGTTCCTGTTCGAGCGGCTAGGACGTTGTGTAGGGCAATGCTCCACTCATATCAAAGCATTGTAACAATTTCACATGGTCTGAGCGCTTTTTTCTCTTTATAAAGGACGCTTTTGTTAACTCAAAATATAGCATCAAACAGATACAGAACATAGTGAACAACACACGACCTCTGCATAGCAAAGATGCACACAACAATACTAACAATATGGAAAAAGGAAAACAGACTTATCGATAGCGGAAGGGTCATATGACCCATACGATGCCGATGCCGAAGAAAGTGGTGGACTGATCTAGAGATTATGCTACCACCGTAGGCACCTTCTCCAACTGGATACACACCCCATGAACAGCGGTTCGCACTCCGTTCGATGTACCACAGACCATAGACGAAGAAAGTGAACGAAGAATAACCTGCAAAGGAGAAAATTTTCTGCTATTGAATATCAAATCATTTCTACATAGAGGAAGCGACCATAGCAAGCCATACGCTCCTATCCTTATAGGCGTTTTGAACCTATGTAAAAAAATGTTCAAATGCATGAACATTTTTTCCATTAACAATTTCTTTTCAAAATCGAAAACATTCTTTTAAAATCCATGATTATTTTTCACAATTCACATTCCTTGGAATTTGAAAAAATAATAAAAAACTAATTATTTTAAAGAAGATTTAATGAAAAACGAAAAACGAAAAGCAAAACAAAACGAAATGAAAATAAAGGAGGGGCGTCCCGGCCCATCATGGGTTGGCCCAATAGGGTGCTGGCTCGTTCGCCAGCGCGTCACGCGCGGTATAGGAGGGGACACATCTATATATCGCTTCACGCGAGCTGGATGAAGCACTCGCGCGCTCGCTCTACGACATGCACACTACATGGGCTCTCCCTACAACACGCGCACAGAGTGTATGTTGGACGCACTATGCTGGATGGAATGTAATTCTTTTCTTTAATTTTTTTCTATACTTCTAGAAAATTATCTTTCTCTTTTTTATATATTTGAAAGTTGATTATGTATTTGAAAGATCAATCATTGCAAAAAATATTAAACAACTACTTGAAAATATTAATATAGTATTGGAAAAATGCAAAAATTGTAAAGGAAAATATTGACCATGTATTCAAAAAAATTCAAACTTGTATTTGAAAAATGTTAATCAAACATTAAAAAAAATGGTAAAATTGAGTATAGAATTGTTTTTTAGCAAGTATTCAAAAAATGTTAATCAAGAATTAAAAAAACAAAATGTGTATAGAAAAAATATTGACCATGTCTAAAAAAATCCTAATCAAGCATTTGGAAACTTTAATTGTTTATAATAAAATGTTTCTCATGCATCCAAAAAATGTGTACAAAAAACTAAACATTTGTGTGAAAATAGTTGATCCTATATTTTTTATCCTCGTGACTCGTGTCTGGCCAGACCATCGGCCGTCAACTTAAGTGCGTTGCTGTGCAATTCGTCCAACGGCTTCAAAACGGCATCTGGGATAGGGAAGACACTGAATGATTGCTAGACAGACTGATAAACAGACTGGACATGGTAAAATCCCTGAAGCCTCCCATCCCCATGACCTTGTCAGCTATACGTTTTGGCGGAACACAAGACATGTGTGATCCATCTTCCCTCAGGGAGAGCCTCTGTCCATCTTATAAGCGAGGTGATCGTTGCACTCTCGATTAAAGATGACGTGGTGGGCTTAAATGGAGAGCATATATATGTTGCATGGTACCAGCGCAATAATACGCCGTGCTTAGCTGTTGGGGATGTCCATAACAATAAAAATTGGAGCAAAAATAAATATCTTAGAAAATTCTTATCATGAATTTAGTTCATCCATGGGACAATGGACTGTATAAATTCTGAAGAGCATTCTAATGTACAGATTAATCAGGAAATAGAATTCTAAAGAGCTCATGGAAATGCCAAATCGAATTTTGTTGTATGAATAGGAGGCACGAGAAACTCAGTAACACCATTGTCCTGCGTACGGACTAGCGGCAAGCTAAATCTGTATTCGGTGGTGTGGAAACTAATGATATCTTCAATGCCGTGCATCAAATCGAACGAGCATATTGGTTTCTTCGAAAAGGAGGATTACCACTGGAATCTGCATTGCGCGATGCATATATCAATCTTCATTGCATTATTCAACAATGTCGTACAAAATAAATGCACAGATCAATCCAAAGCCATCTTCTTGACGAAAATTGTCGCCCTACCCATAAGGTTGATGATGTGCCCTGACCTCACGTCATGCACACCAATAAATCATGTGGCCTCACCAAGCCGCCCGTCGGCTAGCCGGGAGGACCAACCGGTCTAGTCTTTTTCCGCTGTCTCATCTTCAGAAGCAATCAATGTATTGATCGTGCCAGACCCTTTTGCATTCGAGGCCACCACGACGCTAAACAACGCTAGCCTCATGCACACGCCCATCAAACGGTGTCCAGCGCCGAGACCCTTTATGTACTGGTTATGCCTGAACAATTAGCTATCTACTAGTCGTCAACCACTGCACTTGCACGTGCCAGGTATGTTTATTCTAGATAAATGTAATTACTAAATACTTATTATGTGACCAAAAATCATGTGTGGGATTAACCATTTTCATATATTAGTCATCTGAAAAAAACCATGATGACGGGAAAACAAACAAACAAATATTCTTTTGCTAATGAAATGTGATACACATAGAAGTCTAAATGCCTGCTGAAAATATAGTTTATTCCAGATAGATTTTTTTTATGGTCCAGCATTCTCAAGCTTCTCAATGATTGAGCAGAAAGCGGACGGAAAACATGTTGTGACCAAGTGATCATATGGATGACAAGAGTACCCGTGTCGATGTTGCATTTTTGAGGACCTCACCATGATGGTTTCCAGCCTAGTCGGCCGGGACGAGGACCCTAAGTCGGTTCCACCCTAAGCCACGTTGGGCAGCCCATGCATGGCAAGATACATGAAGAGTCTGGAGGCCTTGACCTTCAAGTCAAGTAATATGTATCCATGGAGGGCTCCCTTCCACCGATGTAGCCGAGTAAGACTATTATAATCCTAGGGCCCCGAACGTTGGACATTTTTCAAATATATGATGTATGTTCTTTTTAAATACATGTTTTTGAACACTTTTTCCGATACACAGTAACATTTCCTAAATACAAGTTGTACATCGTTATATTGGAAATACACATTTTTCTTAATCTATGTGGACATTTTTTTATACATTGTACACACATAATTGAAAAATGCATCGACATTGTTTTGCAAACACGTGATTATTTCCTTAAAACGTCACATACATTTTTTAATGGAAACAAACATTTTTTAGCCTAAGGAAACTTTTTCTACATTACATATAACATTTTTCTAAATGCCACAACATTTTTTCGAACTATGGGAATATTTCCAAAAAATTCCACTTATAATCATTAATGGTGCGAAACATTTTTACACCGCGCCAGTACTGTGCGGCTAAGGCTGCTATAAAGTTAAAATTGTTGGGCCAGCCGGGCTATTATTAGGCTGACATACAAACCCGAGACCGGCCCGAATATATAATGGGACAGAAAACAAGGCCCGAGCCAGTCCAGCTAAGTACCTTTGTTGCCAATAGAACAACGTGCATCTAAAATAACTTGGCATGATCGTACAACCGGATTGGTCTTCTGTAGCGAACCGGAATTAGTTACTGTAATGTACATCTTAAATAAAAGTGTATGTTTTTTCTGTAAGTGTATATTTTGAAAAAATGCAAACATTTTTTTGCAGACAGGAACATGTTTTTAGATATGCAAACAAAAAATTTGAAATTGTAGAAAGTCATTTTGAGAAACGCGAACCGTTTTTGAAGTTTTCAATAAATTATGAAATTCTGAACAAATATTTGAAAAATGGAACATTTCATGAAATTCTGAAAAAAAATGAAACAGCGAACATATTTTGAATTTGTGAACAAAAATTTAAAAATGGAACATTCATGTAATATCTAACAAAATTTTGGAACCACGAATATTTTTTGAAATTCTTGAAAACTTATTGAAATACGAGCATTTTTTGAATTTCTGAACAAATTTTTGTAGCTAGGAACATTTATTTAGATATGCGAACAAAAAAATTGAAATTTTAGAAAGTCATTTTGAAAAACGTGAACCATTTTTTCAAGTTTTGAACAAATTATGAAATTCCGAACAAATTTTAAAACCGTAAACATTTTTTTTCAATTTTTGAAAAAATATTTGAAAACTGGAACATCTCATGAAATTCTAAAAAAATGGAACAGCGAACATATTTTGAATTTCTGATTTTTTTACTGAAAAATGGTAAAAAATGGAAAATTTCATGTACTATCTAACAAAATTTTGGAACGGTGAGCATTTTTTGAAATTCTTGAACGCTTATTGAAACGGGAACATTTTTTGAATTACAGACCAAATTTTGCAGCCACGAACTTTTGTTGCAATTCCAAAAGATATTTTTTGAAATACGAACATTTTTTCTAATTTTTGAACAAATTTTGAATTACAGGAACATTTTTTAAAATACAAGTACATTTTTGAAACTCAAACATGTTTTGAATTTATGATCACATTTTAAAAGGAGGTACATTTTTAAAAATCTGAAAAAGAACTGAAAGTTTTGAAAAAAAGGAAATATCATCTTGAAAAAGGAAAAAGGGCGAAATAAAAGAACAAAATAAACTAAAAAGGAAAAAACAGTAATAAACAGACAAAGAAAAAAAAGGAAAAAAGGAAAAAGGAAAAACAAACACAAAAACAAAAAAGCAGGAAAAGAAACGAAAACGGTTTAGAACCTTCTAGAAGGTTCTCAAACCCTGTAAGGAACTTTCAAAAGGTTTACAAAATGGGTGCTCTCGCACGCTCGGATGCGCTGGCCCGTTTCTATCGATTGGGTGTGCGTCCGGTCGGCAATCTGCCGCAAAATGCGGCACATAGAATTTTCCCACAAACCCAGCCAGTCATTTTTGGGCCAGACAGCAGGACTGAGCTGACCATGTGTAGATTTAGCCATTTCTCAAGAAGCAAAATGCGTAGATTTAGCCCTGATTAACTGCACCTGTCCGACCCCCTAAAAAAAACTGCACCTGTTGGAGTCCCAGCTCCAATTCGAGCAATTGGCAATCATATTCGCGATTGAGTTCGTTCACGAGTCCCAGTACAGAGCATCTCCAGCCGCGCCCCCAACAGCCCCCTCCCCGGGCGCGTTTTTTATCGCCGGCGCCGAAAAATCGGCCCAGTCGCGGCCCCAGAACCCCGTTTTTCGCCGGTTGGACCCCTTTTTTGGGCTGGCGAACCCAGGCCGAACCCAGCGCGCTGGGGGGCACTTGGGGGGCTCCGGCAGAAACAAAACGGCGTGTGGGACACCACTATCAGGCGAATCTCGCCTTTTTCCTCGCCCGACCCGCCCCCCTCGCGTCTCTCCACCATGCCGATTCCGGCGCCGGCGCCTCTCGCCTCCTGTTCACGCCAACTGCGCCGCCGCTAGAAGGCCATTTTCAGCGCCGATTCATCCCCCGCCCGCCAGATTTCGCTTCCCCATCCCCCCCCCCCCCGCCCCGTCGCCGTTCTCGAATGGCCATGCCGGCAGGACCGCCACGCCCACAAGGTCGCCGCGCCCACAAGGTGTTCGGCGTTTTGCCTGGACACTATCTCACCGGCTGATACGTCTCCATCGTATCTACATTTCCAAACTCTTTTGCCCTTGTTTTGGACTCTAATTTACATGATTTGAATGGAACTAACCCGGACTGACGCTGTTTTCAGCAGAATTGCCTTGGTGTTATTTTTGTGCAGAACTAAAAGTTCTCGGATTGACCTGAAAATTTACGGAGAATATTTTTGGAATTAATAAAAAATACTGGCTAAAGAATCAACCGGAGGGGGTCCACCACCTAGCCACAAGCCAGCCCCCCCTAGGGCGCGCCCAACAGGCTTGTGGGCCCCCTGAAGCTCCTCCGGCCTCAATTCCAACTCTATATATTCCTATTCGTGGAGAAAAAAATCAGAGAGAAGAGTTCATGCGTTTTACGATACGGAGCCGCCGCCACCTCCTGTTCTTCCTCGGGATGGCAGATCTGGAGTCTGATTTGGGCTCCGGAGAGGGGAAATCGACGCCGTCGTCATCACCAACCATCCTTCATCACCAATTTCATGATGCTCTCCGCCGTTCGTGAGTAATTCCATCGTAGGCTTGCTGGACGGTGATGGATTGGATGAGATTTATCATGTAATCGAGTTAGCTTTGTTAGGGTTTGATCCCTAGTATCCACTATGTTCTGAGATTGATGTTGCTATGACTTTGCTATGCTTAATGCTTGTCACTAGGGCCCGAGTGCCATGATTTCAGATGTGAACCTATTATATTTTCATGAATATATGTGTGTTCTTGATCCTATCTTGCAAGTTGTAGACACCTATTACGAGTTATGATCCGCAACCCCCAGGGTGACAATAACTGGGATTCTTTCCGGTGATTACCGTAGTTTGAGGAGTTCATGTATTCACTAAGTGCTAATGCTTTGGTCCGGTTCTCTATTAAAAGGAGGCCTTAATATCCCTTAGTTTCCATTAGGAACCCGCTGCCACGGGAGGGTAGGACAAAAGATGTCATGCAAGTTCTTTTCCATAAGCACGTATGACTATATATGGAATACATGCCTACATTACATTGATGAATTGGAGCTAGTTCTGTGTCACCCTATGTTATAACCGTTGCATGATGAATGCCCTCCGACATAATTATCCATCACTGATCCATTGCCTACGAGCTTTTCACATATTGATCTTTGCTAAGTTACTTTTCCGTTGCTACTGTTACAATCACTACAACACTGCTGTTGTCACTTTGCCATTGTTACCGTTACTTCCATACTGCTTTGCTACTGAATACTTTGCTACAGATACTAAGTCTTTCAGGTGTGGTTGAATTGACAACTCAGCTGCTAATACTCGAGAATATTCTTTGCCTCCCCTTGTGTCGAATCAATAAATTTGGGTTGAATACTCTACCCTCGAAAACTGTTGCGATCCCCTATACTTGTGGGTTATCAAGACCTTTTTTTGGCGCCGTTGCCGGGGAGCATAGCTCTATTCTCTGAGTCACTTGGAATTTATATCTGTTGATCACTATGAAGAATTTGAAAGATGCTAAAACTAAGAGCTACCCCTCAACTACGAGGACAGGTAAGGAACTGCCATCTAGCTCTGCACTTGATTCACCTTATGTTATGAGTAAATTTGCGACACCACCACCTGCTATTGATTCTGATATGTCGCAAGTAATTGATGATGTCACTTCTGCTATGCATGATGCTTATGATGATACTTTGCTTGATACAACTGTGCCACTGGGTGAATTTCTTGATGAACAAATTGCTAGAGTCAATGCTGCAACTGATGATATTTCTGAAACTGATGAAATTATTGAAACTAAACACTATGACACACCTGCTAGACCTAGCTCTCCTAGATATGAATTGCCTAATATACCTAAGGGTTATGTTATGGAAGGAGAGGTATCTAGGGACTTTCTTGCTTGTAAGGATAGAGATGATCTTAAGAAATTGCTATGCAAATGGAAGGAAAAATCTTTGAATGCTAGAATGCAATATGATCCTAAGTTTGCTACTTCACCTATCTTTGTTACTGATAAGGATTATGAATTCTCTGTCGATCCTGAGTTAATTACTTTAGTTGAATCTGATCCTTTCCATGGTTATGAATCTGAAACTGTTGTGGCACATCTTACTAAATTGAATGATATAGCCACCCTATTTACTCATGAGGAAAAAATTCGTTACTACTATATTCTTAAGTTGTTTCCTTTCTCATTAAAGGGTGATGCTAAGATATGGTTTAATTCTCTTGCTCCTGGTTGTGTGCATAGTCCCCAGGATATGATATATTACTTCTCTGAAAAATATTTTCCTGCCCATAAGAAACAAGCTGCCTTGCAGGAAATATTTAACTTTGTGCAAATTGAAGAAGAGAGTCTCCCACAAGCTTGGGGGAGGCTTCTCCAATTACTTAATGCTTTGCCTGATCATCCTCTCAAGAAAAATGAAATACTTGATATCTTTTATAATGGACTAACTGATGCTTCTAGGGACCACCTAGATAGTTGTGCTGGTTGTGTTTTCAGGGAACGAACTGTTGAACAAGCTGAACTACTATTGAATAATATATTGAGCAATGATAATGATTGGACTATTCCCGAACCACCTCCAAAGCCAAATCCGAAGAAAAGAGGTATTCTATTTCTCAGTCCTGAAGATATGCAAGAGGCAAAGAAATCTATGAAAGAAAAATGTATTAAAGCTGAAGATGTTAAGAATCTACCACCTATTGAAGAAATACATGTTCTTGATAACCTGACACAGGTAGTAGAGGTAAATTCCCTCCGTAGATTTGATAAAGGTGATATTCCTTATAATAAGTCTGCTAGCCAATGCTTGGATGAGTTTGATAACTTTATTGTTAAGCAAGAAAATTTCAATGCTTATGTTAGTAGACAACTGAAACATAATGCTTACATGCTTGATCGCTTAGGTGATTATATGAGTAGAACTGTTAATGATCTTAAGCTTATTAGTAAACATGCTTCCATGGTAACTAATCAAGTAGAACAAGTACTTAAGGAACATAATGATATGCTTAATGAGATGATTAGTAAGAACAATGATCATTCTGTTAGAGTTGTGACTAGAGGTGGTAGAATGACTCGGGAACCTTTGTATCCTGAGGGCCATCCTAAGAGAATTGAGCAAGATTCTCAGAGAGTTAATGCTGATGGACCTAGTCGTCCCAGTAATAATAGGAAAAAGAATGACGATAAGACTTTGCATGCTACTAGTGAACCGGTTATAGATTCTCATGAAAACCCAAATGATATTTCTATTTCTGATGCTGAGACACAATCTGGTAATGAACATGAGCCTAGTGATAATATTAATGATGATGTTCATGTTGATGCTCAACCTAGTAATGATAATGATGTGGAGATTGAACCTGCTGTTGATCTTGATAACCCACAACCTAAGAATAAAAGATATGATAAAAGAGACTTCGTTGCTAGGAAGCATGGTAGAGAAAGAGAACCATGGGTTCAGAAACCCATGCCCTTTCCTCCTAAACCATCCAAGAAAAAGGATGATGAGGACTTTGAGCGCTTTGTTCAAATGCTTAGACCTGTCTTTTTGCGTATGCGCTTGACTGATATTCTGAAAATGTCTCCTTATGCTAAGTATATGAAAGATATTGTGACAAATAAAAGAAAGATACCGGAAGCTGAGATTTCCACCATGCTTGCTAATTATACTTTTAAAGGTGGAATACCATAGAAACTAGGAGATCCCGAAGTACCTACTATACCATGCTCTATTAAAGGAAATTATGTTAAAAGTACTTTATGTGACCTTGGAGCTGGTGTTAGTGTTATGCCTTTCTCTTTATATCGTAGACTTGATTTGAATAAGTTGACACCTACTGAAATCTCTCTGCAAATGGCTGATAAATCAACTGCTTTACCCATCGGTATTTGTGAGGATATGCCCGTCGTAGTTGCAAATGTTACTATCCTAACGGACTTTGTTATTCTTGATATTCCCGAGGACGACAGTATGTCGATTATCCTTGGTAGACCCTTTTTGAATACTGCAGGGGCTGTTATTGATTGCAACAAGGGCAATGTCACTTTTCATGTTAATGGTAACGAGCATACGGTACACTTTCCGAAGAAACAGCCTCAAGTTTATAGTATCAACTCTATTGAAAAAAATTCAACGTTTATTATTGGAGACTTTGAATTCCCTCTCCTTACTGGCAAAAAGAAATATGATATACTTATTGTTGGGGAGCATTCACTTTCCTGCCATACATTATTTTGCTCTCTTCATAGGTAGATGTATTAACGGTAAACATGACCATAGCCACCTTTGCGTACCTGATCTTAGTATTCTTAAGAGTGCGGCGATGGGGGATAGACGATATAACTTGGGAGCTATTATTGCTAGGAGGCTACATAAAAATGCTAAGGATGGAGATTTCTTTGGTGAAATTTATGCCACCCGTGTAGCCAACTATCTTAGGGTACCCATAAGGGAGAATGATATTGAGTTACCACCTGCTTTTCTTGATTATGAGGCTTTGGTACGCTACCAGTTTCTTGAGAGAAGCGAACAACCCCTCCTGTACCGACTAATTTTTGACAGACAGCGTGCTGTCCATATTACCCTTCCTGCTCCTGCCTTCTTTAACTTTCAGGAAAAACGGAGATACTTTATAACCAGAGAGGAGGCAAACGAGTACGAGAGAGAGGCGGAAGCCGTCCGCCTCCGCGCTGCAGCCGCTCAGGCAGTGGCTGCCGCAGCCCAGTTTAACCCCAACTATGACTTTGGATACTATCCGGGACAGCAGTGGCCCTAGACCAACTTAGGCCTAAAGCCTAAGCTTGGGGGAGTACGTATTTCTCACCGACATTACATTCATGTTCACACACTCATTCCAGTTGTCGGTGTTCATACTTTTTCATTGTACCATCCATGATAGTTTATTTCTTCTTTTTGCTTTCTTCTTGTGTGTTTAATTAACCTTGAGAAAATCCAAAAAAAATTAGTTCTAGCTTTACCTTCTAGTTTGTTTAGTTGTAGTATTAAAAGAAAACCCAAAAAGATTTCTCGTTCTTCTTTTGCTTGTTGGGAGCTTTCCTGTGTAAATAGTTTTCCTTTCTTCTTTGGGTCGTAAGGAGAAGACCACGATGACATGTTGAGTGGCTCTCATATGCATTATTGTTTATCTATCAGAGAGCCCATATTACCTTGCCTTCTCCTTTGAGTTATTGCTTGCAGATTCCAGCTTAGTCCAATGCACGTGCACTCTTATTATTATTCACACCGTTCGGTCGTGCAAGTGAAAGGCAATAATGACGATATATGATGAAGTGATTGAGATGGAGTAAAGCTGGTATGAACTTGACCTATTTTGTTTTTGTAAATATGATTAGCTCATCGTTCTGGATTCAGCTCGTTATGGATTGAACATGTTTGCAATGACAATTAGAGATTATAGGTACTCATGCCATGCTTAATTAGCTAAGAGTGTATAATGGTTTGTCTTGAGTGTCAACATGCATTTTAAAATGGTTGTGATGTAGTATGATAGGATGGTATCCTCCTCTGAATGATTCAACTGGCTTGACTTGGCACATGTTCACGCATGTAGTTGAAACAAAACCAACATAGCCTCCATGATGTTTATGTTCAGGGTGATTTATATCCTACTCATGCTTGCATTCAATGTTGGTTAATCTCAAAGCATGTTTATGACTGTTGTCGCTCTCTAGTTGGTCGCTTCCCAGTCCTTTGCTAGCCTTCACTTGTACTAAGCGGGAATACTGCTTCTGCATCCATTTCCATAAACCCAAAGTTGTTCCATATGAGTCCACCATACCTACCTATATGCGGTATTTACCTGCCGTTCCAAGTAAATTTGCATGTGCCAAACTCTAAACCTTCAAATAATACCCTGTTTTGTATGCCCGAATCGCTCATGTAGTGACTAGGGGCTGTCAGTATCTTCCATGCTAGGTGGGTTATTCTCACGATATGTGTTTATTCACTATCATTCACGAGAAAGTGGCTGGTATTCGGGATGCCCAGTTCCATGCTCAAAAATCAAATCAAAGTATAATGAAACAAAACTCCCCCAGGATTGTTGTTTGTATGGACGGTACCCGTGGATTCGGCCCGCCGTGGAGTGTGATCGATTGATGGAGGGGGAGTAAAAACTTTACTATTCTGTTTGGGAACCGCCTATAATGTATCTAGCATGGAGGATATCTAGATCTCTTAGTTGTTATGTTGACAATGAAAGCATACCTCCCAAAATTATGAATCATCCCTGTTTTAAAAGCTCAAGCTCTGGCACCTCTATAAATCAATGCTTCCCTCTGCGAAGGGCCTATCTATTTTATTTACTGTTGAGTCATCCTCCTCTTATAAAGAGCACCAGTTAGAGAGCACCTCCGTCATTTGTATGCTTTGTTATTAATTGATATTGAGTATGAGTGTGACTGGATCTCTTTTACCATGAATTACAATGTCTAGTCAGTCCTTGTTCTTCAGAGGTGCTCTGCATTTATGTTTTGCGGTCTCAGAAAGGGCTAGCGAGATACCATTATATCATATTGTATCATGATTGTTTTGATAAAATTGTTGTCATCCGAGACTTATTATTATTGCTCGCTAGTTGATTATGCCATTGATATGAGTAAATGTGAGACCTAAATGTTATTGTGAATGTGGGTAGTCTATAATCTTTGCTGAAAAACTGAACATCAGTTAGACATATTTACAACAACAAGATCAAACAGAGTTTGTAAAAGTTTTTCTTTATCACTTTCAGTTTGTCAACTGAATTGCTTGAGGACAAGCAATGGGTTAAGCTTGGGGGAGTTGATACGTCTCCATCGTATCTACTTTTCCAAACTCTTTTGCCCTTGTTTTGGACTCTAATTTACATGATTTGAATGGAACTAACCCGGACTGACGTTGTTTTCAGCAGAATTGCCTTGGTGTTATTTTTGTGCAGAAATAAAAGTTCTCGGATTGACATGAAAATTTACGGAGAATATTTTTGGAATTAATAAAAAATACTGGCGAAAGAATCAACCGGAGGGGGTCCACCACCTGGCCACAAGCCAGGGGGGCGCCCCCCCCCCCTAGGGCGCGCCCAGCAGGCTTGTGGGCCCCCTGAAGCTCCACCGAGCTCAATTCCAACTCTATATATTCCTATTCGTGGAGAAAAAAATCAGAGAGAAGAGTTCGTCGCGTTTTACGATACGGAGCCGTCGCCACCTCCTATTCTTCCTCGGGAGGGCAGATCTGGAGTCTGATTTGGGCTCCGGAGAGGGGAAATCGATGCCGTCGTCATCACCAACCATCCTTCATCACCAATTTCATGATGCTCTCCGCCGTTCGTGAGTAATTCCATCGTAGGCTTGCTGGACGGTGATGGGTTGGATTAGATTTATCATGTAACCGAGTTAGCTTTGTTAGGGTTTGATCCCTAGTATCCACTATGTTCTGAGATTGATGTTGCTATGACTTTGTTATGCTTAATGCTTGTCACTAGGGCCCGAGTGCCATGATTTCAGATCTGAACCTATTATGTTTTCATGAATATATGTGTGTTCTTGATCCTATCTTGCAAGTTGTAGACACCTATTACGAGTTATGATCCGCATCCCCCAGGGTGACAATAACTAGGATTCTTTCCGGTGATTACCGTAGTTTGAGGAGTTCATGTATTCACTATGTGCTAATGGTTTGGTCCGGTTCTCTATTAAAAGGAGGCCTTAATATCCCTTAGTTTCCATTAGGACCCCGCTGCCACGGGAGGGTAGGACAAAAGATGTCATGCAAGTTCTTTTCCATAAGCACGTATGACTATATATGGAATACATGCCTACATTACATTGATGAATTGGAGCTAGTTCTGTGTCACCCTATGTTATAATCGTTGCATGATGAATGCCATCTGACATAATTATCCATCACTGATCCATTGCCTACGAGCTTTTCACATATTGATCTTTGCTAAGTTACTTTTCCGTTGCTACTGTTACAATCACTACAACACTGCTGCTGTCACTTTGCCATTGTTACCGTTACTTCCATACTGCTTTGCTACTGAATACTTTGCTGCAGATACTAAGTCTTTCAGGTGTGGTTGAATTGACAACTCAGCTGCTAATACTCGAGAATATTCTTTGGCTCCCCTTGTGTCGAATCAATAAATTTGGGTTGAATACTCTACCCTCGAAAACTGTTGCGATCCCCTATACTTGTGGGTTATCACCGGCCATGGACTCGGACGACGAGGAGGCGTTCGCGGCTCTGTTGGAGGAAGAAGCTGAGGCCGATACCGCCGACGAGGAACACCTCATGATACTCTCCTCGCTGGCCGCCCTGTTCGTGAACAACGACAAGCCCCGGCGAGGTGGCTCGGCGCCGGGCCGGCGCAAGAGCAAGCAGAGGCATCGGATGGAGGGCTATTGCATGCTCTACGCCGACTACTTCGCCGACGCTCCTCTGCACGGTGAGAAAGTATTTTGGCGCCGTTATCGGATGGGCCGGAAGCTCTTCCTCGGGATTGTGAATGCCATCCGGGAGTTTGACAGCTATTTCATTTGCAAGAAGGATTGCACCGGCATAGTTGGATTCTCCTCACTCCAGAAATGCACCCAAGCTATGAGGATGCTTGCATATAGAGCTCCCGCTGACATACAAGAAGACTATGAACGAATGGCCGAGTCCACCACCATTGAGTGTCTATACAAGTTCTGCAGGGCTGTGGTGGCAGTGTTTGGACCACGGTATTTGCGATCACCCAATGCCGAAGACACTGCTCGGATCCTAGCACAGAATGCAGCAAGAGGATTTCCTGGGATGCTTGGAAGCATCGACTGCATGCATTGTTCATGGAAAAACTGCCCATTTGCTTGGCAGGGGATGTACAAAGGCGCCAAAGGAGGTTGCAGCGTGGTACTTGAGGCAGTAGCCACACATGACCTATGGATTTGGTACTCCTTCTTGGGTATGCCAGGAACTCACAATGACATCAACGTATTGCAGTGCTCGAATGTCTTCGCCAAGCTTGTTGAAGGTCAGGCTCCTCCGGTGAACTTTGAGGTCAATGGGCGCCACTACAACAAGGGATACTATCTAGCAGATGGTATCTCCCCGAGATGGTCCACATTTGTGAAGACTATCTCAAAACCTGTGGCGCCAAAGAAGGCACACTTTGCTAAGTGTCAGGAGGCTTGCAGGAAAGATGTCAAGCGAGCATTTGGTGTGCTTCAATCTCGATTTGCTGTTGTCCGGTACCCCGCTCTGACCTAGTCGAAATCGCAGATGTGGGAGATCATGAATTGTTGTGTCTGCTTGCACAACATGATCATTGGGAGCGAGCAGGAAGAGCCAGTGTTTGACACTGAACCATATCACAGGATGGGGCCTCTTGCAGTCGTTGATCACCAGGTACCAGCAACATGGGCTGCCTACCTTAATATGCGCCAGGAGATCCGAGACCCACATGTGCATCTAGAACTACAAGACGATCTGGTGGAGCACCTATGGAGGCTCAAGGGCAACGCCCTGTTCGATTTGTTTTAATTTATGTTGGAATTATGAGCTTGCTTCGTTGAACTATTTGATTTTGTATTAATTTATGTGATGGACTTTGGTATGAACATTTAGATTTTGTTGAATTTATGTCGAAAGAGCGCCGAAATGTTGAATTTATGCCGAAAGAGCGCCGAATTTGTTGATTTTAAGCCGAAAGAGCGCCGAATTTGGGCCAAATCATCGCCGATACTGGGCCGAAATCGCCGGTTCGGGGGCGACCGTGGGGCGGCGGCTGGGAACACGAGCGCCCCCAGGCCGATTATAGCGCCGGTTGGCCCCCAGGCGGCGCTATTTCGGCCCCCTGGGCGGCCGAACGGCTGGAGATGTTCTCACATGTGCATGGTCTAGGGATTGTAAGTTGTAGTATTCACTCTCTTGTAAAACGTTCGTTCTTGTTGTCAAGATTAGGCAAGAGGGCGCGGCACGTACAACGTTAATACGAGGGAAAGTTTAGAACACTAGCACTCAGATAAGAGTCACGACCAGCAAAAAAGTAATTTTTAAAATTGGAGTGCGAAGAAGAAATTCAGTGTTGCTAGCTAATCCTGTTGTGTGTGTTGCTTCGGAGGAGATGGACGATGTGTTGGCCAGCCGAGACGCATCAAACCATATCGTTGCTATGCGGGAGGCCGTGTCTAGCCATAGGACCCACCGTCCTGCAGCAGCAGCGGAGGAGGAGCCACCTGAGTATGAAGCATACCAACAGACTGGCTACCTTGGAGACGGCATCGGCCCAAGGGAAGATGACAGTTACTTGGAAGAGGGGCAGACAGACAGAACGTGCTGCATAAACTCCTTGAAGCCTGCCATCCCCAATTCGAAGATTTTTCTCCGTTTATTTTACTTACAGACGAATTCCTAGCAGTGAACACGACGTCTGGGAACACGACGAGGCATCTGGTGTAGTCCCAATATGTCTGGCAGTGAACATCGGATGGAGGATATATTTAGTCCGTGTGCGCTTCATGTCTGCCGTCAGTGAGAGCCTCTGTATCCTTTTTATAAGAGAGGATATCGCTGTTTATACTGGATTAATAAAGAAAAGGATCCCGTAGTGAGCCTATATATCACTAGTAGAAAACAGGGCATCAGTCCCGGTTCCAGAGGGCCTTTAGTCCCGGTTCTGCAACCGGGACAAAACGATCGGGACTAATGCCCATCATTTTTAGTCCCGGTTGGCTTACGAACCGGGACTAAAGGAGCTCCACGTGGCCGCCCTGGGGCGCCCAGGCAGGAGGACCTTTAGTCCCGGTTGGTAGCAGCTGCCAGGCTGTGACGCCCCCATTCTCGTCCGTACGCTAATCAATCACGCAAGGCGTACGGCCAAGATTAGGGACTCACTGATTAGTACCACAACACGACAAGAGACACAAATATAAAGTCATACAGCTTAATATTACAAGCCAGGGGCCTCGAGGGCTCGAATATAAAGCTCCGACAAGCACAAGTCAGCGGAAGCAACAATATCTGAGTACAGACATAAGTTAGACAAGGGTGCCTTAAGAAGGCTAGCACAAACATAGGTAGCGGATCGAAAGAGGCGAGGCCTCCTGCCTGGGAACCTCCTAACTACTCCTGAGCGTCGGCGGTCTCCACGTAGTAGTAAGCTCCAACGGCGGTGTAGTAGTCGTCTCCAGTGAACTCCATCTCCTGGGCTCCATCGACTGAACACAGCAACGTATCGAAGGGGGGGAAAGGGGAGGCGAAGCAGCGTGAGTACTCATCCAAAGTACTCGCAAGACTTATATCAGAACTAAACTAGATATGCATCATTCTCAATGAAAGGGGTATCTCTGGACTGACTGCAGAAAGCAAGAATAGGGAGAAGACCTAGTCCTATCGAAGACTAGCATCTTCAACATCTTGCAGCATGAGGAGAGAGTAGACCTGCAGCTCATGCATATATCATATTGTTGAGCAATTTTAATTAAGTAACACGCCCAGAGATCCTTCCTCGACTTCCCCGCGAGGAAGCAATCCCGGAGCCACAATTCATTTTAAATTAAATTATGATTAAAGTTGTATAAGGTCATGGCACCTTTCCAAGTCGTCCTGTTACCGTGGACACGGCTATTCGAATAGATATTTCATCCCTGCAGGGGTGCACCACATATGCCCCAACGCGCCTGAGTCACCTCTGGCCGGACACACTTTCCTGGGTCATGCCCGGCCTCGGGATATTAGCACGTCGTCGCCCCACCTAGACTCATCGCAGAGGCCAGCCCGCCGGTCTAAATCCTATGCGCTCAGGGGTCATGGGCCCAATCGCCCTTTGCACACCTGCACGGTGCGTACGCGGCCGGAAACAGACCTAGTACACTCCACTCCAGAGCTGTACGTTCCAGCCCAATCCGTCGCGCGCCGCTCCATTGCTGACGTCCGAAGAGCTTCGGCTGATACAACGACGCTGAGTGCCCATAACTACCCCACGCGAAGGTTAGTGCGTATTAAGGCCAATGACCTAACTCAGATCCAGCACCCAACCCATTAGCAAGTTATTAGGTGCGGGGCAAGCTCGAACATACTGCAGCTCGTCGCCCCGCCAAGAACACTCGAGTGCCTTCCGGCGCACCCCACCAAGTCTCCGGATGCCTTGCGGCGCATCCCACCAATATCTCTCGCGGGTACCCTTGGGGCCGACCCGTCTTTAACATAATCAGTAACCCGGTCATAGTAACTGTGTGGTTATACGCCAAGTGGAGATCCGAGGAATCACCCTCGATGGATCCCGCTCGCGATAAGAGTAAGACAAGAGTCGTTACCGGTAAATGGAAAGGAGGAATCACCCTCGATACCCATTACCGATAACTACGCTACAGAATTAACATCGGGAGTGCTAAGTGAGGTATCACCCTCGGCACCCGATGGTAGCTCTGCAGTGCCCTACTAAAGGGGTGTGCAGTGATGTGAGGGGTCTGGCTCGTCAGTCAGTTGACCGAGTCTTCTGTCGTCAAGTCCTCGGTGTCGTCGATGATCAAGCAGAGGCAACGGGGACTCAGGGGGTCTCAAGGGTTCACTGATCCACCTATACTAGGCAGTTGATATAATCAACAAATACAGTAGCAGTTCATCAAAATCAGGCTATGCATCAGAATAGGAGCTATCTAATACAGTAGCAAAATTCTAATGCATGAATAAGTGGGAGAGAGATGGGTGATATCGGAATGCTCAAGGGGGTTTTGCTTGCCTTGCTGCTCTGCGGCAAAAGGCTGGTCGTCAAGTGCGTAGTCGTACCCGGCAGCTCCGTCAGCCTCGGGGTCTACGGAAGAGAAGAGGGGGAAGAAACAATAAATACAATGCACACAGATGCAACACGATGCATGACATGGCAAAATGTTTAGCTAGGCATGCACTAACGCGGCACTACACGATACTGAGAAGGGGGGAACCCATCCGGGAATGTTTTCCCGGTTCCGGACAAATGTCAGACAGATGACCGGAGGGGGGCAATGTTCCAGGCTGCGATGTTAGAAGCATGGGACAGCTGGAAGGTAGGTGCAGGGTGATACACTGCCTATCTAAGTGCTCTAGTTAATTTAGGGATTTATCTGGAATTATTTTATTAAAGCCGCGCACTATTCATCCGCCAGAATCAGACGAAAAGTTGCAGGTGTGCTATGCTAGGGACATCTGACAGACTAACGGGCAGCGTAACCGGATTCGTCTCGTCGTTCTGAGCAACTTTCATGTTCAAAGTTTTTCGATCCGGGCTACGGTTTATTTTATATTAATTATTAAAGATTTAATCATTTTCTGAATTTAATTTAATTATTAAATTCGAATTATCTAAAACAGTAATATTTACTATTTATTTGATTTAATTAACAGATTAATTAACTTCTCTAATTAACCTTAATCAGTTAATTAATTAACTAATTAACTAATTAATTAAATCACTAATTATTTAATCTAATTAATTAATCATTAATATTAATATTTATTTATTTATTTACTTTCTAATTTCAATTTTATTTTAAACACTTTTATTTTTATTTTGTTATTAGTATATACGTGTATGTGTGTACGTATATACGTATATCCATACGTATATACATACACACACAACACAACACACACGCACGCTACATGCACACACATATTTCACACACATCCACACACGCACACACGCACGGGCACGCACACGCACGCGGGCAGGGCCGCGGCCGGTGGCCGGCGGCGGCACGCGTCGCGCGGGGGGGGGGGGGGGCGAGAGCTCACCGGGGGAGGGGCGTGGCCGGCGGTGCGCCGGCGGCGAGGAGGGCCGCGGGCGACGGGGCAGAGCAGGAGGCGACGGGCCGGCCGGTGCGGGGGCGAGGCGGCCGGTGGCGGCGAGCCGCGGCCACGGGGCGACGCGGGGGTGGCGGGGCCGGCGACGGCGAGCCGTGCGGGGCCGACCGGCGGCGGAGCAGGCGGGCGGCGCACGCGGCGGGGGCGAGCGGCGGGCGCGGTCGGGGGGGGAAGACGGGGCGCGGGCCGCCGGGGCCGAGCCGGCCGGGCGCGGGGGCGCAGGGCGCCGGCGGGGGCTGGCGACCGGGGCGGCGGCGCGGGGCCGCGCGGCCGGTGCGGGGCAGGCGTGGGCGAGCGCCCGAGCGGCGGCGCGCGGGGATAAATGGGACGGCTAGAGTTAGGGTTCGTCCCGGTTTCGTATATATATAGGGTGCAAACGGGCCACCGAATTTCGACCCGGTTAGGTCCAATTTTCCCACCGTTTCAAAATTCGTTTGAAATACTTTTGGGGCTCAAATTAAATTCCAAAATTACCGATTTCAATTTTATAAAATATTAGGAAATATTTCCAACCCATCCAACATTTTTAATCTCGGTTTTGAACAACTTTATCATCCGCCTTTTTCGGACGATTTAAATTGCAACGAAACTGACGGGGTTTGCACAGGCGCGAATTCAACAACAGTGAACGCGGTGACGTGGCAACATTAGCGTGGGATTACTGTAGCTTAATTACCGGAATTACTGTAGCCTAATTATCCGGGCGTCACAATTCTCCTCGTCTAACAAGAATTCTCGTCCCGAGAATTAAGAGGCAGAGGTAAGGGGGCAAAGTTTGGTCACGAAATTTCTAACGAGTCTTCTAGTTCTTGGCTGCTCTCACCGAAGAGGTCGGTCCATCTTGTAGAGGTATCCATTACTCTGATTCAGGTCAACCTGATGGAGTCGTCATCCTTCCCTCGGGATCTTCATCGTCCTACGAATGCGAGTAGAGGGGGGGAAACTCTGAAAGAACGTAACTCCAAAAAGTTGGGCATCTGACAGTGAACTCAAGGAGGAAGACATGAGTTATTTCTAGAGTTGTTACTTAGGGAATTTATTGGGGGCAATATGCGACGGTTCAAAAGTTTCAAACGGGTAGGCAATCATTCGATGCCTAATCAGAAGCTGAAATGGGGTTCAGAACAACGTAATAAATATTGCGTCTGACACAAGAATAGATCATCCCTTGGGCGGTGGCTCGGGAATTACAAACGAAGCCAAGCGCAAAGGATACCTTGGAATCAAAGTGATACAGGAGAGTCAGGTTTCGATCCTGTGGAACTATGGGTTATGGGCCGAACATGTGGCAAGAGCAGATGAGCGGTGACATCTTGTACGGCCATGGTAACAAGACATGTCAGAGGATAGTCTATCAACTATGTCGGCAACAGCATCGGTAACGAGGGCGGGGAACGAAGAGAACCATCTTCCTGCTCATCGAAACGAGGCGGACCAATAGGAAAAGTTCTCGTCCACCGGCGGTTACCGGAATGTTAACAATAATAGTAACAGGGTCTTACTGACAGAGTAGCACACCGAGGTGTTTACCTAAGCAGGGAACTATCACTGCTCAGATCAAATAATTCTCAAGAAAGGCTAAACAGACCAATGGAAAGGAAAAGGTGCATACACGAGCATCAGGTGTATATCCTTTCCAAGAGCAAGCAGAGCGGATTAATCATGATAAGGCTCCAGGTATGTAACCATTTAGTCAAGGGGCAAGGAATTTATGATGTTTATCCATACAACGATGTTTGGATAATTGATCAAGAAACAATGTGCATCGAGCTTACATTATTCCTTTTGATGATCGATGTACCACATCCATGCTTCGGGATAGCCATGATATGGTGTTTCGAATAAAGGATGGAGTTGGATATACAAGGATCCAGTAGGGACAACTTATAAGATAAATCTTACAATTCCCCCATGGAAGAATGGCAACCCTGCTGAGCAAGATACTGTAACATTAGTTGCTCCGGACATGTGTGCTAACCATAACATCACCTTATCGAGTAACGGGGATCAATGTTATATTTCCTGATAATGTTACAACCATCATATCTGACTGAGATTCAGATCTGGCTGAGTTTACAGGTACTTCAGATGCTTGGTTCTACAACAACGGGGATGCGAGATCCACGGAGATGTGGATGTGGACGCGGTTACTTTTTATTGCGAGGAGGTGGGGTGTGGAGGTACTTGATCCTTATCTGCGTGAGGACGAGACGATAAACTCTATCCATCCACCGACCCACGAGTTAGGTAAAGAGTTTCACTATGCGCGCCATTGTTGCATGCATGGCGCGAAGGGTCCATGCGTGGCCGGCTTCTCACGTGGAGGGACACGCGTGATACGTACCGTACCGGCGCATGTATGGACAGACTGACCAGACTGTGTTTAACAGTGGCGCCTCTTCACTTTGGATAAGAACAGCTGAGAGGTCATCGTGGGCGATAGGCCTGGGATTGATCACCGATCGACCAGAACATATGGCACGCGGCCATGGATGGAGGTCTCTGCAAGACGGGACACTGTTACGCGCGAAAAGAGATCAAGATCTCAGCGTCGGCTGCAGTACCAAATCCAGCAGGGACCTACGGGATGTATCTGTATGCCGTCTCCAGTATAAGACGACGATGTTCAGCATGCTCTTCTTTATTCATGAAGTAAACCAGGATATCGTCTAGATAAAACCCGACGAATTTATCGAGGTAACCCATGAATATATAGTTCATCATTAAACCATGGAGGGAATGAGAAGGTGGCTGATGGACTCAGCGACAATCCATCGAGAATTCCAAACGGATGGATTTCCACAATTATGTGAACAAGGAGATGACATTTGTCAGATCAAATGATATAATGTTGTATGATCGAGGAAACATACGTCATCAATCATTGGTTGAAAGTGCGCCCGAAATATGACCTTAGGCAGCAAGATCAATGTTATAGTGGCGACCCAACAACCATTAGTTAAAGAACGAATTGTCGATCATTAACTTCAAGGCAATAGGGTTGCTAGAATTGCAGAATCCAAGCAGCATCGCTTGTTTGATGGTATCCCGGTTAGAATCAACACGGGGACCAAGAAAGAATGGGTATGGTGAGAAGTATCACTATGCCAAGAATTTCTGAGAGGTGGAGCAATCCTCACAACATACTCAGCATAAAAGACAGTAATACTTCAAGGCAGAACACAACGCAAGCTGGAGAGCAAGTTGCATTCATAACGTGGACAAGTTCGCGATGAAAGGAAGCCAAGGATGTTGTCGATGATAACAAAAATCATCGAGGGCAAGGAGGGTATTTCTCATGCTGAACTCAATTGATATCTCAACAGGAGTCAAAATTTGGTCGATAATCATGACACCATTTGTCGAGAGCTTTCAAGAAAATGCAACCGAACAGTGGTGACGTCAAGTAGGGGAATGACACCGTGGAAAGTTATAGGAAACAACAGACAAGATGCAAGCTCAATATCGGGGTTGCTTTTCAAGACAAACAACATGATGTTGAAAACTCGAAGTAAGCAATGCTCACACTCTGCAGGATTTGCGTACCAGAGAAGAACAATGTAGCATAGTCAAAGATAGCAAGACAAAGGGATGTATCCGATGGTCTAGGAATGACCAGATTGAGTCCAAAATTTCCCAGTAAAAATACTAGGGGTATTTGAATTGCAGTGCGGAATAATTTCACCAGTCGGTGTTCTCGGTTGACAACAACCCAGAACCCGTAGAGTGATTACGACAAGGAAAGGTATTACTTCAACAAAGTTAGTAAGATGTATTGCAAAGGCGTGATATCCCCGAGATACCAGAGAGTAAAACTCGAAGGTATATCATGGTGGAAGTAGAACTGGGGCATTAACCTGCGACAGCAGATACTTTAACCTTGTCAGAAATTGACGAGGCACTTGAATGAATTTCTTTCGGATATATTGTATAAGGACAGCATGGTCGGAACCATAACTACAAGGGATCAATTTAGTGACACTGAAAGAATCATAAAGCTGGATAATTATTTTGCAAGAAGCTTCCGAGACGGTCTACATCATTTCCATGGGCATGAACACGAAGTTCAAGGTCGACTCCCACTTCTTTAATGCATATTATTTCATTCACTTCTCGCTTTGACAAAGCTGTAATGTTGGAAATTTATCTGGCAAAACACCAGAAGAGTATGACTCGTGAAAACTTTCGGGTCCTCACGGATTAGGGAGGGCAAAGGTTCAACCCATAGGGGCATCTTAGGAACATACACCACAAACTTCAAGGGTGAATAACACAAGCTCGAAAGTTGAGCATGGTTGACAAAAGCAGAGGATACAATTTACCAAAAGCGTTATGTATCAGGGAAAGATCCCACAAGGTGATTGAATATGAAGGATACTGTCGGATAATAATCCAACAATGGATCGAGCGATCCACAACGGGGCAGAGGTGAGTATCGGTACTCAATCAGAGGAACAAGGAATGTAGAGGCATCGGATGCAAGAGTCACCTGAATAGTCTGATGCTTAAATACAAAGGAATTATGATTTCCAAAATGAAGGATCAGAAGCAGACGCTCTGATC
Source organism: Elymus sibiricus (assembly GCA_039707655.1). Taxonomy (NCBI): domain Eukaryota; kingdom Viridiplantae; phylum Streptophyta; class Magnoliopsida; order Poales; family Poaceae; genus Elymus; species Elymus sibiricus. The sequence goes on from CM077667.1 coordinate 56,440,087, forward strand.
AAGGATGGATAAGTTGAAAGACTTAGTCGGACAATCAATAAAGGTTTGAATTGCCGAGAACCAACTCATGTCCGGAAGGACGTCTGAGTCGGAAAGACAATTTAAAAGGATAAGCTGATGACTGCGTGCATTTGCACACAGGCTGAATCAATATGATCAGAATGACAATCATAATGGATTTTAACGAACATTGCTAGACATATGGAATTAACCATAATGCAAGCAGACAAGAATTTCAAGAGCAATAGGCTATAGAGGATTTTCGGAAGATCGAAAAGCATTCCGAAGAATTTTGTGAGACATATGAACAACTGAGAAGAGCGGATCCTCGATAAATGTGAGGAATTAACCGCAAGGGTTTTCATGCGGAATAAAACTGCAAGGCTGTAAACTCAAAGGATTTTCAGGGCAACGAAGAGTAATTCGGGGCATCTTGTAATAAGAAGAGCCACGAGAAAATATTGTATGAATGACAATCGCAAGTAGTCATCCATAGGGATATACCGGTGGTAGGGAATTGCAAAGCCGATGAGCACAAAGCCTCGGGATAACATCGATGGGTACCTTCAGAATCTTCTGACGAATCAGGTGATCACCTGCAGTGAGGGGCTCTCCGGGAGAAAGTAGTTACGAGAACCTAGAGCCAGAGTTAGTAAAACCTTTAACCCGAAAGGAAGAGAGATCAGAGTCCCAGAGTATAGAAGAGGAATAAAAGATCCTAATACCACCCAGTTGGCGACGTGGGCCCGTAAGCCACACAGCCATGTTAGTAAAATAGTTTTCGGAAACACTAGACTCAACTTCGGCCAAGGAGTTGGAAAGGGGGCTACCTACAGGCAGTCGGCTCTGATACCAACTTGTGACGCCCCCATTCTCGTCCGTACGCTAATCAATCACGCAAGGCGTACGGCCAAGATTAGGGACTCACTGATTAGTACCACAACACGACAAGAGACACAAATATAAAGTCATACAGCTTAATATTACAAGCCAGGGGCCTCGAGGGCTCGAATATAAAGCTCCGACAAGCACAAGTCAGCGGAAGCAACAATATCTGAGTACAGACATAAGTTAGACAAGGGTGCCTTAAGAAGGCTAGCACAAACATAGGTAGCGGATCGAAAGAGGCGAGGCCTCCTGCCTGGGAACCTCCTAACTACTCCTGAGCGTCGGCGGTCTCCACGTAGTAGTAAGCTCCAACGGCGGTGTAGTAGTCGTCTCCAGTGAACTCCATCTCCTGGGCTCCATCGACTGAACACAGCAACGTATCGAAGGGGGGAAAAGGGGAGGCGAAGCAGCGTGAGTACTCATCCAAAGTACTCGCAAGACTTATATCAGAACTAAACTAGATATGCATCATTCTCAATGAAAGGGGTATCTCTGGACTGACTGCAGAAAGCAAGAATAGGGAGAAGACCTAGTCCTATCGAAGACTAGCATCTTCAACATCTTGCAGCATGAGGAGAGAGTAGACCTGCAGCTCATGCATATATCATATTGTTGAGCAATTTTAATTAAGTAACACGCCCAGAGATCCTTCCTCGACTTCCCCGCGAGGAAGCAATCCCGGAGCCACAATTCATTTTAAATTAAATTATGATTAAAGTTGTATAAGGTCATGGCACCTTTCCAAGTCGTCCTGTTACCGTGGACACGGCTATTCGAATAGATATTTCATCCCTGCAGGGGTGCACCACATATGCCCCAACGCGCCTGAGTCACCTCTGGCCGGACACACTTTCCTGGGTCATGCCCGGCCTCGGGATATTAGCACGTCGTCGCCCCACCTAGACTCATCGCAGAGGCCAGCCCGCCGGTCTAAATCCTATGCGCTCAGGGGTCATGGGCCCAATCGCCCTTTGCACACCTGCACGGTGCGTACGCGGCCGGAAACAGACCTAGTACACTCCACTCCAGAGCTGTACGTCCCAGCCCAATCCGTCGCGCGCCGCTCCATTGCTGACGTCCGAAGAGCTTCGGCTGATACAACGACGCTGAGTGCCCATAACTACCCCACGCGAAGGTTAGTGCGTATTAAGGCCAATGACCTAACTCAGATCCAGCACCCAACCCATTAGCAAGTTATTAGGTGCGGGGCAAGCTCGAACATACTGCAGCTCGTCGCCCCGCCAAGAACACTCGAGTGCCTTCCGGCGCACCCCACCAAGTCTCCGGATGCCTTGCGGCGCATCCCACCAATATCTCTCGCGGGTACCCTTGGGGCCGACCCGTCTTTAACATAATCAGTAACCCGGTCATAGTAACTGTGTGGTTATACGCCAAGTGGAGATCCGAGGAATCACCCTCGATGGATCCCGCTCGCGATAAGAGTAAGACAAGAGTCGTTACCGGTAAATGGAAAGGAGGAATCACCCTCGATACCCATTACCGATAACTACGCTACAGAATTAACATCGGGAGTGCTAAGTGAGGTATCACCCTCGGCATCCGATGGTAGCTCTGCAGTGCCCTACTAAAGGGGTGTGCAGTGATGTGAGGGGTCTGGCTCGTCGGTCAGTTGACCGAGTCTTCTGTCGTCAAGTCCTCGGTGTCGTCGATGATCAAGCAGAGGCAACGGGGACTCAGGGGGTCTCAAGGGTTCACTGATCCACCTATACTAGGCAGTTGATATAATCAACAAATACAGTAGCAGTTTATCAAAATCAGGCTATGCATCAGAATAGGAGCTATCTAATACAGTAGCAAAATTCTAATGCATGAATAAGTGGGAGAGAGATGGGTGATATCGGAATGCTCAAGGGGGTTTTGCTTGCCTTGCTGCTCTGCGGCAAAAGGCTGGTCGTCAAGTGCGTAGTCGTACCCGGCAGCTCCGTCAGCCTCGGGGTCTACGGAAGAGAAGAGGGGGAAGAAACAATAAATACAATGCACACAGATGCAACACGATGCATGACATGGCAAAATGTTTAGCTAGGCATGCACTAACGCGGCACTACACGATACCGAGAAGGGGGGAACCCATCCGGGAATGTTTTCCCGGTTCCGGACAAATGTCAGACAGATGACCGGAGGGGGGCAATGTTCCAGGCTGCGATGTTAGAAGCATGGGACAGCTGGAAGGTAGGTGCAGGGTGATACACTGCCTATCTAAGTGCTCTAGTTAATTTAGGGATTTATCTGGAATTATTTTATTAAAGCCGCGCACTATTCATCCGCCAGAATCAGACGAAAAGTTGCAGGTGTGCTATGCTAGGGACATCTGACAGACTAACGGGCAGCGTAACCGGATTCGTCTCGTCGTTCTGAGCAACTTTCATGTTCAAAGTTTTTCGATCCGGGCTACGGTTTATTTTATATTAATTATTAAAGATTTAATCATTTTCTGAATTTAATTTAATTATTAAATTCGAATTATCTAAAACAGTAATATTTACTATTTATTTGATTTAATTAACAGATTAATTAACTTCTCTAATTAACCTTAATCAGTTAATTAATTAACTAATTAACTAATTAATTAAATCACTAATTATTTAATCTAATTAATTAATCATTAATATTAATATTTATTTATTTATTTACTTTCTAATTTCAATTTTATTTTAAACACTTTTATTTTTATTTTGTTATTAGTATATACGTGTATGTGTGTACGTATATACGTATATCCATACGTATATACATACACACACAACACAACACACACGCACGCTACATGCACACACATATTTCACACACATCCACACACGCACACACGCACGGGCACGCACACGCACGCAGGCAGGGCCGCGGCCGGTGGCCGGCGGCGGCACGGGTCGCGCGGGGGGGGGGGGGGGGGGGCGAGAGCTCACCGGGGGAGGGGCGTGGCCGGCGGTGCGCCGACGGCAAGGAGGGCCGCGGGCGACGGGGCAGAGCAGGAGGCGACGGGCCGGCCGGTGCGGGGGCGAGGCGGCCGGTGGCGGCGAGCCGCGGCCATGGGGCGACGCGGGGGTGGCGGGGCCGGCGACGGCGAGCCGTGCGGGGCCGACCGGCGGCGGAGCAGGCGGGCGGCGCACGCGGCGGGGGCGAGCGGCGGGCGCGGTCGGGGGGGGAAGACGGGGCGCGGGCCGCCGGGGCCGAGCCGGCCGGGCGCGGGGGCGCAGGGCGCCGGCGGGGGCTGGCGACCGGGGCGGCGGCGCGGGGCCGCGCGGCCGGTGCGGGGCAGGCGCGGGCGAGCGCCCGAGCGGCGGCGCGCGGGGATAAATGGGACGGCTAGAGTTAGGGTTCGTCCCGGTTTCGTATATATATAGGGTGCAAACGGGCCACCGAATTTCGACCCGGTTAGGTCCAATTTTCCCACCGTTTCAAAATTCGTTTGAAATACTTTTGGGGCTCAAATTAAATTCCAAAATTACCGATTTCAATTTTATAAAATATTAGGAAATATTTCCAACCCATCCAACATTTTTAATCTCGGTTTTGAACAACTTTATCATCCGCCTTTTTCGGACGATTTAAATTGCAACGAAACTGACGGGGTTTGCACAGGCGCGAATTCAACAACAGTGAACGCGGTGACGTGGCAACATTAGCGTGGGATTACCGTAGCTTAATTACCGGAATTACTGTAGCCTAATTATCCGGGCGTCACACAGGCGCTGGGTTTTTTTTTGAAAGGAGGGGTTTAGTGGTTTTCCTATTGTGTTTCCCTCTTTTATTTTTGTGTTTACCATTTTTATTTTACGCTTTTCATTCAACTCGACGCTAGCTACTACATATAGCAATGAAGGAACCATTACACAACATCATCATGATCAATATATAAAGAGAAGTGACCTCTCTTTCTCCGTGCTTGGTCGAACAATATGCAACAAGTTTTCGTAAATCTATCCGACGCTATTACATATAGTACACGTTCATGCATATATACAATATAACATCTCTTACGATCCTAATGTCAATTACCAACATCGCATTCGAAATCCTTATGGCATTCTTCGTCTTTAGGTATGACATGCTCAACAAAGAATCCCGCCCATTCCTCTTGAATTGCTCGTACGCGATCAGTTGGTAGGAGTTCGTCCCGCTTCTGCCAGATCTAATTTAAAGAAGGGGGTCAATAAAACTCAACACAATTGATGGTAATAAAATAAAAATGTGAATATTGTTTACGTACTTCAAATTGTTCTAAAGATATGCCCCGGCCCCGCTCAGAGGTCGAGTGGCGAATGAACTCGCAAACGTAGTAAGCACATAAATTAGTCCCGGGTGCCTGCCACAAGCACTTTATGAGAATAGAGTTCAATCAAAATGATAATCAAGCATGATAATGGTATTGAAACTAGAATCAATGAGAGATGCGCGGTACTAGAGTAGTACTTACTTTGGGGTGTAAAAATTGCATCTTTTTTTTCCAGCTGACACCCTTAACCTGTTTGGTGAACTTTTTCCAAACCCTGCCCGGCAAAGAAAATGATTACTTGATATCAGGAAATGAACGAAAGTTGCCGATATGGTGCGATAATGATTGAACTTACTTCTGAAACATTTGACTCATGCACGTCCACTCCTTAGGGTCTTTACGTCTCGAGTCCAAGACAGTTACTTTTCCCTCTTCAAGCTGAATATCTAGCAGAATAAAGTGGAAACTGCGCACACATAACTCATTAATTGCACTTAACCTCGAGTAAGCGAAACAGAATATGCACAAGATAGTAACACTCACTTGAAGTTGTAAGGAAATAGTATTTCCTTTCTGGTTTGTTGTCCAAGTAACGCATCTAGCAAATTTTTCTCTGTATCAGCGGGAAATTCTTTTAACGTATGTTCATTTATGAAATTTGGGTCAATGAACCCAATGTCATAGATTTGTAGTTGTTTGCATTCGAGGATCTTCATTCTGCATAATATAGTGTGAGGATAATTAATACATGCAATGAACGAGCTGAGCTAGAGACTTAATTACAGAAAAAATACTTACAGACAATAGGAACTGACGATAGTTTTGTCGAGCTCCTTTTGGTTGTATAACTGAAAAATTTCTTCAAATTGAACGAACAACATCTGGTCTCCATTGAAGAAGTGCTCATTTTTTTATTCCCACCAAGATATTGTTGGTCCCGTCCTTGCAGGCTTTCAAGTACCATTCATGCAAATGTCGCATCCTCGTTGGTAGACCCTTGAGCTCCTCACGTGTGATGAGAGGCTTCCCGTGCTCGAATCTTAAGGATGGTACTACCTCAGCCTTTTCGAACTGTACCGAATCGAGTAAGTAATCACCAGCAGTGATAGAAAGACCACCGGCCGCTTTCTCTGGATCATTAGCGATATCGGTATCCACCTTGAGCGGAGGGCACGATTGCAGTTCTTGTTCGCCGAGCTGGGGAATTGTTTTCCCACTTCTTGCGCCACTTCTACTTAAGCTTCCCGACCGCCTCGCTTGATCATATGTCTTTTGAATACAACGGTCATAGTTTGATGGCGGCGGAGGCGGTGGTGGTCGCGTAAGGGCAGCCAGAGTTCGCTTCGCTTTCACCGGATCTATTCTCTCCTCTGGAGGTGGGCGTTTCGGTGCAAGCTGACATTTCACTTCGGCATCCACGATCTTGTTGGTTTCCTCCTCAGTCAACTCGTATGGTAACTTGGAAGGAACCTTAAGGCTTGGGCCTGCTCTGAATCTCTTCGTTTTCGTACTGCTGCTAGCCGCCGGAGCGGCGGTGGCTCTCTTCCGATGTTGCTTAGGCGGCGGAGGAGGCGGAGTCCGATGACGCGGCGGAGACAGCTGAGGCGGAGGAGGATTCTGCTGAGGGCCCTCCTCCGTCGGAGTCCGCTGAGGCGGCGGAGACGGCTGACGCGCCGGAGACGACTCAGGCAGCGGAGACGACTGACGCACTGGAGACGGTTGACGCACTGGAGACGGTTGACGCACCGGAGACGGCTGACGCACCGGAGACGACTCAGGCACCAGGGCCTCCTCCGGCTGAGTCTGCTGAGGCGGCGTCCAGTATGGAAGCACGATGTGTTCCTTTCTCCATAGACAGGTAGTCCTTAAGGCATATCGAAGAAGAATCTCCCCTTCACCTGTAGCGTACTCAAGCTCCAGCCCATCAAATCCGTCCATTAGTTCATCCACCCTGACAATAGCAAAGCCAGCTGGAACCGGAGTGCAATGGAAAGTTGCATCAGGTCGATGAGGTAAGACATAGCCGACCGCCGCCTTCAAGGTCAGGTTATGGCATTTCGCCATTAGCACACAATGTTCATTATTCGTGATACCATCCACAGGGTAGCGAGGAGCCGTGCTATCAGGATGAACGAGCTCCGTGGAAGCCACGCCGCTTCTCCGCTGAGATGGTGGGGTAGCATCGTGGGTAGTCTCCAATGAAGGATCTTCGTGCCGCTGAGATTGTTGGCCGGTAGCTCGCTGGCTCTCAAGTGCCTCTAGTTTCGCTAATCTGGCATTCATCTTCTGCATTTCGCTTGCTTCCTCTTTCTTCTTTCTATGTCGGCTTCTGTAACCAGTGCTGTCGGGAAACCCAACCTTCCACGGAACGGAGCCTGATGTGCCTCGTGTTCGTCCAGGGTGTTCAGGATTCCCGAGGGCCGCTGACAGCTCGTCCTTCTCTCTGTCGGGAACGAACCAACCTTCCAGCGCTTCCTTGATTACCTCCTCAAGCTTTGTGTTGGGTGTTTGAAGTTGAGCTTTCGTCCAAACACACTTCCCTGTGACTGGGTCCAAAGTTCCCCAACCCCGAAGAACCAAGTCCTTGACCGATCTGGCCAGTGCAAAGTCATTGGTTGGACATTTTTAGCAAGCAGGTCTTACTCAGCTTTGTCCCACGTAGGTCGGGCTTTGCTGTAGCCACCTGACCCCGTAACATGGTGATACGGCTTCTTTGCAGCATTTTTCTTATTTATAAGTGACCTCTGCTTGGCCTTCTCCAATTTCTTGTAGGCCACAAATGCGGGCCAGTGATCTTTTAACTTGAAGTATTGACCTTTGAACTCTGGAGTCTCGTCTTTCTCGACAAACTTTTTGTTCAATAGTTTCTTCCAGTTCTTGAATAGTTCTGCCATTTTCTTAAGAGCAAATGCCTTGACCTTTCGCTGTATAACTGGGTTATTCGGATCCTCCTCTGGCGGTAGGCTGAAATTTCTCAACATCGAGTTCCAAAGATCATCTTTCAGTCTATCGTTGACATAAGGAACTTCAGGGTCCTTCTTCTTATTCCATTCTTGGATGCTGATCGGGACGCTGTCCCTAACAACAACTCCGCACTGATGTATAAATTTGTCCTTGGTCCGCTTGGGAGCAATCGGTTGGCCTTCTGGAGAGACTTCTTCGATCGTGAACCCTTCATCCGGGTCGAACTTTTTCTTCGGGCCTCGTCTCCTTACCAAAGTTTGGCTCGATCCAGAGGGCTAAAAGAAGAAAGAAGCGTTAATATATGTACATACAAAACAATTAATGCATCTAGTCAGCAGAGGCTTAATTAATATATATATATATACCTCGTCGGACTTTCAAACAGTTAAGGCTCCCTTCTCCATTCGATCACCGGAGCCGTCATGATCTCCTTCCTCCTCCATTCCATCACCGGAGCCATCATGATCTCCTTCCTCCTCCATTGGATCACCGGAGCCTTCATCCTCTCTTCTATCACCATCGTTGTCGTTAAGCCACGACAAGATATTATCATCACCTCCGTCGCGGATTATATCCCCCAACAAGTCTTCTTTTTCTAAGTCTCTGTGATCCATAGCTTCAGCACATAAAGCATTGACACTTCAAACTAGCTATCACATAAACCAAAAAAGAAGTATATTTGTCACCAAAATACAACCCTTGACAGAGTTTCCTCTATTTAAAAAATAGTTCTCTGTTTTCAAAAATCATTCCCTCCATATAGAAACTTGCGGACCCCCCCCCCCCCCCTCATGTCGAAGTTATCGGGGATATGTTGAATTCCCGAGAGAGTTAGGGGTGTTCTAACACGGCACTACACGATATAGGTGAAGGGGGATAACATCCGGGACTGAGATCCAGTGACTTGCCTCTAGCAAGTCACGTTGTAACTAGCTCCCCCTCATCTGCCGTTGAAACAACATCTTTGTTGCCGACTACTCGTGAAATACAACATGATAAAGACGGCGACACTCGGTAAAGACAGAATTTTAAGCACTGTTCTCACTAAGCCTCTCTCCGATCCAAATTTCATTGTGGTTACGTCCCACTCCAACCAACAAGTTACGACCTCATCTTGTAATTTGAAATCCTTTGTTGCGTTTTTTTTCTCCTTATGGCACTAACACAATTATAATTCATCTTTATTTCCATTACTTCCTATCTCGAACTTCCCAAACATCGAGGCTTGAACTAAGTTTCTACATGGGTCTTAACATAGAATATCTTTCGGGAAAAATATCCTCTGAAGGAAAACTCCAGAAGATTCCTCTGACTAGTTGTTGAAAGTGCATCTCTTAGATATCTTTAGAAAAATGGTCGAGGTGACTAAGGTAAGACCCCAAAAAAACAGGTTATCTATACATACATACATACATGGACAAAAAAAATTCATATATACATATACATATGAACATAAATACATACATATACAAACATATATACATATGAACATATGAACATATATGAACACATTGACAAAAAATCCATCCATCCATAAGCAGGAGGGGCTCACTGGGGGCAGGGGCCGAAGCGGTGACGGCGACGGCAATGTCGGGGCCGGCAGGGGCGCGGCGACGGCGACGGGGCAGGAGCGCGGTGACGGCGACGACGATGTCGGGGCCGGCAGGGGCGCGGCGACGTCGACGGGGCAGGGGCACGGTGACGGCGACGGCGGGGCAGGGCGAGTCGACGGCGGGGAAGGGCAAGGCGACGTCGGGGCAGGGGCTCGGGGACGGCAGGGCGTTGGCGAGGGCGTCGGCGAGGGGCGTCGGTGAGGGCAAAATCCGGCAGCCTGGCGGCGTCGATGTGGTCGTCGGTGTATTCGGGGTAGAGAAGAAACTGCAGATGGGGGATTGGAAAATTTCCTAAGTCCCGCTTATATAGTACCCCCTTTAGTCCCGGTTGGTGGCTGCAACCGGGACTAATGCCCCCCCTTTAGTCCCGGTTGGAGCCACCAACCGGGACTAAAGGTAGTTTTCGCCAGCCCAAAGGGCGGGAAGCAAAGACCTTTAGTCCCGGTTGGTGGCTCCAACCGGGACTAAAGGGGGGGCATTAGTCCCGGTTGCAGCCGCCAACCGGGACTAAAGGTCTGCGCTTCCCGCAGCCAAAAGTTTAGTCCTACCTGGCTAGTCGAGAGGGGCTCGGAGTGGTTTATAAGCGCTGCTGCCGCTGCCCTCTCGAGCTCCTCTCTATTGCAGGCAGTACATGCCTATCTCATGCCCTGTTGGGCCTGCTAGCACTGCGGGACTGCATCCTGGCCTATTTCTGGGGTTTCTAGTCGTATGCAGGCCGTTCTGGCTAGTAGGCGGGTCTTTTTTTTTATTTTTTTTGCATATATTATGGTTTTAAATTTTTAATGTTATTTTTTGCATATGTTTTAGTTGATTCCTTTTGCTATTAGAGTTTTATAAAAGCTTTTTACTATTAAAGTTTTTAACAAATAAATACTTTGATAATTTTAGTTAATATTATTTTTATTCTTTTTAGTTCATTCTTTTTGCTATTAGAGTTATGTAAAAGCTTTTTAGTTTTCTATTAAAGCTTGTAACAAAATATACTTTATGAAAATTCTTTTTGCTATTAAAGTTTTTAAGAAATAAATACTTTGATTCTTTTTAGTTAATATTATTTTGATTCTTTTTAGTTCATTCTTTTTGCTAAATGACCCTGAATTTGACAAGCACTGCAAATGAACTCTGAAAAGGTTGAAACTTGGCATGGTTTCATAATTTCACCCACATACCATGTGCTAAAAAGTTGGGAGGGTTACGGGAAAAACTGGATGCACTTCGTGTACAAACTGGACAATCTCCTTCGAAGTATCAGGGTTTCGGACGAAAACTCGTCTATTACAAAGGGATTTCATTTTTTAAACATATTTTAACTCAAGACTTTTTCTGCATTCAATATACACCATTCAAAGCCACATCATCAATTTTCAAACCTTTTGTGACTTCATTTGCTATTTTTCATGCATTTCATGATTTATTTTGCGCGAAAATGACCCTAAAATTGAAAAGCACTGCAAATGAACTCTGAAATGGTTGAAAGTTGGCATGGTATCATAATTTCACCCACATAGCATGTGCTAAAAAGTTGAGACAGTTACGGGAAAAACTGGATGCACTTCGTGTACAAACTAGACAATCTCTTTCGAAGTATCAGGGTTTCGGACAAAAACTCGTCTATTACGAAGGGATTTCATTTTTTTAAACATATTTTAACACAAAACTTTTTCTGCGTTCAATATGCACCATTCAAAGCCACATCATCACTTTTCAACCCTTTTCTGACTTCATTTGCTATTTTTCATGCATTTCATGATTTATTTTGCGCTAAAATGACCGTGAAATTGAAAAGCACTGCAAATGAACTCTGAAATGGTTGAAAGTTGGCATGGTATTATAATTTCACCCACATAGCATGTGCTAAAAAGTTGAGAGGGTTACGGGAAAAACTGGATGCACTTCGTGTACAAACTGGACAATCTCCTTCGAAGTATGAGGGTTTCGGACGAAAACTGGTCCATTACGAAAGGATTTCATTTTTTAAACATATTTTAACTAAGGACTTTTTCTGCATTCAATATGCACCATTTAAAGCCACATCATCACTTTTCAACCCTTTTCTGACTTCATTTGCTATTTTTCATGCATTTCATGATTTATTTTGAGCTAAAATAACCCTTAAATTGAAAAGCACTGCAAATGAACTATGAAATTGTTGAAAGTTGGCATGGTATCATAATTTCACCCACATAGCATGTGCTAAAAAGTTGAGAGGGTTACGGGAAAAACTGGATGCACTTCGTGTACAAACTGGACAATCTCCTTCGAATTATTCGGGTTTCGGACGAAAACTCATCTATTACGAAGGGATTTCATTTTTTTAAACATATTTTCACACAATACTTTTTCTGCATTCAATATGCACCATTCAAAGCGACATCAGCACTTTTCAACCCTTTTCTGACTTCATTTGCTATTTTTCATGTATTTCATGATTTATTTTGCGCTAAAATGACCCTGAAATTGAAAAGCACTGCAAATGTACTCTGAAATGGTGGAAAGTTGGCATGGTATCATAATTTCACCCACATAGCATGTGCTAAAAAGTTGAGAGGGTTACGGCAAAAACTGGATGCACTTCGTGTACAAACTGGACAATCTCCTTCGAAGTATCAGGGTTTCGGACAAAAACTCGCCTATTACGAAGGGATTTCATTTTTTTAACATATTTTAACTCAAGACTTTTTCTGCATTCAATATGCACCATTCAAAGCCGTATCATCACTTTTCAACCCTTTTCTGACTTCATTTGCTATTTTTCATGCATTTCATGATTTATTTTGAGCTAAAATGACCCTGAAATTGAAAAGCACTGCAAATGAACTCTGAAATGGTTGAAAGTTGGCGTGGTATCATAATGTCACCCACATAGCATGTGCTAAAAAGTTGAGAGGGTTACGGGAAAAACTGGATGCACTTCGTGTACAAATTGGACAATCTCCTTCGAAGTATCAGGGTTTCGGACGAAACCATTACAGAACATCATGAATAGAGAAGTGACCAAATTAATACAAGTTCATCATCACATTAAAACCAAAATACAGTAGTGATCAAATGTTATTACTGAAAAAATAAATACATAAAGTTCATACATAGTTCTCATAGAACAACATATAGCTCTCTAGAGCATCTAATTAAAACATAAATTGAAACTAACGTACAACTATGTAAAACATTTAAATACAACAACAAATGTGATCATAATCCCAACTAAGGTAACAATTGATCCAACATCATAATGATACCAAGCCTCATTATCAATGGCATATTTTCTTATCTTTCTAATCTTCAAGTGCATTGCATCCATCTTGATCTTGTGGTCATCGACGACATCGGCAACATGCAACTCCAATTTCATCTTATCCTCCTCAATTCTTTTCAATTTTTCTTTCAAATCCTCGTTTTGTTTTTCAACTAAATTTAACCTCTCGACAAGAGGGTCGGTTGGAATTTCCGGTTCACATACCTCCTAGATAAACACATCTATGTCACGTTGGTCGGCACAATTGTCATAAACACTAAATGAAACAAATAGTTATAAAAGATAATATACCACATCCGAATCATAGACCGGACGAGGGCCGACGTGGGCGGATACCATGACCATGGCACTATATAATAACAAACAATAATAAAAGTAAGAAATTTATACAAGTATCTATGTAAATCATACAAGTAAGAATTTTTTTCTTTCAAAAAGAAGATAAGAACAAGAGGCTCACCACGGTGGTGCCGGCGACGAGATCGGCGCGGGCGATCGACGACGGTGAGGACGGGGATGGGACGTGACAGACCGCCAAACCTAGACAAATCTTGGGGAAAATGGAGCTTGGAGGTCGAGCTTGGAGAGGAGAAAGCTTAAGCGTGGCTCGAGCATTTCATCGAACACCTCGTGTGCATAGGAGGTGAGAGCAGAGCAGCACACACCTCCCACACGCCGGCCGGCCAAAAAACAGAATGAGCGGGCAGGGGCAAGCATATATATAGGCATATCTTTAGTCCCGGTTTGTGGCTACAACCGGGACAGAAGACTTCCCTTTAGTCCCGGTTCCAGCCACCAACCGGGACAAAAGGGGCTGCGCTAGGAGCGAGGACCTTTAGTCCCGGTTCGTGTTTGGAACCGGGACTAAAGGGGTCAGACGAACCGGGACTGATGCCTGCCGAGGCCCAGCCGGCGTCCTGGCCTCACGAACCGGGACTGATGCACCCATTAGTCCCGGTTCATAACACGACCGGAACTAATGCAATTATCTGGCCTGAACCAAAGCCTTGTTTTCTACTAGTGTATGTGGCGCCATGTTACATGGTATGGTACAGGAGGTTAACAATTCTATAGAGCATGGCTTCTCTCACTTGCCTATACCGAGGACGTGACGATCTATAGGCAATGACACAGAACAAACCGGTGTGTAACTGTGTGTGGTGTGATGTTTAGTGATACATGGACGTGCAACCGAGCATTTCATGAATGTAGTGTACTTATTGGTGGCCTGTTCGTCGGATATACATGTTGCTGGCATGTTCGTCGTTTATTTATAGATCCTTCCGGTAGCAGGAACCATGAATTTGGAGTAATTTATTGCGATCCTGCCGGTTCTCTTGAAAAATCTTTCTATTTCTTGCAAAAAAAATCCTCTCTTTAATATTCTTATATAAATGTTATGCACAATGTACAAGGCTAACATTTTTCAAAATTTTATAATCCCTTAATCAACATAGCATGTGACATGCTCCGTCCAAGTAACTCTCTATCTCTCTCTCTCTCCAGCCACCGTTGGCTGACAACATGCGAGGGTTCGTTTGATTGTTTGTATGTAGTGATACATGGTGAATAGGCATGATGTCAGGTAGGATATGTCTGAGGACGTATGAGGTGTTGGTTCTGATGGCGATAGCTATAACAAACAAAGGAGGAAGACATAATGTTTGTGCTGCTCAGACTTCCGCCATCCAAACCAGTTGTAGAAGTCCGCTTTGGCTATCTTCTCTCCAGCTAGAAAGGTATTGATACCACCAAGAGAGATGGCAGTTCTTCGAAGTGTAAGTCTTGTTATACATGTACTTATTATCTGCATGGTATGTAAATGTTGCTTCATACTTCATTTTAAAGAATGTATACGTATAAATTTATCCTTACACATCTCAGAGTATTCAAGACATTGGAAATTTGATGGAAACTCATATCACAAAGGGTTCCATCTGGAATACAAAAATACCAAAAATGTTGAAGTAAAATGACCAACGTAGCAAATTTTATGACATGTTCTGTTCACACTTGGGATTACAATAAAACGATATTGTCATGACAAGTAGTTATATGACCAACGTGTGAACCCCTAACATGCCGATGTCTTTAAGAGGCGCACCGTTTTCCTCCTCACTCGCGCATGCCACACTGTCCTCACCAGTTTAGACAACACACCCAGAATCACTTAGTAACCATTTTTTTGCGAGGAAACAAGGGCATTTGTATGACAGAGGAAGTTCGACATCTTGATTGGTTTCCCAGCCTTCATGATCCATTAACAGAAAAATAGTTGTACGAAATGTAGAAATTTATTAGCGAGTGTAATTTCATCATGATCTCGACACATATAGGAGTACGAGGCATATCGAAGTATGCATAAATGATTCTATCGACAATGTTTGCATCCATCACATATGTGAGAATAGGCTTTCACCCCTCATTATAAATAAGCCAAACGACCTAACAATACAAAGCATATATAACATTTGGTGATCTACGTACATTACTATGGACTGTGTATCTTTCTAGATAGCACATTCCAGACCCTTGTGTTTTTTCCTTCTGAATCTCCTTATGTAAGTTGCTGGTCAATGTCTTAAGACCTCCTTTTGGGAATATACACTGCCCCCCCCCCCCCCCCCCCCCCCCCAATAAACACTCTGTTGGAACTAATTTTTCATAAAAGTAACTTTTGCAATCATCACAAAAGTAACCCAGTATGTGAGTGTCTGCCATAAACACTTCTATGTGGAGCCCATGCGTCGCATGGGCTTGGGCGACTCGGGCGGACCCTCGAACCCTAGCCGTTGGGGCCGCCGTAGTTCACGTTCATCCCTCCTTCGCGTCTGGAAAGCCACCGGCGAAACCCGGCAGCCGACAGCGGTGGCAGAGGCTGGGGAGGGCTAGTGGTGCGTGGCGGCGACATGGTGATGGGCAGTGGTGGCGGTGTTGCAGGGTCGCTGGGGAGGGCTAGTGGTGCGGCTGTCGGCTGCGACATGCGGGTTGGCTCTCTTACCAAAATTCTCATTCAGAGTTTTCGTTTGTACATTTCGAATATTTTTCATAGAAGTTCGGATGGTTTTAGGACGTCCCTTACCAAAATATATAGATGCTTTATTGCTATTAACCCTTTGCCCTAAGGCGTTGCAATACCTTGTAATGATAGCCCCAAGTTCTCTGCTCCATGCATTGATGCTTTTGCAAAAAGAACACAATCGTCTGCAAAGAACAAGTGGTTTACTCGAGGAGCTGAGGGAGCAATATGTATACCCATCAACCTCACCCGCCAAATTTTGAGCCTTAAGCAAGCTCGACAATCCTTCACCTGCTAGTAGAAAGAGATATGGGGATATGGGATCCCCCTGTCGTACATCTCTTGTCGGTGTAAAGTTCCTAGTCAAGCCACCATTAAACAACACCGAGAAGGAAACCGATCTTACTCCTCGCATCATGGCTTACACGAAGCTACTGGCCAAACCAAATTTTAGCATAATTGCCTCCAGGTAACTCCATTCGAGTCGATCATATGCCTTCCGCATATCCAACTTCCGTGAAAAATGTGAGTTCTTTTTACTTCTCTTGCTCTTCATATAGTGCAAACATTCATATGTTGTGATGACATTGTCTGTAATGAGACGGTTAGGCACAAAGGCCGATTGCTCTTCCGAAACCACTTCATTTCAGCCGGTTAGCAAGTACCTTGGATGCAACCCTAAACAGATCCTCCTACAGAGATTGTAGCTCTAGGGGATGGTGACCACAAAGTAACTCACGAGGAGATGGCCGACGTCTTCCCCAGTAGGGAGGTCCAAGGTGTTGTCATTGTGATGCGGAAGGGCATCTTGGGCCATATGACCAGCCCTCTAAAGGGTTGGCCTTCTAAAGGCTTCCCAACGCTTCAGAGCCCATAGTTTTCAAAAAGCATCACCGCTAGGGATGACAAACATCCTATTCTTGAAAGACTTGTAAGCAGAACTGGACGAGTACACTTCCTGAGGCCTCCCATCCCCCGACCAGTTGTCATCTAAAGTCCAAGGGTAGAGTTTGTATGGAGGACATACTCCTACATTGGTTCTTCGGAAATATATGCAGATGAGTTTGGATGGAGGAGCATCTATTCTTCCTATTCGCAAGGACATAAGACCACGTGCTCGGAGTAAAAGAAGAGCGTGTATATGTCACTAGGGCACCACATGGGTAGGCCATTGGGTATGTCCATGACATTTAAAAGCATTGCAAACAGAGCATCTCCTTGCATGAAGTGTGCTTCTGGCGTGCTTAAATTGTGTGTGGTGTGCTATTTAGTGATACAAGCCCGCAATGGTGCCATATGATGTTTTCCCGCGTCATTAACATGTGTGGTGTACATTTATAAAAAAACATGTGTGGTTTATATTTACTAGAAAGTTCATATGATATTTTTGCATAGGTCCTTCAGATATCAGGAATGATGACTTTTTTTGAGTAATTCTAATATGAACCTGCGGGATCTTATATAAAATTGTTTGTTTCTCGCACGAAGTTTTCATTCTTTAAATTCTTATAAAAAAAACTATGGCATGAAAGGGCTGGTGAGGAGCGGATGGATGCCCACTGCTAGCGATCCGGCCCCTGCGATCGTCTTCACGGCGTGGATCCTGTCAATGGCGGGATTGGAATGGAGCGATTGCTGGTGAAAACCGTGTCGACCTCGGTCATGGCGGACGATGGCATCATCGGCTACTCTAGGGGAAACCCTCGATCGGGGATTACTGGATCGTACAATGACGGGGTCTTTAGGGCCATCCTCCCTCTTGGGTGCATCGTTTTGGAGCTGATGTTGGTTGGAGGGTGTCAGAGTTGTTCCCATGGAACTCAGGTAGGGGGTCCCGATCTGATGATCTTGGCTAGATGATAATAGGACAAAAAGGGACACGGTATTTTACCCAGGTTCAGGTCCTGTCAAAAAGTTAAAACCCTACGTCTTGTTTCTATTGTATTGATTTTGGATGAAGTACAAAGTACCGGATGATCTATACCTCGAGATCATAACCAATTATGTGAGTGTCTGCCACAAACACTTCTATGTGGATCCCCCGCCTAGGCGACTCGGGCGGATCGCCGAACCCTAGCCGCTGGGGCCGTGGCAGTTCACGTTCATCCCTCCTTCGCGGCTGGAGGAAGCCACCGACGAAACCCGGCAGCCGACGGCGCTGGCGGAGGCTCCCTCCCTTCCCTCGCAAGTTTGGGTGATGCGGGAACCCTATGGGCGCGGGGGCACCTGTCCGGATCTAGATCGCCGGCGACGCGGCGGCTTGCCTCCAGCGACGGTGCATGGCAGCAACATGGGGGTAGGCGGCCCTCCTAGCCGGGAGATGACATGGTGAGTACCCCCTAGTTGAGGACATCATTAGTATCCCCCGAACCGGTCTTCAAGTTGGGGACACTCCTCGGTTCTTTGGAACTACTCTTTGTCTTGGGTCATCGATCGGTCTTGAAAGTTGGTTCAACAAATCTTCTTATCTTCGATCTCGAGGATCGCCATGCTGTATGAGAGTTCACATGTTGGGCATCCAAGGAGCCCCTTTATGTTCTCGGTCTTTATCAAATGCCTTGTTATTTTCATGCCACACCTCAAGTTCGAAGTTTTTTCCATGAGGCTTTGTCTTCTTGCAGCCGAGCTCCAACGCCAGAATGTAATCAGATGACATAGACCACCTCGGCCTTAAAAAAGTTGAAGGAGTTTAACCGTGCTTCACGCTGGAAAAGTCTCCTGTCTAGCCAACTACTCGCAGACGGACTTCATGTTGGACTACTTCCGAGGTGGTGCACCACCTCGGTCTTGGGATGATTTTTTGTGAATTTTATTCTGTTGGGGCAATTTATTTTCTACCGAGATGTATAGCCACTAGTCCTCAAGGTGTGTCCCAGCCTAAAGTCCGAGATGCACCGGAAGGGTAAAATAAAACCGCTGACCTTAGTATCCCCTGAACGAAGGTTGATTCGCAAAATCGGCATGAGGATCAAATCCTTGCTTGGCATCATACTTTAGACAAAGCGCGGTGTGCGGTAGCCCCTAAGACTCAGGCCGGTGCGGCGGGATCTGGCAGGTCATCTCTGTTGACAAGGGAGACACTAAGGATCCATTCATCTTTCTACGATGACGAGGCAGTGCTACCCCACCACGACCATGCCTCTCCAAGCTCCTCTATGGCCAGTCACCCACCTTCGATGGCTCACCAATGAGCTTGCATGTTTCTCTGCTAAGGGATACACACCGCGACGGCCACCACCAGAGGATATGTGAAATGTTGCATCTAGAACACAGGGACATTGCGATGGCTAGAACCTTGGTTAAATGATTTTGCAACACGAGTCATGTTGCGACTACGGCATGGGGGATGTTGCGATGTCTGGAATCTTGGTGAACCGGGTCTGCAACATGGGTCATGTTACAAACTCCTGAGCACAACATGGCTCATGTTGTAGACTGACTCACCTGATTTGCAACATGTGTCATGTTGCAAACTCCCAACCACAACATAGGTCATGTTGCAAATGCACTCTAGAGGAGGATGAGGCAGGCATTATGGGGAAGAGGGAATCAAATGGCTAGTTATGCCATTATCTAATGGTGAACGAGGCGGCAGATCTTTTCCAGATCTTTTAATTGCTCTTTTTACTAAAAAAAACTAGATGATACCTTGTGCATTGCTGCATCAGCCTTATTAAAAGAAATTCATAAGTGTTGGAAAATACAAGAAAAATTAATGCTGACGCAAACATAGTAGTTTCTCGGTCAACATTTCTATAATAAAGCATAGCATGTAAGAAAATAAAGCATGGCATGTAAGAAAATGATGTAAAAAAGGAAAACTTTGCAGTTAAGGAAATGAAATGTCATTTCATAACAAAATATAAACCGTGAACTACATAGGTACGATCTGAACGTCCAACACATATATCATCAATGACAACCCAAAAATTAAGTCAAAAATATTACTTATGACTGGCATGCATGACTTGCTTATGTGGCATTGCATAGATAGATTAATGTAAAATATAACTTATGAATGCATACATGACTTGTGTGACAGAGTTGTATGGATAGAAGAAACAGGTAGTAGGTTGCAACTACTTTCAGGAATAAAGGATAAAGGTTACCAAGATGATCATTTAGCTACTAGTTGAATCTATTTTGTGCTCATTGGTTATCTAACTGATCACACAACAAATTCACTAACAAATGAGCCCATGAAGACTAGTGTTTAATTTATGAAAACATATGCAAACTGAGAAATTATCATAGCATAACTATATATTTGGGGTGTACTTCAGTACATCCAAGCACCCCCCCCCCCCCACCCCCCACCCCCATTTTTCTTCAAAAGGGTCTGTTTGTCCATCTGTGTATAATAATCAGGGCATTCGCGAGGCAAGACTTGGTTCAGAGCTCAAACCCAAATTAGATGAATCTCGTGAAAAAGACTCGCTCGCCAATGGTACAATGGTACGACCAAACCTGCTCAATGAAGGGAAGTGCCAGCCATATGTTCCACCTCTCACTTTTTTCTCTAATGATTATAGTCCTATCAGCTTTATTTTGCAGCGATGTGGCTAGTAGTTAAGATCCACATACAAACTCTTACCACCCACGGTTTAAAAGGTATCTCCTCTACTCTGTGCCCTCGTTACGGACATTCACTAACCAGTATGGCACCCAAACCCTCACCTCATATAGTGTTGTGACCTAAAACTCTAAAGATGATTCTTACTATGAGCTCAAACTCACGATTCTTCCCATGTTTCTAGTGGACTTGAATTTTTGCCCGCAAGAACACTGGTGGAGCCATGGCAAGGCCAAAAGGGCCATGGCACGCCCAGGGTTAAAGCAAAAAATATTTTACATGAAGTTCAGCCTACAATAATGTACTGAATTTTAATGTACTAGCACAATTTGTACTAGCTGGCCCGCCCAGTTTTTTTGTGCTAACTCCGCCACTGCGTAGGAATAGGAGGCATGTGGAAGTTGGTGAGATCAATCTGTCATCATTGATCAGGCACATAAACCTATCTTGATCGCAGATATCAGCGCAATAGAGTGTTGCTCGTTCCTGAAGGTGATGTCATCTTTTACTTAGTTGTTCCATGCATTCCTTGAGCTGGTCCCATGTCCACATTGAGTGAAGTCTATTTTAAACTCTGAGATTGTAGAGTGTGACGCAAATGAACCCCCAAGTCTAATTCCCTAAAGTTGGTACCCTATACTCTTTGATCCCGGTAAATTTAAACCTTGAGTCCATTTGGCGCACTTGAAAAATAACGATCCTGGCCGTGATCACTGTCCACAGTCACTGACCACCGGGGTCCACATGTCATATTCATCTTCCATGTCCCAATCTCTCTCTCTCTCTCTCTCTCTCTCTCTCTCTCTCTCTCTCTCTCTCTCTCTCTCTCTCTCTCTCTCTCTCTCTCTCTCTCTCTCTCTCTCTCTCTCTGAGCGACCAACGCTAGGCATCAAGTCATGCCCGTTTGTTTCAGGAGAAGCGATTTGTATGCGTGCGTGAGCGAGAATCGATCAAGGCTGTGTACGGGTTGTGGCCTTGTGGGTAGACGTAGGCGGACGAGTTCTTAGACTCGAGGGAGGTCCGATCCTGAGAGGTCATGCATGTTGCCGACGTCCGTGGCCTCGCCGGCGAGCTCTGTCCGTCACGGCGACGACAGCGGCTGGCTCTGTGGTGGGCCCCTACTCGAATGTGTGGGCGAATAGGGCATGTGGAGCTCGTACACAGCTAGTTCGATTCTGTCCAAGCCCCTACTCAAAGGTTCATATACGTCGCGCTCTACAATCTCAGGGTTTAAAACAGACTTCACTCGTCCACGTTTGTAAAACCTATCTACACTACGACATTAAAAACCAAAGGTGTACGGGTAAAGTCCAAGACGATCTATCTACTCAACGCTCAAGTGGTTGATGATGACTGTGTAATGTGAATGGTGTGTAGTGGTTGCTGTAACACGGTTTATTCTTCCTGAATTTCCTTCTTCTCCCTTCCAATATCTGTGATTTGTGAGTTCTTTTAGATCAGTACTGAAACAATCACCAGCAAAAACTCACCCATCTAATAACTTAAGCTCGCATTATCTATGCTCCACCCAAGCTGTGATTTTTTTGGGAACCAAGCTATGAATTGCTTTAAGTTATGACACGAGGTAGACAAATCTTGTTTATGCAACTATCGTCCTCGTTTGAACCATCTATATCCACAAACAAGTGATATCTTCCTACTGTGTGCAATGATATGCACACTGTTCGTGCAGACAAGTTGGGTGCGATGTGGACCGTCGTCCGAAATGACTGACTTTTGTGAATCGTGTGTATGATGTTCCGCATGGTCATTTTTAATCAGGCGTTTGTGATATGTTCTCCATCGCACACGGCTGATCTTGGGGCCCATGGTTATTTTCTCCAACTGTGTGCGATGGTGTTGCACACAGTCTGTCGTTAACAGGTGCGACTGGGGGCTTAATACTTTAATAGCGAAGATCTGAACTAGTGTCAATAGCAATGTATTTCAAACTTCTGAAGATCAAATAATTATGTTCAATCAGTTTCAGTAATAACTAACTAAGATATGAGAGATAAATCAAGCAAAATGAAAATTAATTGATTGGAACTAAGATGACTATAAGCTCAAATATTCAGTTCAGATGGTAATGAGTTTGTTTCTCAATACAAGATCATGCAAAAGGGGGGCATGTGCTTGTTAATAGGAGAGAGAGTTTACAACACAGCAGGTAAATACAAGTCACGACCAGGAAAACGTTCGAGTCGAAATTTCTGCAGAAGCCTGACACAATGTGCCACCAATTGGTCGTGTTCAGAGAGGGTCCCGAGTATTGCTAGCTGATCCTACATATATTGTAGCTCTAGGGGATGGTAACCACAAAGCAACTCACGAGGGGATGGCTGATGTCTTCCCCAGCAGAGAATCCGACGACTGCAAAGCGCTTTGCAGCACTCAGTTTTCAAACCTCATCAGCGTTAAGGAAGGCCAACAGCAAGCCGAAGAAAGTCGGGTAAACAGAACTGGCCGAGTGAAATTCTTGAGGCCTCCCATCCCCACGACCAGTTGTGGTCGAACTCGTGCTGGAGTGAGGTTTGAATGGAGTAGATACATATGCAGGGCGCTGGACATCTGTGACACTATATATGCAACATGAGTTTGGATGCGGGAGTCTGTGCCCTTCCTACTCGCGAGTACATAAGGCCACGTGGTCGGAGTAAAAGGATAGCCCACAATGGTGACATCTAATGTTTTCTCGCGTCATTAACATGTGTGGTGTACATTTACTGGAATTTTTAATACGTCCTTGCTCCTTGGGCTAGCAGGAATGAATTTTTCTGGAATACACACAAGTGTGGCGTATCATATGTTCAAGATAGAAAGGCTAGAAAGCCCAAATATAGCTTCGTCCACGTTCGTTACAACCACGCTATGAGCATGTCGTAACTGAAACAGCGATACTATATGCTAAGATGCCCACTCACAATATGGTCAGGAAGTGCACACACTGGACAGCACGAAGCAGTCCGGTCGTCAGCCAGGCATGCCCTCATGTTGGATGTTTGAGACCAGCGTGGATATGGATGGGGTTACACCATCAAAGACAACTGCATTTTGATGTTTTCATAGCTCTCAGATCACCAAACTGAGGATGGGGCGCATGTTGCCTATGTCCTTTCTCGGCGCGTTCTTCAGGCACAGAGTGGTTAATTGTATTTTGGCTGGGCTGGTGCGGCAGCCCACGGCGTGTCAGCCTACCCCATGTAGAACCTGCATGTTAGGGGGGCACGAGACTTCTTCCAAGTAAATTTCACTGCTGGTGTGCAACCTCCCGGCCTACGAACGTTGCAGCATAGGCAATTCTTGTAGAGAAGGTGCCATCCGGCTGACCACGCCCACTTGAGCACATCACAGACACCCGCAGATAATTGCACCGCATTGAGCCTGAACCATAGCATCATGAACTGTTGCACTTTTAGGACGTTCAAGTTTGGTCCTACGTCCAACGCCCATCCTAGCAGGAATGATGAATTTTTCAGTAATTCCTATATGAGCATGCGGGATATCATATAAAAATAAAATTCTCTATTTCTGGCACGAAGTTTTCTCTCTTTGGATTATTGTAAAAATATAAATATTATGGGACATTTGAAAGACTATTTTCAATTGTGGTGTGCATGCGTGCGTGTGTGTGTTGTGTGTGTGCACGCGCGTGTTTGTCAATTTATTGTGGCACGGGCTCCATCCAAGTGCGACCTACCCTCATTACGTCCGACTCGCGTAGCACCCCAATATTTACGGTAGGACTATCTAACTTCAAGGAGCATTTCACGGTGTGTTTGGTGGTCAATACAGATGTATGACATGAGCCTGCATCTGGGGAATAGGGCGTGTTTGGTTGTCTGCACCTTTTCTCTCGCTCCTTTGCATGTGTGACTCAACTGGATTTGGCTGAGCAAATGCAAAAGACCATGTCCTGCATGTAGTTCAGTTGTGTGTATATAGGTTGGATGCACTAGGGAAGCAATTTTTTCATGCCGTTTGGTGGCCCCGTTAGCTCTGAGCTGATGCACTGCCCGGTGTTTGGTTATACACCAAATATGATTAAGAGTTAACAGCTACACATGACACACCAAGTCATGGTAGAGTGGTGCGGCGACTAGTGTGGATGATGGTCGTGCCTTCGTGTTTGTCGTGACAAGCACAGAGTCAGCGGCATGGCTTATCAATTGCTAGTGTCGCCGCCGTAGGGGAAGTCCACGAGAAAGGACGGGGAGGAGATCGCCTTAGGCAACGGACTGAGAGGAGAGTGTAGTGTGTGTGCAATGGCGGCGTAGGTTTAGTAGACCGCAGGTGAGGAGGCCGAGAGGAATGACGCTAGCAGCAGCAACGTGCACGACATGGCATCCATATGGCAAGTTGACGATGATCAGTGAGAACAGAAAGAAGCCACTTTGAATTTTGTTGAAAAAAATCACATGAACATCTTAATATAGTACAATGAGCAGATTCACATATACTCACCCACGACTATGTTACAAAAAACATACAACACGAAAGTGACGTGAAACAATGAGATCAAGCTACTGGTCAAAGGGAATTTCAAATGCTCAATCCTGTGCAATGAGTTTGATAAAATTCATTCAAAATAGCTTCAAACATGAACATGGATCCTCTTGGAGACGACCCATAGCAATCAGAGGCTCGTGTGTTGTGGTCAGACGTGGACTAGAATCCTCTAGCGGGAACGCACCGACGAGACGCGTAGGAATAGGACGGGACGACGTGTGAAGACGGTTTATATTTAAAAATATTTGCAGTGCTTCTACATAGCAAACCTCCGTTAGGGCATCTTCAACCCCAACCCTCAAACCTCCCGTAACCGTCCGGACCGCGAAAGCCATCCAACACGGTCATGTATCGGTCCGCGGAGCGGTCCAGACACGATTTCTCCCGCAAAGCAGAGGCAAACGTGGGGAGGTTTGCAGGAGTCCGGACCGCTACTTCGTCCGATTCTAACCGTCCTGGCCCACCAAAAACCTCTCATCCCTCCCGCGCGAAACAGTCAGCCTTGCTTCAAAGCGTCAGTGCCCACATTAATGCCTGGCCAGATTGGACACGACCGCTCGGTGGCGTCGACATTGAAGCGGCATGCCAGCCGAGAGAGTGCCGCTTGCGCCGCTTCCCGATGCAGGCGACTGATGCGCGTTCAAATGACACGACGTCCGCCCGTCCGTCCGTCTACCGCCCATATTGATGGCACGCAGTTGTCCCTCGCCATGGTTATAAACCACTGCCCCGCCATAGCCGCAGTCATCAGCCTCCGATCCCTCTCCGCACCAATCGCACCATGGATTCCTCCCCCATGAAGGCTCTCTGGGACGGGCTGACGCTGGACCAGAAGAAGGAGATGGCCGGCAGGCAGCCTGAGGAGTCGACGACCCGATACTGCCCTCCTCTTCCTCCTCCCCCACGCCACCCTCCTCACATGTCGTGCCTCCCTCGCCGGTGCACTCCACCATGACCATCGGCGAGGCTCATGCCCATTACATGGACATGATGCGGGAGGAGCGGGAGGAGCAGTTCCAGGAGGTGCAGGCCGATGCCGCCTACAACCACCACCTCCTCGAGGAGAACCAGCAGGCGAAGGAGTAGCTCAGCGTCGGCAGGACGGTCGCGCCTGATGCGGAACTTGCGGAGCAGGAGGCACTCCTGGAGTCCTACCGCTCAGCCCGCGTGATTCGCCTCGCCCGCTGGCGGTACCGGTAGCGGGTGGCGGAGGTGGCGGCCACAGCCTACTACGATGACGAGGAGGAGGGCGAGGCGATGTTCAGCGAGACCGACGACGAGGAGGAGGACAACGCCGAGGCCGCGCCCAATGATGCCGGCACGTCCGCGGGCACCGCCGACAGCGACGAAGAGTAGTGCATGGGAGGTCGCCGCTGTTGGAAATATGCCCTAGAGGCAGTAATAAATTGGTTATTATCATATTTCCTTGTTCATGATAATCATTTATTATCCATGCTATAATTGTATTGATTGGAAACTCAAATACATGTGTGGATACATAGACAACAAAGTGTCCCTAGTAAGCCTCTACTAGACTAGCTTGTTGATCAGAGATGGTCAAGGTTTCCTGACCATAAACATGAGTTGTCATCTGATAACAGGATCACATCATTAGGAGAATGATGTGATGGACATGACCCAACCGTAAGCATAGCATTTGATCGTATCACTAATTTTATTGCTACTGCTTTCTTCATGTCAAGTATCTGTTCCTACGACCATGAGATCATGCAACTCCCGGACACCGGAGGAATGCCTTGTGTGTATCAAACATCACAATGTAACTGGGTGACTATAAAGGTGCTCTACAGGTATCTCCAAGGGTGTCTGTTGGGTTGGCGTGAATCGAGACTGAGATTTGTCACTCCGTATGACGGAGAGGTATCTTTGGGCCCACTCGGTAATACAACATCACAAGAAGCTTGCAAGCAATGTGACTAAGGAGTTACTCACGGGATCTTGTATTACGGAACGAGTAAAGAGACTTGCCGGTAACGAGATTGAACTAGGTATGGAGATAACGACGATCGAATCTCGGGCAAGTAACATACCGCTGGACAAAGGGAAGTGTATACGGGATTGAGTGGATCCTTGACATCATGGTTCGACCGATAATGATCTTCGTGGAATATGTGGGAACCAATATGGGCATCCAGGTCCCGCTATTGGTTATTGACCGGATATGTGTCTCGGTCATGTCCACATGATTCTCGAACCCGTAGGGTCCGCACGCTTAACGTTCGGTGACGCTAGAGTTGTATTGGGATATGTACGTTGGTGACCGAATATTGTTCGGAGTCCCGGATGAGATCCCGGACGTCACGAGGAGCTCCGGAATGGTCCGGAGGTAAAGATTTATATATGGGAAGTCATATTCAGGGTTCCGGAAAATGTTCGGGATTTTTCGGTATTGTACCGGGAAGGTTCTAGAAGGTTCCGGAGTGGGGCCCACCTGCATGTGGACCCACATGAACGTGGGTAATGGGGAAAGTCCCCACACCCCTGGTCTAGGCGCATCAAGATCCCCCCTTAAAAGGAATAGGATCATATCCCGAAAGGATAAGATCGAGATCCCTAAAAAGGGGGGATAGTGATCGGTGGCGAAGGAAAAGGAGGGATTTCCTTCCTCCCCCTTGACCAACGACCCTAGGGGCTTGGAGGGCAAGCCACCAGTCCCTCCCACGCCTATATAAAGGTGGGGAGGCGCAAGGGGGCTGAGGACTCTCCCACGGCCGCGGCCCTCCTCCCGTCTCTCCCGTTTCTTCCTCGTACGTCGTTTCGGAGGCGCTTTGCGAAGCCCTGCCGGCACTGCGACGCCACCATCTCCACCACGCCGTCGTGCTGGTTGAGATCCCATCTACTTCTCCTTCCTCTCTTGCTGGATCAAGAAGGAGGAGACGTCATCGAGCCGCACGTGTGCTGACGTGGAGGCGCCATCCGTTTGGCGCTGGATAGGATTGGATCACGATTGGATCATGAAGAGTACGACTACATCAACCACGATATATACGCTTCCGCTTAGCGATCTACAAGGGTATGTAGATACACTCCCCCCTCGTAGCTATACATCTCCATGGATAGATCTTGCGTGTGCGTAGGAAAAAATTTGTTTCCCATGCAACGTTCCCCAACAGCCGCTGCTCTGGTCAGAGGAAGGCCACGGCTCCTCCCGTTCCATCGACGCCAAGCTTGGTGGGCTCAACATCGATGACTGATTAGTCGCTTGGCGGCGATGTAGAGGCGGACATCTGCGTTTGTCGGGTCTTCGGAGGAGGAGGTTATGGAGGCGGAGATGGAGAGCGCCGAGGCGAAGCTGGAGAAGACGAAGCTTCAGTTCTCGGGGTTCATTGCCGGACACGGGTAACGGACGCCGGCGATCATTTAGATTAGGTATATTAATTATACCTCCACAGTCGGACTAGAATGTAAATGTAATAAAATCCGTCATGTCTATAAAATCTTGCCGTGTATGCATTAATTTCGTCCGGTTGGTTCGAATTGTTGACCGGATGTATGCGACTAGCGTTGGATGTCATTCTCCCATATCTGTGTTCATGGACTCAATGGTGCCCTTAACTAGTTACGGTCACCCGTGATTTATCGCCCACATTTTATCTCGTAGAACCGTGTAAGATGACAAAACCCCACTCACGCTGGCCCGCTCGCATTCACCGGCGAGTATACCGCAATTCCCAAGGCCCGTGCCGACTAAATAACCATTCGCAAGCTCGGTGGGGCCACGACGCGGTATCTTCTTCTGACTTCTATGTGGGCTCTCTTCTCACACTTGGACCGAGCGGACAATCACGGTTGGGCGACATGGATGCGGTTGCGTCGCTCGCGGTGCCATGATGTTGTTACATTAGCACATTAGTACTTTAAATTGCCATGCGGACAAGCCAATATTTTGTTGGAACCACCCAGGAGGAGGAAGAAGACTCACGCACACAAGCTCAAGGAAAAAGATACACACACTTTGACACACGCACATAGTGCTTTTCTCTTGTTCTCACTTCTCAACAATGGACGTGATTACATGGGATTAAATAGCTGGACCAATCCAGCCAAAACGCACCCACTAACCACTATCTTTCATGCACATGCGCACATTTCTGCATGCAACACACACGGTCAAGCCACACCTACTTGATCCTATTTTTACTCACCACAAGCTACTTGCACGCCCACGTTCAGCACTTGTACAGCCTTCCTCAACGGCCATACGACCAGGCCAACCTGCGTGCATGCAACCTCTCACTAAGTACAACCTGACCATACTGATACATGTACACGCAGTCCACATCTCTCCACATGCACTGATCCCTTGGTCACCTAATACACATGTACGGCCACTCATCTTCTGGCTTGCCGATCCGCTCGCGCGCACTCGCTCTATCTCTGTGCTGCTGATCTGGCCGCTACGCCATGTTGCCGAGCATGCAATTTTCTTTGTACTTGGCTGACTAAAGCAACTCTACGTGGCTATTACACAATGCAACAAACTAAACATGATCTAATCTGAAATGCTTAATACTAATAACAAGATTAGTTCCAACAATCACCTCTCTAATCTTGTTATGGTTTATTCCTCTCTTGAAGCCCATGGTCGTCGAGGTCGTCGGTGCAACACGTAGACAGCCGCCAATGCCATCTTGTGATGCCGATTGCCGCCGTCACCATTGGCTTCCATGAGAGGCGCACCTTTTACGCCTTCACCATTTCACCGTCGTCAGAGACACACCACGTCGACGACTCCGACTTGGACAGCGAACTTCTTGTCGCCGGTGGCACGACTTACCGAGCAGCCTGTCCTTCTTTGATCGTGTTCACTAGTGCAGGCGCCTGCTATACAAACGGTTTTTAACCCATTTCCGTGACGTAGTTTCAAACCGTCGCCTTGCATGTGTGGGCGATAGGGGGGCCTATCGCACACGACACGAAAAACCCGTTGGCGATGCCTGCTCCCGGTCACACACGATAGGCAAAATTATGTCGTGTCCGATTGGAAGGACTATCACAAACAGGTATTTAGGAGAAATCGTGTGAGATGTGCATACCATCCCACACGGTGAATCCCAAACATACGTTTCTGTTCGTATGGTACATCACACACAATTTTCTGCTTAACATCGTCTGTGTTAGGGGTGGCCATCACGCACGGTGCCTAGAAGAAACTGTTTGGCATAGGGCTGTCCATCACACACACGTTTTATGTGAAAATGTTTGCGAATGGGTTTTCTAACACACACAGTTTGCGCCCAGAAATCGTGTGTGATTGTTCATTGATCCAACACGCCAATTTTCTAGCAAGCGTGTGGGTTTGTTGACGTCATCGCTGACGGTGTTCTATGACAAACCGTCTGCAATATGAAACCCCAATAATCAGGCTAATTGCTCTATTATTTATAATCCATCTAGTAAACAAATTGATACTTCAGATCAAGCACACAATATATTTTATTTCGTATTACGGCAACCAGGATTTCATAATTGAAATACATCAGAGTACAACATCATATAGGCATATACTACCTACCTACCCAATTACACGACAGGACCGAGTTTCACATGCAACATCTAAAACCTTTGGAAAATAGCATCATATACGGTAAATAGACAGATGAATCTCGTCTAGAAAACTGTTGAAGCGAAAGGCAAATATTGAGCCTTCACTGATGTCGAAGGTTCTTGCAACTTTATGCCAGTGCCTGTGGATGGTTGCCCGCCCATCCTTCATCCTCTTGAGGAAGACTTCAAGATTATACCGTGGGTGCTGTATGAATACCTTCCTCGCCTCTTGACCATACAGGTGGTTTGAGACGTACTCATCGATGAACTGCTTTGGAAAGGACTGGAAACAAAGATATGCGTAAATTTCGTTTCTAAAAATTGAAATGTCACAAAGGGAAAAAAGACAAGGTAAAAGAGATAGTACCATCCTATAGTTCACTGATGTCTTCTTCATTGTGCAGACAAACAGCTTGTTGTTTTTCGTCGCAAGTTTCTTTATCTTAACAATCTTTCTGAATTTCTTGATTTGATTGATATTCATGAACACATCATTTCCCCACATGCAAAATGGGTCGAACAGTGGGTCTAAACCTCTTACGGCAGGACCTACATGTGCAAGACCAAATTATTGTTAGAAACCTAAATATTAGAATGGTTCCTGCAATTGCACAATAATGTGCTATTAGCCAAAGGATCATGAAAGTGCAAACCTCGATAGTAAACCACAGTGTCTCCCATTGTTCCCACTGTAACGTGTTTAAGAATAGATATTGATCAGTAAAATCTGTTAATGAAAGATAAACGCATTGCATATCCAACATATGAATTCAAGCCACATGGAAAAGACAAGCGTGCTAAGAACTATGAAATATAGCAATTGTAGGTTTCACGTGCATAACAAAACAAAATTGTACCAACAATAATTGAACATGACATTGCAGATGATCACCAAAACAACTGAACCAAATAGTTAACTGAGCATCACATTGCACAATACAACATAGTTGTAGAAGGTCAGATTGCATAGTAGCATTACATTGCATATTTCACTAGAGTTTCTTAAGGAAAGGCAGGAGCAGCACATGTAGCAGGTAAAACAAACATGCGTAACAGGCGTAGCTAGCTGAACATAGGTCATTAGTAATTAAGCTTAAAAAACAAGATATTCCTCATCGTTGGAGATATCGATAACGATGGGCTTGGACGAGGGCGATGCCTCCACATCGTGGGTGCCCTCCTCGTAGTGGTGAGTTGCCTCAGCCTGTTCGGGCACCAACCTGCCTGCTATGGAGTTGAGGATGTTGGGCAACGTTGCATGGGAAACAAAAAATTTCCTACGCACACGCAAGATCTATCCATGGTGATGAGCATCTACGAGAGGGAGAGTGGATCTACATACCCTTGTAGATCGCTAAGCGGAAGCGTTAAGAAACGCGGTTGATGTAGTCGAACGTCTTCGCAATCCAAATCGCCGAGCGTCCCGCGATCCCATCACGATCCATCTCGCGATCCAATCACGATCTGTCCCGCGATCCCATCATGATCCATCCTGCGATCAAATCACGAACCGTCTCGTGATCCTGATCACGGTCCTTCCGATCTAGCGCCGAACGGACGTCACCTCCGCGTTCAGCACACGTACAGCTCGATGACGATCTCCGCCTTCTTGATCCAGCGAGAGGGAGCGGAGAGGTAGATGAGTTCTCCGGCAGCACGACGGCGCGGCGGCGGTGGTGGTGGAACTATTCCGGTAGGGCTTCGCCTAAACACTGCTGAAACTAGACTAGAGGAGAAAACGATCTAGAAGAAGTAGAGGGAGCACGTGGCAATTAGGGTTTGCTCTCCCCTCTAAATCCTCTAGTATATATAGGAGGGAGGGAGGGGAGGAGGCAGCCTCAAACCCTCAAGGGCTGGCCGAAATTGGAGGTGGAGGAGTCCTACTCCAATCCTATTAGGAGTAGGATTCCTCCTCTCCACTTGGAAACTCTTTCCACCTTTCCCCCTTTGGGTTTTTCCCAACCCTAGCCGCATGGGCTTTAGTGGGGGGCTCGGCCAGCCTACTAAGGGCTGGCTTGACTCCTCCCACAGCCCATGAGGCCCTTTGGGTCGAGACACCCCTCCCGATGGTCCCCGGTACCCCTCCCGGCACTCCCGGTACACTACCGAAATACCCGAAACTTTTCCGGTGACCAAAACGGGACTTCCTATATATCAATCTTTACCTCCGGACCATTCCAGAGCTCCTCGTGACGTCCAGGATCTCATCCGGGACTCCGAACAACCTTTGGTCACCACCATACATAACTCTACTATACCGAAACGTCACCTAACCTTAACTGTGCAGACCCTGCGGGTTCGAGAACTATGTAGACATGACCGAGACACCTCTACGGTCAATAACCAATAGCGGGACCTGGATGCCCATATTGGTTCCTACATATTCTACGAAAATCTTTATCGGTTGAACCTCTATGTCAAGGATTCAGTTAATCCCGTATGATGTTCCCTTTGTTCTTCGGTATGTTACTTGCCCGAGATTCGATCGTCGGTATCTCTATGCCTAGTTCAATCTCGTTACCGGCAAGTCTCTTTACTCATTCCGCAATACAAGATCCCGTGGCTAACACTTTAGTCACATTGCTTGCAAGGCTTGTTGTGATGTTGTATTACCGAGTCTTGATCGGGTGTGATAGACTCTTTATAGTCACCCAGTTACGTTGCGATGTTTGATACACACAAGGTATTCCTCCGGTGTTAGTGAGTTGCATGATCTCATGGTCATAGGAACAGATACTTGACATGTAGAAAACAATAGCAATAAACTGACACGATCATATGCTATGTTCATAGTTTGGGTCTTGTCCATCACATCATTCTCCTAATGATGTGATCCCGTTATCAAATGACATCTCATGTCTATGGCTAGGAAACCTTGACCATCTTTGATCAACGAGCTAGTCTATTAGAGGCATACTAGGGACACAGTGTTGTCTATGTACCCACACATGTATTTGAGTTTCCAATCAATATAATTATAGCATGGATAATAAACGATTATCATGAACAAGGAAATATGATAATAACTAAATTATTATTGCCTCTAGGACATATTTCCAACAGTCTCCCACTTGCACTAGAGTCAATAATCTAGTTCACATCACCATGTGATTTACATTGTTATGAATCTAACACCCAATGAGTTCTGGGGTTCGATCATGCTTTGCATGTGAGAGAGGTCTTTAGTCAAGGGTCTGCAACATTCAGATCCGTGTGTTCTTTGCAAATCTATATGTCATACTGTAGATGCTACCGAGCTCCACTTGGAGCTATTCCAAATGGTTGCTCCACTATATGTATCCTGACTGCTACTCAGAGTCGTCCGGATAGGTGTCAAAGCTTGCATCGACGTAACCCTTTATTACGAACTCTTTATCACCTCCATATTCGAGAAATATTTCCTTAGTCCTCTAGTTACTTGACAGACTCATGGCAAGGCACACACAGGTGCGGTACACAGCATGGCATACTATACAGAGCCTATGGATAAAGCATAGGGGACGACCTTCGTCCTTTCTCTTTCTTCTGCCGTGGTCGAGCTTTGAGTCTCACTCAACACCACACCTTACAAATCAGGCAAGAACTCTTTCTTTGACTGATCCATTTTGAACTCTTTCAAAATCTTGTCAAGGTATGTACTCATTGAAAGTCTTATCAGACGTCTTGATCTATCTCTATAGATCCTAATGCCCAATATTTAAGTAGCTTCATTCCAGGTTTTTCTTTGAAAAACTCCTTTCAAACAACCCTTTATGCTTTCCAGAAATTCTACATCATTTCCGATCAACAATATGTCATCCACATATACTTCTCAGAAATTCTATAGTGCTCTCACTCACTTTATTGTAAATACAAGTTTCTCATAAACTTTGTATAGACTCAAAAACTTTGATCACCTCATCAAAGCGTATATTCCAACTCCGAGATGCTTGCTCCAGTCCATAGAAGGATCGCTGGAGTTTGCATACATTTTAGCATCCTTAGGACTGACAAAACCTTCCGGTTGTATCACATACAACCTTTCCTCACAGATACCGTTAAGGAAACGATGTTTTGACATCCATCTGCCAAATTTCATAATCGAAAAATGTAGCAACTGCTAACATAATTCCAACAGACTTTAGCATCACTACGGGTGAGAAAGTCTCATCGTAGTCAACTCCTTTAACTTGTGAAAAACCCTTTGCCACAAGTCGAGCTTTATAGACGGTGACATTACCGTCCGCGTCTGTCTTCCTTTTAAAGATCCATTTGTTCTGAATGGCCTTTCGCCCTTCAGGTAATACTTCCAAAGCCCATACTTTGTTTTCATACATGGATCCCATCTCGGATTTCATGGCCTCTAACCATTTCTCGGAATCCGGGCCCATCACCGCTTCTCCATAGCTCGTAGGTTCATCGTTGTCCAACAACATGACCTCTAAGACGGTGTTGCCATACCACTCAGGAGCAGTACGCGTCCTTGTCGACCTACGAGGTTCGATAGTAACTTGATCCGAAGCTTCATGATCTTCATCATTAACTTCCCCTTCAACTAACGTAGGCTCCACATGAACAACTTTCTGCGCTGCGCTACTCTCTGGTTGAAACAAAGGTTCAACAACCTCATCAAGTTCTATCTTCCTCCCACTCAATTCTTTCGAGAGAAACTCTTTCTTGAGAAAGGACCCGTTTTAGCAACAAACGCTTTGTGCTTGGATCTAAGATAGAAGGTTTACCCAACTGTTACGTTAGGGTATTCTATGAAGATGCATTTGTCCGTCTTGGGTCCGAGCTCATTAGGTGAAAACCCTTTTTCACATAAGCGTCGCAGCTCCAAAGATTAAGAAATGACAGCTTAGGTTCCCACCAAACCAAAATTCATACGGTGTCATCTCAACGGACTTAGATGGTGCCCCCTTTTAAAGTGAATGTAGTTGTCTCTAATGCATAACCCCAAAACGATAGTGGCAAATTGATAAGACACATCATAGTTCGCACCATATCCAATAGAGCACGACTACGACGTTCGGACACACCATCACACTATGGTGTTCCAGGTGGCGTGAGTTGTGAAACAACTTCCACATTGTCTTAAGTTGTATACCAAACTCGTAACTCAGATATTCACCTCCACGATCATATCATAGACATTTTATCTTCTTGTCACGATGATCTCAAACTTCACTTTGATTTTGTTTGAACTTTTCAAACGTTAAAGACTTGTGTTTCATTAAGTAAATATCCCCATATCTACTCAAATTATCAGTGAAGGTAGGAAAATAACGATATCCACCGCACGCTACAACACTCATTGTACCGAATACATCAACATGTATCATTTCCAATAAGTTACTTGCCCGCTCCATCATACCGGAAAACGGGGTCTTAGTCATCTTGCCCATGAGGCATGGTCCGCATGTCTCAACCGATTCGAAATCGAATGAGTCCAAAGATCCATCAGCATGGAGTTTCTTCATGCGTTTTACACCAATATGACATTTAGCGGCAGTGCCACAAGTATGTGGTACTATCATTATTAACTTTGTATCTTTTGGCATCAATATTATGAACATGTGTATCACTACGATCAAGATTCAATAAACCATTCTCATTGGGTGCATGACCATTGAAGGTTTTATTCATGTAAACAGAATAACCATTATTCTCTAACTTAAATGAATAACCGTATTGCAATAAACATGATCTAATCACGTTTATGCTCAACGCAAACACCAAATAACATTTATTTAGGTTCATCACTAATACCGAAGGTAGAGAGAGCGTGCGATGGTGATCACATCAACCTTGGAAACACTTCCAACACTCATCATCACCTCACCCTTAGCTAGCCTCCGTT
Source organism: Elymus sibiricus (assembly GCA_039707655.1). Taxonomy (NCBI): domain Eukaryota; kingdom Viridiplantae; phylum Streptophyta; class Magnoliopsida; order Poales; family Poaceae; genus Elymus; species Elymus sibiricus. The sequence goes on from CM077667.1 coordinate 56,476,547, forward strand.
TATTCCGTAGCTTTTGTTTTGAGTTACTAACATTTAGCAACCGAACCGGTATCTAATACCCAGGTGCTACTAGGAGTACTAGTAAGGTACACATCAATAACACGTATATCAAATATACTTATGTCGACGTTGCCAGCCTTCTTATCTACCAAGTATCTAGGGAAGTTCCGCTTCAGCGACCGTTCTCCTCATAATAGAAGCACTCAGTCTCGGGTTTGGGTTCAACCTTGGGTTTCTTTACTGGAGCAGCAACTGGCTTGCCATCCATGAAGTATCCCTCCTTGCCCTTGCCCTTCTCGAAACTAGTGGTTTTACTAACCATCAACACTTGATGCTCCGTCTTCATTTCTACCTTCGCGGTGTCAAACATCGCGAATAGCTCAGGGATCATTATTTCCATCCCTGGCATTTTATAGTTCACCACGAAGCTCTAGTAGCTTAGTGACAGTGACTTGGAGAACTATATCAATCACTATCTTATCTGGAAGATCAACTCCCACGATTCAAGCGATTGTAGCACCCAGACAATCTGAGCACATGCTCACCGATTGAGCTATTCTCCTTCATCTTGCAGGCAAAGAATCTTGTTGGAGGTCTCATACCTCTCAAACACGGGCACGAGCCTGAGATCCCAAGAACATCTCATATGTTCCGTGACGTTCAAAAACGTTTTGGAGCCTCAATTCTAAGCCGTAATGCATGACGCACTGAACTATCAAGTAGTCATCGGAACGTGCCTGTCAGATGTTCACAACATCTACAAACGACGCTAGAGGGGGTGGCGCACCGAGCGGTGCATTAAGGACATAAGCCTTCTGTGCAGCAATGAGGACAATCCTCAGTTCACGGACCTAGTCCGCATTATTGCTACCATCATCTTTCAACTCTATTTCTCTAGGAACATATAATAATTCAAGGGAGCTACAGCGCGAGCTAGTAATCTACAACATAATTTGCAAACACATTTTGACTATGTTAATGATAATGAGTTTAGTTAATCATATTACTTAAAAACTCCCACTCAAATTGACATCCCTCCGGTCATTCGAGTGTCACATGATCCAAATCCACCAACTCAAGTCTGATCATCACGTGAGTTGAGGTGGTTTCAATGGTGAACATCTTCATGTTGATCATATCTACTATATGACTCATGTTCGACCTTTCGGTCTCTTGTGTTCCGAGGCCATGTCTGAACATGCTAGGCTCGTCAAGTTTAACCCGAGTGTTCCGCACGTGCAACACTGGCTTGCACCCGTTGTATGCGAACGTAGATTCTATCACACCTGATCATCACGTGGTGTCTCGAAACGACGAACTTTCGCAACGGTGCACACTCGGGGAGAACACAATTTATCTTGAAATTTAAGTAAGGGATCACCTTATAATGCTACCGTCGTCCTAAGCAAAATAAGATGCATAAAAGGATTAACATCACATGCAAATCATAAGTGACATGATATGGCCATGAACTTGTGCTTTTGATCTCCATCTTCAAAGCACCGGCATGATCTCCATCGTCACCGGCATAACACCATGATCTCCATCATCTTGATCTCCATCAATGTGTCGCCATGAGGTTGTCGCGCCGACTGTTGCTTCCACGACTATTGCTAACTCATAGCGATAAAGTAAAGCAAAAACAGCGAAAATAATTAAAGACAACCCTATGGCTCCTGCCGGTTGCCGTACTCATCGACATGCAAGTCGTGATATTCTATACAATACATGATCATCTCATACATCACATATATCTCATCATGTAATTGGCCATATCACATCACAACATACCCTGCAAAAACAAGTTAGACGTCCTCTAATTGCTGTTGCAAGTTTTACGTGGCTGCTACGGGTATCTAGCAAGAACAATTCTTACCTACGCAAAAACCACAACGGTGATACAAAAATTGCTATTCAACCTTCTCAAGGACCGCCTTTGTCAAATCCGATCTGACTAAAGTGGGAGAAATAGACACCCGCCAGCCATCTTTATGCAACGAAGTTACATGTCAGTTGATGGAACCGGTCTCTCGTAAGCGTACGAGTAAGGTTGGTCCGGGCCGCTTCATCCCACAATACCGCCGAATAAAGAAAAGACCAAGGGAGGAAGCAATCTGAATATCAACGCACACAAACTCCTTTGTGTTCTACTCGAGATCTCATCTACACATAGACCTAGCTCATGATGCCACTGTTGGGGAACGTTGCATGGGAAACAAAAAATTTCCTACGCACACGCAAGATCTATCCATGGTGATGAGCATCTACGAGAGGGAGAGTGGATCTACATACCCTTGTAGATCGCTAAGCAGAAGCGTTAAGAAACGCGGTTGATGTAGTCGAACGTCTTCGCGATCCAAATCGCCGAGCGTCCCGCGATCCCATCACGATCCGTCTCGCAATCCAATCACGATCTGTCCCGCGATCCCATCATGATCCGTCCCGCGATCAAATCACGAACCGTCTCGCGATCCTGATCACGGTCCTTCCGATCTAGCGCCGAACGGACGGCACCTCCGCGTTCAGCACACGTACAGCTCGATGATGATCTCCGCCTTCTTGATCCAGCGAGAGGGAGTGGAGAGGTAGATGAGTTCTCCGGCAGCACGACGGCGCGGCGGCGGTGGTGGTGGAACTATTCCGGCAGGGCTTCGCCTAAACACTGCCGAAACTAGACTAGAGGAGAAAACGATCTAGAGGAAGTAGAGGGAGCACGTGGCAATTAGGGTTCGCTCTCCCCTCTAAATCCTCTAGTATATATAGGAGGGAGGGAGGGGAGGAGGCAGCCTCAAACCCTCAAGGACTGGCCGAAATTGGAGGTGGAGGAGTCCTACTCCAATCCTATTAGGAGTAGGATTCCTCCTCTCCACTTGGAAACTCTTTCCACCTTTCCCCCTTTGGGATTTTCCCACCCCTAGCCGCATGGGCCTTAGTGGGGGGCTCGGCCAGCCCACTAAGGGCTGGCTTGACTCCTCCCACAGCCCATGAGGCCCTTTGGGTCGAGACACCCCTCCCGATGGTCCCCGGTACCCCTCCCGGCACTCCCGGTACACTACCGAAATACCAGAAACTTTTCCGGTGACAAAAACGGGACTTCCTATATATCAATCTTTACCTCCGGAGCTCCTCGTGACGTCCAGGATCTCATCCGGGACTCCGAACAACCTTCGGTCACCACCATACATAACTCTACTATACCGAAACGTCACCGAACCTTATTGCAGACCCTGCGGGTTCGAGAACTATGTAGACATGACCGAGACACCTCTACGGTCAATAACCAATAGCGGGACCTGGATGCCCATATTGGTTCCTACATATTCTACGAAAATCTTTATCGGTTGAACCTCTATGTCAAGGATTCAGCTAATCCTGTATAATATTCCCTTTGTTCTTCGGTATGTTACTTGCCCGAGATTCGATCGTCGATATCTCTATACCTAGTTCAATCTTGTTACCGGCAAGTCTCTTTACTCGTTCCATAATACAAGATCCCATGGCTAACACTTTAGTCACATTGCTTGCAAGGCTTGTTGTGATGTTGTATTACCGAGTGGGCCCTGAGATACCTCTCCGTCACACGGAGTAACAAATCCCAGTCTTGATCCATGCCAACTCATCAGACACCCTTGGAGATACCTGTAGAGCATCTTTATAGTCACCCAGTTACGTTGCGACGTTTGATACACACAAGGTATTCCTCCGGTGTTAGTGAGTTGCATGATCTCATGGTCATAGGAACAGATACTTGACATGTAGAAAACAATAGCAATAAACTGACACGATCATATGCTATGTTCATAGTTTGGGTCTTTTCCATCACATCATTCTCCTAATGATGTGATCCCGTTATCAAATGACATCTCATGTCTATGGCTAGGAAACCTTGATCAACGAGCTAGTCTATTAGAGGCATACTAGGGACACAGTGTTGTCTATGTACCCACACATGTATTTGAGTTTCCAATCAATACAATTATAGCATGGATAATAAACGATTATCATGAACAAGGAAATATGATAATAACTAAATTATTATTGCCTTAGGGCATATTTCCAACAGAGGAAACTACGAACACGCTGAGAAAACAACACGGAGTCGTCATCGAAGGCAACAGCGGAGCCCTGGAGAAAACACAACGAGCTGTTGTTCAAAGCATCCAACCGCATGGCGGCATCCGCGCACGAGGTGTCGACGGTGGCCTCGACGTCTAGATGCTGCTCCAAGATCTGGGGGTCAGCACGCATGGCAGCCATCGGGGACTCATCCGCGCGTGCGGTCGCGATTTGCTTCTCCGCTACCAGGTGCTCCTTGAGATCCTGGCTATACTTCATGCACCATGTCTTTCGGCGGCGATTATGTGGGGGGTGGGCCAGTGATTTTGGTGGAATGTGTCGCGCCGGTGGTTGGGCCATGTGGAATGGAGGAGGAGGGGGTGGAGGGGGGAGGGGGTATGGGGAAGGTTTGGATTACCTGACTATGACTAGATGGATGAGGCCGAGCAGCAGGAAGGAGCGTCCCCGGCGAGGAGGCGGCGCTGCAAGCAAGTAGTGAATGTTTGAACTTACCGAATGAAGGGGGAGCAGGGGGAATGGGAAATGTGGCTTTTGGTTGGTAGGAGGGGCGGGGGGTAGATATTTGCACGGCAGCCCAAAATTTCGTTCGGTTCGACGAAAAAGTAGCGCCCGCAGTCACATCGGACACAGTACCTTTGCCAGAACTGTGTGCGATATTCAAGCTTCCGACGTATGCTATAGTTTATCCCGTGTGTGATGAGACTGAACGTGGAAATTTTGGTCTCCAAGCTTCCGACGTAAGATATCGGATAGTATATTGCACACGGTACTTGCATTTCATGTTCATTTGGAAGAGAAAATGGGGATACGGCGGCAAATTTTGGTCTGAATTTCCCTCGTTACATTGGTCATTGCTTAGTTTAACAACACTTGCAAATTTGAGTAGTACTACACAAAAGAGCCTACAACACTGCCCGCACTTACTTAATCAAGCAAGTAATAAACATTAGTTAATTGACTTAAACATTACTCTAACAAAACACCATCGCTCTAGACAGATTCTAATATTCCGCCTGGCATTCGTTGATCTCCGCCGCCTCCTCGATGGCCAGCTCTCGCTCGACGAACTCCGAAGAAAGGAGATCCATCGCCACATACTCCAGCATCTCGCAGTCTTTGTCCACCATCTCTTTGGATAAGGCCGCCATGAGCCGAGCGTGGGCGGCCTTGCTCCGGGCATGGACGGCCACAATCTTCGCTAGGGAGGCCGCCGACGAACGGACGCCTGCTCGAGCACACTCAGCGATTACCAACTCAACGGAGGTGGGTTGTCGACCTGTGTCGGAGAAGGCAGATGTGATTTGTGCAGCGACCGACACGAGATGGATTTGGGCGGCCTCGAGATGGGACTGGGTGTCCGCCATCAGGGCTACGGCGACCGCCGAGGAACTGACAGCTGATGTGCCGTTCTCGCCATTTGCTATCCCCATCGCGGTTGTTGCTGTCGCCCTCTCAGCTACAGCAGCTGTCCTTTCAGTTGCTGCAGCCGCTCTGTCGGAGGTAGCGGCCACGTTCAAGCATGTTTACAGCGCACTCATGGCTGATGCGGCCGTGCTCGGGCCGGAGTCGGTTGCGGAAGTTGCCCTCACGACGGGTATCCACGTCCCCATCTTTCACCGGCGACGATTGAAAAGTAAAATGGTCTGAGGAGTCAGTGCGGTAAACTGGCCGGCGGTGTACTGCAGCCGACAAAGCTTCCGGCCTAAGCCATGCATTACGAGGATTGGCCCAAGATATTTTGTACTGCATCACAGACGATTCATGAATGTCAACTGTTTGTGAAAGACTTAATTTTCAAAATGTTTTTAAAACAAAAAATGAGGTTAATTCGACAAAGGACGGTGTTTGCATTGCAATAAGATTTATGTGCAGTGAACACTGACCAATAGCTGTGTCGTGCTAAAATATGGAATTATTCAGGGTCTGTTTGCCATTTTTATAAATTAATTGAGTTTTCTAGACATAATGTGTATAATTCAAATTTGAACTATCGTCCCAATGTCCGTGCATCAAAATGGGATGAAAAATCATATTAGTGTCCATGGCTTCATCTTTAGGTCACGGGTAATAAATGGGAATGAACTTCAAACATCTCGGCATCTTGGCTCGGCCACAAACGTTGAGAAACTTGGTTTTTAAATTATTGTAAATCCAAAACGCGTTAGAAATTCTAAAAACTTGGCATGTTGTCATGACATGGCACATATGTGCCATGGTAAAAAATATATACAACATGGGACAATTTTAGCCACAAGTCCCTTACAAAGCAGAGCTTCTCACTTCAATCTTTGAGGTCCCGATAAGGAAAACGTCACCTTACGTAGGCAAAACGACATCCGCTCATCTTCTCGCCATGAACTTTTGTTAGAGGCAACTCGCACCAATAAGAGTGTCTTGCTAAAATATGGAATTATTCAGGGTTCTTTTCTCATTTTCATACGTTAATTGAGTTCTCTAGGCATACAATGTGGATAATTAAAATTTGAACTAAAATCACAAGGTCCGGTGCATCAAAATGGGTTGAAAATCATATAAGTGTCCATGGCTACTTTGGGCCACATGCAAGATATGGGAATGGATTTCAAGCATCTTGGGGTCTTGGCTCGGCCACATACAACGAGAAACTTGGTTTTACATTCATGTATAAATCAAAAACTCGTCAGAAATTCAGGAAACTTGGCATGGTGTCATGGCATGGCTCATATGTGTCCTGATGATAAATTGTCTGATTTGGGACAAGTTTTGGCACAAGCCCTTACAAACCTCAGCTACTCACAGGAAGCTAGCTTTTGTGGTTTCGATAAGGAACGCGTCACCTTATGTGGGCGAATCGACAGCCGCTGCCTCTTCTCGTCTTGAACTATATATTTCTAGAGGCAACATATACCAACATGAATGTTGTTCCGAAATATGAAAGTATACATGGTTCATTTGGGCTTTTTATACATTAATTGACTTTTATATGCATTATTTAACGTGCATAATTGAAATTTAAACTACATTCACAAGGTATGATGCATCAAAATGGGTTGAAAACCGTATAAGTGTACATGCATCTTTAGGATCCCATGCAATATATGGGAATGAATTTCAAACATCTCGCGGTCTTGGCTCGGCCATACAAACATTGAGAAACACGGGTTTTAAATCATGTGTAAATCAAAAACTAGTCAGAAAATTCATGAAACTTGACATGGTGTCATAACATGCATGGCTCATATGTGCCCTGGTAAAATAATGTCCAATTTCGGACAAGTTTTGGCACAAGCCCCGCACAAACCAAAGATTAATTATCACGTGAAGCTTTGTTGTTTTGATATGGAATGTGTCACCTTATGTTGGCGAATCGACATCCGCTGCCTCTTCTCGTCTTGAACTATTTCTATAGGCAACATATACCAAAATGAGAGTGTCGTGCCAAAATATGAAATAATACATGGTTCGTTTGGCCTTTTTATACATTATTTGACTTTTATATGCATTATTTAACATGCATAATTCAAATCCGAACTACAATCAGAAGGTCCGGTGCATCAAAATGGGTTGAAAATCATATTAGTGTGCATGCATCTTTAGGTCCCATGCAAGACATGTGAATGAATTTCAAACATCTCGGGTCTTGGCTCGGCCACAGAAACATTGAGAAACTATAGGGTTTTAAATCATGTAAATCAAAAACTCTTCAGGAGATTCATGAAACTTGGCATGGTTTCATGAACATGGCACACAAAGGCGTCATAACATTTTGTTTTCCTATCAGAGACTTGTTTTTTAATATATATTTTCTTTTAGAGCCAACATTCAGAATATTAGTTCAATTATAGTAAATCAAGAACTCACACAAAATTCAAGAAATTTGGCATGGCATCATTATATAGCACAAATATGTTGTGGTATTTTTCGTGTCATTAATAGCAAACAAAAGCTTTTTGGAAAAAAGAACTGTCACGTTTCCACGCAAACGGTTGCATTATTTTCAAACCGTTGGCGTTCTACTACCCTTTACGTGCTGCCAAGCATCGCACTCTTTCATTGGCTAGGGTTTAGGAAGTGTCGTGCGAGCAGCTGCTTGAGTTGACAGGAGGCGTGCGAGCTGGCATCCACCGCGCAGGCTCACCGGGAGGTGTGCGGGCAGCGCGCCGAAGACTCACCGGGAATCGAGCCCTTTGACCTCCGTATCCGCCCTCCTCGCTGATAACCCACAAGTATAGGGATCGCAATTGTTTTCGAGGGTAGAGTATTCAACCCAAATTTATAGATTCGACACAAGGGGAGCCAAAGAATACTTGAGAGTATTGGCAGTTGAGTTGTCAATTCAACCACACCTAGAGATAAATATCTGCAGCAGAGTGATCAGTAGCACAGTAATATGATAGGTCTGATAGCAGTAGCAATAGTAACAGTAGCGATAACAGTAGTAGCAATAGTTTTGTAGCAGTTGGAACAGCAGCAACAACAATAGTAACTTAGCAAGAACAATAAGTGGAAAGGTCGTAGGCACTGGATCGGTAACTCGTTGGATGATATTCATCATGTAACAGTCATAACCTAGGGCGATACAGAACTACCTCCAGTTCATCAATGTAATGTAGGCATGTATTCCGTAAATAGTCATACGTGCTTATGGAAAAGAACTTGCATGACATCTTTTGTCCTACCCTCCCGTGGCAGCAGGGTCCATAAGGAAACTAAGGGATATTAAGGCCTCCTTTTAATAGAGAACCGGAACAAAGCATTAACACATAGTGAATACATGAACTCCTCAAACTACGGTCATCACCGTGAAGTATCCCAAATATTGTCACTATGGGGTTGACGGATCATAACACGTAATAGGTGCATATGACAAGGCAAGATCGGATCAAGAACATAGATATAGAGATGATAACATAAACGGTTCAGATCTGAAATCATGGCACTCGGGCCCTAGTGACAAGCATTAGGCACAGCAAAGTCATAGCAACATCAATCTCAGAACATAATGGATACTAGGGATCAAGCCCTAACAAAACCAACTCGATTACATGATGAAGCTCATCCAACTCCTCACCGACCAGCAAGCCTACGAAGGAATTACTCACTCCCGGTGGGGAGCATCATGGAATTGGCGATGGAGAAAGGTTGGTGATGACGAAGACCGAAGATTCCCCTCTCCGGAGCCCCAAACGGGCTCCAGATCTGGCCTCCCAATGAAGAACAGGAGGTGGCGGCGGCTCCGTCTCGTGAAACGCGATAATTCTTTCTCTCTTATTTTTTTCTCCAAATTTAGGAATTTATAGTGGCGGAGATAGGGCAAGTGGGGCTCCGAGGTGCCCAGCCCCCACCAGGGCGCGCCGGGAGGGGGCTGTCACGCCCTGGTGGGTGCTGCGCACCCTGGGCCCCCTCTCCGGTGGTTTCTGCCTCCAGTATTTTTTATATTTTCCAAAATAAATCTCCAAAATTTTCGTTCCATTCCGAGAACTTTTATTTCTGCACAAAAACAACACCATGGCAATTCTGCTGAAAACAGCGTCAGTCCGGGTTAGTTCCATTCAAATCATGCAAATTAGAGTCCAAAACTAGGGCAAAAGAGTGACGAAAAGTAGATACGTATCAACTCCCCCAAGCTTAAACCTTTGCTTGTCCTCAAGCAATTCAGTTGATAAACTGAAAGTGATAAAGAAAAACCTTTATGAACTCCTTTGTTCTTGTTTACATATATATGCTTAAGTAGCACCCAGGTTTTCAGCAAAGATTATGACTAACCATGTCAACAATAACTCTTAAAAATTATATTTACTCATATCAATAACATAAGCAACTAGCGAGCAATAATAAGATATCTCAAGCGCCAACATTTCGTCAAAACAATCGTGATACAATATGACAATAGTGGTATCTCGCTAGCCATTTCTGAGACCGCAAAACATAAATGCAAAACACCTCTAAAGTTCAAGCAGCGACTAAACATTGTAATTCATGGTAGAAAAGATCCAGTCATGCTGCACCCAACATCAACTATACACAATGCATGAGGATGACAATAGTGCTCTCAGGTCTGGCGCTTATTTGAGAAGGTGATGACTCAACTTAAAAGTAAATAGATAGTCCCTTCGCAGAGGGAAGCATGGATTTGCAGCGGTGCCAGAGCTCAAAGTTTAAAACAAAGATAGATATAATTTTGGGAGGTACACCCTTCCTGTCAACGTCACGACCAGGAGTTATCAATATCTTCCATACTAAACAAATTAACGGCGGTTCCCAAGCGGTAAAAGTGAAGGTTTACTCCCCCTCCACCAACAATCACACTCCACGGCGAGCCGCATCCACAGGTACCGTCCAAACCAACAACATTCCTGGGGGAGTTTTGTTTAATTATTTTTGATTTTTGATTTCGGTACTGGGAATCCCTATTACCGCCCCTCTCGTGTAAGGACAAGTGAATAAACACTCGTCATGAGAATAACCCGCTTAGCATGGAAGATACTGACCGCCCCTTGTCGCTCCATGAGCGGTCCAGTCACACAAAACAGATGTTTATTTGAAATTTTAGAGGTGGCACATGTAAATTTACTTTGGAACGGCAGGGTAATACCGTATATAGGTAGATATGGTGGACTCATCTGGCATAACTAGGTTTAAAGGTTTTGATGCACAAGCAGTATTCTCGCTTAGTACAGGCGAAGGCTAGCAATTAGATTGAGAAGCGGCCAGCTAGAGAGTGAAGACGGTCATGAACATGCATTACATATAATCAACATTGAATACTAGCATGAGTAGGATATGGACACCATGAACATAAATATCATGAAGGCTATGTTGGTTTTGATTGAACTACATGCGTGAACATGTGCCAAGTCAAGCCACTTGAAACATTCAGAGGAGGATACCATATCATCATACCGCATCACAACCATTTTAATGCATGTTGACACCCAAGATAAATCATTATCCACTCCTAGCTACTTAAGCATGGCATGAACAACTATAATCTCTAATGGTCAATGCAAACATGTTTGATCATAATGAGCTGAATCAAGGGGTACTAGGTTAAACATATTTACATAAACAAAAACAAGTTGAGTTCATACCCGCTTTTCTCTGCCACAGTCAATTCATCAAATGTCGTTATTATTGCCTTTCACTTGCACAACCGAACGATAAGAAGATAGTAATAGTGCAAATATGCCGTGGACTAAGCTGGAATCTGTAAACATTTTATTCAAGAGAAGAAGACAAAGTAACATGGGCTCTTTGTTAGATAAACAATAATGCAGATGAGAACCACTCAACAATTTCATCTCGGTCATCTCCTCGGTATGACTCGAGTAAAAAGAAAAGAATTTCAGAGAAACACACTGAAATATTTTTAGAGTTTTTCGTTTTTATTGAAGGAAGCAAATCAAAGAAGAAAAACAAAAATGAGAAAAACTATTTACACGGGAAAGCTCCCAACAAACAAAAGAAGAAGCGAGAAATCTTTTTGGGTTTTCTCAAAGTTTTTCAAACACACAAGAAGAAAGCGAGAAAACAAATCTAACATGGATATTACAATGAAAAAGTATGAACACCGACAACTGGAATGAAATGTGCGAACATGAATGTAATGTCGGTGGAAATACGTACTCCCCCAAGCTTAGGCTTTTGGCCTAGCTTGGTAATCACCATCCGTATGAATAATAATCTGGGCGATGGATCATCGAGAACCTTGGAGCAGACTCCGCGGCCCTCCTGGCAGCTTCAACCTCCGCGTTGTACTCATAAGCTTCGCTCTCAAGAACATAATATCTTCCCCTAGTGTAAAAATCAAAGAGAGCAGGAGCAGGCAAAACAACAGGCACAACAGGTTTCTTATAAAATCTCAAGTTATAGGTATAGTTGGTGGCTGTACCCATAAGGAACTTATGACGCTTCATAGCATCAAAGTCTAAATACTGAGTGGGTAGGATGGGGTCATTAGGCCAAGGTGAAACATTTAATCTCTCAGCTACACGGGAGGCATAAATTCCTCCATAAAAATTACCACTAGCAGCATTAAGCTGGAACCTCCGTGTAACAATTGCACCAAGATTATAATCCTTATTCCCAGTTATGGCAGTTTGTAAGAGGCTCAAATCATTAGCACATAAGGTGCTACAGTCTTGTTTGCCTACAACACATTTACCGTTAAAGAGCGCAAAATATTGGAGTGATGGAAAATGGATGCTGTGGTGATTTTTTTTGCTGGAGGTAGGTGGTGATGTGGGCTAAAGAGATAAGTGAGGGGGCCTACGTGGGGACCACCACCCACCAGGGCGCGCCTGGGGGGTGCTGGCGCGCCCTAGTGTATCGTGGGCACCAGGTGCACTCCCCTCAGGTGTTATTTGCACCAAAAATTCATAAATAATCGGGAAAAATAGTGTTAAATTTTCAGGGCATTCTGAGAATTTTTATTCTTGGGTCATTTTTTTATTGCACGGAGAAACAGAAAATAGGATAAACATGGCATTTTATTTTATTTGACTAACTAAAACAGAAAATAAAATGTGGGAGCAGAGAGTTGTGCTTACTGGATTCATCGACGTCATACCTCTCAAAAAATGATCCATTAATAAGGTTGATCAAGTCTTATTAACAACCACTTCCGATTAGCATAAAACCGAAGAACTTCCGTAAAACACTAAGTTACCTCAATGGGGATGTGCATGTCCCCTACAATAAGTATATCATATTTCTTCCTGGCAGTAGGAAGAGGTAATTGAAAACTTCCAATAGTGATGGTCGGAGATTCTTCAATAACATTTATACCATTCACTTGAAATTGTTTCTTCGGAAAGTGCACCGTGTGCTCATTACCATTAATATGAAAAGTGACTTTGCTTTTATTGCAATCAATAACCGTCCCTGCAGTATTCAAAAAGGGTCTACCAAGGATAATCGACATGTTGTCGTCCTCGGGCATCTCAAGAATGACAAAGTCCGTTAAGATAGTAACATTTGCAACAACAACGGGCACATCCTCACAAATACCAATAGGTATGGCTGTTGATTTGTCAGCCATTTGCAATGATATCTCAGTAGGTGTGAGTTTATTCAAATCAAGTCTTTTATATAAGGTGGAAGGCATAACACTAACACCGGCTCCCAATTCACACAAAGCAGTTTTAACATAGTTTCTTTTGATGGAGCAAGGTATAGTTGGTATTCCAGGATCTCCAAGTTTTTTAGGTACTCCATCCTTAAAAGAATAATTAGCAAGCATGGTGGAGATTTTAGCTTCAGGTATTTTTCTTTTATTGGTGATGATGTCTTTCATATACTTTGCATAAGGGGCCATCTTTAAAATATCAGTTAAGTGGGTACGCAAAAAGACTGGCCTAATCATTTCAGCAAAGCGCTCAAATTCTTCATCATCCTTTTTCTTAGATGGCTTAGGTGGGAATGGCATGGGTTTCTGAACCCATGGCTCTCTTTTCAAAGTCTTTTTTATCATACCGTTTATTTTTAGGTTGTGGGTTATCAAGATCAGGAGCAGGCTCTATTTCAACATCATTATCTGGTTCTCTATCATTACTAGGTTGAGCATCATTGTGAACATCATCATTATCATTTTCATTATCACTAGGTTGATGTTCACTACCAAATTGAGTTTCAGCATCGGAAATAGAGACATCATTACTATTAGGAGGTTTTTGTGTCTCGGGTTCACTAGAGGTATGCAAAGTCCTATCATTTTTCTTTTTCTTTTTCTTCTTAGAAGGACTAGGTGCATCAGGATTAATTAGTTGAGAGTCTTGTTCAATTCTTTTAGGATGACCCTCAGGATAAAGTGGTTCTTGAGTTATTCTACCTCCTCTAGTTACTACTCTAGCAGCAAAATCATGCATATTGTTATTCATTTCATTAAGCAATTCTTTTTGAGACTTAGCTACTTGTTCTAACTGAGTTTGAACCATAGAGGCATGCTTTCCTACACCTCTAACATCATTACTGATTCTAAATAACAAGTCACTCAAGCGAGCAATCATAGCACAATTGTATTTCAATTGTTTCAGAACATGGGCATTGAAATGATCTTGCTTCATAATATAGTTATCAAACTCATATAAGCATTGACTAGGAGGTTTATTGTGAGGGATGTCACTTTCATTAAACTTTAATAAAGAATTTACCTCTACCACCTGTGGAGGTGGTGGTGTGTCAAGGCCATGTATTTCTTCAATAGGTGGCAAATCTTAACATCCTCAGCTCTAATACCTTTTTCCTTCATAGATTTCTTTGCCTCTTGAATATCTTCAGGACTGAGAAATAAGATACCCCTCTTCTTCGGAGTGGGTTTAGGCGGTGGTTCAGGAAGAGTCCAATCATCATAATTTTTCAATATGTTATTCAATAATTCCTCAGCTTGTTCAACAGTTCGTTCCCTGAAAACACAACCAGCACAACTATCTAGGAAATCCCTAGAAGCATCGGTTAGTCCATTATAAAAGATATCAAGTATTTCATTTTTCTTGAGAGGATGATCAGGCAAAGCATTAAGCAACTGGAGAAGCCTCCCCCAAGCTTGTGGGAGACTCTCTTCTTGAATTTGCACAAAGTTAAATATTTCCTGTAAGGCAGCTTGTTTCTTATGAGCAGGAAAATATTTTTCAGAGAAGTAGTAAATCATATCCTGGGGACTATGCACATAACCAGGAGCAAGAGTATTGTACCATGTCTTAGCATCACCCTTTAATGAGAACAGAAACAACTTAAGGATGTAATAGTAGCGAATATTCTCATCATGAGCAAAGAGGGTGGCTATATTGTTCAGCTTAGTAAGGTGCGCCACTACAGTTTCAGTTTCATAGCCATGGAAAGGATCAGATTCAACCAAAGTAATTAACTCTGGGTCGACAGAGAATTCATAATCCTTATCGGTAACACAGATAGGTGAAGTAGCAAACTTAGGATCACATTTCATTCTAGCATTCAAAGTATTTTCCTTGTACTTGCATAGCAATTTCTTATGATCGTCTCTATCCTTGCAAGAAAGAATTTTTCTAGATATCTCCTCGTCCATAACATAACCTTCAGGTATCTTAGGCATTTCAAACTTAGGAGAATTAGGACTAATGGGAGTTTCATAATCATAATCAGTTTCATAAGCTTCATCAGTTTCAGCAATTTCATTTTCCTTAGCTCTAGCAATTTGTTCATCAAGAAATTCTCCTAGTGGCACACTATCATCAAGCATGGTACTAGCATCATCATAAGCATCATTCATAGCAGAGGTAACATCATCAATAACTTGCGACATATCAGGATTACTAGCATGTGGTGGTGTTACAAGCTTACTCATAACAGAAGGTGAATCAAGTGCAGAGCTAGATGGCAATTTCTTACCTCCCCTCGTAGTAGAGGGAAAAATCTTGGTTCTTGGATCCTTCAGATTCTTCATAGTGATAAATTGATATAAATCCCAAGTGACTCAACAAATATTGCTATGCTCCCCGGCAACGGCGCCAGAAAAAGGTCTTGATAACCCACAAGTATAGGGGATCACAACAGTTTTCGAGGGTAGAGTATTCAACCCAAATTTATAGATTCGACACAAGGGGAGCCAAAGAATACTTGAGAGTATTAGCAGTTGAGTTGTCAATTCAACCACACCTGGAGATAAATATCTACAGCAGAGTGATCAGTAGCACAGTAATATGATAGGTTTGATAGCAGTAGCAATAGTAACAGTAGCGGTAACAGTAGTAGCAATAGTTTTGTAGCAGTTGGAACAGCAGCAACAACAATAGTAACTTAGCAAGAACAATAAGTGGAAAGGTCGTAGGCACTGGATCGGTAACTCGTTGGATGATATTCATCATGTAACAGTCATAACCTAGGGCGATACAGAACTAGCTCCAGTTCATCAATGTAATGTAGGCATGTATTCCGTAAATAGTCATACGTGCTTATGGAAAAGAACTTGCATGACATCTTTTGTCCTACCCTCCCGTGGCAGAGGGGTCCATAAGGAAACTAAGGGATATTAAGGCCTCCTTTTAATAGAGAATCGGAACAAAGCATTAACACATAGTGAATACATAAACTCCTCAAACTACGGTCATCACCGCGAAGTATCCCAAATATTGTCACTATGGGGTTGACGGATCATAACATGTAATAGGTGCATATGACAAGGCAAGATCGGATCAAGAACATAGATATAGAGATGATAACATAAACGGTTCAGATCTAAAATCATGGCACTCGGGCCCTAGTGACAAGCATTAGGCATAGCAAAGTCATAGCAACATCAATCTCAGAACATAATGGATACTAGGGATCAAGCCCTAACAAAACTAACTCGATTACATGATGAATCTCATCCAACTCCTCACCGACCAGCAAGCCTACGAAGGAATTACTCACTCCCGGTGGGGAGCATCATGGAATTGGCGATGGAGAAAGGTTGGTGATGACGAAGACCGAAGATTCCCCTCTCCGAAGCCCCAAACGGGCTCCAGATCTGGCCTCCCGATGAAGAACAGGAGGTGGCGGCGGCTCCGTCTCGTGAAACGCGATAATTCTTTCTCTCTTATTTTTTTCTCCAAATTTAGGAATTTATAGTGGTGGAGATAGGGCAAGTGGGGCCCCGAGGTGCCCAGCCCCCACCAGGGCGCGCCGGGAGGGGGCTGGCGCGCCCTGGTGGGTGCTGCGCACCCTGGGGCCCCTCTCCGGTGGTTTCTGGCTCCAGTATTTTTTATATTTTCCAAAATAAATCTCCAGAAAGTTTCGTTCCATTCTAAGAACTTTTATTTCTGCACAAAAACAACACCATGGCAATTCTGCTGAAAACAGCGTCAGTCCGGGTTAGTTCCATTCAAATCATGCAAATTAGAGTCCAAAACAAGGGCAAAAGAGTGAGGAAAAGTTGATACGTTGGAGACGTATCACTCGCTTCCAACCTGTCCATCAATGGCGCCCGAGCCGCTGTTTAATAGGCGGCTTTACTGCCCACTCAGTCACAATCCTCCATATATCTTCGCCTCACATTCCCCTCCATCTTCAGACCTCCACGGCGACCTACGCCATGCTGCAGAAGGATCATATGCCACTAGTCTTCCGGTTTGGTGGAGTTGACACCGAGCCGGAAGAGATAGAACATGAAGACGAATGGGACGCCATGGACATGGCCCTGGAAGAGCTGCATGCCGCAGCGGATGCTGCCCCGACGCACTCGCCATCAACCATGACCGCGCTCGCGCCAGCAACCATCCCCGTGGCATTGACGGGCTGGTCGCCCAGCATCATCGCAGCGCTGGAAACCGCGGGCGTCAGGGAGGTCCCCGCCGACCCGCGTGAGCTCGTGTGCGTGCAAGCGCCAGCGCCTCCTCCTGCCCCCGTGCTCGTGCGCGTCCTTGCACACGCCACGCCGGTCCTAGTGCGCATGCCAGCACCGACGGCGCCCGACCCCTTGCGCGCGCCTGCACACACCGTGCCCGTGCCCGTGCACGCGCCTGCACCCGTCACGGCCCCCTCAGCGGATTGGGCCGCCGCCGTCGACAGCTTTCTCGCAGCGCCGCTAGTCGCCGCCCCCCGGCCCCGCGCCCGTCGATCTTGCGACGACCGGCTCTTTGATTGTGAAGTCCATAGGATTCTAGTCTCGGTTGAAGAACTGTACAACTGCGCCCCGAAGCACGAGAACGGCACCGCAGGAGGCCGCCGCCGCAACTAGTTATCTTTATATTGTATATCGATTGTATGAATGTAAAGTGACAGCTTGACTGAATGAAATCTATGGTTTGATGAACTAAGTATTTATCTATGAATTCACGTAGCAAACAAAAAACCATCATAGTTTTATCTGAATGAACACACATCCCAAACGGTTCAGGTTGAATACCCGTTTGAAGATCGACAACTATCTTTCCTTCGCCCGTAAGCCAAGTCAAACTATTAGCGCGAAGGATTGGTCCAATGCATCATCGCAAACGTTTCTCGAATATGATCCGTGTGCCTAGTACACACAATCCGGGAAGATTTGCATCTATCATACTGGGTAAATTGCCATGTGTCAAATCGGAAACATTGGCATCTGTCGATCTAGTAAAACTGGTATTTTTGAACATTGTAGCACTGGCATTTGGCAAGTATTGCAGAAACAAAATCACAATTAGGGAGTGATTTTGCAACTGAAATTCACTTTAAACATGGATTTCATTCATACATTAAGCACTGGTCTTTGTACAATACAGTTCAACTCGACAGCTGAACCGAACAAACTTTTCCCCAATTGTTGCCAACCACGTACAGAATTAGCTAGTTCAACTATATACTAGCTAATTAAAGTACGTGGTACAGTTCAACCATATCTATAGTTTGATGAACTGAACAAAATAGCCCCTAAATACTAGTACAACGGAGGGGCTTTGTTACCTTGATGTCTACTACGCAACCTTCTTCTTGTAGACTCATGTTGGGCCTCCAAGCGCGCAGAGTTTTGTAGGACAGTAGCAAATTTCCCTCAAGTGGATGACCTAAGGTTTATCAATCCGTGGGAGGCGTAGGATGAAGATGGTCTCTCTCAAACAACCCTGCAACCAAATAACAAAGAGTCTCTTGTGTCCCCAACACACCCAATACAATGGTAAATTGTATACGTGCACTAGTTCGGCGAAGAGATGGTGATACAAGTGTAATATGGATGGTAGATATAGGTTTTTGTAATCTGAAAATATAAAAACAGCAAGGTAACTAATGATAAAAGTGAGCACAAACGGTATTGCAATGCTTGAAAACAAGGCCTAGGGTTCATACTTTCACTAGTGCAAGTTCTCTCAACAATACTAACATAGTTGAATCATATGTAAATCCCTCACGTGCGACAAAGAGTTCACTCCAAAGTCACAAATAGCGGAGAACAAACGAAGAAATTATTGTAGGGTACGAAACCACCTCAAAGTTATCTTTTCCGATCAATCTTATGAGCTATCCCTATAAGTGTCATGAACAGCCCTAGAGTTCGTACTAAAATAACACCTTAAGATACACATCAACCAAAACCCTAATGTCACCTAGATACTCCAACGTCACCACGAGTACCCATGGGCTTGATTATACGATATGCATCACACAATTTCAGATTCATCAGGTTCAATCCAACACAAAGAACTTCAAAGAGTGCCCCAAAGTTTCTACCGGAGAGTCAAGACGAAAACATGTGCCAACCCCTATGCATAGATTCCCAAGGTCACGGAACCCGCAAGTTGATCACCAAAACATACATCAAGTGAATCAATAGAACATCCCATTGTCACCACGGATATCCCATCGCAAGACATACATCAAGTGTTCTCAAATCCTTTAAAGACTGAATCCGATAAGAAAACTTCAAAGGGAAAACTCAATTCATCACAAGAAGATAGAGAGGGGAAAACTCCATATGATTCATCTATATTAATAAAGCTCGCGGTACATCAAGATCGTGTCATCTCAAGAACACGAGAGAGAGAGATCAAACACATAGTTGCTGGTACATACCCTCAGCCCCGAGGGTGAACTACTCCCTCCTCGTCATGGAGACCGCCGGGATGATGAAGATGGCCTCCGGTGATGGTTTCCCCCTCCGGCAGGGTGCCGGAACGGGCTCCCGATTGGTTTTTCGTGGCTACAAAGGCTTGCGGCGGCGGAACTCCCGATTTAGGTTTCTTTCTGGGGTTTTGGTATTTATAGGAATACTTGGCGTTGGAATCAAGTCAGGGGGACTCCCGAGGGGCCCACAAGCCAGGGGGGGCGCCCCCTAGGCTTGTGGCGGCCTCGGGACACCTCTCCGGCATCTTTTTGCTCCAGTATTTTTTATATTTTCCAAAAATATTCTCCGTAAATTTTCAGCCCATTCCGAGAACTTTTATTTCTGCACAAAAAACGACACCATGGTAGTTCTGCTGAAAACAGCGTCAGTCCGGGTTAGTTCTAATAAAATCATACCAAAATCATATAAAATTATTGTAAACATGGCATGAATACTTCATAAATTATATATACGTTGGAGACGTATCAGCATCCCCAAGCTTAATTCCTGCTCGTCCTCGAGTAGGTAAATGATAAAAGAAATTATTTATGAAGTGTGAATGCTAGCAAGTGCACAAGTTTGATCAATGATAATTCCAATCACTTTTTCTATCATCAATATAAACCATAAACAGCAGCTCATCTCATAAAACTTCTCATGATCAAGTAACAAGTTATTCACATGTTAAAGTATAGACCAGAAAGTTTCTTGAAAACTAACAAACCATATTCCTAGTCATCGAACAATTGCAATTCATCTTATTTTCAGGAAGGGTCTATGTAAGAGCTTTGATTTAGCAAATTCCACATACTCAACTATCATATAGTCTTCCATGATTATTGTCACTCAAAGCATATTTTTAGAACAAATAGCATCCGTCGAACACAGAGAAAGATAGGGGCTTAATGTTTTGCCTCCCAACTTATTTATCATATAGATAATTGTCAACAATAATAATTCATGATCAAATATATTTGTGTGGATATATATGTCTAGATCATTCCCCAACACATGACGCTTGCCAAGAGAAAAAGGCGAAATATAGGAAGTGGTGAAGATCACCATGACTCTTGCATAAAGGTAAGTACTAGAAAGTAAAAGATAGGCCCTTCACAGAGGGAAGCATTGATTTGCAAAGGTGCCAGAGCTCGAGCTTTTAAAACAGAGATGAATAATAATTTTGAGCGGTATGCTTTCATTGTCAACATAACAACCGAGAGATCTCGGTATCTTCCATGCTAGATACATTATAGGCGGTTCCCAAACAGAATGGTAAAGTTTTTACTCCCCCTCCACTAATCAATCACACTCCACGGCGAGCCGAATCCACGGGTACCGTCCATACAAACAACAATCTTGGGGGAGTTTTGTTTCATTATATTTTGATTTGATTTTTGAGCATGGAACTGGGCATCCCGAATACCAGCCACTTTCTCGTGAATGATAGTGAATCAACACATATCGTGAGAATAACCCACCTAGCATGGAAGATACTGATAGCCCCTAGTCACTATATGAGCGATTCGGGCATACAAAACAGAATATTATTTGAAGGTTTAGAGTTTGGCACATGCAAATTTACTTGGAACGGCAGGTAAATACCGCATATAGGTAGGTATGGTGGACTCATATGGAACAACTTTGGGTTTAAGGGTGTTTGGATGCACAAGTAGTATTTCTACTTGGTGCGGAAGTTATGGCTAGTATGAGGTGGAAGCAAGCACCACATGTTGGAGGATCCATAACAATATAACTTCTATACAAATATACCCAAACATAACTCATTAAGTTGTCTTCCTTGTCCAATTTTAACTAATTTGCTCGAGTTTGAAAATAATTAATGAGCTCACAATCATAGAAAATGTCCAAGATAGTATATTTATATGTGGAATCTCTCTTCCTTCAATATTCTTTCATGAATTGTTCAAGTGACCAATGCGGTGTTTGCTAACTTTCAATAAATTTTACCACCTATACTTATCATGTGTGAAGTCATTACTCCCCATGGGATAAGTATATAAAGCATATTTAATTTCAGATTTATGATATTCAATTCATTCAACCATTTACTCATAGGATAAAAAGTGAAGCACGAGAGTGAATGACAAACTACTCCAAAAAGATATAAGTGAAGATCAATGAGTAGCCAACAATTAAATAACTATGTGAGGACTCTCTCATCTAAGAATTTCATATCTTAAGCATTTTCTTAAACAGCAAGCAAACGAAAAATAGCACTCCAAGAATAGCACGCATCATGTGAACGAATAAAAATTTAGGCTCAACATAGGCTAACCGATAATTGTTGATGAAGAGAGGTGGGATCGTAGCATCCCCAAGCTTAGATGCTTGAGACTTCTTGAAATATTTACTTGGGGTGCCTTGGGCATCCCCAAGCTTGAGCTTTTGTATCTCGTTCAATCCTCTCATATCATGGTTTCACCTATTCTCAAAACTTCATCCACACAAAACTCGAAAAGAACTCGTGAGATAGGTTAGTATACATAATAATAAATCAACTCTTTATGTACTGCCAAGACAAGTTGCACAATAATTTTCAAACATTAGGTACTGTATACTATCATTTCCACAATTTATATCTACCAATATAGGCTATGGAAACTATAGGATAAGTAGATAACAAAACTATGACAGCAATCTGTCTAAACAGAACAGTATGTAGCAATCTATTAAACCAGTGTACTTCTGTAACTCAAAAAATTATGAAAATTTAGGACAAAATATAAAATTTATATGACAATACTGTGTAAAATTTCAAAACTTACCACGTTCCAGTAAAATATGAAAATTCAAACACTACAGCAAAAGTTTCTGTTCTGACACAGCACACATCAAAACATGCAATGCAAGCATCCTAAGACAATTCTTGGAACTTTTTATTGAAAAAAAAAAGATTATAAATTACTCCTAACAGAGAACAACAAAATAATATGACACTCCAAGCAAAACTCATATTATGTGACGAATAAAAATATAGCTCCAAGTAAGATATACCGATAATGGTGAAGACGAAAGAGGGGATGCCTTCCGGGGCATCCCCAAGCTTAGGCGCTTGAGTATTCCTTGGATATTACCTTGGGCATGCCTTGGGCATCCCCAAGCTTAGATTCTTGTCACTCCTTATTCTCCTCATATCGGTGTCTCACCCAAAACTTGAAAACTTCAATCACACAAAACTTAATGGAACTTCGTGAGATGGGTTAGTATAATAAACAAAGATCATTCACTTAGGTACTGTCAAGACAAGATTCATAATTGTTTCCACATGATACCTATTGTATTATATCATTCCCATAATTTATATCACTCAATATAAGCTATAGAAACACTAAAACAAGTAAACTATGCATGCGAAACAGAATCTGTCAAAAACAGAACAGTCTGTGAAGATCTGTAGCGTAACCATACTTCCCTATCTCTAAAAATTCTGAAAAATTAGGAAAATCTAGGAAATTTGTATATAAAGAATGTGTAAAAAATTCAGATCAAAATCACGTTCCAGTGAATTTACAAAATTTCCGGACTGAGAGCAAAAGTTTCTGTTTTTGCACAGAATCAAGTCAACTATCATCCACACTATCCCAAAGGCTTTACTTGGCACTTTATTGAAACAAAAGCTATAAAACATGATTATAAAGTAGCTTAATCATGTGTACACACCAAAACAGTAGGTATAAATATTGGGTTGTCTCCCAACATGCGCTTTTCTTTAATGCCTTTTTAGCTAGGCATGATGATTTCAATGATGCTCACATAAAAGATAAGAATTGAAACATGCAAGAGAGCATCATGAAGCATATGACTAGCACATTTAAGCCTAACCCACTTCCTATGCATAGGGATTTTGTGAGCAAACAACTTATGGGAACAAGAATCAACTAGCATAGGAAGGTAAAACAAGCAAAAATTCAAGATTTTCAACCCATAGAGAGGAAACTTGATATTATTGCAATTCCTACAAGCATATACTCCTCCCTCATAATAATTTTCAGTAGCATCATGAATGAATTCAACAATATAACCACCACATAAAGCATTCTTTTCATGATCTACAAGCATAGAAATTTTATCACTCACCACATAAGCAAATTTATTCTCATCAATAGTAGTGGGAGCAAACTCAACAAAATAACTATCATGTGAAGCATAATCCAATTGAAAATTAAAATCATGATGACAAGTTTCACGGTTATCATTATTCTTTATAGCATACATGTCATCACAATAATCATCATAAATAGGAGGCATGCTTTCATCATAATAAATTTCCTCATCAAAACTTGGGGGACTAAAAATATCATCTTCATCAAACATAACATCCCCAAGCTTGTGGCTTTGCATATCATTAGCATCATGGATATTCAGAGAATTCATACTAGCAATATTGCAATCATGCTCCTCGTTCAAGGAATTCTCATTAAGTATTTTCATAAATTCTTCCTCTACCAATTGAGCACAATTTTCCAAACCATCATTTTCACGAAACACATTAAAAAGACGAACCAAAAGATGCAACCTAAACTCCATTTTTTTGTAGTTTTCTTTTATAAAACCAAACTAGTGATAAATCAAGAAACTAAAAGATTCAATTGCAACATCTAAAGATATACCTTCAAGCACTCACCTCACCGGCAACGGCGCCAGAAAAGAGCTTGATGTCTACTACGCAACCTTCTTCTTGTAGACTCGTGTTCAGCCTCCAAGCGCAGAGTTTTGTAGGACAATAGCAAATTTCCCTCAAGTGGATGACCTAAGGTTTATCAATCCGTGGGAGGCGTAGGATGAAGATGGTCTCTCTCAAACAACCCTGCAACCAAATAACAAAGAGTCTCTTGTGTCCCCAACACACCCAATACAATGGTAAATTGTATACGTGCACTAGTTCGGCGAAGAGATGGTGATACAAGTGTAATATGGATGGTAGATATAGGTTTTTGTAATCTTAAAATATAAAAACAGCAAGGTAACTAATGATAAAAGTGAGCACAAACGGTATTGCAATGCTTGAAAACAAGGCCTAGGGTTCATACTTTCACTAGTGCAAGTTCTCTCAACAATACTAACATAGTTGAATCATATGTAAATCCCTCACGTGCGACAAAGAGTTCACTCCAAAGTCACAAATAGCGGAGAACAAACGAAAAAATTATTGTAGGGTACGAAACCACCTCAAAGTTATCTTTTCCGATCAATCTTATGAGCTATCCCTATAAGTGTCACGAACAGCCCTAGAGTTCGTACTAAAATAACACCTTACGATACACATCAACCAAAACCCTAATGTCACCTAGATACTCCAATGTCACCACGAGTACCCATGGGCTTGATTATACGATATGCATCACACAATTTCAGATTCATCATGTTTAATCCAACACAAAGAACTTCAAAGAGTGCCCCAAAGTTTCTACCGGAGAGTCAAGACGAAAACATGTGCCAACCCCTATGCATAGATTCCCAAGGTCACGGAACCCGCAAGTTGATCACCAAAACATACATCAAGTGAATCAATAGAACATCCCATTGTCACCACGGATATCCCATCGCAAGACATACATCAAGTGTTCTCAAATCCTTTAAAGACTCAATCTGATAAGAAAACTTCAAAGGGAAAACTCAATTCATCACAAGAAGATAGAGAGGGGAAAACTCCATATGATTCATCTATATTAATAAAGCTCGCGGTACATCAAGATCGTGTCATCTCAAGAACACGAGAGAGAGAGATCAAACGCATAGTTGCTGGTACATACCCTCAGCCCCGAGGGTGAACTACTCCCTCCTCGTCATGGAGACCGCCGGGATGATCAAGATGGCCTCCGGTGATGGTTTCCCCCTCCGACAGGGTGCCGGAACGGGCTCCCGATTGGTTTTTCGTGGCTACAGAGTCTTGCGGGGGCGGAACTCCCGATCTAGGTTTCTTTCTGGGGGTTTTGGTATTTATAGGAATACTTGGCGTTGGAATCAAGTCAGGGGGACTCCCGAGGGGCCCACAAGCCAGGGGGGCACGCCCCCTAGGCTTGTGGCGGCCTCGGGACTCCTCTCCGGTATATTTTTGCTCCAGTATTTTTTATATTTTCCAAAAATATTCTCCGTAAATTTTCAGCCCATTCCGAGAACTTTTATTTCTGCACAAAAAACGACACCATGGTAGTTCTGCTGAAAACAGCGTCAGTCCGGGTTAGTTCTAATAAAATCATACCAAAATCATATAAAATTATTGTAAACATGGCATGAATACTTCATAAATTATAGATACGTTGGAGACATATCATACCTTTGTACTACTTCCAGCAGAACCGAGCGCGCTCAGTAAGAGCAAGTAGAGGAGGAGCCTGCCGACGAGTTGGCGGAGACGTGTCCGTTGCCTGCCGGTGCTGCCCTCCGACGCTCAAGACGCCCCTCCTCGAAGCGACCGGACTCTGCGTAGATCTCCGCATTCCGCGCCGCCGCTGCGGCTTCTCCTCCGGCCACGGCGTCGGTGAGCTTCTTCGCGTGCGCGACCTGACGCTCCACCTCCTTCTCTAAGAAGTAGATGTAGCGCGCAAGGGTTGCGACGCAGAAGCCCGGCGGCGGGCCTTTGGCGGACTCCAGCTCCCGCATTCGGGCCTTGGTGGCGGCGCGGGTTATGACCCCGCAGCTTGACGGCGGGGTCGTGGCAAAGACGGACGACGGTGGGGTGGCGTCCCCGGCGGCGGAAGGCGTGGTGGCGGCCACGGCGGCCACCGACAGCAGCTGCCTTCGGGCAGCGGTGGTGGAGCGTGTAGTTGGTGGCGTGCGCACACCCACCAGGGACGCCACGTGCACTACACGCTTCAGAGGACTGCCGCGCCGACGCGGTGAAGCCTCCCAGCTGGAGCTGTCCTCTGGCGGAGTGGCTGGGCGACGACGAACGGCCGATGCCATTGGCGATTGGGGGAGAAGCAAACTAGACAAGCTACGGGGAGGGGGGGATCAAGGCAATGTGGAGTCACCGGCCGTGAGGGTTTGTATAGCAGGCCGGCAAGCATTGGGGATTTCACCGAGCATGGCGGGAAGCTAGAGCCGTAGAACGGTTTTGCGCGCGGGAACCTGCGCGGTTCTGAGTGGGAATGGGATCATCGAGCGGGCGTGTGGCCAAAACCCAAAAGCGGTGCCGAAGCGTGCATTGGAATACTCAGGCGGCAACGCGGTGACAAGACGTGAGAGAGGAGGACGGACTGATGCGGAGGCACACGCGTCAAAATAATAAAACGCCTGCGATATTAATACAGGCAAACGGCACTTCCCAACGTAGCGTCTGTAATGATCTCATCCATCGCTGACAATTAATTGGCAGCAACCGTCTGCCCACAACATACACAGCTTGTCAGTATGAATCATCTGTGTTATTTCTGGTGTTCGCACACGATTCTCATTACTCACCTGTTTGTTGTATATCGCACGCATCATGTTATGCCGAGTCGTTTGTGTTCTGCTGTATCAGCGCACACAGTTTATCCGAGTAAACTGTATGCCGTACTTCGCACACGTATGTAGTTTTGGTAACCGTTTTTGTTATCTTCTCTAATCACAAACGGTTCATAAGGACAAATTGTCTGCCGTAGATCACACACGCAACTACTTTCTGAATCGTATTTGATGGATCCACCTTCGCACACAGTTCGTGCCATTAGCGACGGAGCTTGCACTATACCGTTTGCGATTCATGCATCGCACACAGTTTCGTCGAAGGGTCTCTGATTGATGTGTCGTGTTTGGACCATTCTGTAGTAGTGGTAGCTCGACCTCGACGGAGAACCGGACCTCGACACACGAGGCCCTCGCAGAAGCCACACCGCATCGAACTCCGCCCCCACCGTATGGGCGAGGATGAGCACCTCCGATGACCCGACGAGCACGACAGAGTGGGTGAACCTTCTTCAGTCATGGCTCTGAATACCAAATGTTGGAACAACCCAGGGGGAGGAAGAAGACTCACGCACACAAGCTCAAGGAAGAAGAAGATACACACACTTTGACACACGCACATAGTCCTTTTCTCCTGTTCTCACTTCTCAACAATGGACGTGATTATATGGGATTAAATAGCTGGACCAATCCAGCCAAAACGCACCCACTAACCACTATCTTTCATGCACACGCGCACATTTCTGCATGCAACACACACGGTCAAGGCACACCTACTTGATCCTATTTTTACTCACCACAAGCTACTTGCACGCCCATGTTCAGCACTTGTACAGCCTTCCTCAACGGCCATACGACCAGGCCAACCTGCGTGCATGCAACCTCTCACTAAGTACAACCTGACCATACTGATACATGTACACGCAGTCCACATCTCTCCACATGCACTGATCCCTTGGTCACCTAATACACATGTACGGCCACTCATCTTCTGGCTTGCCGATCCGCTCGCGCGCACTCGCTCTATCTCTGTGCTGCTGATCTGGCCGCTACGCCATGTTGCCGAGCATGCAATTTTCTTTGTACTTGGCTGACTGAAGCAACTCTACGTGGCTATTACACAATGCAACAAACTAAACATGATCTAATCTGAAATGCTTAATAATAATAACAAGATTAGTTCCAACATATTTCAGGTCGGTCGTCCCCGTTAATTTCACGGCGTCATTAACCGTGTCAATTCAACCTGTCGACCTTTCCACAATGGTAAGAACCACACCCACGTAGACACTGGTGCATATACAGAGCATCTCGAGCGGCTTCTCCAATGGCGTTCCCAGGGTCGTCAAACGTTTACAAATAGTTTACCAACCATTTCACAGTATAGTCCCACCACAGGATGGACATCATGGTGGTATACACCAACGAGCCGCACTGGGTGGACAACTGTATCGCCACGTTCAAGTAATTCCTGGGGAGGAAAATTACAAGGTGGTCGGGTTTGACCTCGAGTACACCGGCGGGATTGTCAGGCATGATTAGAAAGGTCGTCATCATCCAGTTGTGTGTGTGCCCGAACATCCTCATCTACCACTATTGCGGGGTCATTAGGCCTTGCCAAAATTTCGACATGTTTGTCAATAGCCTTGATTATGTATTTGCTACGGTGGACACCGCCATCGATGCAAAGGTGCTCTGTACTTCAGGCATCTCCAGCCTGAATCTAGTTGACATCCAGAAGCAACACAAGATCATCGACAACGGGTTGCTCCCTGGCTGAGCTCGCCGCGGCCATCATCAACCCCTTCTACGTTGCATGAATGCCGTCAAGAATAAGCGTGTTTGGAACTCGGTCTGGGAGGACAGACTAGACTAAGACCACCTCCATTATGTGGCCAAGGACGCCTACACAAGTTGCGACATGTATAGGTTGATTGTTTACATGAGGATGTGCCTCCTTCCCCTTGCCGATGAGGGATCCTACTGCAACAACAACACAGGTTGGAAGCGTCACAAGAAGTAGTAGATGATCGATGATCGTTTCATAGTTTATGTAATTGTGCATTTAGATGTGAAGTGTGATGTTTAATTACTTATGTAATGGATGTTTATCTCAGTTATGCAACCATGTTTTATAAGTATACGTTGTTGTTCTGTGGACAAAGCACAAATATTGTTGTGCGAACAGAGTGAATCACACCGCAAATGGTTCAACTAAGAAACACATTTAAGATGATTATCCCAAATTGCAGACAATTGCTGCTTGTCAACCGTTTGCCCATAACGCACACGGCTTATGCTGGAAAATCATCTGTGTAATTTTCGTTCATCGCCAATAATTCTGCAGGCTGAACTGTGTGTCGTATATTGCACACGGCTTATGTTGATGAGTCATCTATGTAATTTCCCTTCATCCCAAACTGTTCTATCGACTTAACTGTATGTCGTATATCGCACCTGCATCTTGTTTCTAAATTATGCCTAATGGATCAGCCAATCGCACATGTAGCTTTTTATGTCTCACAATTTTATTTGTCTACCATTTGCGTGCCAACGTCGCATAAGTTCAGTCCAAGGTGTGTGATATGTGCGTCTTCTTAGCAGGTTCTGCACTAGTGGTAATTGATCTTGTGCACAACCAAACAAGTCAATGTATTGTGCAACCTCTTCCTTGGCTTCTCTGAAACAACCATTCACTTTTATCTAGTATCTCATAGATAAGAATTATATATTCCAACAAATAACTTCACATTAAGGAGAATGTAACAAAGGTGACAAATGCAGCTGGCTCTCTAACCCCATTATTACCCAAAATTTCACTTTTGTCCTGCCCATGTGGCCCCAAGACATGTTTCTATGGCTGAAATTGGGCCTCGGCAACGGCTCGGTGGGTGAGTGTGTCCATCACACACACACACACACAAAAAAAAGGTACAGATGTGCCATTATCTGAAACTGTTGGTTCCACACAAGGTAAGATTTGTACATTCGTCGTGCAATGAAAAATAGGATATAGAGTCCTATTTAACTTGTTAAAAAAACAAATAAGATTGAAGTGGCGTGGTGGCTAGTAATTAAGATCCACATGCAAACTCCTACCACCCATCACTTTATCACTTTGAAAGGTGTATCGTTTACTCGGTGCTCTCATCCCATATATTCAGTATCCAACATTGGACCCAAGCCCTCACCACGCGTAATACTGACCTCAAACTCTAGAGATTGTTCTTCCAATATAGCTGGTAGACTGATTATAAAATAACAGAGCAATGTGTTCGGGAGGCGCCAAACGGAGTTCCCATCTATAGGAAATAGGAGGCATGTGGAAGTTGACGAGATCAATGTGACAACACTGGTCAGACATGTAAATTTATCCTGATCCGATATAACAATATCACGGAGTGTTCCTCGTTTTGTAAAGCTGGTGGGATCATAGAGCTAGTTGTTCCAAGGATCTCTGAAGCTGGTGTGCTATCTAGCGTACGTGCCACCACACCAGTAACTATCCCATCTAATAAGTTAACTTCTCACGTTGTTTGTGCTCGTGGCGTCCTCGGTGATGGACTTGTGGGAGAGAATATCATACGGAAACCAACATTCAATGAAAACTTCGTGAAAACCATATTTTAAAGTTTCAAAAAAATCTGAAAAAAATATGGGATGTTAAGAGGGTGATGTTTTATTGCCACGCAAAATTTCAAATTGAAACACATTACGTGATGTGAGCTATGAAAAGGACAAATTTCAGTCCTGAATAGTGGCATTACTGTTCGGCACTATTCAATGCTGATTTTGTCTTTTTCATAGCTCACATCTCGTAATGTGTTTCAACTTGAAATTTGGCGTGGCAATAAAACATCATCCTCTTAGCATCCCGTATTTTTTTCAGATTTTTTTGAAGCTTTTCAAAATCTTTTTTTCGTGGTTTTCACCGGTTTTCATTGAATGTTGGTTTCCGTATGATATTCTCCCGACTTGTGGATGTCGATCGTCATGTTGATCCGGAGTACCTCTCATGTTTTAGAGTTTAGTTGTGTCGTTTGCTTGTTCGGACCGAGCATCCCTTGTCTGTTTACTTTGGGTACCGTGTCATGCCAGCTTGCATTCGTGCATGTGTTGTACTTGCTTGTACTCATTCTTTTTTCTTCTATCAATGAAAAGATACGCAAGTTTTACGTATTTGTGAAGAAGAAAAAACTTCACTTACACAGGCTCTATAATTTTGAATCTCTCCCAGTAATAATAATACAAAGCACATAAACCTTGTTGATGGAGACGGTCCCTGTCCGAAACATCTATATCGACATGTTGGTTGAACTGTGCTCCCATGTGTTACGTTCCAGTCCACGACACCTCTGTACACATCCATCTTGGCTTTGGTACTCTGTTTACACCCATGACTGCCCAGTTCCTTTAAGATTCACGTGCACTCCATGTCTCCATGTACAAGGTAGATGAGAAGATCTCTCATAGGATTAGTGCTGGTTATATGATAGGTCTAACATTTAACATACAAGTATTGTTTAAAGAAAGCGGTACGGTTCTGCATACATATACTCAACACTAAGTGCTATAGTAAAGTTAACTTGACTAATTAATGTGTGTTTGCACCTATAAATGCTGAACTCCACATCCCCATAGTACTACAAATGCAAAGAAGCTCAAGGATTTCAAGTAAACAAACAATAGAAAAGATTGAATATTGCGAACACAACGTACAACAATTTATCAGATCTGATCAGCATCGCTTGCATTTTAGTGAGAAGCGGGCCATGATGAAGGCCAAAGGGCCACCTTCCAACGGAACCATAAAAATCGACATTGCACAGATGTTTTCTCCGTACAGAGAGGGGATACACAATCTCCATGATGCGGAGGCGAGAGAGGTCATCGATTGATTGGATTCAATCGTCTGCTCTCGATAGCTAAGGCAAGGCATTGCTAGTTGTGGAAGAGTTATGGGGGTACAAAATTACGAATCCATGTATCATTGATTCCATGGACATCATTTAATAGGAGCTGGAAGGGCTGATGGAAGTTTGGGGCGACGGGTTGAGCGACGGCGTAGTTGTAGCACATCATATTGATCGAAATCTACTATACTCGACTGAGGGTATGGATAGCTCCTCTGAGAAATGAGAACCTAATTCGGACTTCGAAGAGAAAACCTAGCACCCACGGCATTGCCCCGTGGGCAACTCCGGCAGCGAATCCCACCCACGCCTCAGTCGTCGTCCGGAGCCGCTGAAGCAATGCCCCTCGTGGTTGCTGGCGATAGGGCCTCTTTCTTCTTTGCTCAGGGGTGACCTTTGTGGGGTGGCCTGGCCGGCGGTGGCGTCGAGCGCGAGCAGGGCCCGGTGGCCTAGCGGTTGTGGCTGACAACCGCAGTTTGCTCATGGAGGGCGGGAAACAACGAGGTGGGTGGCGGCTCGTGGTGTTGTGGTTGCGCGCCCGTGGTAGCTACTATGGCTCACATATGGACCCCGGGATGCCCCGGTTAGCTCTGGCAGGCCTCCGCTGGTCTGGTTCAGGCGCACCTATCTTGGATGCGGCGAGTAATTGGTTGGCTGCTGGTGGGTGTCACGAGCTGGACAGGGGGCTAGAGGTGTCGAAATCCCTCTCGGCGACGGTCATGCTCTAAGCAGAGGGTGTAGAGGAGGCTCCGGGTTGGAGATGACAAGCTCGTCAGCCGCGTGATCGGTGTGGTGTGGCACCGAGGTGGTGGGAGCGGTTCGTCGACTACCAGGTAGAGAAGGCCCACTTGTCCACATTGGTGCCAGCATCCCTGTTGTGCTCCCCTTGCTTGTGATTCGTTCGTGGTCTCGGTCCAAGTTGAGATCCCGAGAGCGGTCATGCCTTCGATGGATCCACGTCGATGGCCATCGTGAGGCATGCAAGCTCACCTAGGCCATGGCTAGAGGGCTAAGGTCGGGGCTTTCTTAGCATTGGTCATCAAAAGACATTGTGTCCCCGCATCCACCGGGACCGTTTGGGGATGCAGTGTAGGCGCTGACCAAGACCCCGTGCTCATGTCGGGCGAGGAGTGGAAGGAGGTTCCTTCCACTCTTCCTACTTTGGTTGGTGCGCGATAATGCAGATGCTTGGCAGTGTATTGGGACATGGATGTCGGGGCGGCAGCCCCGCGATCGAGGTCTGCATTGTTGGCTCTTCAGCGGTCACCATGACGGTAGTGGTGTCTTTGCCTCTTGGTTGCCTGGGCGATGAGGAGGGCATAGCAGCGGGTGGCTCGGTCTCTCTCTCTCTATTGTTGGCAGTGGCGACGCCCAAATCTGGATACGGAGACTTGTGTTCATCGCGGTTGTCCTTGTACCTTGTGGTGGCACGAGTGAACGACCAAGCGAAAACGCTGCGCCTTGGCTCTGACAGCGGCATTACTCGTGGGTGTCTCTTTCCTCTTGATGACGTCGTTGTTGTTCTCCTCTCCATGCCAGGGCTTCGGGTGAAGACCCATGTCCATCTCGAGCGCGTCAGTGGCGATGCTTAGCATCATTTCACCTACTGGGGGCTTTGGTGTGGAGGCTAGCTATCTTATGATGTGTTGTGGCATAGTTTTCAGACACCATCGAAAAGGAGTTGGGAGGGTCTATAGAGTCGTCGGGTCTCACATGGGAGAAGAGAGGCACAGGATCGAGAGGTATATCACATGATGCGTGTATGGCCGAGTTCAGATAATAATTAGTCTGTCTTTCGAGATTTTTTTGTCTTTTTTACATCTTGACTTTTTTTTTGAACACGGTACAAACGCAAGCACTCATATACATGCGCATACACTCATCCCTATGAACGCACACACGCACACCCTACCCCTATGAGCACCTCCGAAAGACTGAGCCGGCATATCATCTTGAAATTTACGAAGTCACCGTAGGCACCTCGTCGTCGACGGGAATCGTCTCCTCCCATTGAATGCACATCGCCGGAAATCCTGAAATAAATCCAGGAATAAATGCGAGCTCCAGAATTTGAACCCTGGTGGGCTGGGGATACCACAGTCCCTCTAACCATCCAACCACAGGTTGGTTCGCTTTACATCTTGACTTAGGTGGTAATTTTCTCCAAGTTTGATGGCGGAACAACATACCAAAACAGCCCTTAGGTGCTTCTTATTTTTATGGGATTTTGGTGACTATTTTTCAGTTTTCCAGTTGCCCGTTGAGTGACTTTTATATATATTATTATTATCTAGGTATAAAACAAAGCTGATAGCAAACGGAGGCTCTCTAGCCCTCGAGAGTTCACTCAAAATTTTCGCTAACGTTTTGCCCATGTGACCCCAAGAAGTATTTCTAAAGCTCTGAATTTCTCCTTAACAATGTTTTGTTCTTGGACGACGATGATGACGACGGCACGAGCGAAGCGTACATGCTCATTAATCCGCTACAAGTTAGTCGGTTAGGGTTTTTTTGTTTTTAGTTAAACGATCGAAATATCGTTCGTTTTATGTAACTTATGTTCGAACCATGCTGAAATCTGTTGTATTTAATAAGTTTTGTCTAGTTTATTTAACCTTATTTTAGAATGTATGTGGACACGGTTGGATGACCGGCTTTTGCATCACTATCCACGGACTGGTCTCCATCGGTTCGTCAATGAATACATGGTATGATTTGGGGCTCTGCGTTGGAGATGCCCCACAGTAGATATATTTAACTCGCGACCTAGAAAAGATCCCTGTGAAAATTGTTGTTCAAGCCAGTAGTAATGTACTACCAATTGTGTGAATTCAGAGAGGGTCTCGATTATAGCTAGCTTAATTACAAAAAAAAGATTATTGCTAGCTTAATTTTCTTTGAGAATCTCGATTATTGCTAGTTTTTTTTTTTTTTTGAGAACAGATTTTTTTTTGACGGGATTATTTTGTGAGCAGATTATTGCTAGCTTTTCTTTTAGACGAAAACAGCGAGCTTTATTATACTAAAATGTTATCAGGGATACAAAGATTTTCAGGGGGAGAAATCAGCCACAAGCAACGTACACTGAAAGTGAAGTTGCAGCCTTGGCTAGCCCATGCGGCTCCCCATTTGACTCTCGCTGTTCGTGAATGACCACCGACCTCCTTCAACTGTCTTCGTCTTGCAATGAATTCCTTCATGATCATGGAATATGGGCCTTTGGAGGTACCCTCGTTCAAGTCCTTGACCACCCCCAGGCAATCCGATGCAATGAGCATTCGTTGAAGCTACATGTCTGTAGCCAAGATAAGTGCTTCTCCGCCGCCAGTCCGGCACTTCGGATGACAGGCCTTTGGTGTTTGACAAGATCTCTCGATCGACGGCTGTGTCGTGCGATCGGCAGCTCTCTCGTACACACGAAGGAGGCGACGAGACTAGGGTTCTTCCAGCGGTCGGGGTGGACTCTAGGGCTCAGGAACAAATCCCTCGATACTCTCCAGGCTTCCCATCGCGGCCTGGGAGAGCGAGACGGGTACCAGCTGCGCCTCCTTTGCACCCGGCGGGGCTAATGGCTGGGCGGGACACCGGAGCTCAGCCGCCTATCCCTCCCGTGCAGGCTGACCGGCAGGGCAAGCATCCGGTTGCCGCTGCACACGGGGGCGGCGGAGCGACCCAGCCTGCTGCCCCGCAGCGAACCGGCGAAGGTAGCCGGGGGGCTGTTGGTAGTCGTCGTGGTGATGGGCAGGGTCGCGGTGGCTTTGCCGGCGGCCGCGATGGATCGGGACCTGGGCGCGGCGGCGTGGACGGCGGCTACGGGGGATACCGCAATAACTGGAATCAATGGAATGATGGAGCGGGCGGAGCGGGCGCTGGCCGCGGACAATGGAACGAAGGAGGGGGTCGCGGGCTCGGTGCTAATCAGTGGCATCGGACCTTCTACCCTCCCGATGGTGATTTCGTCGAAGGGGCCAAGGGTCCGCATTATCGGCAGCGTGGTGGTCGCGGCGGTGGTGGCCGTGCCTTTGGTCGGAACGTACCTCCAAGGCGGCCGCTAGTTCCGAAGACTGTACCGAAGTTGCCAGAGGTCACACCGGCGACGAATGATGAGGGGGCGGCTACCGTGGTTGCTGCAAACGCATCGACTTCGATTGTCACATTGCCAGAGGCGGCGGTGGCGGTCAAGGCTTTGGCGGCCGTGGCAATTCCACCCAATGCTACTGCCGCAGACAGAGACACTGCGCGGGCTAATAAGGCGGCCCGCAAGAAAGAAAAGTTGACGTGCTATAGATGTGGAGTCCCTGGTCATTTTGTGATGGATTGCACGACTGAGTTGTGCGATATTTGTCGGAAACCAGGACACGGTGAGGCAGCTTGCCCGTTGCTTCTAGCACCTAAGCCGGTGCTCAACATTTACGGAGTTTGTCAGAGTAGGCTTATGTTCTTTGAGACTCCTCACTCTGCCTCCGCTATTGTGCCTCCTCGTCTTGAGAGTTCAAGGACGGGCTTGGTCAAGGTCACAAATGGTACCCTGACGGTTGAACAGGTTATTCAGCAGCTCAGGAGACTTGTTTCTGAGTCATACCACTGGGCTCCGGTCAGACTGGATGAACAGGTGTACCGAGTGGAATTCCCTAGGAGAGAGGACCTTCAACGTTTGTTGACCTTTGGGGTCAGCAAGGTGAATGGGAGCAAATGCATGTTAGAATTTGAGGAGTGTAAAAAAGCTGAACCGACGGGTACATGGTTGGACAAGGTTTGGATCAGATTATTAGGCGTCCCAGAGATTCTTCTCAATGATTTCCTTATTGTCTGGAGCCTTGGTTCACTGCTGGGTAAGACCGAGAAAGTTGACATGCCATTCACGCGCAAACATGGGATTGCCAGACTGCTAGTGAGTGTGCTCGACGTGGAGTATGTGCCTGATTACGTACCTTGGTTTTATGATGGTATGCATTATGATCTTGACGTGGAGATCGAGGAGGAAATCCAGCGAGAGACTCATAATGATGATGTTGACATGATGGATGGCGGTGATGGGAGTGGGAACCAGGGAGATGCGAACCCTGATGAGCATGCTGATGGGTCCACGCACAAGGGTCAAACCCCTATGTCGTCGAAAGCTGCGGATACGACACAGAATAAAGGGAAAACATCATCTTCGACACCCATGGCTTCTCTCCGTTTTGGTTCGTTTCAGCCGGTGTCTGCGACGAGCCGTCTATGGGGGGGACCGGGTGGAGATTGAGGACTTCCAGGCCACTCCGATATCTGATGCTAGCAGTGTTCGTGATCAGCTGAATGAGGATGATGGGGCGCGCGTACAGTTACCTATGCAGCAGCAGCCTTTGGATGGGGGAGTGAGGGAGGATGGTTGCGGGCAGGAGGCCCGGCGACTTGCCTCTCCCTTACCTCGCCCTTCTTCTACTGGAGGGGAGAGTGGGGAAGACCGTGGGCAGGAGGCGCTTCCACGGTCACCTCGCTCACCGACACCTTCTCGGACGGCGCTTCTGAGCCGTCATGATGGGGTGGTGGGGCCGATCAGCTGCGGACAGGAGGTCCGCCGGCCTAACCAGCCTCTATCCCGCCCGTCGTCTCCTGCAGGAGTGACATCCGAGGGCAACGGGCAGGAGGATTGTGTGCCTTCACCTTGCTTTTTGCCTTCCGCTCACACGACGGCGGAGGGGCAGCAGCTGCAGACCGGGGAATCAGTAGCTTGGGC
This sequence comes from Elymus sibiricus, assembly GCA_039707655.1. Classification (NCBI taxonomy): domain Eukaryota; kingdom Viridiplantae; phylum Streptophyta; class Magnoliopsida; order Poales; family Poaceae; genus Elymus; species Elymus sibiricus. Next base: position 56,514,174 of record CM077667.1, read on the forward strand.
TGCGGCTGATTCTCGGGTACATGCATCTTCACCGGGCTCCTGTCAGGACACTGTCGGGATGGAGGCAGGCGGCCAAAATCCTACATTGATATCCATGGAGGATGTGATCACATATGGAGGGATACCGGATCCTACATCCGGTGATCGTCGCTTTAGCCACCGCATCCAGGGGCAGCCGGATGCTGATGACATACAGCTAGGGCGTGCTATGAGGGCCGCCAAGCTTCGAGATGTCGAGGCAACTACAGGTTTGTCTGTTAATACTAGTTGTTCCATCCTCCATTTCTCTGATGCAGAAATTATACAAAATGCTAGTGACCTAGGAATTTCTCTTGGTGGTAGTGACAAACAGATAGCTAAATCAATTAATGACATTTTAGACTTAGAAGCGGACAGAACCATAGAGATTATTCAAAATCTAGCAGCGGTAAAACCTATGAATGAGGCGGATATCAATAATCTAGGAGGCACAGCCTTACAAAGTTCATGTGAGGATTTATTACACATAGAGGGAGTTGAGGAGGATGAGGGAGACATGGGATCGGAGGGGTATATGGCCTCTTCGATTGCCGATTGTCTTCCACACGAAACTTCCCCACAGAGCAATACGGAATTGATACAGGATAAACCTAAGAGACCATGGAAAAGGAAGGTGTATCCCGTATCGGCGGTACGGAGGAGTGCGAGAGTGAAGCAGAAGAAAAAATTCCATGATGAAATATGAAAGGAATCTTTTGGAATAGCAGAGGTCTGGCAGACTTGGCTAAAAGGAGATTTCTTAGAGATGCATCTTTAGAGCATAAGTTAGACTTTATGGCGCTACAAGAGATGGGTAGAGATAATTTCACATCACAATTTCTCAACACAATCTCAGGAGGAGTTGATTTTGATTGGCACTGTTTGCCACCAAGGGGTAGATCTAGGGGAATCTTACTTGGGGTTAAGTGTGAAACATTAGAGGTGTTGAGTGTGGTATATGGTGAGTTTTCCGTCAAATTTCGTGTGAGGTCGAAAGTTGATGGCTTCAGATGGGCTTTGGTGGCCGTATATGGGGCGGCGTAACCTGAACTGAAATCTGAGTTTCTCGCCGATTTAGTGAGAATATGTGGAGATGAAAGACTTCCCATTATGGTCGGGGGAGACTTTAATATTATTAGAAGACAAGAAGAAAAAAATAATGACAACTTCGATGGAAGATGGTCACTTATGTTCAACATGGTTATCGAGAGTCTCGATTTGAGGGAGATTGACCTCACTGGTAGACAATTCACATGGGCAAACTCATTACCGGTGCCAACATATGAGAAGTTGGACCGGGTACTGACCAGTGTAGAATGCGAACAGAAGTACCCGCTGGTTTTAGTACATGCCTTACAAAGAGCCATCTCAGATCACACACCACTCATGGTTGACTCTGGGGAAGCGAATCATGTGGGTAATAGAAATATCTTCTCTTTCGAATTAAGTTGGTTCAACAGAGAAGGATTCATGGATCTCATAGCTACCGAATGGGCTAGGGAATCTGGTGGATCTTCTAACATGGAAAGATGGCAAAACAAAATCAGACACTTGCGCCAATTCTTGAGAGGTTGGGCCAAGAATCAAAGCGGAATTTACAAAGTGGAAAAAGAAAGACTTATTCGACTCATTACTGAGCTTGATGTGAAAGCTGAGTCTACTCTTCTCAATGTGTCTGATCGGAATACTAAGATTGAGGCTGAGAAGAAATTGCAAACTCTTCTGAGGCAGGAGGAGATGAAATGGGCACTTCGAGCCAAGGTGACGAAGGTGGTTCAGGGGGATGATAACACACAATTTTTTTCATATTGTTGCAAATGGCAAACACCGGAAGAAGAAAATAATTCAACTTGAGCAGGATGAGGGTACAATTGTAGGACATGAGAACCTAAAATTGTACATTTCTGAATACTATAAGAAATTATTTGGTGCACCCGAAGAGAATTTTGTGTCTCTGGATGAAAGCACAACATATGACATACCTCAGCTCAATTCCGATGAGAATGAGGTACTATCAGCTCCCTTTACTGAGAAAGAGGTGTTTGATGCAATAGCACAAATGAAACAAAATAAGGCACCGGGGCCGGATGGGTTTCCGGCGGAATTCTATAAAAAATGCTGGCATATTATTAAGGGTGATCTTTTGCCTATGTTCCAGGATTTATTTAACGGTCAGTTACAGCTATTCCACCTCAACTTTGGAACAATAACGTTGTTGCCAAAAAAGGTGGAGGTTGTTCGCATTGAGCAGTTCAGACCGATTTGTTTGCTCAATGTTAGCTTCAAAAAATTTACAAAGGTTGGCACGAATAGATTGACGCAGATAGCTCATTCGGTAGTCCAACCGACACAGACAGCGTTCATGCCTGGAAGACACATCTTAGAGGGGGTTGTTGTCTTGCATGAAACGTTACATGAAATCCATACAAAGAAACTGGATGGGGTTATCTTTAAAGTGGATTTCGAGAAAGCGTATGATAAAGTCAAATGGCCATTTCTTCAACAGGCCTTACGTATGAAGGGGTTCAACGAATCTTGGAGGGATCAGGTGGATGCCTTCATTCAGAAAGGTAGTGTGGGGGTTAAGGTTAATGATGACATAGGTCATTTCTTTCAAACACACAAGGGACTGAGACAGGGTGACTCGATGTCTCCGATGTTGTTCAACATAGTAGCAGATATGTTGGCAATACTTATTGGTAGGGCTAAAGAGAATGGCCAAGTAGGAGGACTTGTTCCACACCTTGTAGGGGGGGGGGTGTCCATACTACAATACGCGGATGACACGATCATCTTCATGGAACATGATATGGCAAAAGCTAGGAATATGAAACTTGTTCTTTGCTTATTTGAAAAGTTATCTGGGCTAAAAATTAATTTTAACAAAAGCGAATTGTTCTGCTTTGGGAAGGCAAAGGAGTAGCAAGATGCTTACAGGCAGCTATTTGGATGTGAAATGGGATCACTGCCGTTTAGCTATCTTGGGATTCCTATTCATCATAGAAGATTGACGAATAAGGAATGGAAGTGTATCGAGGATAGATTCGAAAAAAGATTAAGCTGCTGGAAGGGCAAGCTTATGTCTTATGGAGGGAGGCTGGTGTTAATAAATTCGGTTTTAACAAGCCTGCCCATGTTCCTCTTGTCTTTCTTTGAAGTACCGGTAGGGGTACGCAAAAGATTAGACTTTTACCGATCTCGTTTCTTCTGGCAAAATGATGAGGCTAAGAAGAAATACAGATTGGCACGGTGGGATATAATATGCAGACCCAAAGACCAAGGGGGTCTTGGCATTGAAAATCTAGAAGTGAAGAATAGATGCCTGCTTAGCAAATGGTTATACAGGTTATCTATGGAGACCGAAGGGATGTGGGTTCAAATACTGAAGAATAAATACCTACAATCCAAAACATTGGCCCAGGTTACAGCTAGACCAAAAGACTCACCTTTCTGGAAGGGGTTAATGAAGGTGAAGGTAACTTTCTTTCAGAGAGTGAAATTTGTAGTTGGTAATGGTTCCACTACAAGATTTTGGGAAGACACATGGCTGGGGGATACTCCATTGGCATTACAATATCCTTCCCTTTATAATATTGCACAACGTAAGGAGGATTATGTGGCCACAGTATTAGAATCGATACCACTCAATATACAATTCAGGCGAGCTTTAGTGGGAGCACGCTGGAATTCATGGTTACACTTGGTCAGGCGACTGATGCATGTTCAGCTTTCTGATCAGCCAGATAGTATTCGTTGGAATCTAGCTACGAATGGTATCTTTTCAGTAAAGTCCATGTACACGGATCTGATAAACATTGGATCGCTCTCGAGATCATTACATATTTGGAGAGTCAAAGTGCCGCTTAGAATTAAAATCTTCATGTGGTTTATACACAAGGGTGTGGTATTAACCAAAGATAATTTGACAAAACGAAGATGGATAGGCAGGCCTAATTGTTGCTATTGCGATCAAAATGAAACAATAAGACACCTCTTTCTAGATTGTCCCCTTGCAAAACTATTATGGCGAACTGTTCATATAGCCTTTAATGTTAACCCACCAACATACATTAGTTCGTTATTTGGAACGTGGCTCGATGGAGTAGACGTTAATATAGCGAATCTTATCCGGATTGGTATATGTGCTTTATTTTGGGCTATATGGAATACCAGGAATGATATGCTTTTTAATGGCAAGAATTTCAATAACTTTTTGCAGGTTATCTTCAGAGCAACGTCTTGGATCCGTACGTGGTCGTTACTCAGTCATGCGGACTCCAGGGAGCTTATGGCTACTGGGTGCAACCGGTGGTAGATGGTCGTACGGGTTATCTTCAACCGATTTGGATGGCGTGTTAATAATAGACTAGGTGTATAGGCATCGTAGTCTACTTTTAGCTACGCCGGATGTGGCAGTTTATTTACCTTTTTCGTACTTTTTGTTCAGCGCATGAGCGCCTTGTGGATCTAAGACCTTGTTTTGAACTTGTTTAATAATATGGCTGCATGCATCGATTGATGCAGAGGTCGGTGGGCTCGTTCCTCCTTTTAAAAAAAAAAAAGATAAGTGCTTCTCTACATGCGTGCGTCTCCAAAATAGCCGGGTCCGTAACCCCCTCATATGTTACTGCCGATGCATCCTGGAACCGTCCATGCTCATCTCTGCACACCACTGCAACAGCCCCTCGGTTTTCCTGTTTTGCCACAGCCCCATCACAGTTAAGTTGTGTCAGCTCTGCCGGTGAAGGAATCCACCTTCTAGTAGCTGAATTGTTGATTGCCGAGCTTCTGGTTGCCCTAGCCTTTTCTTTTTTCATAACCACACTCAACTCCTGAATATACCTCTGAATGAATAAATGAGTTGACAATGGAATCTGGAATTCGCCCTCGTGAATCGCCTTCCGCCTCGCATACCAAATGGCCCATAGAGTTAGCAAAACATGCACAAAGTGTTCCTGGTGTAGTGTATTGCTTAACGAAAACAACAAAAGCTCTGGGTCCCTGGTCTCATCTCCATAGAGAGGAAGGATGAAATCTTCCTCTTTTAAGGCTCATACACTCTTCGGCATGCGACGGTCCAGGAGTGCATGGCGCCATGTATCCTCTGTAGCATTGCACAGCGGGCAGGCCGCGTCATATTCCTCTTGGTTCTCTCCTCTTCTGTTGGCAGTGACGATCACACGAGCCGCCACACAAAAGTTTTTAGCTTCCCTGGCACCTTAACTTTCCAAAGTTTCTTCCAGTTTTTCTCCTGGTCATCTCCACTTGAAGACTCTGACCGTCCCTCCAGCCAGCTCTCACGGCGAAATTTTGTTTCTACAAGCATACGATAGGCTGATCTCACTGAAAAAATACCTGTTCCTAGTTGTTAGGAATAAGCCACACCATCATGGTGATCAGCGTGTGCGTGTCGGTCGAGTCCGGATGCCGGTGCACGGGCGAGTCCATAACCGTGGTCAGTGCTCCGGGTGTGTGCGTGCATCGCGTGAATCTGTTAGCAGATTAGTTCGTGCATGTAGTTGACGCGCACATAGCTGATGGAGGTTGCATGCAAGTAGTTGGCCACGTCCTGGATGTGGACGTGGGCGTAGGAAGTGGATCAGGGCGGGTGGCTTGGCCGTGCGTGTATGTGCAGCCGGTATAAAAAGCCCCTGGTGTATTGTTTGGCTGCGCCGGTGTGTTGCCGTGCTCCGGTGTGTTGCCGAGCGACGGTGTGGGCCGAGCCAAATGAGAGGGGCCTAAGGAAGATGTAGTCTTTGTCGGAACCGTGGTGTGCGCCCGGTCGACGTGAGAGTTCTCCTGGGTTGTGCTACGTGTGCGCGTGTGTACCTCCATGTATGTGTTCGAGTCGATGTGAGAATTAAAGCCAAGATACAGACGTTTGTGCGCCGCGGCGTTCGTCGCCGGAAAATTATGGTGTCTCCTTCGTCTACCTCCGTCCGGCGTTTGTGGCGCCGGGAGGCTGCTCGGCGTATGTCGCCGAGGAGGGTGGGTTTGTCCCAACACTAGTGCCAGGCCCAGAAATCTTCTTGTTGTATGTAACAAATAGGGATCTATCGAACAACCTCTGCATCCATGGGTAGCAGATGCTCCTGGACCGCTGTTCAATTCCATGTGCGTGTGGTGTGGCATAGAAGGTCAGTCACCAATGACAGTGGATGATCATCAGATCGTGGGCATATTGGACGAAGATAAAAATCCCTGGGGAGCTAGTTCTGATCCCAAATCCAGGTTGCTTCCCCGTCTCCAATTCTTTTCACCAAGCCCTACTTGAGAACATCATGCCCTTCGCACATGGCCCTCCAAACCTGTGATGGGTTCGAGTCCAACTCAGCAGATAAAACGTCAGTTGATGGGTAATATACCGCCTTAAGAACCCGTGCATGAAGAGATTCAGGATGGGTAAGTAATCTCCATACTTGTCTAGGAAAAGGTGCTAGATTAAAAATCTCGAAATCCCGGAAGCCCAAACCCCCTTTGTACTTCGGCATTGCCATAGACTCCCAGGAAATCCATGCGACCTTCCTCTTTCCTCCCTTGCTCCCCCAATAGAACTTGCGCACCATCGAGGTTAAATGTTGTCAAAGACCTCGTGGAAGCTTAAACAAAGCCATCAAGTACGCCGGGATAGCTTGTACCACAGACTTGATAAGGGTTTCTTCCCCTGATCCTGCAAGTGATTTTTCTATCCAACCCTGAACCCTCTTCCGAATCCAATCCTTAAAATATGAGAGCACCATTTTTTTGATTGAGCAATGTCCGAAGGGAGGCCTGGATACTTCTCATTCAGAGTTTCCGTTTGTACATTTAGAATATTTTTCACAGAAGTTCGGATGGTCTCAGGACATCCCTTACCAAAATATATGGATGATTTACCGCTATTAACCCTTTGCCCTATGGCGTTGCAATACCTTGTAATGATAGCCCCCAAGTTCTCTGCTCACTGCATTGATGCTTTCACAAAAAGAACACAATCGTCTGCAAATAACAAGTGGTTTACTCGAGGAGCGGAGGGAGCAGTATGTATACCCTCAACCTCGCCCGCCAAATTTTGATCCTTAAGCAAGCTCGACAATCCTTCACCTGCTAGCAGAAAGAGATATGGAGATATGGGATCCCCTGCCGTATACCCCTTGACGGTGTAAAGTTCCTAGTCAAGCCTCCGTTAAACAACACCGTGAAGGAAACCGATCTTACTCCTCGCATCACGGTCTGCACGAAGCTACTAGCCAAACCAAGTTTTAGCACAATCGCCTCCAGGTAACTCCATTTGAGTCGATCATATGCCTTCCGCATATCCAACTTCAGTGCAAAATGTGAGTTCTTTTTACTTCTCTTGCTCTTCATATAGTGCGGACATTCATATGTTGTGATGACATTGTCCGTAATGAGATGGTTAGGCACAAAGACCGATTGCTCTTCCGAGACCACTTCAGGGAGCATTTGTTTCAGTCGGTTAGCAAGCACCTTGGATGCAATCCTGAACGGCTCATCCTACAGAGATTGTAGCTCTAGGGGATGGTGACCACGAAGCAACTCACGAGGAGATGGCCGACATCTTCCCCAGTAGGGAGGCCCAAGGTGCTGTCGTTGTGGTGCGGGAGGGCGTCTTGGGCCATATTACCCGCCCTCTAGGGCCGGCCTTCTAAAGGCTTCCCAACGCTTCAGAGCCCATAAGTTTCAAAAAGCATGAGTGCTAGGGAAGACGAGCATCCTTTTGTTGAAAGACTTGTAAGCATAATTGGACGAGTACACTTCCTAAGGCCTCCCATCCCCCCGACCAGTTGTGATTAAAGTCCAGGGGTAGAGTTTGTATGGAAGACATACTCCTACATTGGTTCTTCGAAAATATATGAAGATGAGTTTGGATGGAGGAACCTCTATCCTTCCTATTTGCGAGGACATAAGACCACGTGCTCGGAGTAAAAGAAGAGTGTATATGTCACCAGGGCACCACGTGGGTAGGCCATTGGGTATGTCCATGACATTTCAGAAAAACATAGGAAACAGAGCATCTCCTTGCATGAAGTGTGCTTCTGCGTGCTTAAATTGTGTGTGGTGTGCTATTTAGTGATACAATCCCGCAATGGTGCCATATGATGTTTTCTAACGTCATTAACATGTGTGGTGTACATTTATAAAAAAAAACATGTGTGGCGTAAATTTACTAGAAAGTTCGTATGATACTTTTGCATAGGTCCTTCAGCTAGCGGGAATGATGATTTTTTGAGTAATTCTAAATTTCTAATATGAACTTGCGGGATCTCATATAAAATTGTTTGCTTCTGGCATGAGGTTTTCTTTCTTTAAATTCTTATAAAAAAAACTATGGCATGTTTAAAAAGGCGCTGCACTGGTAAGAGTAAGACGACGTCAAGCAGGAAAGGGTACTGACAGATCGCGTGGTGGTTGGATTGTCGTCTTTGGGGTGGCGACGGAAGGGGCAATAATAGCAGCTGGCTGATCGCGGCCACGCCTTGGCAGCAACAGTAGCAAGCACGGAGCATCCGGGATGTCAAGCAGCGAGAGCAAGCATCAGCAACGGCAAGCAGCAAAGCTGGGCAGAGTGAAGTGGTTGGTTTTTTCAGGATTGACATTGTGACTGATAAATATCTGTTGCCTATTTGTTCTGTCATTAATACTTGGTGTGATCTACATTTTGTGCGTGATTAATATCAGTTGTCTAATTTTAGACAAATTGTTGTTACCGTAATTTACGTAGACACCATATTATTTATTTACTTTTGTGGGTGATAGACAACATACTATTTGTTGATGATAAATAGTTGTGAAATTGAAATGTACTTCGTACAATTTTTTGTAAACATATAATAATTTTGCATACTGTACACATGCATATGAGAGATAATCTCACCAACCGGTCCAGTCCATCTGAAATGTAACCATTCCATTTAACATTTCGTCCTCAACAAAACATAGGGACGAAATCGCCATATTCCAGTGAAATGGAGCCATGACATTTCATTTCACTTCGTTTCCTAACCAAATACACCCTAACAAAACATTGAACTAGGTCGTGCATGCATGCTTCAAAAGACATGATGTTGATAGTATTTGGTCAAATAGGATGGGAACGTTTGGTTCCTGGTGTATCTACATCCTATATGGATTTTCTTTTAGTAACTCAACAAAAAGGCAAAAAATTCTAAAAATATATTTGAAAATAAAGTTGACATTCCATTTTACTTGTGAGAAAATTTGACAAAAAGAATATTATCCTTTGACTTCTTTTCCAAAAGACAAAATTCGGCCAAACTAGTGTGAATAGTGACCTATAATAGCAAATAAATTTCCTCTTTTTTGCCCTAAAGTCAATGTTGTTTTTTCGTGAAACTATATACTAGTGCAAATCAAAGTCAAGTTTAATGTAAAAATACTTCTGAACTATTTTCACCTTTTTATAATTATCAAAAACAATCCCATATAGGGTGTATCTACAACCAGGAACCAAAGTGTATTTCCCGTAAAGATATACATATATTAGTTTTGTTGATACATTTATAAAATATGTTTATACCATTTAAAAAATATTTGTACAATTCAACAAAAATGTGGACATGTTTACAAAAATTTTACAACGTTGTAAAACAATTGTAGCGTAAAATTTTAAATATTATTGATAGCATTGAAAAAAATATTTGTGATAGTTCAGTCATGTTCACACGTTTTAAAAATATATGTTCCATTTTCAAAAATTGGTATACAACGTAAAATATTATTTGCGTGATAGAAAAAAATCTTTTTTACCATTCACAAAAATGTATGTGGCCTTTAAAGACAATATTCATGCAAAATATGTTCGTGACATCTTGAAAAATTGTTTATACATTGTAAAAAAATGTTCTCATAGTTTTAAAAAGGTTTCGTCTAATTAAAAATATATTCGATGTGCATATAAAAATGTGTAAGATATAAATATGTTCAAAACATCTATTTAAATAATGTTAATCATGTATTTAGAAATATTAAAAATGTTTAAAAATGTTCCTCTTGCATAAAGAAAATATACACCCATATTTGGAAAAAGTAGACATGTATTAAAAAGGGGAAGACAAATAAAGCCCAAAATAACATACAGAAAGCCCAAAAGGGGTGAATATCTAATTCTGAACCCAGACTCAGATGCACTCGGTGAACACTAATTCAAAAAATATACTAGAAAATTCAAATAAATCCAATTTTGTTTGCATTGAAGATGTTTGAGTGCGTCAGGTGCGTGCCATATTTCAAAGCATTTGGACATCTGAGTAGCTCTCAGCAAAACAAATTGAGTCCGAATAGTGCACAAACAGTGAACTTTTCACATACCTCAAATTTGTGAATATCTTGACTCTGAATAGTTGCATGCAAGTCTATATAACATAGAAAAGTAGGCTGTCCATGACGGGTACGTGTGGGGTGAACCAAATTCTCATTGAATTGGATTATTTCATTCGAAGGGGATCGTACAAGGTCGGCAGTACCCCCTGTGAATATTCCGCCACTATGAAAAGTTCTTAATGTTAGTTGAGTCCCTGGCTCCCCAATTGATTGACCCGCAATAATACCTACGGCTTCTCCCAATTTGACCAGATCACTATGAGTAGGACTCCGAACATAGCATAATTACAGATCCAAGAAGTGCTTCGGCAAGTAAAGGGGGTTCTAATATATATTGGTTGTGCTCGAAATGGTTGTGCTCGAAAGGCAGTTATGAATCGATTGACTAATCCAATTCCAATATCTTTGATTTCGCGCGGCAATGCATCGTGAACCGCCTTTTTTGCTGAGAGCTACTCAGAAATCCAAATGCTCTGAAATTTGTCACGGGCATCATACAGTCAGGTGTCTTTCTCCACACACAAAATTGGAATTTTTGAAATTTATTTTGTATTTGTAACAAACTTTTTGTTCACTCCTGGGCTAATCTGAACCCGGAGCCAAAACGCCGCTCCCAAGAAGGTGTAGCTAGCTCTGGCAGCATGAGTTAAGAATTTAGCTATTCCTCAACACATACATGTCAAAGCAAGCCACACCATTAATAAGTGTAACAATACACATCATCGGTCCATAGGCTAGTGCAATACTATTAGAATAGTTTGACCAAAATTTAAAGGCTAAACATATTTATATAAGCATTAGCTAACCCTACAAAAATCTACAAGCATATGGCAGCTAACCCTATAAAATCCATTCGCGGGAACTTCAGTAATACAGAAAAAACTGAAATCACTATAGTAGTAGAAGGAATGATGCTCACTACCATGGCCGCCACCGCGGCCGAAGAACAAGGTAGAACATGATGGGTGTACCAATGTCCCACGAGTCATAGGTCAAGCCGGCAATCCGACCCATGGGTCCGTGCGCCCATGGGCACCCGACCCAAATGGGTAGGGTATGGGTTGTCGACTTCGCCCATGGGTCTTACCCATGGGTAACTCGATTAGTCGTGGGTAGGGTATGGGTATAGGTTTATGCCCGTGGGTCACCCGATGGGTCACCCGATTAATATAAACAATTAAATAAATAAATTATTATGCATTATATTTGATCTTTGTAATATGAGTATACAGTAGTAACATGTAACGAACATCACTGGTAGCAGTCACACACAAGAAAAGGGGCACACACAACTAGTTAGTCCATACGAACACAACCATCAGCCAATCACTTAGGCCATTCCCACGTATGGTAAGGCCGAAATCTGGGTTCAGCTATTGGCCCATGCAAAATCGTTAGCTGCAGGCAGCACTGCACAACGCACGGTGCATTTGGCCCATAGAGCTAAAGCCTGCGCAACGTAACACATGTACTGCAAATAAACGAGGGACTGAATCCTTTAGTACCACCTCGCCTATTCGACGGCATGGGAGGGGAGCTTCGCCTATAAAACAGAGGGTGCTGATTCGTCATCCCTGGGTAGTACGTACACGACCTAAATAAAATAATAAAAAGAGTTTAATAGTGCTAGGCCCGATGGGTTTGGGCGTGGGTCTAATTCCAGACCCATGGGTAGGGTCGTGGGTTTAGAAAGGACCCGATCATTAATCGGGCATGGGTCTGGTAAAGGTCTACCTGACCCGACCCGATTGCCAGGTTGAGTCATAGGAGATCCAGTGCCCCACGTCAGGCCAGAATGCAAGGCAACAAAAACAGACGGACGAATGTGACAACACAAGGCCATCGAGGCTCGGCGTGTATGATGCCAGAGCTAGAGGGTGCCTTGCATGGTTTGAGGTGAGTGTAGATATAATATGTGGACTGGCGCATAAGGCTACTACATAGAAAATTCATGACTTCTTCCATGAGATGAAGAACTACTAACCCCACCAATTCGCAAGTGGCGGCATTGAGAGATCGCTCCCTCATAGATGATATACCATCCAAAAGTGGTCAACAAATTTGGTGGTGCATATGAATAGTGAAGATTAGAGACCCAAACGGCGTGCCAACAACAAGCCATGTAAGTTTTGCCCACTAACAATGATCATCATTTTTTTCACTTACTTTATGTTATAACATATTGACCTGTGATTCATTTGCTAGTTGAGCTTGACAATGACATTTTACAAGAATGGTGAGGGAAAATAATTTATCTTGGCTCATTGTTGGATCAATTTGAAAGAAGAAAATAAAAGGAACGGCCTAGTTGAATCACTCAAGATCCCCCAATTGTGTGTCCAAGAAGCAAAAAAATGATGGCTCAAGCACCCAATAACTAATCATGATGGATCAAGAGGGTGGAGATGTGGAGCGGGATTGCACCAGCTACATGCTTGCCAAAATGAGGAGAAGGAAGCAGTAGCAAGAGAGGGTGAAGCGTGTCGGAGCAGCGAGGTCATTGTCGCCCTTGTGGACGAAAATCGTGTCCAACAAATAAGTTGACAAGTGCCACATGATAAGAAGAAGGAGGAAAGGAAGGAAGAAAAATACAAGTGCTTCATGGAGGTGCAAATGAAGAAGCCGGAACTTAAGAAGGAGAGCATTGCCGAGAGAGAAAGACAGTGCTCGAGAAGGATACACTGAACTTGGATGCAAAGAGAGCGTGAACCAAAGGTTGAGAACAACAGTCTCATAAGTTCACCGAGGAATCAAGGATGACGATCCCTGACATTAGCATCATGAATGAGGATTCCAAGAAGCGGGCTTACGTGATGTAGACCAATATGAGTGTGTGCCATCAAAATGGTGGTGAAAATTGTTTCTATTTAATTTATGGCCTATGTTTGAATTGTTTGTAATGGAACTTTTAGCCGTTGAATTGTATTGGATGTATGGAATATTATGCAAAAATTAATGCTCAAAAATAAATCTGTCTAATGGGATCGTTCTATTGAGAACCACGTGTTTGCATAGTTGGAGAGCGATGTTAGGCGCTACTCGACCGTCTGCTACGCACCCGGAACAAACCTAGGTCGTTGGATCCTCTCTTCACCCCTTCCATGAAGCATATAAAAAAAACTCGAGTCGCTTCACTCTCTCTGCATCCAGCCCTGCCACAAATCGTTGTGTTGCTGCCCCAACGTCAACCACACGCCTCTGCCCACCCCTTCATCAAAGCACTGCGAGCGCCATCGTTTGTATCGAAGCACCGGTGAGAAAATAGCGGGTTTCGAGAAGGGTTTGCGGTGGGCCAGGGGTATCAGTGTCCTACGTCTTTGCTGTCCGGACTCCCGTAAAGCCCTTCCATGCTTTCTCGTGTTTGCTGAAAAAAGAACGTCCGGACCGCTCGGCAGATCGATACAGGCCCTCGTTGGATGGAAAACCTTGCAAGCGGTTTGAGGGTCCGCCTTGGAGATGCCCTGACAGACGGCAACCAGAGGTGGACGAAGGAGGTGACGGAACATGGTCTGTTGGCGGGAAAGAAAACTTACATTCTTTTCTATGGTACTTCCTTCGTCTGAAATGAATCGTTGCTGAAATGGATGTATCTACACAGGTTCTGGTATATAGAAATTATACGTGAGCATATGTCGGGCCAGGCCGGGCCGCAAAAAGCCCGATGCTGAAAACCCAGGCCCGAGCCCTGCCCGGCCCTGCCCGACCATCAGGCTTAATAAATCGAGTCGGATCCCAAAAAGCCCGACAGGCCCGGTCGGCCCGGCTTGACTACGGCTAAAATTTATATTTTTGCAAGCCCAAGCCCGGCCCGGTTTGCCCGTCAGGCTCAATTTCGAGGCCTAAGCATGGCTTGGTGGCACGATCAGGTAAACTGGGCATACGTCGGGCTGGGCTTGTAAAAGCCCGACGTTCTTTTCTCAAGCCCGAGCCCGCCCCGAAGCCTGAAATACACTCTTTTTTCAAGCCCGAAAGCCCGGCCCGAATGCTATTTTTTTATTGTTTGCATGTGTAAGCCCGGCCCGAAGCTCGAAAACCCGGCTTGAAATCCTTAAAAAGAGAAGCCCGAGCCTAACCCGAACTATCTTTCAGACTAGAAAATGAAGCCCGAGCCCGGCCCGAATCCCGAAGCCCAGTTTTTTCGGGTCGGGTTGTCGGGCCAGACTGTCCATGCCTAGGTTTACGATCAGGTCCAGCCTGGGCCACGATTTTTCGGACCGGTCTGGTCGGGCCGTCCAGGCCGGGCTTTCCATGCGCAGGTAGAGATATATGCATAGAGAGATTATAAAGAAAAAAGAAGGAAAAGGCCCGAACCAGTGGACAGTGGCGGGTTCCCGTCGTCACCTCCCCCCTCCCCCCCGCGCGCTCCCGTCGCCCCCCGCGACGACGGAGCGCCGCCACCACCTCCTCGCCTCGGCCCGCCTCCCTCCTCCCCCCTTCACCGCCGCCGGCAACGGCCACCGGCGGCGAACTTCTCTTCCCCGCGCAATTGGAGGCGGAGGCAGGGCTCTCTCCCTCTCGGCGGCGGCGGCTCGGCATGGTCTGGCCGAGGTCTCGTCGACGCGGCGGCGTAGGCGTTGCCTGCGGGGCGACGTGGTGGTGCGGACTTGGCCGGCGGCGCCCGCCCGGCCCAGATCTGGGCCCTTTTGGGCCTCATCTGGGTTGGCGCAGGCCGACTGTCTTTCGCGCGGCGACGACGCTCCCTGGCGGTGGAGGTAGGGTGTCCATTGTCTCCGGGCGGCGGCGGTGCGGTCTGCTGGCGTGCTGCAGCGCGACGACAGGGCTTCGCGGGCCCGTTTTGGCCCGACCGGGCCACTAGGGGCCTGGTTTGCCCCTGTTGACGCGTCCGGACGGTTGCCGCAGTGGCGGTGGAGGCAGTTCCCTCCCGTTAGGTTGCGTGGCCGTTTCCCCCGATTCCGGTGTCCTCTCCTTCTTCCGCTTGGCCTCATGTCGGTGACCTTAAAGCAACGACGAGGATGGCTCCAACACTGTGGTGCGCATGCTGGTGGGCGGCTAGCTGGGTGGAGCTCGACGGAGCGTCCGGGGTGGTGGTGGTTGTGGGTCGGGAGAAATCCCTGGCGGCTCGTCCGTCACCGACGCGGTGACGCCTGCGGGCGCCGCCGTTCCTTCCTAAGGGGCGTCGGGTATACCCCTTCCACATTGTCCTACGCGTACCGGGGGAAACCCTAGGACTTGTTCGGGCAGCAGCGGCGTCGTCGTCGCATTCCTTCTTGAAGGTGCTGCTCGGTACGCGACGCTTCGGAGTGCTAGGAGTGCGGTGGGACTTCTCCTCCGGTGGGCGCGGCGGTGGCCGGTCATCTTCGTTTCGTTGGTCTGTCGATGTCGTCATTTATTTCTTTTTTCTTTCTCTCTTGTTTTCTTTTGAGCTTCGTTGTGCTGCGGCCCAGCAAGTTTTGTATCGGGTGGTTACTTTATATTATAATATATAAATAAAGTGAGGGAAACCCTTTGTCGTCAAAGAAAGAAGAACGGAACGAAACCGCTTTTTCGAAGCGGGGGGAGCAGTCTATTTCTTTTCCCTTTTGATTACCGTGTGCGCGCCCCCAAAAAGACACTATCCGCCGTCGACCACGCGGGCGAGTCGTTACAGAGAAGTGGAGGCGGCAGCGGCGGCGGCGGCGGCGGCAGCAGCAGGGAGGGGAGAGCGCCGCCATGGCCTCACGCTTCAGCATCCGCTTCTCCTCTGGGGACTTGGTGGGTGGGCTCACCCGGCTGCGGCTCTCGCCTTCTTCCTCTGCCTTCCTTGGATTGCAATCCAAATCTGTACAATCGACTGATTTGTCGCCTTGTTTGATTTTGGTCGCCGCGCGCAGAGGTCGGGGAGCTCGCTGACGGTGGGGGAGCGGCTCTGCGCGGTGGTCCTGCCCTGCGTCGCCATCGCCGAGTTCGCCTTCTTCGCCCTCGTCGACTGCCTGGCCGGCATCTGCCGCCCTTCCTCCAACTCTTCCCCGCGCCTCCGCAGAGATCCCTCCGCTCCGTCCTTCTTCCTCACGGCCAAGAAGAGGAGCCACCACCGCCGTCGCGTCGGGCCGGGCTGCACCTCCCTGGGCTTCCGCGACCTCGCCCGCCTCGCCGACGAATCCAGATGCTGTATGTTGAAAACCACCTCTCTTTTCCCCCTCGATTTCTTTGCCCGGCGTTATCTGCAATGTCGCGTGATACAATGCTTATTTTACTTGCCAAAACTGAATCAAGTCTCGGTGAACGAGGTGGAGGCGCTGTTCGAGCTCTACAAGGAGATCAGCTGTTCAATCATCAACGACGGACTCATCCACAAGGTACGTACCTCCTAAAACAAAAGCGCCTCTCTTCTTCTGTTCATCAGTCAATGTGACAGAATTTCTTAGCTATTCTTCAAATAAAGGGTGTCAGCTTTATAGGCTTTTAACATCAGCCACGTTTCGAGGGAATATTCCAAGCATCCGGCTAGTCATATCCCGGCTCGTCCGTGAACCAGACGGGTGGCATCCATCTAAATACTGGCTATCCCTGTCCCAGAGGGTGATAGCCCATCAACCAAACGCATCCTAATAGTTTTTCCTTGGAGCTTTTTGAATCTGAATCAAATTAGTGCACAGTCTTAATTTGGTTCTTACTTCGTACATCGATATGAGCTGCATGACATGTGATAGATTCTTTCCTCGCCATATGGATTAAGAGGACACTGCCATATGAGCTGTGTAGAGGGAGTAATATAATACTGGCTTGACCAGGTCAGCACGTTTGTGGCTTCCATGTGCACTTTCAGCATAGTATGGACAGAATCTTTTTCTTGATAGGGTAAGCATTTACAACTTTAATTTCCAAATTTTAAATGCTTCTCGATCATTATTTTCCGAATTGTTCACGTTACATTTTGCTTTGTGGGATAGCATACAACTAAAATTGTTATCTATGGCGCAGGTTTTTGATTTGTTTGGTGAAAAGAAAAATGGAGTAATAGAGTTTGAGGAGTTTATTCATGCTCTCAGTGTCTTCCATCCATTGGCACCTGTGGAAGAGAAGATAAACTGTAAGTACAATTCTTAAAGAAACTATGTACTCCACATGAACATGTTGAGATATACACTTACAGTTAGGGGCTTCTCGTTCTGGGTTGTTTCAGTTGCGTTTAGGCTCTATGATTTGAGACAGACTGGCTTTATTGAGCGCGAGGAGGTTAGTTCAGATGGATATTCTATTTCTATCTGTACCATTCACTTCGTTTCTTTACCTCAGCAAGGTGATCTGTTGGTGCTTCTGCTTTTAGGTTATGCAAATGGTTATTGCCATTTTGTTGGAATCTCATGTGCAATTATCAGATGACCTTCTTGAGGGCATCCTAGATAGGGTATGCAATCATTTCCGTGTGCTTCTTTGGTTATTTATTTCCATTTTACATGGATGTAAGCTTCAGTTGGTTTCAGACATTTGAAGATGCTGATGCCGATAGGGATGGGAAAATTTGCCAAGAGGAATGGAAGGAATTTGTATTACGCCATCCTAATCTACTGAAGAACATGACTCTACCCTATCTAAGGTTTGTTTAAACTGCAATCAAATAATTGTGAATATTGCCTGCTACTTGCACAAAATATGTTTAGAACTGGTCAGAAATACGTTCGCATTCATTTTCTTTTAGAAATTCCGTCAGCTTTTACTTGAATGAATTTTTGTCCATTTCTATATCAGGGACATCACAACCGTGTTCCCTAGTTTTGTTTTCAACACCGCGGTTGAAGACTAAACATTGCCAGACTTCCACTTGATGGTGACAAGTTGGCTGTTAATTGTGCCAGCCATTGAAAATTGGGATGCTGAGAAACAGGGCAGCCATGACGAACAATCGCGATTGGTGACTGGTTCTTCAGGATATGGCCATCTGATAATCAGCTCCATGTATGATAGACACTACCTTCCCCGGGCAAATTAATGGAGCCTCCTATAGATGTCGCTGTTCTGCAATGTGTTGTAAACTTGTAACTGTATATACAACAATCACAGGACAGCTGTAGAAACACAGGATATGAGGAAGCGAAGTTCCTCAAATGCCAGACAGTTTTGGGATTAGTGGTTAGTTTCTTCAAGTGCCTTCCTGCTCATTATACAACTTTCTGATTGCTGTATACTCCCTCTGTACTTCAGCTACTCCAGCGACCTATATTACGGTACAGAGGGAGTATATCTTTAGTCTTTAGTCTTTATCTTTAGCTAATAATAAAGCACGGATAACTTCTGCCCGTACGTCATTAGATTAATCCCTAAAATTGGCACAAATTACCCACTATGCCACGCATAAGTAAGAAAAAAACGATTCAGTTTTTTTTCACAAGTCGCGGCAGTTATCTTTGCTTTATTTACATTGTATCTCCAAAGCTAGCACAAGTACTCGGGTGGTGCATTGGCTATAGCCTGAACGTGCTATCGCGGAGATGCAGGTTCGATACCTGGTTGTCTCATCTTTTTCCTTTTTTTGTTTTCAATCTTTCTTTTTTCTTTCAAACTAAAATGCTCTTCAAATGTTTTCTTTCAAACTAAAATGCTCTTCAAATGTTTTCTTTCGAACTCTAACTTAAAATATAACATGTTATATATGAAAAAATCCTGAAAAAAATGCATATAGATTTTAAATATACATGCGTACACTCATTTTTTCCCTTTTTCTGTTTTTAATCTTTCTTTTCTTGACAGATTAAAATGATCTTCGAAATGTTTTCTTGCAAACTCTAACTAAAAATACAACATGTTATATATGAAAAAATCCTGAAAAAAATGTATATAGATTTTAAATATACATACATAAATACATACATGCATACATACATACATACCTGAAAAATCCTTTCGTCGGCCTAATTTTTTACGTCACATTTGTCCGAGTCAGGCATAAACGATATGCACGGTTTTTTGACTCGGAGCTTTTGCTGAATGGTATTGTCGTCCAGAAGCTAGAGTTTGAAAGGTATGTCCTGGTGCTCCTCACTTTCTGGGATTATCAATCTCCTATTATACATGGCGACGTACACAGGGCTAGCCCAAGCAAGCATCATGGTTGATTTCATGGTTGATTTCATGAGGAAGGTAGCTAGCTATGTATACCAAGCTAGCTGATCAAAAGGCACACAATCTGTGTACGCACGCAAGAGTTGTTGGCGGCTAAAATCATGTAGCAACGGACTGACAAATCGTGGCCAGCATACAGGCAGGCGAAGATAGCCAATGTATTTGCATGCTTTCTTGACTTAGACTGCAATGCAGTTAGTTTTCATGAAATAAATTATTTTGCCATCTGGTCTTTAGATACAGACATACAATAGATTAAATGTATAGACGTCGGCACAAACTTCAAATTTTGGTAGGTAACCAAAATAGTTGACACAACTTTGGGAGACAAAGAGAATAGTTGTACTTGTGTACAATAAGAAGCTCCCTTTCTTTTGAAATCATAATCTGAAGTTCCAATAAAAGAGGGTACTTTTGCAACATGTGCATTTTTTTACCTTTCAAAATCATACTATATTATTTCAAAAATGTCGTGCACACGACGTTTCCTGGCCGATATGCACACGACACTCTAATTAAGCGGGTTAGAAGGGCTGGCCAATTGCATCCGATGGTGGCCGCAGCGTGTCGCCCATAAATCAGACATAGTTTTGTGGTTCGCATGGCACTGTTCTATTATTTTCTTCCTTCCCCTCTCATCTTCTTGATTTTTAATAATTTATATATTAATTCAAGCTCAGTCTTACCTTCAAGCCTTAAAATTATTGTTTTGCCAGGTTTAGAGAGAGCTGGTGGACAGGAAGCCAATGGGCTACATTTTAGCTCTTTAATTTGTTCATGCTTATTTTATGCTGATAAGTTTTTCTTTCCTTTGTTTCCTAGGAATAAGTAATAAAACAATCCCACTCGCTACTGCGACATAGCATTCGTTATCCCCTCTTGAAAATTTCCAATTAGTTTAGTACTACCTTTTTATGCAGGTAAAAAAATCTGTTGATTGTGTGTAGGATAAGCTGCGACATGCGTTGGGCGTTGTGTTCAAATAGAGGACATGGACGTGCTGTTGTGTATGGGAGATAAGGGTGTGTGTGTTTGGCGTAGAGGCCTATGATATATTTTATTTTTTCCCGTTGCAACGCACGGGCATATTTATTAGTAATAGTATAATAAAAACATTCTACCAAGTGTTCGTTGGGTGATGCAAGGGATAGTTCTCTTATGTAGTATACTTTTGTAACGCTAATCATGGATGTGAACCAAATAAAGTAAATGCAATCATAGATGTGAACAAAGGCATTCTTTTGATTGGGATAAGGTTGCAAAGTATATTGATGGACTCACCAGTGTGGACCCCTTTCAGAAAGCCAAGCCACACACCAATCACGAACTTTCAACACTGCCGTGAAGAAACCATCATGCTTACTCGGCATTTTTATTAGTTTAATTTTGCTGAGGGGACATCTTTATTAGTTGGCACATTTTGTTGATAAAAACAAAACAGGGCAACCTACGTAAGAGCATCTACAACCGCATGTGATAAATACCACACGTACCAGACGCGTCCGCGAACAGTGATCAGCTAATTCTCAAATGTGCGTGTCCATAATCGTGTACCTCATATCCACCCACCTAAATCCAATGCTATCCATGAAACGTGAAAGAAAATATGTAGATGATCATACCAAACAAACAAACGACCACACATAAATCAACAAAGTTCTATACTGGCATAAACATCACAGTTAGTCGGACAAAAACACAATGTTTGCCGGCGGACAGAGATTGAAACGAAAATAACTAATAGGCAAACAGAGATGGAGAGGGCGTCGGAATTCATCACTTCCTCAATAATCCCTTGCCCATGCAGTCAGAAGAGCGGTTGCAGCCCTCCCTGTAGGCTTTCATGGCGGGAGGGCGTCGTCAGAGCTGTCGTCGGAGCCGAAGGTGACGTCAGAGTCATGGGTCAAGGAGGAGATGGAGTCGGCCATCATCCGGATGGCGCACGCCTGCTGCTTCTCTAGCCGGGCGGCTTTCAATGTCGTCGCTGCCTTCTCCAACGCTTCCTACTACGATCTCTCGATCCTGAGCCAGAGCGCCTTGCCATTCTTGGGATGGAGCCAACGGTCATCTATCTCTGCCTTCGTCAGCGAGTGGCAGACGACAGTCGCGACGAGCTGACGAGAGGAAGATGCGGCCTCCAACGCCGTCGCCCTCTCCCTAGCCCGCTGCCTCTTGCGACTGGTGACAACAATGGCATGGGAACATATATCGCTTCATGAAGGTGTTGTTGTGGGAAAATTTGACTTAACCATAAGTTTTTTATTTCATATTTTTCTAATAGTTCGATCGTGATTGCATATTCTAATTGTGTTTAATATAATGAATAAAAATGATGTACTCCCTTTCTAAATGTAAGTCTTTTTAGAAATTTTAATAAAGACTACATATGGATGTATATAGACGTGTATTTTAGAGTGTATATTCGTTCATTTAGCTTCGTATGTAGTTTATACTAAAACCTCTAAAAAGCCTTATTTTCATAAGAAAGGAGTATGCATCATGATAATGCAGAGGCTGGAGGCTTAACCTCCTTCTCTTAACCTCCTTTCCAAAGGAAAAAAGTTAGCTGGATTGCCCGTGGAAGATGAGCCAGTCGTGGGTTCTCGGACCTGGGGTGTTTGTGACGAATGGCGGCCAGTGGTACTTGCATACATTGCACGAGTACACTCTCGACCGTTGTGAGTTGAAAAGGACAGAAAGAGGGAGGACAAATATATTTATCACCTCCAAGCGTCGACTCGATCAGCTTTGTTGGCAGGGTGAGGAAGGCCGCAATGGCTTCGTCTCCAGATCCGTGGCGAAAAGAGATTTCCCTACTACGTTCGCTGCATATTGGCTCTGAAGGTTGTTATGTTCGGCGTCTTCGTGTTGGATGTTCGTCACCGTCGACCCATATCATTCCATCAAAGTCGAGGCGGCGGGTCGAGGACTTTGTAAAGAAAGGACCGATGTACAGGAGGTACATGGCATTTTGGTTACTGGGTGCATTTGCACCTAGATGAATAGTAACATTAAAAAATAGTAATTTTTTAAAAAAATATCTGATTTTTTTTAGATGTTCGTAGTAGTGTCGCAAGCATGCTCGACAATTTTCATGCAAAACGGAGCAACAATGTTACGTCGGTGAAAAAAACTAATTTGGATGTGACATTTTGATGGTATCAATTGATGTTTAAATTTTTGCCTAAATATTTCCAGGTAGGCTTTGGATGTCACAAAGAACACATAAAAATTTTGTTGGGATTTTTTGACATTTCAAAATTCATTTTCCACAAGCAGGAGTACGTGCTCCGAGAAGCCGAATTGCATTTCCGCATGATCTTTCTCGGTGGATCTAGACTTGTGGAGCTGCAACCAAGTTCAAGTTTTTTTTTTTCTTTTTTGAGGAAAACCAAGTTCAAGCTAGACCAGGTAACCTGAATCGTGGGCTAGAAGTCCCAGAGGGCCGATTTTCCAGAGAAAAATTGGGGCCTATTGGCAAATCAGCTTCCCAAAGTCGACCAATTTTTTGGGAGCAATTTTTTTATGTTTCATGTTTCCTCTGTGCAGTTTTCTGTCGTCTTTGTTTTTTGTTCTTTTCATTTTATTTTGTTTTAACTTTTAAAATTCATGAATATTTCAAAAAAATTGTTAAATTTCTGTCAATTTTATATTTTTATAGGAAAATTGAAAATAATTTTAAATTTTATAATACTTTAAAAATATGGCAGAATTTTAAATTTCGAAAATATTATTTGAAATACCTAAAATTTGTGAATAATTTTTGAAATTTAATTTCCTTTGTAAGAATTTTTTTTAAACGATGAGTATATTTTAAAAATGGGTGAACATTTTTATTTATTTTTAAAATTTACATTTTTCTATTTTATGATTTTCTAACTTTTTCCTGCAACCAGTTTTAAAACCTAGTGTACATAATGAAAACTTGACTTGGTATGCTACTGAGCACCAATATGGGTCGGCCTGCTATGTGTGTTTGCCCACAATTTTGATGCACAAAGTGTAAAAGTAAGGGTTCTCCTCTACACTACAGCAACACATTTATCCCTCCTAAAAAAAGGTAGTTATCCTTACCATTTCCAAGCTCCCTCAAAATGGGAGCTCAAGTTGTGTTTAGGATCTGTTTAGCTCACGTGGCTCAACATATAAGTGGGTGCCTCGTTGGCGCACTGTGTTTTCGTATGTGGGCCTCTCAATCAATGTTGAATTCCCCAAAGTCTGGGGTCACAACTTGAGGAGGGGGCCGTCCCAAAGTCGGTTTAGATCACGAAGAGGAGTCCTCCTCAGATTCAAGGTAACAACTCTGGACGCCCTAGTGTTTCCAGAGACATCGGGACTCCTGGCGTTTCTTTCTTGCTCCCTAACGCATTCGTTTGTGCACCGTCGCAAGGCCTTGTGGGCATTGGCACTTGGCCTAACCAAGGTGGTCGCACACTAGTGAGCCTCTGGATTTATCCGGAAGGTTCCGAAACCTCTACACATCTCGCAAAACATTTCCCGGAATACTTTCGGAACTATCCGAAACTCTTTTTGTGCCCATTCTCTGACTCTTCCTTCACATAGTATTCTAACAAACCACTAAATGTTAAGCGTGTGACCTTGCTGGTTCGGTTAAATATAGACATGACTAAAACACCTTTCGTTCAATGATCAATAGTCGAACTGTGGGCATCCATAATGACCCCTATACTCACATGAATGATTATCGAGTGAACCTGTAGCTACCATATGCTATTATTTTTTCTTCACCATAGTTTATAAAACCCGAGGTGATATATATCGACATGCCCATGAGTCAACACATGAGCACTATGCCATTCTTCTCATTACCGATTTTGTTCTCTTTTCTCGTTCTCGTGTTTCGGCATCCACGTGAGCAACTCGCGTTATGTCTGGCTAGACGATTATGGATACCGTCACACTGAGAGGGACCTAAGAATATATTTCCATCGTCGGAGAAGTAAATTCCAGTCTTGAGCTTATAGTCCCTTGTCATACGTTTTTGACGAACCAATAAGTTGTCATTACGATCACCCTGTTATGGTTGATGTTAGAAAATCCCCAAAGTTAATTGTCCAGACTTTAAAGAAACGAATGTAGAAAGAAGACTCTCCGGTGGAAGTGGTTACGAGAACCTAATGTTAGAGTTAGCAAAATCTTTAACCCAAAAGAGAAAAGAGATCGGAATCCCAGAGTATAGAAGAGGAGTAAAAGATCCTAATACCACCCATTGGAGCTGTGGGCCCGTAAGCCACACAACTATGTTAGTAAGTTTTTCAAGTACTAGACTCAACTTCGGCCAATGAGTTGTAAAGGGGGCTAACTACAGACAGTCGGCTCTGATACCAACTTGTGACGCCCCCATTTTGATCATACGCTAATCATACACGCAATCATGCATGATCAAGATTAGGGACTCACCGGAAGATATCACAACACAACTTTAGACACAAATTAAAGTCATACAAGCTTCATATTACAAGCCAGGGGCCTCGAGGGCTCAAATACATAAGCTCGAATACAAACGAGTGAACGGAAGCAAATAATATCTGAGTACAGACATAAGTTAAACAAGTTTGTCTGAAGAAGGCTAGCACAAACATAAGCAACGGAACAAAAGAGGCAAGGCCTCCTGCATGGGAGCCGTCCTAACTACTCCTGAGCATCGGCGTTCTCCACGTAGTAGTAAGCTCCAGCGGTGGCGTAGTAGTCATCTGCGGGGTCCTCCATCTCCTGGGCTCCGTCATTTGATCGTAGTAATCGTATCGAGGGGGAAAGAGGGAGGTAAAGTAGCGGTGAGTACTCATCCAAAGTACTCGCAAGACTTACATCAGAATTATGCTAAAATATGCATCAGTATCAAAGAAATGGGGTTATATCTTTGAACTGACTGCAGAAATGCAAGAATAAGGGCGAAAGGCCTAGTCCTATCGAAGACTAGCATCTTCAACATCTTGCAGCATTAGAAGAGTGTAGATTGGTAACTCACATGTAACAATATTATTGTAGTAATTTATTAAGTAACCACGCCCAGAGATTCTTCCCCGACTCCCTGCGGGTAAGCTATCTCGGAGCCAAATTTTTTTCACAAGTATCCACTTCTAGTTGTATTAGATCGGGATACAACTCCAAGTCGTCTTGTTACCGTGGACACGGCTATTCGAATAGTTGAATTCATCCCTGCAGGGGTGCACCACATTTCCAACATGTTTGATAACCTCTGGCCGGACACACTTTCCTGGGTCATGCCTGGCCTCGGGACATCAACATGTCGTCGCCCTACCTAGGCTCAACAGAGAGGCCAGCCTGCCGGTCTAAATCCTAAGCGCGCAGGGGTCATGGGCCCAATCACCCTTTGCACTCCTGCACGATGTGTGGGCGGCCGAGATTAGTCCTAGCACCTCTTATACAAGATCAATGTCGTCGCGGACCACTCGGGCGCGCGCCGCTCCATTGCCGACGTCCGAAGAGCTTCGACTGATACAACGACACCGAGTACCCATAACTGCTCCCACGAGAAGGTTAGTGTGAAAAAGGTCAATCGACCAACTTAGATCAAATACCCAATCCATTAGAATTTTGTTAACTACGGGGAAGACCAATGATCCACGGTAGGGGTCCCGTCGCCCCGCCTCGAGGATGTGTGGCAAGGGCCAAGGATGCCCGGCCACACCTCGTCACTATTACACCATCTCTTTCCAGGTCATCCTGACCTCATCATGTATCAGCAGTAAGGTAAAAGTAACCGTGTGTTTATAACACCAAGGGGGAAAACTGGGGAATCACCCTCGATGGATCCCACTCAATGTAATCGTCAAGGTTGACTAGTGAGGTATCACCCTCGATGATCTACGCTTGAGGGGTTGCACGACAGAGTCATTAGCGGGAGTGGTGAAGGAGGAATCACCCTCGATATCCACGACTGACTAGCTACGCTACAGAGTTAAGCATCAGGAGTACGTTATGAGGTGTCACCCTCGGTACTTGATGGTAGCTCTGCAGAGTCGTACAACTAAGGGGGGGTGTGGAGTGATGTGTCGGACATGGCTTGTCGATCGACTGATTGAGTCTTTGAGTCGTCGATGATGAAGCAGGGGCAACATGGACTAAGGGGTCACAGGTTATCACTAATCAACCTATGCTAACAAGTTTATTAAAGCAGTAGGTAATATCAGTTTATCAAAAGCAGGCTATGCATCAGAATAGGTGCTATCTACAACAATAGCAAAATCTAATGCAAGCATGAGAGAGAAAGAAATGGGCGATATCGGAATGATCAAGGGGGGTTGCTTGCCTTGCTGCTCTGCTGTAAAAGGATGATCGTTAGTGGCGTAGTCGTACCCGGCACCAGCGTCAGTATCGGTGTCTACCGGAGAGAAGAGGGGGAGAAACAATAAATACAAGCAAGCAAATGCAACACGATGTATGACAGGGCAATATGCAGTGCTAGGCATGAGCTAACGCAGTACTACACGTCACAGACGGAGCGGGAAAACAATTGCCGATATTTCCCGGGTCTCAGGCTTTTACCGGACAGATGAATCAGATGGAAAAGTTCCATTTTCATCATCCTAGGGGCATGTGACAGATGAACGAACAACGTATTTGGATTCGTGGGATTTTTCTGATCAACTTTCATATATAAATTATTTTCATCTGACTTATAGATTAATTTATATTAATTTTCTAAGTCTTATTAATATTCTAAAATAAAGAGATTAAATTTAATTCAAAAATACAAATATGACATCAACATGACATCATGATGATGTCAGCAGGCAACATGGCTGTTGACTGGTCAATCCTGACCTGTGGGCCCCATCTGACATAGACAAAGGGTTAAACAGGGGTTAAACTAATCTAAACTAATTAATTAACATGTAGGACCCACTGGTCAGTGGCCTATTAGTATTAACTAATCAACTTATTTAGTGTTAATTAATCCTGGGCGCATATGTCAGTGGCCCAGGGGGGTTTGGCCCCACATGGCAGTGACACAAGGAGGTGGCCCCGACCGGCCAGGCCAGCTCTGGCGACCAGAGCCGTCGCCGACGCGGCTCGGCCAGTGATCGGAAATCGCACAGGGGACACCATTTGGCGCGCGATTTGGTGCGGTCGAAAACTGGAGTGGGCGCGCGTTCATTCCGACCATCAGGAGGAGCTGGGGTGGTCGGAGTTGTCGCCGACGTCGACTCTTGCGGCGGAGGCTTTCTGGCAACAACGGCTGCACCACAGCAGGGCTCGGGAAAAGCCGTGCGTGCACGCATTCGACGCATGCGAACTCCAGGAGCTCGACGTGGTGCTCTGCTACGAGCTAAGGCAGCTATGGCTACGGCAGTGAGCTCGCCGGCGGCAGTGCGTTCGGGCATCGACGGGGAACTGGCTAGGAGGGGCGCACGGGAGCTAAAAGGGGGGGGGGGGGAGGAAGGATCTGGAGCTCACTGGGATCTGCAGATGTGCGAACGTGGGATCGGGGAGGGCTTGCCGGAGCGAATCGCGGTGGCGGAGCTTCGGGCGCTCGAGGAGGAAGAAGAGGTCGTGGGGGTCGTTTTGCAGCTCCTCTCCCCCAATTGCCCGGGGCAGATGAACCAGTAGAGCTCAGTGGAGGTTCTTGGCATGGCGGCGAGGCACGGGAGGCACAGTGGCCGTGCGCTTCACCACGGCGCAGCCATGGAGCCGCTCGGTGTGCTTGGAGAGGAGGAGGTTGAGCGCAGGGGGGCATCTGGGGCGCGTCTAGGGTTACGGTTCATCGTCGGGCCGTGGGGAACGCCTTATGGACGACAGGGAACCGCGGGATGGCCGCCACGGCCTCGGCCTTGGTCGCTAGGGCCCATCGCCGCGCCCATGTCTCCTCTGATGAACAGAGGTAGACGATGGGGGCTAGTGGGCTGGGCTGGCTCTGGCCACTTAGGCCCAACCAGTTGTGGTCTTTTCTTTTTATTCCTTTTCGTTTTTGCTTTTCCCTTTTATTTTGTTTATGTTTATATTTAATTTAGTAAAAAAATACTTTTGTAAAATATGGCTCTGGGTCCAATAATTGCAATGCAATATTTGGTACTGTCACAAAAAGTTTGGGGGGCTTTGGGATTTATTTGATATTTACATAAATCAAAAGGGCATTTAATGATTGATTTGACCTCTGTTTTAATTGTTTTAGTGCACAAAATACTTGATAAACATGTTGCTTATAATTTTATAAATACCAGGGGATTATTTGCAACCCCAATATGAATTTTGTTTTCAGGTTTGCAAAAATTTTAAATCCACTTTTCCAATGAATTATGAATTGCAAAAGGAATTGAATTATGGATTGATTCCAAAAGTGATCACACGTGGATTAGCAAAAGCATTAGCTTAATCTTGGCCATCATTGTAGCTTAATTACAATGATCACTGTAGCACTGAATCCAGGGTGTCACAGCTTCTTAATCATAATGGAATTGGGACGTGGCACGTGTGAACCAATACTTCCTTCATGTGGATGTTTGTTCCATTCTTTGCATACTCCCCTCTCCTTGCATTGGTGAAGATTTCCTAGTCTGGGGTGTTGGATTCCTGGACCAGGGGGTGCTCACCACATTGGGCCACCAGTCATGGGTCGAGCGAGGATATATCAATGATGGACAAACATGTCAGGTTGACCCTGGCCTTTGACGCAAATGAGATGAAGACATCCTGGAGGCTTGGCGTACACTTCAAGAATATCTGAAAGATCAGCATGCTTGACCCTAGATCGCAACTAGCCATTTGTAAACCCTAGTACCCCCCGCCCCCAACATCTATATAAGTCATGGGGTTTAGTCTGTAGAGGACACATTCACATTCACAAGGTTTAGAACTTAGAACAACTTCATACGATCTCAAGGTAGATCAATATGTACTTTGTACCCCCATCACAATCATAAGAAGCAGGACATTGGATTTTACCTCCTCGAGAGGGTCCGAACCTGGGTATACATCGAGTCCATATTTCTCCTGTTACCATTGTCGGTGTCAAAACCGGCGGATCTCGGGTAGGGGGTCCCGAGCTGTGAGACTAGAATCGAGGGTAACAGGGGACGAAGGGGACAGTGTTTTACCCAGGTTCGGGCCCTCCTATGGAGGTAATACCCTACGTCCTGCTTGATTATATTGATGGTATAAGGGTTACAGAGTTGATCTACCTCGAGATCGTATGACTAAAACCCTAGATGAGTTCTGTTGTCCTACAACCTAATACCCTTCGGCTTATATAGACGCCGAGGGTACCTAGGGTTTACACATGGTCGGTTACACGTCGAAGGGATAAACACGCCTATTCACTACTCCAAACATGGAGGATACACCACGATTCTCGAAGCTTCCTTCCTGGAGACAGGGTCTTCGATCAGTCCAGTGTTCGGCAAGCGGCCCATACAGTTCGGCCCATAAGAAATAGGTCGGCCTCCCGAGGACCCCTTAATCCAGGACTCCCTCAGTAGCCCCCGAACTAGCCTCCAACGCCAAGGGTCTTAGCTCCAGCTGCTTCGTATGATCAGAGTCTTCGGCTTGCGAGGCGAGTTCCTTTCTCCAAATAGTGATCGGCCGGGCTTTAGTTCGGCCTCCGACGACGTGCAGTTTTTCCGATCATAGATCGTCCGAACACCATGAATAACTCGGCCCTGAAGGCCAAACGTCAAGGAGCCAATAGTGCTCTCTGACAACCTTTCAGATGAAAGGTCACGGCCCACCACGACCACTGAGCCAGTCGCAAAGACTCGATTCGTGGTTCGAGGCCGTTTTTTATCAGCACGATCCATCAATGCACAGATCGTGTTCCTTTTTACACGGGATATGTTTAATCATGCGCGTATAACGGCACACACATCTTGGGAAGCGGAGGGATTCACGGCGCAGTGAAGGGAGGCTAACCGGCGACAAGCCCAATAAAAGGGGAAGAAAACCCCAAGGCTTATCCGCACTTCCCATTCGCATCCCCGCTTCCCCAATCTCCTGAGCCTCCAGAGCCCAGATCTAGGTTTCCAACCTTTCCTCCCCCGAACTCAGCCATGGCTGGCTCAGGCTCCAATGGCAAGTGGGAGGCTTCCACGGTCACAGACCAGGACATCCGGGACCTCAAGGAGGCCGGCTACCTCCCCGCCAACATCTTCCACCGCGCCGCAGAGGAGGGCCAGGCGATTCCCACCCCCAAACCAGGCGAGAGGGTGGTTTTCATTCCTCATTTCATCCGAGGACTAAGCTTCCCGCTCCACCCCTTCGTGAGGGGCCTCATGTTCTTCTACGGACTCGACTTCCACAACCTCCCGCCGAACTCTTTCATGCATATATCAGCCTTCATCATCGTCTGCGAGGCCTTCTTGCGGGTCGAACCACACTTCGGACTATGGCTCAAGATCTTCAACATCAAGCCGAAGTGTGTCGCAGGCACACACGCAGACTGCGGCGGGGCGGTCATCAGCAAGCTTCCATGCGCAGTATGGCCATCCGGCACCTTCATCGACACCATCAAGACTTGGCAAAAAGAGTGATTTTACATCACCGAGCCAAGGGAGGAGGGCGGAACTGTTCCTGCCGAATTCAGATCCGCCCCCCCCGACCAGATTGACCTCATGGGTCCGAAAGGGCCTCGGCTGGGGGTCGGACACCGAGGTGGATGACCTGCAGAGGGGCATCGCCTCCATGATCAAGGATGGAATCGAGCTGACCAACGTGGTCTAGGTTATGCTTCGGCGGCGCATCCTCCCCTGCCAGCGCCGGGGCTCTCCTATGTGGACTTACCGGACCGACGACGAGCCTACGATTCGTCAACTCTTCCGAACCACACGGGAGAAGCTATGGAAGGCGATGTTCAAGGCGCAGGAGAAGTGGCCGGCCAAGAAGGAGGGCCAGGGCCTGCGCGCCGACAAGCCCCCTTCCGAGGTATGACATAGCTTCATTAGATCGGCTTCATTTTCCCGAAGAAAATCTAAGTGCTTTCCGATCACTTCCGCAGGAATGGCTGAGCAAGGCCACGGGCATCAAGTGCCCGGCTCCATAGCCCGAAGACCCTAGGTCCCAGCTGCTGTCGGAGATGCTCGTCGTGGCACCTTACAAGGCGCCAGAGAAAAAAGAGAAGAAGAAACCAGGCCGAACAGGCCTGCGCATCAGGGACCAGCCAGGGGCTGTGTCCGAGGAAACCCACGCCTTCTCGAATCAAGAGGAGGAGCACGAGGGTGAGGGGGGAGGCGATTCCCCCCTCGCAGGAAAGAGGGCGGCGTCATCGGACGCCTCCGAGGATATTCCTCCTCCCGCCCAGAAGAAGGCGCGTCGGACACAGGTAGTTTTGTCCGACGACAGTTCGGACTCGGACACCGAGTCCGAGGACTTCGAGAGGGTTCCGCGAAGGAACCTCAGGGTCAAGCCCCCAGCTCGAAGTTAAAGATCCGAGGACCACCCGAGCTATTAGTACTAAGTTTTGAGTGTTATTAACATGCGAGCGCCTATTGACTTGCAGCCCACCACGCGTTCTTCCCGCCGAGCTAGCGGAGAGCGGGACCACGTCGCGCCCCTCTCCTCCGGGCGCCACGAAGGATGCAGCGGAGGTGTCATCCCAACAGGCTCCTTTGGAGCCGGACACTGGAGGTGGGGGCGACGACGTCATGATCGAGGCTAACGCCTTGGCCGCCGAAGACCGGGGGGACGAGCCCCTCCCGGAAACTGAGGAGACCGGACGAGGAGATGTCCAGTCACCTTCAAGGCTGTCTCCGGAGCGCACCATGCCTCCGGAGGCATCGGTTCAATCCCCGGTTGGGGATCGGGTCAACCGCTCCCCACCGGTACCACCGACCAATGGGTGGCCGGCCATGGGGGAGGCTCTATCAAGCGCCTCCATCTCCGGGGCCCTTATGGGTGTGGTATTGCAGAGCATTCAGTCCGTAGACAGCGGACTGAAGGAGGCTTTCAACGGTCTCCTGACGGGCTTTCAGGTGAACCACGTAATGCTCTGTTTGCAAAATATTAATTTCTTTGTGTTATCATTATATACATGGCAGCCCCCGAGCCCTAGGTGAGTTTGGAAAAACTTACCTGGGGGTCAATCATAGACCATTATCCGAACTATGTATAATATAATATTAGTTCGAGACGTTCTAACAGCCCTTAAGGGGACCGGACACAGGATCATAACTGTGATAGTTCGGAAGTTTTGAACGCATGTAAATTGATATGGTTTTGTTTTTTTACAGGCTTCGTCGACGGCGGCGGCTGCTAATGCTGCTGAGCTGGACGAGCTAAATCGGAAGCTCAAGAGCTCCGAAGACAAGCTTGACGCTCTGAACAAGAGGCTCGACGAGGCGCAAGGTAAGACAGATTAGAGTATCCAAATTCTTCATTACCGTACTGTCAACGCAGTATTTTTTGATATGTTTTAATGCTTACGCAGCCTCGGCGAAGGAAATTGAGAAGCTCAAGGCCGAGCTTAAGAAGGCGAAGCAGGAGGCTGCGGTTGAGAGGGCGGCGGCCGAAGAAGCAGCTACCGTGCTATCCGCCCTGAGAGCCACCAGCGACAAGCATGAGGCTCTGGTGGAGGAAATCCAACATGAGCTTAAGGACGCCGACCAAAAGTGCGACGGCCTTGAGCAGAAGGGCAAAGAGCAGGCCGCCGAACTGTCCAACCTGAAGACCAATCTCCAAAAGGAGCGGGTGGATAGGTGGTCTTTTGAAGAACAAGTCAACCAGGCCAAGGCTATCATGGATGGTAAGCCGTATTTATTGCAGTGTGTCTTCGGGGATAGCAAAAGTTCGAGTTGCTTACCCAAGTATGGCATTCCTCAGGCGCCTGCTCGTACCTCCAGGAGAGCACAGCGGACGCGAACCAGTTCTATGCTTCGCGGGGAGAAGGAGATGAAGCTCGTCTATTCTGGGCACAGTTTGAAGCCCCCGAGCGCTCTCCTCTCCTTGTTGAGCAGCTGAAGCAGCTGATGGAGCTACACCGGATGGCGGAGCCGGCCATGCAGGATCTCTGCATCCGGCTATGGCCCAACGAGCCACTGCCGGGCAGCTACTTCGGCCTGGTGCGGAAGCTGAGCGACGCCTCGCCCCGGATCGACGCACTAAGGCGTTCGTCCTGTATTGAGGGAGCTCGGCTGGCCTTTGCGAAGGCCAAGGTGCACTGGCCGGGGCTGGATCCGATGAAGATAGCCACCGCCCCTCCACCTCCTGGAAAGGAGCATAGGTGCCCCGAGCTGTACTTCTCCGGAGTAATGGAGGGTGCTCGGGCAATAGAGGCTCAATGTACGGGAGAAAACGTTTACGAGTGAATGCGTTGTAATATGTCCGAAGACTTTTTAACGCGTTTATATTCAGAATGCATGGTTTATCATGTCTTTTATGTTTTGCATCCTTTATAACTCGTGTGTGGCCATTAAAATTGAAAGCTGCGAGTCGTCGGCTTTAGCCCCCATGTAGATACTACGCGGGGTGTCTCTGCCAATCGCACTGTGACCCTTAGCCGAACTATCGGCACCCGAAAGCGGTAGTGTGGGGCGGACAAGGCAATCGGACCATAATGCTTTATTGCTTTCACTTAGCCGTAGGGGCACGAGAAAGGAGTGCGGGGGGCTGATGACTAGCCCCTAGGTGTTTGTGATGTTCGGAAGAACCGTGGCCAAAGCCTATATCACATGGTTTGTACTAATACCAAACCCATCATATGACACGGAATAACCTCTGACGAGATTTAGTTAAGCTCGGATTCGCAGACCGGTTTCTCGCATGCTATGACAGTCAGTTTTCGGCTTTCTCCACTGAGGTGCTTGACCAGGCTAGCCGGAAGCACAATCGCAGTGGTGCTCCCTTTGCCCCTTTAGCCGAACGAGCGGAACATAAAGGGGCAAGCACAGGAGGCGGGCAACCCAACTATTGACCCAAGACATAGTTCGGAACCAATGCATATAAAGCGGAATTCCAAGACGCCGAACGCAAAATCAGTTGTGCTTAGGGCGATTTTTTTTTTAAATTCGAGCCCCCGGTCTATTAGCCGGTTGCATCGTATAGTATACCAAACAGGTTCGCAAGAAGAGAGGGAAAATAGAGAGTGCGCCAAAAACAGCGAAACGATCATGCATGATACATCTGTATTTTACTCATCAATTCTTTATTATTCGAATTGCCGATACAACTGTTTACAGGTATTAAATATAAACCTTTCAGGAGGGGTTGTACCAAGGGTCTTCGATAGGTGACCTGACGTCCTCGATGTGCCCTGTCGTTCGTCCGCTCCTGCGTCTCCCAAGGAGTTGTATACCGCGACGGGTGTAATGTTCGGCAAACGGACTTTGGAGAAAAGTCTTGAGAATTCGCCGAAATGTGAATGAGCTTTACGCTGTAGCAGGTACTTTATGGTACCTGTAGTGTGTCCGAAGACATGTTGATGGTGATAGTTCGGTCCAGCCGAACACTTACCTTTTAATAATTTTTCCCCACCGCTGCCCATGGAATTTTGAGCGCGAAGTTGTGCCTCCTCGGCACGTACTTTGCCGGTTTTAGGGCCGTGCAATGGGGGGAGAGTCCCTATTTATGGGGAGAAGAAATGTCTGGTACTTCGGGTTGAGACCGAGCTCGCGTCCCAGCCTTGGGTGCCTTTACGGCAGTTGTCGGTGCTTGCCGATCGTCAGTGTAATGGAATTCGGCCGCCAGGGCCAACGCATGTTCCTCAGTTCGGAGGGAGCGCTCTGTGTTGCCATTGACTGTAATGACCCCCCTGGGGCCGGGCATCTTGAGCTTGAGGTATGTGTAGTGCGGGACGGCGTTTAAAGCGAGCGAACGCTGTACGACCGAGCAGGGCGTGATAGCCGCTGCGAAAAGGTACGATGTCGAAGATCAAGTCCTCGCTTCGAAAGTTATCGGGCGAGCCAAACACTACTTCCAGGCTTACAGAGCCCGTGCACCGGGCTTCGACTCCTGGGATCACTCCTTTAAAGGTAGTGTTGCCGGGCTTGATCCTTGACGGATCTATGCCCATCTTTTTCACCGTATCTGAATAAATCAGATTGAGGCTACTTCCTCCGTCCATTAGGACTTTAGTGAGGTGATACCCGTCTATGATGGGGTCTAGGACTAGGGCGGTCGAACCCCCGTGACGGATACTGGTCGGGTGGTCACGTCGATTGAAGGTGATCGGGTATGCCGACCATGGGTTAAACTTCGGGGCTACAGGCTCTATGGCGTAGACATCTTGAAGGGCGCGCTTCCTTTCCTTTTTGGGTATATGGGTGGCGTATATCATGTTTACTGTTTTCACCTCTGGGGGGAATTTCTTTTGTCCGCCACCGATCGGACCGCGGGGCTCATCCTCGTCCTCGCTGCGTGGGCTCTTGCCTTGGTCCTCGGATGCGAGCTTGCCAGCCTGTTTGAAGACCCAACAGTTACGGTTGGTGTGGTTGGCGGGCTTCTCTTGGGTGCCGTGGATCTGGCAAGTCCTCTCCAGGATTTTGTCCAGCGGCGTGGGTCCGTCATGTTTGCCTTTTGGTGGCTTCTTCCGCTGCCCCGGCCGGGAGTTGCGGAAGCCGGCGTTAACAGCCGTGTCATCGGCATCACTATTATTGTGCCGGCGCTTGTTCTTGTTGCGCTTCGGTTTCCCGTTTTCATCCCGATCTTCGGAGGTTCTGGGGTCTTTGGGGTTATGGCTACGTCTTGCTAGCCAGTTATCCTCGCCCGCGCAAAAGCAGGTCATGAGTGATGTGAGGGCGGACATTGTCCTTGGTTTGTCCTGGCCGAGCTGACGAGCCAGCCATTCATCCCGAATATTGTGCCTGAAAGAGGCTATTGCTTCGGCATCCGGGCAGTCCACGATCTGGTTTTTCTTGGTCAAAAAACGATTCTAGAATACCCGCGCGGACTCTCCTGGCTTCTGGACGACGTTGCTGAGATCGGAGGAGTCCGGCGGCCGACCATAAGTGCCCTGGAAGTTAGATCGGAATGCCTCTTCTAGGTCCTCCCAGCATCCAATGGAATTTTCGGGGAGGCTATTTAACCAGTGCCGAGCTGGCCCCTTAAGCTTCAGGGGTAGGTATTTAATGGCGTGGAGGTCATCTCCTCGCGCCATGTGGATGTGGAGGAGGAAATCCTCGATCCATACGGTTGGGTCAGTAGTCCCATCGTATTGTTCTATGTTTATGGGTTTAAACCCTTCCGGGAACTGATGCCGCATCACCTCGTCCGTGAAGCACAGTGGGTGGGCAGCGCCTCTGACCCGAGCTATGTCGCACGGTGATCGACGTCTGTCCTAGCTCGGTTTCGTTCCCGACCTTCATTGTTACAGTCGAACCAAGGCCGGTACCCTTCCCGTCTATCGGGTGAGTATCCTCTGGATCCGTAGATGGATCGTGTACGACCTGCTCTGTCATCCAGGTCGTGTCGCAGGTCGAACCTGTCATCGGGCTCTAGTGGCTCCTTTCCCCGTCTATGGGGTATCGTCGGCCTATAGCCGGTGTCGTCAGCCGTCCTGTCTCGTCCTCGAGGAGGGCGGTCTGGCCTATCGTATGTGTTATGTTTGGGGGACAGCGTATCAGTGAGCTCGTCATCGAATTGTGGCAGCAGCCTTCTGCGTGGATAACTCTTAGGTTGGTCCGATGGACCTGTACCGTACCCTTCCTCAGCTGAGTGGACTCTCGTCCATCGATCGTTGAGGTCATCTTGTTCGGCTTTAAGCTGCCGTTCCTTTGCTTTCAGGCTGCGGGCCGTAGATATGAGCTGTTGCCTGAATAGTTCCTGATCTGCAGGATTATTGGGGATGGCGAAGTCATCGGCTTCCGCATTGTCCTCCCCCTCGACAGAGCGGAGGTAATCGTCGTCCTCGGGATCTTCTAGATCGTCGGGGTTGCGCCGTTCTTCCGGCCTCTCCTGACCCTCTAACGGGTGTTCGGGGATTTCGGGGTCGCCGAGGTCTTCCGGGGTGTCTCCGTCCCCGGTGCCATCGGTAGCTTTTCTTCCCTTTTTTCCTTTTGACCGTTTATGCGGCTTTCAGCGCCTTGACGGCGCTTCATCCGATTTGTTGCCATCGTTTTTCGGAGTGTCCACCATGTAGACGTCGTATGTGGAGGTGGCAGTCCATCACCCGATATTAACGGGGGTGAGGGCGCGATCCTCCTCATCCATGTATTCTGCCTCCTCAGAGGCATAGTCCAGCATGTCGGTTAAATCCTCGACAGTGGCTATCAAGTGGGTGGTGGGTGGGGCGAAAAATTCGTCCTGACCCGCTTGAAGCCCGATCTAAGCACAGATCGGGGTTGGATCATCGACAATCTTCATCGACGAGATCCGATCTAGAGCCTCGTTGAGTATTGAGAGCTCGATCGGGTCGGCCTGCCCAGAGCTTCCGGAGTGAACCTCCGATGCGTCCGCGCGGGGAGAGTGTTCGGTAAGAAAAGATGTCCGGACGTCTGGCACTATGACCGGGTCCGGACTGAGAGTCGGGCCCTCGCCGGGGTAGATCCCATGGGTGGGGCCGAAAGATGGATCTGAGGTTAAAGCCTCAGAGTCCTCGGGCGTGGCAGGCGAGACTGCGAGCCCGGTTTGTGATAGATCGCCCCGAGAGTCTACGGAGAACTCTAAGTTCCCGAATCTGACCTCTTGATCAGGGGCGAAACTTCCGACACGGCCTAGATGGCCGGTCGGGTCGGCGTGCAGCACAATGCTGCTGAAAGCGAAGATCTGTATGGGGACGAAAGTACTCGTGTTGCGGACCTCTTCGTTGATGACAACGCGAGCCATCGATTCTTCTGGCGATCACAGCGGAACTCTCAATGAAAGCACCAATGTCGGTGTCAAAACCGGCGGATCTCGGGTAGGGGGTCCCGAGCTGTGAGACTAGAATCGAGGGTAACAGGGGACGAAGGGGACAGTGTTTTACCCAGGTTCGGGCCCTCCTATGGAGGTAATACCCTACGTCCTGCTTGATTATATTGATGGTATAAGGGTTACAGAGTTGATCTACCTCGAGATTGTATGACTAAAACCCTAGATGAGTTCTGTTGTCCTACAACCTCAAACCCTTCGGCTTATATAGACGCCGAGGGTACCTAGGGTTTTACACATGGTCGGTTACACGTCGAAGGGATAAACATGCCTATTCACTACTCCAAACATGGAGGATATGCCACGATTCTCGAAGCTTCCTTCCTGGAGACAGGGTCTTCGATCAGTCTAGTGTTCGGCAAGCGGCCCATACAGTTCGGCCCATAAGAAATAGGTCGGCCTCCCGAGGACCCCTTAATCCAGGACTCCCTCAACCATCTAGCTCGGATCAACAAGCTTGGGACCCCTACCAGAGATATGGCGGTTTTAGCACCGACATTGGTGGCCCATTCAGGTCCTGCCAGGTGATCGCGAGAGCTCGATGACAGGTCTTTGGATCAATGATTATATCTGGTTTGGGGACATCTTCATCCCCGTCCAGTTTCTCACTTTCACTGTTATAACGCTACACACCGACTCAACTGGACATCTTGGCCGTATAGAGAAACCATAACATGTGAATCAATTGCTATTTTATCATGATGAGTTTTATGAGAATTTTTTTTATTATGTTATGATGCTAGGTGTCGTGGTTTTGTCACGGCAAGATGTCCGCGTGAGAGAACTTAGGTGTGAGGCCATCGCAACTATGTGGCGGCTTGAGAGGGGCTGGTCGGAATCGAGGGACGCGAGTTTACCCAGGTTCGGCCCCTCCGATTGAGGTAATAGCCTACGTCCTACTTTTAGTATATTTGATGGATAGACCTCGATTACAAGGGTGCGGAATCTCTACCTCTAGTCTCGAAGGTTTCTAATCTATCTATCTCTAATAACTTGAACTTGTCCCTCTTGGGGTGCCTTACCCCTCCTTATATAAGTTGAAGGGGTAGGTTTACATGTAGAGTCCTACTAGGAGTAGGACTAGGACTAGTCTCTCTTGAATCCTAATCCGGGTCTTGTTTCCTCTGTGAGGGAATCTTTCCTCATCTTGGGCCTTCTCTGTGAGCCGGCCCTCCAGGCCTCTCCATGAGCCGCCTTGCGCCGGCTTGCACACTGGGCTTTGGGCCTGGTCGTCCTGCGACCCGGTAATAGAGGTGATCTATGAGCCGCCATATGATGGGCGGGGTCACACCTCCTGGACGGGTCAAACCAGGGGGAAGATCCCCGACATTAGCCCCCAGGTTAGCTTGAATTTATTCATGGTAAGCTCCTGGAATAAGAATAATAAATATGTTAAGGGACCAGCTTGCTCCACTGGCCGGCTTAACTTTAATGAAGTGGCTCCTTGAAAATCCGGTTTTCTTCATATTAACGAGCCGTCTTCACGATCATCTTGCGGGTTCATGTTCTTTGCGATATATCGGGAATAAAACACCCATATGCCGTTGAATCGGCCTCCAATACTTTGGCTTGATAAAAATATTGGTGATAAGAAAACCATATGAAGTTGAGCCGGCTTTCCATTGCTTCGATTAGGAAAAGAAATTCGTCCATTATTAAACGACTTTCAACTTGTGAAGCCCGGTTGGTTATATAGACTCTGCCAGGTTATGATCTTTTGATAATGCTGGGTCATGATTATTGGTGATGCCGGGTCAAACAACTGGACTCCAGCTGACTTGATAAAATTATTGGGAATAAAGAAATCTGTGTGATGTTGAGTCGGTCTTGCAATGCTTCAGCTCCATGAAGAAATGAGACCCGTCTCGCTCACAATTGACATCTTGAAAGTGTTCTTCTATTTTTTATATCCATATTACCTGTAGCCCCCAAGCTCCGAGTTTATCCATGATGACTTGGTGCTTTTCAATAATATCTTTGATTGTGTAGCCCCCAAGTGCCGAGTTGTCTTGCCTACAGCAACCTGGGACTTTGAACTTGGT
Organism: Elymus sibiricus; assembly: GCA_039707655.1. NCBI lineage: Eukaryota > Viridiplantae > Streptophyta > Magnoliopsida > Poales > Poaceae > Elymus > Elymus sibiricus. Next base: position 56,554,448 of record CM077667.1, read on the forward strand.
GTTGAATGTTGAGAAATCTGGGTTCTCATCTGAGTCGCCAGATATAGACTGAGTGTCTTGTATTTCACATGTGTAGCCCCCAAGGGCCGGTTCATCAGTATGTGATGGGCCGGGTCTTCAATTTAGACCTTATAATATGTTTGAATAGCTGAATACTGTAGCCCCCAAGTGTCGGGTCGCATGCCTGCAGTGACTTGGGACTTTAGAAAATTTTGCTCTGAGCAGTGTAGCCCCCAAGTGCCGGGTCGTTTGCCTGTAGCGACTTGGGACTTATATGCACTTCTCCTTTGAAAAGAAAAACATCATATGATGTAGCCCTCAAGTGTCGGGTCATATGCCTGCAGCGACTTGGGACTGTGTGATAATAATATAACCCATCATAATGCACTTCCGAAGTTCTCTTGAACTAATATTGATATGATTTGAATGAATCCTTGACCGTGGTTGTAATGTAACCTGGTATGAATATCCTGGAATAATGCCTTTGTCTTCGAAATGAAATCCCTGCTCGTGGTTGCGGTGCAACCTGGCAAATATATGTTTGAGAAATCCATAAGTGTTGTAGTTTACTACAGAGCACAAGTTGAAAAAATTCAAGGGCCGGTCAATTAGATGACACGGCATTATATGTGATAGGGCGGCTCTTCGAGAATAGTAATTTCTTCCGAGCTGGTTTGAAAAAAACCCAATCATTTAATACTGGTTATGATAAACCATGATGAAGATCCAGCCATTTTGGCTATCCAAGATCTATTTGTTCCTGCAGAGGTTACGATGTAACCTGGTTTGATAACCGGCTTGATATGCATGTATGATGCATGATGCAATGCAGGATGATGTATGTATATGATAAACACAACTAACAGAGAATATATACATGTATATCTCAAATATTTGTAAGTCGGCCTTGAAGGCACAACCAAATGAGATCAACTCTTGTTCTTATTTCTGAAAAACTCAAGGTTTTCGCTTCGAAGAAGCTTGGCATGAATGCATTTAATCCCGTATGCCGGCTCTCACGTGACATAAATCCGTCGTTTTAACCCTAACTAGTTCAGGGTCTTAAAAAGATTGACTGTTAAGAGTACGAACGGGACACATAGCAGAGAAACAACAGCGGACAGGTGAGTTTATCCTAGCTCTCTGTAAGCCGGCTCTCTCGTGACATAAGCAGCCGTTTTAACATTGACAACTTCAGGGTCTTATTGAAAGATTGACTGTCAAGAGTATGGCGGGTCACCTGGCGGAGTAGCAAGTTGCAAACAGGCAGGTTTAACCCATATATGGCATGGAAGCCAGTCAAGAGGGTATGAAAGCTAAACTCATTGAGTTGGAAGCCCCCAAGTGACCTATGATCATGGAAAAGCTCAGCCATAGGATATACAGGAGACAATGCTACTACTGCAAAACATCCGGGGTCCAGATAAGCCGGCTTTATTCCATTGATCATAATATGATGATCCAATAAATTAGGGCACCCATGTTTGAACTGTGCATCGCGGCAGCTAGTCCTCTTGGGCGACTTTTAATTTTTCGCCAATAAAGCAGGGCACCCATGTTTGAACGGCGCATCATGGCGGCTCGTCCTCTTGGGCGACTTTTATTTTTTGACCAATAAAGCAGCAGCCCCCGGGATCGGGTTGTCTCCCTCGTTATAACCCGGGGTTCAAGAATATTTGAGCTCGGTTGAATCTGCCAAGTCATGTATGTGTAACCCCCGAGTCCTAAGTTGACTCGAAGAGGCGGCTTAAGAGTCTTCATCCTTGGCTGCGGCATCAGCCGACATAAGGTTGGCGGCTGAACGATGAATTTTATCCTAACTGGAGACGATGTAGTGAGCTTATGATCTTCGTGATGCTCATCATATGTCTTTGGTAAATATCGTGGCCAAGTTGAGTGCATATTCATCTTGGTCCATGCTTTATTATTCTCGAGTAATCCGGCTCTCCTGGCTCCTCCAGGGCCATTTTTTTTTTCATTGACTTTTGAATTGCTGGCTCGATAATGGCCGGCTCAAATTGTAGCTTCTCCAGGGATGTTTCCACCATGTCTGATTCTTATTTCTCCGATGTGCTGAAGAAGCCGGACTGCGGGGACAACAGGCCAATTTGCCTACCCATTGGGCAACCGTGCGCGGCTGGAGGCTGATAATAGATATATATATATATATATATATATATATATATTTCTCCTTTGCTCCAGCGTTGTTGGAGTAGACCGTATCGCGGGGACGGAGGCTCGCGCGTATTCATTGGGCGGCTTGAGCGAGCAGGCGCAACACCGGCATGTCAATGTAGACTGGACCGCAGGGGCGGCGACTCACGAGCATCCGTTGGACGGCTTGAGTGGGCAGGCACGGCACCAGCATGTCGATGTTGACCGAACCGCGTGGACGGTGGCTTGAGCGCGTCCGTTGGGCGACTCAAACGAGCAGACGCGGCACCGGCATGTTGATGTAGACCGGATCGCGGCATTCGAAACAGGTGCGTACTCGTGAGTTGGCCGCGATGTTGGAAGCCGGTGCAGTGCGATATGGACGAACACCGGTCTACAATGATGTTGGCGCGCCTCAATCTCCGCGGTATCATGACACTTTGGTAATGAATAATTGTCTTGCGTAAAAAACATCGCTGGACAGAGTAATTGTTCTTGGAAAAATATTGTATCAATAAAAATATACCAGGTGAATTTCACCTGTTATGTTTTATCGAAATTTATCCGTCGCGGGGTTGATGATAACTGTGGTGGCGGTGAAGTCAACCGCGGGCGAGTAGAAGATACTGAAAGTAGATCCTTATGCTTCATGAGCCAGTGGAGATGCTTGTTCCTCTCGGAACAGCAAACGAGTGCTTTGAGAGGTGCTTTGTCTACCAACAATACTGATCGAAGGTTGTGCACCACATCCCCGAATATCTAGTTCTGTCAATATGGCAAGTATATGTAATCGGCTAGCCATGAATGGTCGACTTTCTATGACCCCAATACTGTCAGATGATTAAGATGAAAAATCCATCTCCAACCTCTTCAGACATTCATCCATCCTTTTTAGCTGCGAGGCCTTGGGGTGCGGGGTGGAGCGACTCGAGGGTGGGTCGCGTGGACTGGACATGGGCGGCGCTGGCGCGGAGTGAGGTAAGGCCACGACGGAGAGCCGGCTCGGGGTGCGAGGTCGCGGCGGGGGCGAGCGGGCGAGGTCAGGTCATCACGGAGGAGACCGAGTCCGTGGCGGCTTCTGTTTCTATTTTCTTCTTCTTTGCTAACGTGAGGACTATGCAAAACACGGCCGCCAGCAACTTCCGTGTCCCTGTTTTTGTCTTTACGTGGTCTTTCATAGTAGCCTCGGGCCATGAAGTTCTATATGGACATAGAAAACTTCCGAACTGATGGCTGATTATGTTGGCGGCTCTTGGTCCTGGCGCTAATCAAAGTCGAACACCAGATTTGCCGTGGCGACGCAATCCTTCTCGTTTTCTTTCTCTCCCGTCTGTACATGCCATAATGCATGCCAAAAACTTTTGGGCCGACTCGCGGCAGATTTCCGTCCTCGCCACCTATCCGAGTGTGGCAACGGTGTAATATCCAATGTTGATAAACGTTGGACCCATCAAAATCTGAATCCACACACATGTAGATCCTTCGAGCCATATTTTCTTCATCCGACTAATTGCAAGCTTCTCGATCCCTGAAGAGCTTCCTTCAAGAACACAACAACACCATGTGCGTGGCCCCACAGTGAGCACCAACTGTCGTGGTTTTGTCACAGCAAGATGTCCTCGTGAGAGAACTTAGGTTCGAGGCCATCGCAACTATGTGGTGGCTTGAGAGGGGTTGGTCGGAATCGAGAGACGCGAGTTTACCCAGGTTCGGCCCCTCCGATGGAGGTAATAGACTGCGTCCTGCTTTTCGTATATTTGATGGATAGACCTCGATTACAAGGGTGCGGAATCGCTACCTCTACTCTCGAAGGTTTCTAATATGTCTATCTCTAATGACTTGGACTTGTCCCTCTTGGGGTGCCTTACCCCTCCTTATATAAGTTGAAGGGGTAGGTTTACATGTAGAGTCCTACTAGGAGTAGGACTAGGACTAGTCTCTCTTGAATCCTAATCCGGGTCTTGTTTCCTTTGTGAGGGAATCTTTCCTCATCTTGGGCCTTCTGTGTGAGCCGGCCCTCCAGGCCTCTCCATGAGCCGCCTTGCGCCGGCTTGCACACTGGGCCTTGGGCCTGGGTAATAGAGGTGATCTATGAGCCGCCATATGAAGGGCCGGGTCACACCTCCTGGCCGGGTCAAACCAGGGGGAATATCCCCGACACTAGGGGAAGAGATTGAAATTATCATTGATCAAGCTTATGCACTACTCTAGCATTCACACTTCATAAATTATTATTTTTATCATTTAACTACACGTGGACGAGCATTAATTAAGCTTGGGGATGTTGATATGTCCACAACATATCTATAATTTATGAAATATTCATGCCATGTTTACAATAAATTCATATGGTTTTGGTGTCAGTTGTTGTTTTCTACCAGTTTTTTGTTTTCCATAAAATCAATACCAAACGAAGTCCAAACGCGACAAAACATTTTAATGATTTTTTTGGAACATAAGGGACCCATGAAGCTTCATGGGGGGGACTAGAAGACCCACGAGGCAGTCACAAGGCACCACCACACAACCAGGGGGGAGGGAGGGTGCTCCTACCTTGTGGGCCCCTCATAACTCCTTTTGGCGTGAAACCAATGCTGGAAATTCTTATAAATAGAGAAACCCCCAGAAATAAACATAGAACTTTTACTCTGCCATCGTAAGCCTCTGTTCCAAAGCGATCTCATCTGGAGCCCTTTTCTAGCGCCCTTCTAGAGGGCGGAACCATCATCGGAGGCCATCTTCATCATCCCGATGGTCTCCATGACGATGAGGGAGTAGTTCACCCTTGAGGCTGAGGGTATGTACTAGTAGCTATGTGTTTGATCTCTCTACCTCTCTCTCTCTCTCTCTCCCTCTCTCTCTCTCTCGGGATCTCGATATGACACGATCTTGGTGTACCTTGAGCTTTGTTAATATAGTTGTATCATATTGTGTTCTTCCCTTCCTATCTTTGTTGTGATGAATTGAGCTCTACCTTTGAAGTTCTTTGTGTTGGATTTAATATTCTGAATTAGAAAGTGTTTGATGCATATCGAATAATTAACTCGTAGATACTTGTGGTGACAACATTGGAGTATTTAGGTGACTTTAGAGTTGACTGACGGGTATCATATGTTGTTATTGTAGTACAATCTCTAAGGTTGTTTGTCACACTTAGGGTTGGCTCATTAGATTGATTGGAAAGATAACTTTGAGGTGGTTTTGCTACCTACAACAATTTCATATTATGTTCTCCGCTATTGACAAGAAGTTTGGAGGTATTCTTTATCGCACATTGAGGGATTGTTATGTGATTCAATGATGTTAGTGATACTGAGAGATTGCACTAGTGAAAGTATGAACCCTGGGCCTTGTATCCAAGCATTGCAATACCGTTTGTGCTCATTTTTTGTCACGTTTTACCTTGCTTTTATTATTATTTTAGATTACAAAAATCTATATCTACTATCCATACTACACTTGTATCACCATCTCTTCTCTGAACTAGTGCACCTATATAATTTACCATTGTATTGGGTGTGTTGGGGACACAAGAGATTTCTTGTATTTGATTGCAGGTTTAATTGAGACTATCTTCATCCTGCACCACGCACAGATTGATGAACCTTAGGAAATCCATTTGAGGGAAATTTGTTGTTGTCCTTCAAAGCTCTGAGCTTTGAGGCCCTGCAAAGTCTACAAGAATAAAGTTGTGTAGTAGACATCACCGCACGCCGCAAGTGACGCAGAATGTCCTCATCCATAGGCCGAAGTGGAGTTCGCTGTGGAGGAAAGCTTCATAGAAGATTATAAAGGAAGCGATATGAAGAATGGAGTTTAGGGCCAAGTGGTGGAAATCGGTGTCGTAATAGAACATGAGGCCCCGGACGAAGGAATGAAGAGGGAACCCCAAGCCACGAACGAGGTGCGGGCCAAAAATCACCCGCTCTCCCTTGAAGGGAGTGGGGATGGCGGAGCCTGAATGGCTCGCGCCTTCCTCCACGGGAGAACGACATTGAGCCATAAAGGGGAGATACCTGATACGTCTCCAACGTATCTATAATTTTTGATTGTTCCATGCTGATATATTATCATTCTTAGATACTTTTTGGGTCATTATTTACCAATATATAATATTTTTGAGCACTAACCTATTGACCCAGTGCCAAGTGCGAGTTGTTGTTTTCTGTATGTTTTTCACTTTGCAGATATCCCTTACCAAACGAAGTCCAATTGCCATGAAACTTTTTGACGATTTTTTTCTGGACAAAAACAAGACTTAGAAGCTTCGGAGGATAGCCGGGAGCCTCGGGGAGGCCCCACAAGCCAACAGGGCCCTGATGGCTTGTGGGCCTCCTGAGACCCTCCCGACCTCGTTCTCCATTCTATAAATTCTCATCAATCCTGGAAACCCCGAGGGGAGCCTCGAAAACCCTTTTCCGCCACCACAAGTCTCTGTTCCACCGCGATCCCCTCTAGAGCTCCGTTCCGGCACCCTACCGGAGGGGGGATCGATCATGGAGGGCCTCTTCATCAACCTTGCTGCCCTCATGATGATGTGTGAGTAGTTCACCACAGACGTACGGGTCCATAGCTAGTACCTAGATGGCTATCTCTCTCTCATATGATCTTCAATACAATGGTCATCGCATCTTTGCTTTGATCTATCTGATGTAATCCTTTTGTGCGGTGTGTTTGTTGGGATCCGATGAATTGTGGGTTTATGTTCAAATTATTCATGAAAAGAATTTGAGATGTTGCTTATATATATTGTCTCTTAATTGCATGATCATTATAGCTTCGTAATGCTCTCCGATCTATTGATGTACTTTGGCCAAGTAGATTGATATTTCTTCGTTGCGAGTAGTGCGTTGTAGTAGGTTCAACCTGACGGGTTTCTATATCCTAGTGACAGAAGGGGAGAAGATATGTCTTTGTGTTGCTACTACTAAGGATAAAACGATGGGGTTTATTCATATTAATTGAGTTTACTTTGTCTACATGTCATTGTTCTCCAAGCATTACTCTGTTTTTCTTAATACTCTAAATGCATGCTAGATAGCGGTCAATGGGTGGATTAGTAGTAATAGGTGCAGGCAGGAGTCGGCCTATTTTCTTATGGACGTGATGCCTATATATACATGATCATTACCATGAAAATCGCATAACTATCCGCTTTTCTATCAATTGCCCAACAGTAATTTGTTACCCTCCGTACGTTGCCTACATGAGAGATGCTACTAGAGAACACTATGGCCCCCGGGTATATTCACTTATAAATTCACAAATGCTATTGCTATCTTGCTGCCATTATTTACTTTTTATTTATTTTGCAATTTATATTTATCAACAATTATCTACACAACTCATTTGCTTGCAAATAACGAGATCAAGGAGATTGACAACCCTTTTGCCCGCGTTGGGTGCAAGTTGTTTGTTCTTTTGTGTGCAGTCGCTGAAGACTGTTGAGAACTAATATTCCTATTGGTTTGATAAACCTTGGTTTCATAACTGAGGAAAATACTTACCCACTTTGTGCTGCAATAACCCGTTCCTCTTCACGGAAAACCCAACGCAGATCACAAGTATCAGGAAGGATTTCTGGCGCCGTTGCTGGGGAATATCATCAACAACTATCAAGTAGCTTCTCACAAATTTTCATTCACTTATTCATATTTTTATTTTCTGTTATATTTTGCTAGTTATATAAAAATCAAAAATACAAAAAAATGGAGTTTATGTTGCCTTATATGCTTCATCTTTATAATGTCTTCCGTGAAAATAAGGATTCGGAAAATTGTGCTCAATTGTTAGAGGAAGAATTTACAAAAATGCTTATTGTATGTTCCTTTAATGATGAGCATGATAGAAATTTTGTTAGTATGAATTCTATGAATATCCATGATGCTAACGATATGCAAAACCACAAGCTTGGGGATGCTATGTTTGATGAAGATGATATTTTTCGTCCCCCAAGTTTTGATGAGCAAATTCCTTATGATGATTGTGGTGATGACACATATGCTATAATTAGTAATACTAACCATGGAACTTGCCATCATGATTTTAACTTTCAATTGGGTTATGACAATCAAGTTTCACATGATAGCTATTTTGTTGAGTTTGCTCCCACTACCATGAATGAAAAGGGATTTTCTTATGTGAAGAGTAATAAATTTTCTATGCTTGTAGATCATGAAGAGAATGCTTTATGTGATAGTTATATTGTGGAATTCCTTCATGATTCTACTGAAAATTATTATGTGGGGGTAACATATGCGTGTAGGAATTGCAGTAATATCAAGTTTCCTCCCTATGTGTTCAAAGTTTCGAAGTTATGCTTGTTTTGCCTTCCTATGCTAGTTGATTCTTGCTCCCATAAATTGTTTGATCACCAAATTTCTATGCATAGGAAGTGGGTTAGGCTTAAATGTGCTTTTCATATGCTTTATGATGCTCCCATTGTGTTTCAATTCTTTACTTTTATGTGAGCATCATTGAATTCATTATGCCTAGCTAGGGGCATAAAACAATAGCGCTTGTTGGGAGGCAACCCAATACTTATCTTACTTTTTGCTTTTACTTTTCTGTTTGGTTGTGATAACATGATTATTGCCTCTGTAATGATTGTGTTTTTATGTTTTAATTAGTTTTTGTGCCAAGTAAAGCCTCTGGGATGACTTGTATGATGAGTAGAATTGATACAGTGCAAAAAACAGAAACTTTTGCGTTTCGTACAGAAATTTTAAGTTCTTACTGGAACGTGATAAATTCCTGAAAATTTTACACAGTAGTATAATACAAATTCTTCAGGTTTTGCTAATTTTTAAGAAGTTTTAGAGTTACATTAGTATGCGTGTCTACCGATCATTACAGACTATTCTGTTTTAAACAGATTCTGTTTTAATTGTGTAGTTTGCTTGTTTTGATGATGCTATGGATTGTATTGGGGGGTATAAGCCATGGAAAAGTTAAAACACAGTACCTATTATTCAAAATTTAAATTTGAATGAATTTATAACACTACCTAAACTATTTAATATGTCCCTTATACTAACGGATCTCACGAAGTTTTGTTGAGTTTTGTGTGATTGAAGTTTTCAAGTTTTGGGTGTTATCACGATGAGCTAAAGAATGAAGAGAGGCAAGAGCCTAATCTTGGGGATGCCCAAGGCACCCCAGGGTAATATTCTAAGGAAGACTCAAGCGTCTAAGCTTGGGGATGCCCCGGGAAGGCATCCCTTCTTTCGTCTCAATTCATCGGTGTGTCACTTAGAGCTATATTTTTATTCGTCACATAATATGAGTTTTTCTTGGAGCGTCTTTTGCTTTAGTTTGATTTTACTTTCAGGTTGCCACAATCATTGTTTGCTGGACACACCTTCATCATAATTTTCTAGAATACTCTATGTGCTTCACTTATATCTTTTGAGCTTGGCAATTGCTCTAGTTCTTCACTTATATCTTTTTGAGCACGGTGGCGTGTAGATTTTATAGAAATGATTTCACTCTCGTTCTTCACTTATATTTGTTTGAGAGTTATCGAATAGTGACGGTAATTTGCATGGGCCATAAGACTAGTCCAAAAATATTAGGTATCCAATGAGAAATAATCAAAACCATCATGTAGCACATATAGAGAATGAGGATTAATAATATTGATGTAGTAATCTAAAAAGGTGTGAGTTCAAAAAAAAAATTGTAGAAGTGTCGATATTCAGAGGGGTTAATTTCTTATTTGTCTAAAAATTCAAAGGGCATGGTGATGATGTGTGAGCATTTCTATTCCTCGTTGAAATCCTAGTGTTGTTTCGGGTCGGAAGCGCGCGATGGTTAACTCCTCCCAACCTCTTCCCTCGGGGCATGCGTAGAATGCTTTGATTTATGCTAAAACTAATAAAACTTTGCAATAAGTATATGAGTTCTTTATGACTAATGTGAAACCATGGACATATGCAATCACAGCTTGTCATATTTGCTAGCCTCTTCGGTACCGTGCATAGCCCATTCTCACCTCGAGGATTGGTGCAACTCTCGCCGGTGCATCCAAACCCCGTGACATGATACGCTCTGTCACACATAAGCCTTATTATATATTCTCAAAACAGCCACCATACGTACCTATCATGGCATTTCCATAGCCATTCCGAGATATATTGCCATCTAAATTCCATCGTCACTTTACATGACTAGTTCGTTCATCATCATATTGCTTTGCATAATCACATAGAGCTGACATAGTATTTGTGGCAAAGCAACCGATATATTTTTGATACATGTCACGCTAGATCATTGCACATCCTGGTACACTGTCAGAGGCATTCATATAGAGTCATGTCTTTATATCAGTTCTCCATATTGAGTTGTAAGTAAATAAAAGTGTGATGATCATCATTTATTAGAGCATTGTCCTGGTGAGGAACGAATGATGGAGACCATGACACCCCCACAAGTCAGGAAGAGTCTCCGGACGAAAATAAAAATGGGGGAGACCAACTGAGCCCACCATATAAAAAAATGAGAGAAAATAAGAGAAGGGACTTTGCTACTATCCTTTACCACACTTGTGCGTCAAAGTGGCACCATGTTCCTCATATGTCGGGAGTCTCATGTTATGTCATTTTCATATTGCTAGTCGGAATCTCATTATTTTTTAAAAAACTTGGCTTGTATATTCCGATGATGGGCTTCCTCAAATGCACGAGGTCTTCATGAGCAAGCAAGTTGGACGCACACCCACTTAGCTTCATTTGAGCTTTCATACATTTATAGTTCTAGTGCATCATTTTTGCATGGCAATCCCTACTCCTTGCATCGACATCTATCGATGGGCACCTCCATAGCCCGTTGATACGCCTAGTTGATGTGAGACTATCTTCTCCACTTTTACCCTATTGATATCTACCACCATACTCTATTCCACCTAAATGCTATGTCCAATGGCTCACGCTCATGTATTGCGCGAAGAATAAAAAGTTTATGCACCTTGAAAAAGTACGATCCGATTGCCTGACTTGGGCACCGTGGTGCTTGACATTTGTATTAATGTGGTGAAGATGGAGCCATGCCTTGCTAATTATATAAGATGAATAAGGGGTAGACATCTTTTGAGGATCGTATGCTTTGGAAAAGTTAATGATTTTGTTTCTTATACTGATAAGTATTACTATGTTAATGTTTGTTGATTCATCGTTTCTCATTTAGCATACATGCAAAAGATTACATAGTGGATAGCATGTCACATCAGAAATTCTGTTTTTATCATTTACCTACTTGAGAACGAGCAGGAATTAAGCTTAGGGATGCTGATACGTCTCCAACGTATCTATAATTTTTGATTGTTCCATGCTGATATATTATCATTCTTAGATACTTTTTGGGTCATTATTTACCAATTTATAATATTTTTGAGCACTAACCTATTGACCCAGTGCCAAGTGCCAGTTGCTGTTTTCTGTATGTTTTTCACTTTGCAGATTTCCCTTACCAAACGAAGTCCAATTGCCACGAAACTTTTTAACGATTTTTTTCTGGACAAAAACAAGACCTAGAAGCTTCGGAGGATAGCCGGGAGCCTCAGGGAGGCCCCACAAGCCAACAGGGCGCGCCCCTGGGGGGCTCCCTGATGGCTTGTGGGCCCCCTGAGGCCCTCCCGACCTCGTTCTCCGTTCTATAAATTCTCATTAATCCAAGAAACCCTGAGGAGAGCCTCGAAAACCTTTTTCCGCCGCCGCAACTCTCTGTTCCTCCATGATCCCATCTGGAGCTTCGTTTCGGCACCCTGTCGGAGGGGGGGTCGATCACAGAGGGCCTCTTCATCAACCTTGCTACCCTCATGATGATGTATAAGTAGTTAACCAGAGACCTATGGGTCCATAGCTAGTACCTAGATGGCTATATCTCTCTCATATGATCTTCAATACAATGGTCATCGCATCTTCGCTTTGATCTATCCGATGTAATCCTTTTGTGCGGTGTGTTTGTTGGGATCCGATGAATTGTGGGTTTATGTTCAAATTATTCATGAAAAGAATTTGAGATGTTGCTTATATATATTGTCTCTTAATTGCATAATCATTATAGCTTCGTAATGCTCTCCGATCTATTGATGTACTTTGGCCAAGTAGATTGATATTTCTTTGGTGGGAGTAGTGCGTTGTAGTAGGTTCAACCTGACAGGTTTCTATATCCCAGTGACAGAAGATGAGAAGATACGTCTTTGTGTTGCTGCTACTAAGGATAAAACGATGGGGTTTATTCATATTAATTGAGTTTACTTTGTCTACATCATGTCATTGTTCTCCAAGCATTACTCTGTTTTACTTAATACTCTAGATGCATGCTAGATAGCGGTCGATGGGTGGAGTAATAGTAATAGGTGCAGGCAGGAGTCGGCCTATTTGCTTATGGACGTCATGCCTATATATACATGATCATTGCCGTGAAAGTGTCATAACTATCCGCTTTTCTATCAATTGCCCAACAGTAATTTGTTACCCTCCGTACGTTGCCTACATGAGAGATGCCACTAGAGAACACTATGGCCCCTGGGTCTATTCACTTATAAATTCACAAACGCTATTGCTATCTTGCTGCCATTATTTATTGTTTATCTATTTTGCAATTTATATTTATCAACAATTATCTACACAACTCATTTGCATGCAAATAACGAGATCAAGGGGATTGACAACCCTCTTGCCCGCGTTGGGTGCAAGTTGTTTGTTCTTTTGTGTGCAGTCACTGAAGACGGTTGAGAAGTGATATTCCTATTGGTTCGATAAACCTTGGTTTCATAACTGAGGGAAATACTTACTCACTTTGTGCTGCAATAACCCGTTCCTCTTCACGGAAAACCCAACGCAGATCACAAGTATCAATACCCGGTAGCTTTGAGATCATCAATGGCATAGGCGGTGACAGTGGAACACGACCATTTCCCCCCTCCGCACACGGCCCCAACCAAGGATGCCCCTTTGGCGTTATCCATCTTGAACTAGGGAGGAGGAAAACGGGAGTTGGATCTTGAGGCGTTTAAGGCAGTACTGGATTCCCCGACCCTTTTATAAGGGAAACGAAGGCCAAGGGTCGCCTTGCTACAAGGAACTAATCGACCATCCTAACGCATTATATGGCTTAAGTGTGCAAGATTTAATCACGTATTAAAGACACCCCTGGTGACCCGGAGGCACGTCCCCTCATTTAAAGGATTTACCAATAGGTGGTTCTGGGCCATGATGCCCCTCATAATGAATATGGACTAGATGGTTTGACTGTGCCATGGGGCAGTGACGGTTCGAGAACTGTTCAGTTCTCTTTTGACTCGCTCTGAGCCCCCGCGGCCGATCTGGTGTCCTCGGATCACCCTAGAGGTTGGACGCACCGGAGATGAGAGTTTTTGAAAAGATCCTTTGTTATGTGAACCTTGGTTGGAGCCAAGAAGAACTCAAAGCCAAGCATGCAACTCGGAAGCAGAAGCCGAGAAGATGGATGGAACTCGCCTGCCAAGCTGAAGATTAGCAAACTGCGAAGGCGCCCTGATACGTCTCCGTTGTATCTATAATTTTTGATTGTTTCATGCCAATATCATACAAGTTTTACATACTTTTGGCAACAATTTATATGATTTATTGGACTAACCTATTGATCCAGTGCCCAGTGCCAGTTCCTGTTTTTTGTATGTTTTTTGTTTCGCAGAAATTCCATATCAAACGAAGTCCAAAAATGATAAACATTTATGGAGATTTTTTTTGGAATATTCCAGAATTTTGAGAAGTGGAATCAATGCAAACGGAGTCCCACAGCCTCCACCCTCTACCAGGGCGCGGCCTAGGGGCCCAGGTGTGGCCTGGTGGGTGGTGCTCGTCTCGTATGTCGGTTGGAGCTCTCCTTCGGGCGCAAGGAACCTAATTTTTGGATAAAAATCCCCTCAAAATCTCAGCCCGATCGGAGTTACGGATCTCCGGGGATATAAGAAACGGTTTTCGGCCAGAAACTAGGAACGCGAAACAGAAGAGAACAGAGAGGGAGATCCTATCTCGGAGGGGCTCCCGCCCCTCCGCCGCCATTGAGGCCATGGACCAGAGGGGGAACTCTCCTACCATCTAGGGGGGAGGCCAAGGAAGAAGAAGAAGGAGGGGGGCTCTCTCCCCCTCTCTCCCGGTGGCGCCGGAACGCCGCCGGGGGAATCATCGTGACGACGATCTACACCAACAACTTCGCCGCCGTCAACACCAACTCTCCCCCCTCTTGCAGCAGTGTAACACCTCTCTTCCCCGCTGTAATCTCTACTTAAACATGATGCTCAACTGTTGGAAATATGCCCTAGAGGCAATAATAAATTGGTTATTATTATATTTCCTTGTTCATGATAATCGTTTATTATCCATGCTATAATTGTATTGATTGGAAACTCAAATACATGTGTGGGTACATAGACAACACTGTGTCCCTAGTAAGCCTCTAGTTGACTAGCTCGTTGATCAAAGATGGTTAAGGTTTCCTAGCCATTGACATGAGATGTCATTTGATAACGGGATCACATCATTAGGAGAATGATGTGATGGACAAGACCCAAACTAAGAACGTAGCATTTGATCGTGTCAGTTTATTGCTATTGTTTTCTGCATGTCAAGTATCTGTTCCTATGACCATGAGATCATGCAACTCCCTGACATCGGAGGAGTACCTTGTGTGTATCAAACGTCGCAACGTAACTGGGTGACTATAAAGGTGCTCTACAGGTATCTCCGAGGGTGTCTGTTGGGTTGGCATGGATCAAGACTGGGATTTGTTACTCTGTGTGACGGAGAGGTATCTCAGGGCCCACTCGGTAATACAACATCACAATGAGCCTTGCAAGCAATGTGACTAAAGTGTTAGCCACGAGATCTTGTATTATGGAACGAGTAAAGAGACTTGCCGGTAACGAGATTGAACTAGGTATAGAGATACCGACGATCGAATCTCGGGCAAGTAACATACCGAAGAACAAAGGGAATAGCATACGGGATTAACTGAATCCTTGACATAGAGGTTCGACCGATAAAAGATCTTCGTAGAATATGTAGGAGCCAATATGGGCATCCAGGTCCCGCTATTGGTTATTGGCCGTAGAGGTGTCTCGGTCATGTCTACATAGTTCTCGAACCCGCAGGGTCTACACACTTAACGTTTGGTGACGATTAGTATAATTGAGTTATTTTGTTGGTGACCGAAGGTTGTTCGGAGTCCCGGATAAGATCCCGGACATAACGAGGATCTCCGGAATAGTCCGGAGGTAAAGATTGATATATGTGATAATAGTGTTTTGATCTCCGGAAGAGTTCCGGAGTTCACCGGAATGGGTTCCGGATGTTTACCGAAGTGTTTGAGTGCAGCAACACTTTATATGGGCCAAAGGGATAAAGCCCACGAGGTATTGGAAAGTGCAAAAAGTAGTTTTGCTGCCGCGTAAGCGGTACTACCGTTTTGTGAAGCGGTACTACCGCCCAAGCGGTACTACCGCTTGTGTGAAGCGGTACTACCGCCCAAGCGGTACTACCGCCCAAGCGGTACTACCGCTTGTGTGAAGCGGTACTACCGCCCAAGCGGTACTACCGCTTGTGTTAAGCTGTACTACCGCTTGTGCGCGGTACTGCAGGGATCCGAGTTGGACTCTTTCCCTGCGGGCCAAACCGACCTTGTGCGGGCAAAACCGACCTGGAGGAGGCTTTTACTCCAAGTTTAGACCCCAAGGCTCAACATATAAATAGAGGGGCAGGGCTAGCACACGGCACACATCAAGATTTCCACAAGCCGTGTGCGGCAACCCTAACCCTCTAGTTCCTCCGTCATAATCTCCGTAGCGCTTGGCGAAGCCCTGCATAGATTGTTCCTCACCACCATCACCACGCCGTCGTGCTGCTGGAACTCAACCACTACTTCTCCATCGCTCGCTGGATCGAGCAGGTGAAGGCGTCATCAAGCCGTACGTGTGTTGAACGCGGAGGCGCCGTCCGTTCGGCACTAGTTCGTGATCGGATCGAGGGACGACTTGCGATTTGGATCGCGGAGACGTTCGACTACATCAACCGCGTTTCTTAAACGCTTCCGCTTAGCGATCTACAAGGGTATGTAGATTTACTCTCCCTCTCGTAGATGCTCATCACCATGGATAGATCTTGTGTGTGCGTAGGAAAATTTTTGTTTCCCATGCAACGTTCCCCAACAGTGGCATCATGAGCCAGGTCTATGCGTAGATGAGATCTCGAGTAGAACACAAACGAGTTGTGGGCGTGGGTGTATACATATTGCTTGCCGTTACTAGTTGATATTTGATTTGGCGGTACTGTGAGATGAAGCGGCCCGGACCGACATTACGCGTACACTTACGCGAGACAGGTTCCGTCAACTGACATGTAACTTCGTTGCATAAAGATGACTAGCGGGTGTCTGTCTCTCTCACTTTAGTTGAATCGATTTCAATGAAGAGGGTTCTTTTAGAAGATCAAAAAGCAATCACTACACCACGTTGTGGTTTTGCGTAGGTAAGAACGGTTCTTGCAAACCCGTAGCAGCCACGTAAAATTTGCAACAACAATTAGAGGACGTCTAACTTGTTTTTGCAGGGTATGATGTGATATGATATGGCCAATTACATGATGAGATATATGTGATGTATGAGATGATCATGTGTTGTATAGAATATCACGACTTGCATGTCGATGAGTACGGCAACTGGCAGGAGCCATAGAGTTGTCTTTAATTATTGTATGACCTGCGTGTCAATCATTAAGCGCTATGTAATGCTTTACTTTATCGCTAAACGTTAGCAATAGTCGTGGAAGCAACAGTCGGCGCGACAACCTTATGGCGACACGTTGATGGAGATCAAGATGATGGAGATCATGGTGTCATGCCGGTGACGATGAAGATCATGCCGGTGCTTTGGAGATGGAGATCAAAAGCACAAGTTCATGGCCATATCATGTCACTTATGATTTGCATGTGATGTTAATCCTTTTATGCATCTTATTTTGCTTAGGACGACGGTAGCATTATAAGGTGATCCCTCACTTAAATTTCAAGATAAATTGTGCTCTCCCCGAGTGTGCACCGTTGCGAAAGTTCGTCGTTTCGAGACACGCCGTGATGATCGGGTGTGATAGACTCCACGTTCACATACAACGGGTGCAAGCCATGTTGCACACGCGGAACACTCGGGTTAAACTTGACGAGCCTAGCATGTACAGACATGGCCTCGGAACACAAGAGACCGAAAGGTCGAACATGAGTCATATAGTAGATATGATCAACATGAAGATGTTCACCATTGAAACCACCTCGACTCACGTGATGATCGGACTTGAGTTGGTGGATTTGGATCATGTTACACTCGAATGACCGGAGGGATGTCAATTTGAGTGGGAGTTTTTAAGTAATATGATTAATTAAACTCATTATCTTGAACAATAGTCTAAGTTGTCTTTGCTATATTTATGTTGTAGATCATGGCTCGCGCAGTAGCACCCCTGAATTTTAATGCGTTCCTAGAGAAAGCTAAGTTGAAAGATGATGGAAGTAACTTTGTGGACTGGGCCGTAATCTAAGGATTATCCTTACGGCTTCCCAGAAGGCTTATGTCCTTGATGCACCGCTTGGTGATCCACCCGCTCCAGTTGAGTCTCTAGACGTTGTGAACGCCTGGCAGGCTCGTTCTGATGATTACTCAATAGTTCAATGTGCAATGTTGTATGGCTTAGAACCGGGACTTCAAAGACGTTTTGAACGTCATGGAGCATATGAGATGTTCCAGGAGTTGAAGTTTATCTTTCAGAAGAATGCCCGGATCGAGAGATATGAGATCTCCGATAAGTTCTATACTTGCAAGATGGAGGAGAACGGGTCTATCAGTGATCACGTGCTCAGAATGTCTGGGTACTCCACCCGTCTGGCTGAATTGGGGATGCCCCTTCCGCCAGAGGCTATCACTGACAGAGTTCTTCAATCATTGCCACCTAGCTACAAGAGCTTCGTGTTGAACTATAACATGCACGGGATGAACAAGTCAGTCGCCGAGCTGTTTGCGATGCTGAAAGCCGCTGAGTCTGAAATTCAGAAGGAGCATCAAGTGTTGATGGTCAATAAAACCACTAGTTTCAAGAAAAATGGCAAGGGTAAGAAGGGTAAATCTAAGAAGGGTGGCAAAGCAGTTGCTGCTCCTGTGAAGAAACCCAAGGCTGGACCCAAACCAGAAACTGAGTGCTTTCATTGAAAGGGAACTGGACACTGGAAGCGGAACTGCCCCAAGTATTTGGCTGACAAGAAGGCGGCCAACAACAAACAAGGTATATATGATATACATGTTATTGATATGTTCCTTACCAACCCTCGTTGTAGTGCCTGGGTATTTGATACCGGTGCGGTTGCTCATATTTGCAACTCTAAACAGGAACTGCGGAATAGACGGAGGCTGGCGAAGGACGAAGTGACGATGCGCGTGGGAAATGGTTCCAAGGTTGATGTGATCGCCGTTGGCACGCTCGCTCTTCGATTACCGTCGGGATTAGTGATGAACCTAAATAAGTGTTATTTGGTGCCTGCGTTAAGCATGAACATTATATCTGGATCTTGTTTATTGCGAGACGGTTACTCATTTAAATCAGAGAATAATGGTTGTTCTATTTATATGAGTAATATCTTTTATGGTCATGCACCCATTGTGAGGGGTTTATTCTTATTGAATCTCGATAGTAATGATACACATGTTCATAACATTGATGCCAAAAGATGTAGAATTGATAATGATAATACCACTTTCTTGTGGCACTGCCGTTTAGGTCATATTGGCGTAAAACGCATGAGGAAGCTCCATGCTGATGGACTTTTGGAGTCACTTGATTTTGAATCACTTGACACATGTGAGCCATGCCTCTTGGGCAAGATGACTAAAACGCCGTTCTCTGGAACAATGGAACGGGCAAGTGACTTATTGGAAATCATACATACTGATGTGTGCGGTCCGATGAGTATTGAAGCGCGCGGTGGTTATCGTTACTTTCTCACCTTCACTGATGACTTAAGTAGATATGGGTATATTTACTTAATGAAACACATGTCTGAAACATTTGAAAAGTTCAAACAATTTCAGAGTGAAGTTGAGAATCATCGTAACAAGAAGATTAAATTCCTACGATCTGATCGAGGAGGAGAATATCTGAGTTATGAGTTTGGCAGTCACTTAAGACAATGTGGAATTGTTTCACAACTGACACCGCCTGGAACACCACAGCGTAATGGTGTGTCCGAACGTCGTAATCGAACTTTATTGGATATGGTGCGATCTATGATGTCTCTTGCCGATTTGCCACTATCGTTTTGGGGTTATGCATTAGAGACAGCTGCATTCACTTTAAATAGGGCACCATCGAAATCCGTTGAGACAACGCCAAATGAACTTTGGTTTGGCATGAAGCCAAAGCTGTCGTTTCTTAAAATTTGGGGATGTGATGCTTATGTTAAAAAGCTTCAGCCTGAAAAGCTGGAACCCAAAGCGGAGAAATGCGTCTTCATAGGATACCCAAAAGAGACAGTTGGGTATACCTTCTACCTCAGATCCGAAGGCAAAGTGTTTGTCGCTAAAAACGGAACATTTCTTGAGAAAGAGTTTCTCTCGAAAGAATTGAGTGGGAGGAAGATAGAACTTGATGAGGTTGTTGAACCTTTACTTCAACCTGAGAGTAGCGCAGTGCAGAAAGTTGTTTCTGTGGAGCCTACATTAGCTGAAGAGGAAGTTAATGATGATGATCATGAAGCTTTGGATCAAGTTGCTATCGAACCTCGTAGGTCGACAAGGACGCGTACTGCTCCCGAGTGGTACGGCAACCCTGTCTTAGAGGTCATGTTGTTAGACAACGATGAACCTACGAGCTATGGAGAAGCGATGATGGGCCCGGATTCCGAGAAGTGGTTAGAGGCCATGAAATCCGAGATGGGATCCATGTATGAAAACAAAGTATGGACTTTGGAAGTATTACCTGAAGGGCGTAAGGCCATTCAGAACAAATGGATCTTTAAGAGGAAGACGGACGCGGACGGTAATGTCACCGTCTATAAAGCTCGACTTGTGGCAAAGGGTTTTTCACAAGTTCAAGGAGTTGACTACGATGAGACCTTCTCACCCGTAGCGATGCTTAAGTCCGTCAGAATCATGTTAGCAATAGCTGCCTTTTTCGATTATGAAATTTGGCAGATGGATGTCAAAACAGCGTTCCTTAACGGTTACCTTAAGGAAGAGTTGTATATGATGCAACCAGAAGGTTTTGTCGATCCAGAGAATGCTGACAAAGTTTGCAAACTCCAGCGATCCATTTATGGACTGGTGCAAGCATCTCGGAGTTGGAATCTTCGTTTTGATGAGGTGATCAAAGCGTTCGAGTTTATACAAGTTTACGGAGAAGCTTGTATTTACAAGAAAGTGAGTGGGAGCTCTATAGCGTTTCTAATATTATATGTGGATGACATATTACTGATTGGAAACAATATAGAAATGCTAGAAAGCATAAAGGAATATTTGAACAAGAGTTTTTCAATGAAGGACCTAGGAGAAGCTGCTTTCATATTAGGCATCAAGATCTATAGAGATAGATCAAGACGCTTAATAGGACTTTCACAAAGCACATACCTTGATAAGATTTTGAAGAAGTTCAAAATGGATCAGTCCAAGAAGGGGTTCTTGCCTGTTTTGCAAGGTGTGAAGTTGAGTAAGACTCAATGCCCAGTGACTACAGAAGATAGAGAAAAGATGAGTGTCATCCCCTATGCTTCAGCCATAGGCTCTATCATGTATGCAATGCTGTGCACAAGACCCGATGTCAGCCTTGCCATAAGTATGGTCGGAAGGTTTCAAAGTGATCCAGGAATGGAACACTGGACGGCGGTCAAGAATATCCTGAAGTACCTAAAAAGGACTAAGGATATGTTTCTCGTTTATGGAGGTGATCAAGAGCTCGTCGTAAAGGGTTACGTCGATGCAAGCTTTGACACTGATCCGGATGACTCTAAGTCACAAACCGGATACGTGTTTATTCTTAATGGGGGTGCGGTTAGCTGGTGCAGTTCCAAGCAAAGCGTGGTAGCTGATTCTACATGTGAAGCGGAGTACATCGCAGCCTCGGAGGCGGCGAAGGAAGGTGTCTGGATGAAGGAGTTCATAACAGATCTTGGAGTAGTGCCTAGTGCGCTTAACCCAATGACTCTGTTTTGTGATAATACTGGTGCCATTGCTCTAGCCAAGAAACCAAGATTTCACAAGAGGACCAGACACATAAAGCGACGTTTCAATTCCATCCGCGATTACATCAAGGAGGACGACATAAATATTTGCAAAGTACACACGGATCTAAATGTTGCAG
This sequence comes from Elymus sibiricus, assembly GCA_039707655.1. Classification (NCBI taxonomy): domain Eukaryota; kingdom Viridiplantae; phylum Streptophyta; class Magnoliopsida; order Poales; family Poaceae; genus Elymus; species Elymus sibiricus. Next base: position 56,575,975 of record CM077667.1, read on the forward strand.
ATCCGATGACTAAACCTCTTCCAAGGGCTAAACATGAACAACACCAGAACTGCATGGGTGTTCGATTCATTACAATGTAAATCACATAGTGATGTGAACTAGATTATTGACTCTAGTGCAAGTGGGAGACTGTTGGAAATATGCCCTAGAGGCAATAATAAATTGGTTATTATTATATTTCCTTGTTCATGATAATCGTTTATTATCCATGCTATAATTGTATTGATTGGAAACTCAAATACATGTGTGGGTACATAGACAACACTGTGTCCCTAGTAAGCCTCTAGTTGACTAGCTCGTTGATCAAAGATGGTTAAGGTTTCCTAGCCATTGACATGAGATGTCATTTGATAACGGGATCACATCATTAGGAGAATGATGTGATGGACAAGACCCAAACTAAGAACGTAGCATTTGATCGTGTCAGTTTATTGCTATTGTTTTCTGCATGTCAAGTATCTGTTCCTATGACCATGAGATCATGCAACTCCCTGACATCGGAGGAGTACCTTGTGTGTATCAAACGTCGCAACGTAACTGGGTGACTATAAAGGTGCTCTACAGGTATCTCCGAGGGTGTCTGTTGGGTTGGCATGGATCAAGACTGGGATTTGTTACTCTGTGTGACGGAGAGGTATCTCAGGGCCCACTCGGTAATACAACATCACAATGAGCCTTGCAAGCAATGTGACTAAAGTGTTAGCCACGAGATCTTGTATTATGGAACGAGTAAAGAGACTTGCCGGTAACGAGATTGAACTAGGTATAGAGATACCGACGATCGAATCTCGGGCAAGTAACATACCGAAGAACAAAGGGAATAGCATATGGGATTAACTGAATCCTTGCCATAGAGGTTCGACCGATAAAAGATCTTCGTAGAATATGTAGGAGCCAATATGGGCATCCAGGTCCCGCTATTGGTTATTGGCCATAGAGGTGTCTCGGTCATGTCTACATAGTTCTCGAACCCGCAGGGTCTACACACTTAACGTTTGGTGACGATTAGTATAATTGAGTTATTTTATTGGTGACCGAAGGTTGTTCGGAGTCCCGGATAAGATCCCGGACATAACGAGGATCTCCGGAATAGTCCGGAGGTAAAGATTGATATATGTGATAATAGTGTTTTGATCTCCGGAAGAGTTCCGGAGTTCACCGGAATGGGTTCCGGATGTTTACCGAAGTGTTCGGGTGCAGCAACACTTTATATGGGCCAAAGGGATAAAGCCCACGAGGTATTGGAAAGTGCAAAAAGTAGTTTTGCTGCCGCGTAAGCGGTACTACCGTTTTGTGAAGCGGTACTACTGCCCAAGCGGTACTACCGCTTGTGTGAAGCGGTACTACCGCCCAAGCGGTACTACCGCTTGTGTTAAGCGGTACTACCGCCCAAGCGGTACTACCGCTTGTGTTAAGGGTATGTAGATTTACTCTCCCTCTCGTAGATGCTCATCACCATGGATAGATCTTGTGTGTGCGTAGGAAATTTTTTGTTTCCCATGCAACGTTCCCCAACATCAACTCCATATATTATTTCCCAATGATATTTGGGTATCCTATGATGTTTGAGTAGATCTCTTTTGTCCTATGGGTTAATTGTGGTATGACGTTATGGATGTGAATTGTATGTTGATATGGTGCTGTACTACGGTGCCCTCCGTCTCGCGCAAACGTGAGGGATCTCCGTTGTAGGGTGTTGCAATATGTTCATGGTTTGCCTATGGTGGGTGGCGTGAGTGACAGAAGCACAAACCCGAGTAGGTGGGTTATGGCGTATGGGAGTAAAGAGGACTTGATACCTAATGCTATGGTTGGGTTTTACCTTAATGATCTTTAGTAGTTGCGGATGCTTGCTAGAGTTCCAATCATAAGTGCATATGATCAAAGTAGAGAAAGTATGTTAACATATGCCTCTCCCTCATTGCATATAACAAATATCTATCGTATCATATTCAATTACCTAGGGACAATCTTTCTCTTGCGTTACACAAAAAAGCGTGCTACAAACACTTTACTTTTATTGTTCTTTTATTAAAGCAGCACCGACCTTTTATTTTCACGTTTCATACTTGTTCTAGGTAAAGCAAGCATTAGCGTGCGTAGAGTTGTACCGGTGGTCGATAGAACTTGAGAGAATATTTGTTCTACCTTTAGCTCCTCGTTGGGTTCGACACTCTTACTTATCACAAAAGGCTACAAACGATCCCCAACACTTGTGGGTTATCAAGACCTTTTTCTGGCGTCGTTGCCGGGGAGCAATAGCGTGGGGTGAATATTCTCGTGTGTGCTTGTTTGCTTTATCGCTAAGTAATTTTTATTTTCTGTTATTAGTTGTTTTATATCTTTAGTTATGGATATGGAACACGAAACACCAAAAAAATTAGTGGTACTTGCTACTCATGGAGATGGGGAACCTTCTAAAACCCTCGATGCTAGTTATGTGAAACACGTTAATTACTCCTTCGATAATCCTGAGAAATCCTCAAGGAACTTTATAATGGGATACACATTGGATCAACGTGAGTACTTTAGGGATTATCGCTGATCTCAAAATGGGAAACACTAATGGGATCAAATTAGAATACTGGAATGGTTTGCTTGGGATGCATGCTCGTGATGTGACTTTGCTTGTTGCTCTAATATAGAACCTCGACACCTTCCCTTTCAATGCAAATTTAATGATAATGGAACCTTAGCTTCTTATGCTAAAGGTATTTATGATTACTATGATGTGGAATGAATAGAAGAATTTGTTGCTTTTAAAGGTGCTTATGAAATTGCTTCTTTGCTTGAAAAGTATGATGATGATGTTCCTTACGAATCTGAAATTTTATCCATACTTAAATATTGCTATGATAATTATGAATACAATGCTGATATTATTGAATTTATTGAAAGGATGACCGCTGCCTTGGAAGGGACTAATATTTTGCAGGGACCTATGGAAGAAGAAGTTGCTGAAATTGTGAGCTCATTAGATGAAAAAGATGATGAGGAGAGTGAAGAACAAAAGGAGGAAGAGCGGACTCTTCAATGAGAGTAACTCTTCAACTCATACATTGTTTAATTACCCTTCGTGCTTACCGAAGGATGAATGCTATGATAATTGCCATGATCCCTTGGATTCATTTGAAATATCCCTTTTTGATGAACTTGATGCTTGCTATGCTTGTGGCCATGATGACAATATGAATGATGCTTATGGAGATAAACTTGTTGTAGTTCCTTATGTTAAGCATGAAATTGTTGCTATTGCACCCACACATGATAGTCCTATTATCTTTTTGAATTCTCCCAACTACACTATATCGGAGAAGTTTGCACTTATTAAGGATTATATTGATGGGTTGCGTTTTCCTATTGCACATGATGATTTTGATGAATATAATATGCATGTGCTTGCTGCTCCTACTTGCAATTATTATGAGAGAGGAACTACATCTTCACCTCTCTATGTTTCCAATACTATAAAATTGCAAGAAACTACTAATGCTATGCATTGGCCTTTACTTGGTGTGGATGAATTGTTCTTGTATGACATGCCAATGCATAGGAAGAGAGTTAGACTTCATTGTCACATGATATATATCATTTTGTGCTCACTACTAAATTACAAATCATTGTTAATTAAAATTGGCTTTGATATACCATGGGATCTGGGTGGATCAATTACTTGAGCACTTTATGCCTAGCTAGGGGCGTAAAACTATAGCGCTTGTTGGGAGGCAACCCAATGAATAAAATTTATTTTACTTTTTCTTTCTGTTGACACAATTATGATACTGTTATAATTGTGTTTTTATGTTTTAATTAGCGTTTGTGCCAAGATTTACCTTTGGGATGTTTTGAATTGCTTGTTTGACGTGTGCTGTGCAAAAACAGAAACTTTTGCCGTAGTGCTTGAATTTTCATATTTTACCGGAACGTGCAAAAATTCTGAAATATTTACACAGTACTGTTACGCAAAATTATTTATCACTTCCTAATGTATCAGAATTTTGTGAGTTTCAAAAGTATACGTGTCTACAAATCTTTACAGAGTGTACTGTTTTTCACAGATTGCTGTTATAGTTGTCTTGCGTGCTTATGTTTGAATTCTTGTTGAAGCCCCATTTACTTGGGAGCCATAGAATTGTGATAGCATACAGTGGGTAATGTTAGATTATAATTATGCAATAATGTTATGGCAAGACATGATGGGATTTTGTGTTATGTGTACTAACGGACCTCACGAAATTTTGTTAAGTTTTGTGTGACTGAAGTTTTCAAGTTTTGGGTGTTATCGCGATGAGAAGGAATAAGGAGCAGCAAGAGCCTAAGCTTGGGGATGCCCAAGGCACCCCAAGGTAATATTCTAGGAAGACTCAAGCGTCTAAGCTTGGGGATGCCCCGGGAGGGCATCCCCTCTTTTATTCCAAATCATCGGTATGTCACTTGGAGCTATATTTTTATTCATCACATGATATGTGTGAATCTTGGAGCGTCTTTTGTGTTTAATTTTCAATTTTATTTTATGCATCATGCTGGTATGAGATAGTCCATGGTTGATTTATAGAATGTTTCATGTGCTTCACTTATATCATTTGAAGTTTGGATTGCCTGTTTCTCTTCATAAAGAAAACCGTTATTTGTAGAATTCTCTTTTGCTTCACTTATATTTATTAGAGCATGGTCCTTTGTAGAAAGAATTAAACTCTCTTGATTCACTTATATCTATTTAGAGAGTCAACATGAATTGGTCATTTGCATGGTTAGTCATAAAATCCTACATCAAACTTATGGATCACTGAATATGATATGTTTGATTCCTTGCAATAGTTTTGCGATATAGAGATGATAATATATGGGAGGTACTAGTAAACGGTTGTGATTAGTAAGAATATTGGTGTTAAGGTTTGTGATTCCCGAAGCATGCACGTATAGTCTCCCGTTATGCTAGGAAGTTGGAGTGCAATTTATTCTTGATTGTCTATCTTTGTGTGAAGGTCGGGGGCGCGCGATGGTTAACTCCTACCAACCTCCCCCCTAGGAGCATGCGTAGTAATACTTTGCTTCGAGAGAGCTAATAAAACTTTTGCAATAAGTATGTGAGTTCTTTATGACTAATGTGAGTCCATGGATTATACGCACTCTTACCTTTCCGCAATTTGCTAACCTCTACGGTACTGTGCATTGCCCTTTCTCACCTCGAGAGTCGGTGCAAACTTCGCCGGTGCATCCAAACCCCGTGATATGATACGCTCTATCACACATAAGCCTCATTATATCTTCCTCAAAACAGCCACCATACCTACCTATTATGGCATTTCCATAGCCATTCCGAGATATATTGCCATGCAACTTCCACCGTCATGTAATATGACTAGTTCACTCATTGTTATATTGCTTTGCATGATCGTAAGATAGCTAGCATGATGTTTCCATGGCTTGTCCGTTTTTGATATCTTTGCTATGCTAGATCATTGCACATCCTGGTACATTGCCAGAGGCATTCATATAGAGTCATATTTTGTTCTAGGTATCGAGTTGTAATGTTGAGTTGTAAGTAAATAGAAGTGTGATGATCATCATTATTCATTACTAGAGCATGTCCCAGTGAGGAAAGGATGATGGAAACTATGATTCCCCCACAAGTCGGGATGAGACTCCTAACGACAAAAAAAAGAGAAAAAAAAGAGAGAAAAAATGAAAAAAAAATGAAAGAAGTGGAAGGGGCGTGCTAATTCCACACTTGTGCTTCAAAGTAGCACCATGTTTTTCATATAGAGAGTCTCATGTGTTATCACTTTCATATACTAGTGGGAATTTTTCATTATAGAGTTAGATGCACACCCACTTAGTTTTCATATTGAGCTTTCATACACTTATAGCTCTTAGTGCATCCGTTACATGGCAATCCCTACTCCTTGCATTGATATCTATTGATGGGCATCTCCATAGCCCGTTGATACACTGAGTTGATGCGAGACTTTCTTCTCCACTTCTACCCCTTTGAAACCTACCACCATACTCTATTCCACCCATAGTGCTATATCCATGGCTTGCGCTCATGTATTGCGTGAGAGTTGAAAATGCTGAAGCGCGTTAAAAAATTATGAACCAATTGCTTGGCTGAAACTGGGGTAGTACATGATTTATACTTTGTGTTAAGAAGACAGAGCATGACAAGGCTATATGATTTTGTAGGGATAGCGTTCTTTAGCGTTGATATTTTGAAAGACATGATTGTTTGTTGGGATGCCTGAGTATTAATGTCTTTATGTCAAAACTAGACTATTGCTTTGAATCACTTGTATCTTAATATTCATGCCATGATTAGATATATGATCAAGATTATGCTAGGTAGCATTCCACATCAAAAATTATCTTTTTTATCATTTACCTACTCGAGGATGAGCAGGAATTAAGCTTGGGGATGCTGATACGTCTCCGTCGTATCTATAATTTTTTATTGTTTCATGCCAATATTATACAAGTTTTACATACTTTTGGCAACAATTTATATGATTTATTGGACTAACCTATTGATCCAGTGCCCAGTGCCAGTTCCTGTTTTTGTGTGTTTTTTGTTTTGTAGAAATTCCATATCAACCGAAGTCCAAAAATGATAAAAATTTATGGAGATTTTTTTTGGAATATTTATGAATTTTGAGAAGTGGAATCAACGCAAACGGAGCCCCACAGCCTCCACCCTCTACCAGGGCGCAGCCCAGGGGCCCAGGCGCGGCCTGGTGGGTGGTGCTCACCTCGTATGTCGGTTGGAGCTCTCCTTCGGGTGCAAGGAAGCTAATTTTTGGATAAAAATCCCCTCAAAATCTCAGCCCGATCGGAGTTACGGATCTCCGAGAATATAAGAAACGGTTTTCGGCCAGAAACTAGGAACGCGAAACAGAAGAGAACAGAGAGGGAGATCCAATCTCGGAGGGGCTCCCGCCCCTCTGCCGCCATGGAGGCCATGGAGTAGAGGGGGAACTCTCCTCCCATCTAGGGGGGAGGCCAAGGAAGAAGAAGAAGGAGGGGGGCTCTCTCCCCCTCTCTCCCGGTGGCGCCGGAACGCCGCCGGGGGAATCATCGTGACGGCGATCTACACCAACAACTTCGCCGCCGTCAACACCAACTCTCTCCCCCTCTTGCAGCGGTGTAACACCTCTCTTCCCCGCTGTAATCTCTACATAAACATGGTGCTCAACTCCATATATTATTTCCCAATGATATTTGGCTATCCTATGATGTTTGAGTAGATCTCTTTTGTCCTATGGGTTAATTGTGGTATGATGTTATGGATGTGAATTATATATTGATATGGTGCTGTCCTACGGTGCCCTCCGTCTCGTGCAAACGTGAGGGATCTCCGCTGTAGGGTGTTGCAATATGTTCATGGTTAGCCTATGGTGGGTGGCGTGAGTGACAGAAGAACAGACCCGAGTAGGTGGGTTATGGCGTATGGGAGTAAAGAGGACTTGATACCTAATGCTATGGTTGGGTTTTACCTTAATGATCTTTAGTAGTTGCGGATGCTTGCTAGAGTTCCAATCATAAGTGCATATGATCCAAGTAGAGAAAGTATGTTAACGTATGCCTCTCCCTCATTGCATATAACAAATATCTATCATATCATATTCAATTACCTAGGGACAATCTTTCTCTTGCGTTACACAAAAAGCTTGCTACAAACACTTTACTTTTATTGTTCTTTTATTAAAGCAGCACCGACCTTTTATTTTCACGTTTCATACTTGTTCTAGGTAAAGCAAGCATTAGCGTGCGTAGAGTTGTATCGGTGGTCGATAGAACTTGAGAGAATATTTGTTCTACCTTTAGCTCCTCGTTGGGTTTGACACTCTTACTTATCGAAAAAGGCTACAAACGATCCCCTACACTTGTGGATTATCACGCCCTGCTGGAGATTTTCGATGTCCTCAACTAGGAGGCCAGTTCGGGGGCTACTGTTGGTGTCCTGAACTAGGGGGTGCTCATCACGTCGGACCACCAGTCATGGGCCGAGCCGAGGATATATGAATGATTGGAAAACAAGTCAGGTTGGCCCTGGCCTTCGACGCAATCGAGATGAAGACATCCTGGAGGCTTTGCGTACACTTCAACCATATCCTGAAGATCAGCGTGCTCGACCCTAGATCACAACCGACCATTTGTAAACCCTGATACCCGCTGCATGTATATAAGACGTGGGGTTTAGTGTGTAGAGGACACATTCACATTCACAAGGTTTAGAGCTTAGAACAACTTCATATGATCTTGAGGTAGATCAATCAATACTTTGTACCTCATCACAATCAATATATAAGAAGCAGGACATAGGGTTTTACCTCCTCAAGAGGGCCCGAACCTGGGTAAAATATCGTGCCCCTATTTCTCCTGTTACCATCTAGATCTGATCACCAAGCTTGGGACCCTCTATCCGAGATCCGCTGGTTTTAGCACCGACATGGGGTACATAATAAGTGGTCCTTTTCAGTTCAGGGTGCCTATTGGTTTGTTGCGCATGTGAATATTTCTTCGATACCATCATCTAGTGGTGCTCCGGATGGCAAACAGGATGTATGGAAGCAAATTTGGCCCTGCCTAGCTTCGCTGAAGGTTCTTTCCTTTGCTTGGAGAGCTGTAACAATCCCGTTGGCTACCTGGTCCAACAAGAAGTGTAGAACTCTAGAGGTAAAGTCTCAATGCCCGGTCTGTAGAAGAGAGGAGAAAGATTGGTTCCATGTTCTTTGTGTTTGTAATATGCACCTCGGCTTTGTATGACGATGTCACATGTTTGGGAGCTACCACCTCTGACGAACATAAAACTGTTGGGTTCTTCCGTAGGTGCATCGCGTGCCAATTAAAAATTTCCTACGCGCAGAACATCAAAGAACATGCTACAGAGATGGATCACAGATCGTTACCACTAGACGCGCAGTGCCGTGCAGTGGAAGTAGAGTTGGGGCAACTCGTCCGCATGGTGCGTCTCCTCCTCGCGTGATCTCCCTCGAACAGCCGGTCGCCGGATCCCACGTACAGGTTCGCCAAAGCGGCGCAAGTGCACCGCCTCTAATGGTATATGCGCATGAAGGAGGAACAACTTGCGGCGGACTGCTAGGTCCGATCACATAGTCGGCGGCGAGTGGAGGTGGCTAGTTACAACACATGCAAAGCCCTAATGACGATGGCGAAGCGATTATCCGAATAAGTGTGCCACACCTCCACTATATATAGGCATCCGCCGTGGGCTCAACTCTTGGGCCTCGCATGGATCCTAAAGCCCAAAGTCTACTCGGTCAAGACCCAAGTCCAGCTCGGATCACATCCGATCAGTGTCCTCGAATCCGACCTAGTAGATTCCTTCCCTTTAGCGCGTTGCCCTTTAGTTTCTCATTCACTTGATCGCGAGTCAGATTATATCCGGCTCGGCTAGCCGGTAGTGGCTTCTAGCAAAGCCTGCCGACTCCAAGTGTCCGATGAAGCTGGTTAGGCGAACCTATACATCACACTTCTATTCCCTTTGCCACACGATATATGTTGTCGGGCTCAAGGCGAGTCTGTCATCCTTGTGTTAGCCCGACCTCTTCCTTGTTCTAGTGATGCCGATCACAAACCGGATTATCTCATAATCCTTGTCGCAAGGTCATGCTTATCTTGGTCGCATCACACGAGGGGCCTAGAGTATATCTCTCCTGATCGGAGGGGCACATCCCATCTTGTCTCACAGCGTGGGTAAGGACAAGCCCGAAACCTACATTTATAACTGCCCAGTTACGGAGTAGCGTTTGGTCGGCCCAAAGCAGGTCTGTCACCATCCCGAGCACATGCGCCAGCTCAGGTCTTAGGACATAGAACGTATGTTGTACTAGAGACTAACATATGACATATCACAGCGTCTCATAGTTGGGTATGTCCAAATCAGACCTTATCACGACTCGTGTCCGACTACGTCAAACCCGACCAGATATTTCTAAGTCCATATTATCCGGCTAGCATCCGATGCTACATGGTCAGTGAGACGGGACCATCCACCGTGTCATATGCTAGTCTAACTGGCTGAGTGTCCACACAACCCTTTCGACTAGGGACCATTTAGGATAGTTATCATACAATACATAGTCTCACAAACAAGTCACGTACTTGTTAATACACATCATTGATAACATCCAAGGACTCTTTATTCATAAAGACATAGGAAATATCATCATACATGATTGCCTCTAGGGCATATCTCCAACAAAAACTACATGATGACAGGTCCGACAGCTGCTGTGAGATATTTCGGAACATGTGCGAGTTTGTGTCCTGATGCTCCTTTGGAGAGTTTGGCATGTGAGAAATGAACATTGCATGCAAAACCAGTACCTCCCATTGATGTCTCAGTCCAATTGTTGTCGAGCCTTAGACTCACTAAATACTCTGAAGCTAGACCCCCAATGCAGATTTTGTTAAAGGGAAGATGATCGCAACCCCTACCTTTCCGTTGATTTAGCAAGCCTATGATAACATTGAGCCTGGTTGTGTCAATTGGTTGCCTCCTAGCGAAGGTCGTGTAAAACTCAACACCGATGGCTCGGTCTTTGATTTAGTTGCGGGGACGGGTATGGTTCTCATAGACCACCTCGGCAAGAAAAAAAATCTCATGTAAACACTTTGCAGATTGTGATAATGTCTTGGAATCTAAAGTGCTCCCTATTCAGAAAGGGATCATGTTGGCTTTGCAGCGGAGTAACCTTCCCATTGATATTGAGTCAAATTTTCTAGAGGTTGTTAATATGTTGAAGAGTGATGGGAGAAACTTATCAAAGCACTATTTCATTATCCGAGAGATCAAACAAAGTATGAGGGGAAATAGACTCTTCTATTACTCATATTCGTCGCAATTGCAATTGTGCTATCCATGTTATGGCTAACTCTGGTACAACCCTGAACCATGGTTTATCTAGGGTCTGGTCCAGGTCATGAACATTGTCATGCGTGATTGTAATCCCTAATCTTGAGTAATATAAGAGTTCATTCGTAAAAAAAGATTAGTAATATGCTTTACCGTTTATAATTCTACATGTGCACGTGAGTTTTCCTCTGACCCTCATGATTATCGCAAACTCGAGAACCGTAACACTTATAGCATAGAATATACACATTAATCATAAACTTTTTAAAAACTTTTATTATTGCCTCTAGGGCATATTTCTAACACCCACAAAAAGAATACAGTGCAAACAAACGCCCGGTGCCCCAACTTCCTACCTCTCTCACAATGAGCTTGAGGACAATAAGCTGGGACATGACCAGAAGTTTTGCAAACAGGAGAATGGCCATGATTCATGGTACCACTAACCTGAGAGGGGTTTCATGTCCCATAGGTCGCTACAGTGGAGGTTCTACAGGATGATGCCCCTTGATTCCGCCGTCGGATCCAGAAGGGGTCACCCAAACCCTTCCTCCCTTAGAGCTATGTTGCTCCACAATAGCCGCCTCCCAGCGCGTTGTGTCGCCTGAAGCCGACGCAAGGTTGGATGAAGAGTCGACGTCGTAGTTGGCATCGCCCCACTGTCATCCTTGGCGGCCCGAGCCACGGCCGCGGTCGAATGCTACTGTGCCCCATTCGGCCAGATCCAAAACCCTCGCAACGCAGGCCACGATCCCATCTGTCCTCTTTAGTCGACATCACTCAAACTGAAGGTCTAGATGGTGTAGCGGCAATCTGGGCGAAAGATTTTCGGTTGCCTCCAACCTTTCCCGTAGAAAGGAGGAAGGAGCTCTAGATTTAGGGTTTTGGGCTCTGCCTAGAACTAGTAAAGAGCAAGATGTAGGTCAAGAATGTAGGCTGAAGCGCACGCAACAATTTTATACCCCCTCCGATTCGTATTACTTGTCATTCAAACGGGTGTATTTACACCTCTCCGATCCATATTACTACCTGGGTTTCATTGTCAATCTTGGCGGATTGGATCTGATGCACCACGCGGGACCGGTTCGATGAATGCCGCCTAGGTAGACAAGCCAAGTCATCTTCATCCGATTCATTCTCTGTTTTTCTTCTTAAAGAAAGAACGGAACGGAACGGAACCGCTTTTTCGAAGCAGGGGGAGCAGTCCATTTCTTTTCCCTTCTGATTACCGTGTGCGCGCCCCCAAAAAGACACGGCCCGCCGTCGAGCACGCGGGCAACTCGTGAAAGAGAAGTGACAGGGAGGGGAGCCGCCATGGCCTCACGCTTCAGCTTCCGCATCTCCTCCGGGGACTTGGTAGGTGGCTCACCCGGCTGCGGTCCTCGCCTTCTTCCTCTGCGCCTTCCAAATCTGTAATCTTTACTTCTTTGATTCTGGTCGCCGCGCGCAGAGGTCGGGGAGCTCGCTGACGGTGGGGGAGCGGCTCTGCGCGGTGGTGCTGCCCTTCGTCGCCATCGCCGAGTTCGTCTTCTTCGCGCTCACCGACTGCCTGGCCGGCATCTGCCCCCCTTCCTCCAACCCCTCCTCCCACCTGCGCAGAGATCCCTCCGCTCCGTCCTTCTTCCTCACGGCCAAGAAGGGGAGCCTCCACCACCACCGCCGCGGCCGTCGCGTCGGGCCGGGCTGCACCTCCCTCACCTTCCGCGACCTCGCCCGCCTCGCCGACGAGTCCAGATGCTGTACATTGAAAAACCATCTCTCTTTTGCCTCTCGAGTTTCTACTTCTTACCCGGTGTTTCTTGCAATGTCGTTTGATACGATTCTCCTTTTCCTTGGCAACCGAATCAAGTCTCGGTGAACGAGGTGGAGGCGCTGTTCGAGCTCTACAAGAAGATCAGCTGCTCCATCATCAACGACGGACTCATCCACAAGGTACCTCCTAAACCAAAACCGCCTCTCTTTCTTCTGTAATTTGACAGAGATACATGACTGGTAATTTTTGGGCTTCTTAACGAGCGAGATCCGGATTAGTTGATAGATCCGTCTGAAAATGCTGCATCACATCACATGCGATAGATTCTTTCACCAGCATGTGGATTGAAGTCACACTGTCATATGAGCTGTACAGAGGGAGTAATAGTAGTAAATTTGGCTTGACACGCACAGAATTATTGGCCTGTATTTTTTCCAGGTCAGCACGTTGTGTGGCTTCCATGTGCAGTTAGACCATAGTATAGTGCCTGCATCTTCGAATGTTTGGTCGCCATGTTCCTTCTTGTGGCGTGACCAATTTATCTATTAGGCTAATGGTGCAGTAATTTTGCATTTTACTTGATTAATTGCTGTGCAAGTCGAAGTCTGCGAAATAATATTACTAATTAAGTTTATAGTGCACATATGAACAATCTCTTATGGGTGACGTGCGGAGATGAAAGAGGGTATCTAGAGAAGTTTGAATGCCCCTTTTCCTTTCATATAGTAGTACTGTACTATGATTGAATCGTCAAAGAGATTTATTTATTTTTGACTTATCTGTCTTTTCTGTTGAATTGTTATTTAGGAAGAACTTCAGCTAGCATTATTCAAGACTCCTAGTGGACAGAATCTTTTTCTTGATAGGGTAAGTGTTTACAACTTCAATTTGCTATTTTTTAAATGCTTCAAGTTCATTATTTACCATGTCATACACAAAATTCTGAATTGCTCACACTGCATTTTTCTTTGTGCGATGACATCCAACTGAAATTGTCCTCTATGATCCAGGTCTTTGATTTGTTTGATGAGAAGAAAAACGGAGTGATAGAGTTTGAGGAGTTTATTCATGCTCTCAGTGTCTTCCATCCATTGGCACCTGTGGAAGACAAGATCAACTGTAAGTACAATTCTTGCAGAAACCGTGTGCTCCACATGAACATGTTGAGATGTACTTATGGTTAGGGCTCCCCTTCTGAGTTGTTTCAGTTGCATTTAGGCTCTATGATTTGAGACAGACCGGCTTTATTGAGCGCGAGGAGGTTAGTTCAGATGGATCTTCTATTTCTATATGTACCATTCACGTAATTCCTTTACCTCAGCAAGGTGATCTGTTGGTGCTCCTGTTTTTTAGGTTATGCAAATGGTTATTGCCATTTTGAATGAATCACATGTGCAATTACCAGATGACCTTCTTGAGGCCATCCTAGACAAGGTATGCAACCATTTCCTTTGTCTTCTTTACTTATTTATTTCCATTTTACATGGATGTAATTTTCAATTGGTTTCAGACATTTGAAGATGCTGATACCGATGGGGATGGGAAAATTTGCCTAGAAGAATGGAAGGAATTTGTATTACGCCATCCTAAACTATTGAAGAACATGACTCTACCCTATCTAAGGTTTGAATCTGAAACCTACAATCAAATAATTGTAAATACTGTCTGCAACTTACATTCCATATGTTTTAGAACTAGTCAGGAATACATTGACATCTCTTCTCTTTGGAAACATTTCATCGGTCTTTACTTGAGTGCCAATCTGTGTATCAGGGACGTCACAACAGTGTTCCCAAGTTTTGTTTTCAACACCACGGTTGAAGACTAAACATCACAAGACTTGTACTTGATGGTGACAAGTGGCTGCTGATTGTGTCAGCGGTTGAAAATTCGGATGCTGAGAAACAGAGCAACCATGTTAAGGCACTGAGCCATCGATGGCTGTTGCTTCAGGATGGACATCTGATAATCAACTCGGCAACCGAAGAGTCCCATTCATGATGACAAATTGGCAACTAACGATGCCTGGTATGCCTGTCGCTTTCCCGCATTGTGCTGTAACTGTATATACACCATTCCTTCAGCTCTCAGAAGCACAGGGCAGATTTAGATACATACTCCCTCTGTAAACTAACATAAGATCAGATCTTATATTTTTTTACAGAGGGAGTAGATATTAGGAACCTAAGTTCCTCAAATGCCAGCCAGTTTCGGGATCAGTCCCGTTCAATTATTTGAACGATAACTTCTGATGTTGTAGCCTCCATTATCTAGACTATCTTAGTGCCAAACATGTCATGGCTTAGCCATAATTGCTGTATATATATATATATATATATGTAAATAATCGTAAACCTTTCCGAGACGCATGCTCTTGAGCATATCTGCCAAGTGTTTGTTCATGAACCAATCATCTCACCTGTGATGGCGACAGTGGACTTGTTTTGGCCCTTGGGTGATGCAAGGGGCAGTTCTTTTTGTGTTTCCTAATGCTAATCATAGATGTGAACCAAACAAAGTAAACGCAACCATAGATGTGAATAATGAACTAAATAAAATATTTTTTCTTTCGATTGGATTTGGGACAACGCTGCACACACGTGGATTTACCAACGTGGACCCCTTCCCAGAAAGCCAAGTCACACACCAATGACCAGTATGCTTACTTGACATTTTTACGAGTTTTATGTGGGATAAATATTGAAAGTGAGGAGAACATGCCGCTACATGGCCTCTTTGATTGTTATTTTTTGCAGGAAGGGTCTCTTTGATTCAATAGATTTACATTACATAAGTACTCCCTCTATAAAGTTGTTTAGATCAATACTGATGTAAACGATCTTATAAAAGTTTACAAAGGGAGTATAAATCAGAGGATTTTTATTCCTATGTTGGTTGTTTACTTTAGAATGACCTTCCTATTATTTCACACTACATCTCCGAATCCTACAAATGCACGGAACATGAACTACACAAGGCCATATTTATGCGGCAAAAACAAAACAAAACTACCTACCACGCAATGCTGATTGTGTCAACATGCATGGAAAAACATTTTCGTTGAAAAGAACAAAACAGGGCGGGCCTAGGCGAGGTAGCATCTATCGTCCTTTTCTTTTCCTTTTTGCGGGGAAGGTAGTATCTGTCATAGTATGATACACCGTTCCTAGTCCAGCTAAGCTGGTGTCCCTTTCCTGATGGAACGTCAAGGTTTGGAAAGATATGGTTGGTTTAGATGGATTGTGTGTGTGGATAACGTGAGAATGTATGAACAACAACAATCATGGGTTCTCGGACCTGCGGAGTTTGCGACCAATGGACGCCACCGGTGGTTGCACGCATACATCACTGTGAGTCGAAAAGGACAAAGAAAAAAAAAAGAGGAAAGAAATGTTATCTGGCAAACGTTCGTCAGGGGACAAATCCTGGCGAACGTTCGCCAGGGGACAGATCCTGGCAAATGCATTTCCAGCCGTCTGATTCTGTCGAGACCTGATCGAGTGCTAGGTCAACTCTATGGGGGTGGTTCACTAGCCCACCATTTCTGGCAAGCGGACCCTTTTTAATTTCTCCAAAAATTGAGTTAAGGGAAATCGAAGTAGCGCCCTCCTAGAGATCCTCGGTGCTCACTCACCAATTGGGCTGAAGCGGGGTTCCGAACAGTTGCGATCAAAACGCCTTCTATCTATTTGAGTTAATTTGTCTTTAAAAGTTGTTTTGCATTTGAAAAAAAAGGGGAAATCCTGATTTTTTTTACTTTTTGAAAGAAAATAAATCCCTATTTTCTAAAAAAAATAAAACTTTCCATGTGCATTTTTATTGTAGGTACCATGGTAATTCATTTTTCTATTAAAAACCATGACATTTGTTTGGTCTTCCACAACGTGGCATTTTTTTCTTTCCCACTAGGCATTTTATTATTATAAGAGCATGTCATTTTGTAATTAATAACATGACACTTTTGTTAACCAGAGGATGACTTTTTTATTATTAATAGCATGACATTTTAATAGCCAATAACATGGCATTTTTATTTCTAAGAATATGGCCGTTTAATAATCAAAAACACGGCATTTCTATTAATAAAAGTATGGAAGTTTTATTATTAAGAGCATGGCAATTTATTATCAATAACATGATAGTTTTATTAATAAGAGTATGTCAGTTTTATTATTAAGATCATGCTTTATATATCAATAGCATGGCAGTTTTATCACTAATGTCATTTTAATAGTCAATAACATGACAATTTTCCTTTTAAGAGGATGCCATTTTTTTATTTATGGCATGGCATATTTTTCCTTTTTTACCATGGCAATTTGTGTGTGTGACTTTTTATGTTTATGGAAACAAAAGTATAGAATATAATTGGGGCTTTATCATGATAAAATATTTTTTATCTAGAGGATGGCAGTTTTTGATGATGGCATGTCAATTTTATTTTATTCTAGATAACACTACCTTCTTTTTCTTTTGATCATACTCATTTTAAATTTATAAATTAGAGAAATGACAGCTTTATAATGTACCATGGCATTTTCATAATTCATGGCAATTAAGGTCTTTTTTGTTGATGGCATTTTTTCGAAGAAAATGATTAACTAGGCCTATGGGCTAGAGTGACTGAATCGGTGGAGGTCATCCCACCCCAACTAACGACCGAAACGTTCTAGGTCTTCCTTTGGAAAGCCACGTGTGTCTCCTCAATACTCCAGACCTCAAGGACGCGTTCGGTTACCTGCATTAGGCCCAACCAAGCCTGCGCGGGATGTATTTGGGTTGTTTGGTTACCTGGGTCGCATGCAATAGTTGGACCGCACAGAACGTAAAGCAGGCTCGGGCCTAGCTTTGGAGGTACGGCCGAATCGGCCATTTTTTGTGAGCCAGGCTCATGCGAGCCACCCGTGGCGAGCGCCTGCACGCGTGGGGAAGCGCAGGAGACAACGCGGCGGCTCCTACCTCCCCACGCCCCCTCGCGTCACCTCCCTCGCCAGTTCATACCCACTCGCTCTCTCTCACCTCTCACTGCCCATTCGGTTACTTCGATGGCAATGCCGGCCTCTCCTCCGATAGAGTAGATCTAGTGGCGGCACTGCGAGCCCCCTCCCCTTTCTCCACCATGCCGCCGCCTCGGTCCAATGCAGCGCATCGTCGGTCGCTTCGGCTCCATCGGAGCCCGTCATGTACTTCTTCGGCGGGAACCTAGCATGGATCCAATACCCGCCGACGCCGTCCTTTGCCGGCCCCTCTTATGGGGGTGTTTTTACCCCCATACGAGTGTTTTCTCCTCTGCATCCGGTGCAAGGGGAGGGGAGATCTAGGACGCCGGAGTCATCTTCGAGCCGGCGCACGACCGTGGACCTCGGAATGGCCGGGTCCTCTTCATCGGCAGCGCTAGCACCCCTCTTCCCGTGGGGTTTTTCTCCAAAGCCGGCGTACGCTATGCCGGCAACCCCCACTGTAAGCTCTCAAATCTCTCTTTGCTTCGTACTTAGGGTTCTTAGGGTAGTTCTAGTTGTGTTCTAGGACAGTAGATTAGACCCCGATTCGATCTGATTCGACTGGATTCGTTCCGATTAGACTGATTCGACATGATTCGATAAGAATCCACTGTTTTGGGGATGAACCAGAGTGCGTGCGTACTTTGTTCATCCCACATGTCTAGATTGTTCATACTGTAGTGTTACTTTGCATCGTTTTAGTGCCACATTGTTACTTTGTAGTGCCACATTGTTAGTTCTTACTGCCACATGGTTAGTTTTAGTGTTGTTACTCCCTCTGTAAACTAATATAAGAGCATTTAGATCACTAGTATATTAGTTTAGTGATCTAAATGCTCTTATATTAGTTTACAGAGGGAGTACTTCTTAGTGTTCATCTTGCTCCTGTTTTTGTTGTTGTTGTTAGTTCTTAGTGCTCCTCTTGCTCTTGTTGCTAGGGTATGTGAGTGCATGTGGCATGCAAGTAGGACATAACTG
This sequence comes from Elymus sibiricus, assembly GCA_039707655.1. Lineage (NCBI taxonomy): Eukaryota > Viridiplantae > Streptophyta > Magnoliopsida > Poales > Poaceae > Elymus > Elymus sibiricus. The sequence goes on from CM077667.1 coordinate 56,594,582, forward strand.
AATGTCAACAATAGTAGGTGCAAGTAGGAGATGTGTGTGTTGGATTGATCTGATATTGCTAGCTCTGATCAGGGTGATTTGATCCCTGTTAGCACTGATCATTGCTAGCTTTTAACCACTGCTAGCATTGATCATTGCTAGCTTTTGATCAGTGCTAGCATTGATCATTGCTATCTCATTGTTAGTAGTGATCATGTGTTAGTACTGATCATTCTAAGTTATGCCAATTGATGTCCATCTTGCTGACAAGTTAATGAAGACGAAGTGGGACAGAGCCGGCAGTGGTGAGCAGGTTGTCGCCGGCGCAGAGGGGGCGGAGGACCTCATCCCCACGAACCGGTGGCTGAAGAGGGTGGTGCTCCCTGGCAGGAAGGAGTACATGAGAAAGTCGCAGGGCGCTGGCAGGAGGCCGAGGACCAGCCACGAGGAGGGTGCACGGGAACCTATCAGGTTCTACGTGCAGATCAGGGACCAGGAGGACATCGCCACGCTCATCATCACACCTAAATTTAGGTCGGTGATGAAGCAATGGCTGGTCACCGGTCCTCCTAACGTCGCCAGCCTCTCCGCCAACAAGTGGTGCGAGTTCTGGTCCAGGTGCAGTACTTCAGGGGGCACATGGTGCTGGGGCGCGGCTGGGAGTACTTCTGCTCCCGGCAGAAGATCGTCCCCGACGACCTTGTAGTCTTCAGGCTCTCCGGCCTGGGGCTCAAGGTGCAGATCTTCAATGCCAACAGCTCCAACATCTGCAGGGTCCGGTGCTCCAGGCACAGCTGCGTCGGCGACAGAGCTCATGCTATGTAGTTTGTTCCTCCTAGTCTGAAATTAAGTAGTGTATGTTTGAACTGAAGCCCGATCGACTCTTTTGTTGTGAACTTGTTCATATTTTAACCAGGGAACAACACCCTGGGGTCCAGCAGGGGCATGGGATGCCCTGCTATTTTATAACCTATGTCTAGTAGTACTTGGTTTGTTCTTGCTGTCGTGTGTTGTGTGTGTTGTGTGTGTTGTATGCTCACAAATGGGTGGTAAGTTCATCACATTTGAAAGGGGTGAGCAGATCAAATGCTTACACACAACCAAACAACTATGCATTGCATGTGCTCAAACCCGAAACACAAACACAGTTAACCAAACAACATGCACCCAGCTGGGCCTTGATACAATGCAGGCAACCAATTAACATGCAGATGTTGGTTTTTAGCCTGCATATGCTCAGTCAAGTCCAACTGAGTCAAGCATGCAAAAGGGTAAAAATGGCACAGGCAACCAAACACGTCCCAATTGTATCCTCATGACTTCGTTTATTGATCAATAAAATCAAGTGTGTTTAGAATAAAAAATCCAACGAACGACCGAAACGTTTGTTGTAGGCAGCTCCCCTCGCTCGCCCCGCGAGCGAACGAAGTACTTCAGGAGTAGTTCGCTGGAGGCAATCTCGTGTCTTACGGACGCCTGATAGTAGGGTCCAAATAATATCTGTCAAGTGCCTGATAGTAGGGTTGCGAACTCTAACAACTGCTCGCTTGGTGGTCGAATCTTTGTTTGACTTTTTATGGAGCTGCAGGTGCAAGCTAGACCCACGTAACCTGAATCGTGGACCTGAAGTCCCACTGGGCCGCTTTTCCAGAGAAAAAATGAAGCTTGTTCGCAAATCAGGTTCCCACTGGGCCGCTTTTCCAGAGAAAAAATGAAGCTTGTTCGCAAATCAGGTTCTCTCCACCATGAATACTACTTCCTTCGTTTCTAAATATAAGACCTTTTGGAGATTTCATTATGAAATACATACGGATGCCTATAGACACATTTTAGAGTGTAGATTCACTCATTTTGCTCCGTATGTAGTTCATAGTGTAATCTCTAAAAGGTCTTATATTTAGGAACGAAGGAAGTATTTCCTGCTCATGAAATATCCTATTTGGTGCATGTAGCGCCGGATACTTCAAAGACGCGTTTGGTTACCTGCATCATTTTTGGGTACTTTGCATACTTAGCCAGTTGGGCCTGGCTGAGCATATGCAGGCAAAAAACCAACATCTGTATGTAGATTGGTTGCATGTATCCCCTCTAGTCTGCATGTGCCGAAACGGAAGGCATGTTGTTTGGTTGTAGCCTGGTTTGAGGAGAAACACAAGTCCGGTTGTTTGGTTAGATCCAGGACAATAGTGTCGTAACCTCCTCTTTGATGTGGTGAGGTTACCAGAGGCACAAAAATAGAGAAACCAAAACAGAACAAACTTATTAAGCACACATCAAAGTTTAACCGCACACGAAAGTTAAACATAGTACGATAAGTTTAAAAGTTTAATCGCATCACACAGTCTTAAACCAACAACCACCGACTTCACTAGGAACGAGAGGTCGTCTACGCGGTCACGGAGAAGGCCTCACGTCGTTCTTCTTGCACTTGGTCACCACCTCCACACCATCGTTGAAGACGTTCACCTTCATGGTGTTCGAGGTGAGCAGCTTGAAGGTCAGCATGTACCCGATCCTGACCTGGTGAACGGTGGCGAAGGTGGCCCAACCCTGATCAAGGGTGACCCTGCCGTCGACCACCTTCACCGTGACCCTGCATGAGCAACCGGTGTTCATCTTCAGACTGAACTCCTTAGGCATGGCGGGGAAGTGCTTGGTGAAGTCCAGAGGCAAAGGCAGAGCCTCCAGCTTTGGAGCAAAGATCGCCTTGCAGAAGTGGGTTGGTCCTGCCTCCTCATGGTAGTGCCCATAGTTCATCCGCTGGGCGTTAGGGTGTTCCTGCACCGGCACCTCCACCAATGGCGGCACGACCTCCTTGCCCTTGTCCATCTGCATTATCAACAACAGGCAGTTCAAAGATCAGCATTCAATACTACCGCCCTAACGCTCCTATATTTACCAACACTTCTTACCCAGCACCACACTCAAACCCTCTCTCATTTTCACCACCTCTCTTCTTCAACCTCTCTCGGTTTCACCACCTCTCCCTCACCATGAACTCCAACCCCAACCCTTTCCCCCGGGGCATGGGATGGAGGGCATTCTTCCTCGGGTGCTCACTTGGTGGCCGTGCTAAGTTCGAGGAGACAATGAAAGTGTGCTTGAACTTCACCAACATGCAAGAAGTGCACAAGGAGGCCGACGCTATGGTGAAGAAGGCGACGGCGAAGGAGCTGAAGATGCTGATCCTGACCCAGCGAAGGGCGCTATGTCAGTCGACAACCTTCACTGGGCCATGAATCAAGCCAACTCCGACGACGCTCGATAGAGGGCCAAGAGGGCCAAGTACAAGGAGTACAACCGTCCCAATGACGACCGTGCCGCGGTGTCACGGTGTACTGGACGACACGGAATGTGGTGGATCCGGCAGAGGAAGACGACAAGGTGCAGATGGTGGCCAGGGCGCCGCCGGCAGGCGACCGTGCAAGACCCATGGTTCTTGACCGTGACTATGAGGAAGAAGACGACGGCGAGGAAGAAAAGAAGCCTACGCCCCACCGCTGCTTGACGCAACTCCAAGGTCGCGCGGCTAGACAAGAATCCCCAACCCCGATGTAATCGACCGATTGGGCATGAACTGAAGATGTGTTCAATCCCATCCCTCACTCTCTTATCGCGTGCTCAATAAAATCTAGCCCGTTCTCGACGGAGTTACTCTAGAGAGGTCAAAGAAACTTACCGCCTTTGCCAATGCGCTCCGGTGGATGTGTGAAGTCGTTGATGTGGTCGCCGCCATCGTAGATCCTGCTGTTGTCGCTCCGGTGGTCGCCGCCGCTGGTGTGAGTGGGGAAGATGGGAGAGAGTGGTGAGGAAGAGAGGTGAGGGTAATTTATGACGACGCTTCAGGAAACAACGCGACTTCTCGAGACTGCATCCACGCGTGCAACCGCCCACGCCCACGTGCCTAGGGTTGCACCGCTCGGGCCTGGCTCCACAAAAACGGCCGATTTGTGTGTTCCCATGGATACAGGTCCAGATGTGCTTTAATGTTCGTACTATGCAGTCCAAACAGTCCATACGGGTAACCAAACGACTAAAAATTTTCCCACGCAAGCCAAGCCTGACCTAATGCAACCCACCAAACCCGAGTGCACACACCCGCCCACCGCTTCTTCCTAACAGGCCACCCTATCCATGGTCTTCACTTACTGAAGAATCGCCGTTGGCGACTGTTGCTTCAGGATGGCTATCTCATAATCAACTCAGCAGCGAACCGAGTCCGGTCCATGATGGAAAATTTGTAATTAATGGTGCCTGGTATGCCTGTTGCTGTTCCTCGTTGTGTTGTAACTGTATACACACCATCCCTTCAGCCCTCAGAGCATCTACAGCCGGACTTAATAAATATGACCCCCCAAACGTCCGCGGACACGCCCGGTGAGTGACTGGGTGTGTCCCCTATTTGTCCGTCCGCGTAGTCACACTCCTCATTTTCTTCCTCATATGTCCGGTCACTTGCACGTGATTGGTGAAGAGGAAAAGAGATAAAGAAAAGAATAAATAAAGAAAAAGAAAAGGTGGTCCGGGGTGGGGTCACGCCATACATGGCGGACTGACCAGGCGCGTCCGGGCGCATCCGGGAGCCCTCATATCTTCCCGATATTTGAGATGGATATAAGGGTTTGCGGACAGCCCGGACGTATAGGGATGATATGAGGGGTTCGGTTGGCTCACTTTTTTCCTTCCCTCTTTTATCCGATCGGACGCGTCCGCGGACGTATGAAAGGTCGTTTGAGGCGTCCGATTGTAGATGCTCTCGGAAGCACTGGACAGCTGTACAAACATAGATATGAGGAATCGTAGTCCTCGAATGCCCGCCAGTTTCGGGATTAGCGGTTAGTTTCGTCAAGTGCCTTCCTGCTTACTTAGTATGCAATTTTCTGAGACTTGTGGTGTTCTGCCGTCATGCATGAGCCATGATTGCTGTATATATAATCAAAAACCTTTCCGAGACGCATGCTTTTGCTTGGTAATAGCTGCAATGAAATGTGATGCCAAGTATTCTGCCAAGTGCTTGTTTGTGAACCAATCATCTCATCTGTGATGTTGACACTGATCTTACTTTTTTGTTAGATGTCCGTTGGGTGATGCAAGGGACAGTTCTTTATGTACTTCGTAATGCTAATCATGTGAACCAAATAAAGTAAAAGCAATCATAGATGTGAACTTTCAGTGTTCTTTCGATTGGGATAAGGTTCCACAGTATGTTGATAGATTCACCAGCGCGGATCCCTTTCAGAGTGCCAAGTCACACACCAGTCACCAATTTTTGCAGCACTGTCCTGAAAAAAAGCATCATGCTTACTTGGCACTTTTACTAGTTTCCTTACTAAATTATGGGGCGTTAGCACTTAGCACTTCGCGAATATATTGAAGGAAAAGGGAAACCGGCGACTTTAGGGTTTCTTTGATTCAAAAGTTTTACATAGGAATTAGGGATAATTGCAATTATTAGAGAAAAAATATCCCTATGTAGGTTGTTTGATTCTGCATGTTGTTTCGGATTACGTTCAAAGGAAAATTTACATGCACCCAAATATTTTGAGAAGATTCATGGCTCGTCATACAAAGTTTGTGGCAAACACAACCATATAAGATTTAAGTGAACATGGCATTACAATCATCCCGCACTTTCAGAATCTTATGAATCCAAAGAACAAGAACTGCGCGAGGCTTCATGCAGGGAGAACAACATGACACTACTTTTTTTGCGAAAACAATATGACATGCAATGGTGTATGCAACATCATGCATGCAAAAACCTTTTTGTTGATAAGAATAAAACAGGGCAAGCCTACGTAAGGTAATATATATCCATCATATTTTTGTGGGGAAGGTCGCACTAGTAGAAAACAGGCTTTTGATCGAAGCATTAGTCCCGGTTGGCTTCTGGACCGGGACTAATGCTACCAATAGTCCCGGTTCATTAGGCTAGGCATTAGTCCCGGTTCGTGAGGAACCTCTAGTCCCGGTTGGTGTTACAAACCGGGACTAAAGGGGTGGTGGCAAGGTTGCGTCAGGTTGGGGCCCCCGCGAGACACTTTAGTCCTGGTTTGTTACACCAACCGGGACTAGAGATGGACCTCTAGTCCCGATTCGTATAACCAACCGGGACTAAATGTATCCCTATATATAGATGGTTCTTCCATCCCGAGCTCATCCTCTCCATTCTCTGTTCTTCCTCTTCTCGAGCTCATCCCTCCATTTTCGTCAAGATTTGTCAAGATTTGAGGCACCCCAATCCATCCAAATGTTCACAAAGGTTAGTAAATTTGTCCTTTCATCTCTCATTGCTAGATCAGCTCGTGCAATGCTTTATAAATATAGTGATTTGTGGGTTTTAGTTTGGGTGTAATTATGTGAGAGTTTTTTTTTGATTTATATGCAATTTGAGCTCAAATTAAATTCTTAGTTTGCATATGTGTGTAGGTGTGGCTTACTTATTAGTGCCTTCCCGTCCCCGTCCTAACCACCGTCGATCGCCCGCACCGTCCCGTCGCCGGCACCACCTTGGTGAGCCTCTTCTTGTTCTTATCCTTTTTATAAAAAAAATCGTATTTGTATGATTTAGATAGTTACTTGCATAATTTTCTTACTTGTATGATTGTTTGTTATATATAGTGCCATGGTTTTGATATCCGTGCCCGTCGGCCCTCGTCCGGTTTACGATTCGGATGTGGTATATATTCTCTTTTATAACTATTTGTTGCATTTCGTGTTAATGACAATTATGCCCATCAAGTTGACATAGATATTTTTATCTAGGAGGTAGTTGAACCAGAAATTCCAACCGACCCTATTGTCGAGAAATTAAATTTAGTTGAAAAAGAAAACGAGGATTTGAAAGGAAAATTGAAAAGAGTTGAAGAAGAGAAGATGAAATTGGAGTTGTACGTTGCCGATGTCGTCGATGATCACAAGATCAAGATGGATGCAATGCGCTTGAAGATTAGAAAGATTAGAAAATATGCCATTGATAAAGAGGCTTGGTATCATTATGCTGTTGGATCAATTTTTACCTTAGTTGCGATTTTGATCGCATTTGTTGTTGCATTTAAATGCTTTTGCTAGATAGTTGTATTTTGTTTTATGAGAATAAGTGTGTATGAACTTTATGTATGAACTTGTATTAATTTGGTCTTTTTGGTGTTGCGTAATGAAGATGAACCGGTAATGGATGTACGATGATCGACGCTCTCCCCAGTTCATTAATGGCGTGCAGAGTTTTTTGCGTGCGGCTGAGGCAAACAAGCGGGATGGTTTTATGTGTTGTCCATGTGGTGTCTGTAAGAATGATAGGACTTACTCCAACTCAAAAACCCTTCACGTCCACCTGTTTACGTCCGGTTTCATGTCCGGCTATAACTGTTGGACCAAACACGGAGAAAGAGGGGTTCTAATGGAAGAGAATGAAGAGGAAGAGGATGATGACAACTATCCCGGGTTCCCTGAATATGATGGTAATACAATGGGGGAAGAGAATGAAGAAGAAGAAGCTGACGAGGCATCAGATGAGCCCGCTGATGATCTTGGTCGGGCCATTGCTGATGCAAAGAGAAACTGCGAAAGTGAAAAGGAGAAGTTGAAGTTGCAGCGCATGTTAGAGGATCGCACAAAAGGGTTGTACCCAAATTGCGAAGATGACAACACAAAGCTCGGTACCACACTGGAATTGCTGCAATGGAAGGCAGAGAATGGTGTATCTGACAAGGGATTTGAAAAGTTGCTGAAAATAATGAAGAAGAAGCTTTCAGAGGACAACGAATTACCCGACAGTACATACGAAGCAAAGAAGGTTGTCTGCCCTCTAGGATTAGAGGTGCAGAAGATACATGCATGCCCTAATGACTGCATACTCTACCGCGGTGAGGAGTGCGAGAATTTGAATGCATGCCCGTATGCGGTGCATTACGATATAAGATCAGTCGCGATGACCCTGGTGATGATGTTGAGGGCGAGCGCCCCAGGAAGAGGATTCCTGCCAAGGTGATGCGGTATGCTCCTATAATACCACGGTTGAAACGTTTGTTCCAAAACAAAGAGCATGCCAAGTCGTTGCGATAGCACAAAGAAGACCGTAAGAAAGACGGGAAGTTGAGAGTACCCGCTGATGGGTCACAGTGAAGAAAAATTGAGAGAAAGTGGCCGGACTTTGCAGATGATGTTGGGGAACGTTGCATGGGAAACAAAAAATTTCCTACGCACACACAAGATCTATCCATGGTGATGAGCATCTACGAGAGGGAGAGTGAATCTACATACCCTTGTAGATCGCTAAGCGGAAGCGTTAAGAAACGCGGTTGATGTAGTCGAACGTCTCCGCGATCCAAATCGCAAGTCGTCCCTCGATCCGATCACGAACTAGTGCCGAACGGACGGCACCTCCGCGTTCAACACACGTACGGCTTGATGACGCCTTCACCTCCTCGATCCAGCGAGCGATGATGAAGTAGTAGATGAGTTCCGGCAGCACGACGGCGTGGTGATGGTGGTGAGGAACAATCTCTGCAGGGCTTCGCCAAGCACTACGGAGATTATGACGGGAGAACTAGAGGGTTAGGGTTGCCGACACATGGCTTGGGAAATCTTGATCTATCCCGTGTGCTAGCCCTGCCCCTCTATTTATATGTTGAGCCTTGGGGTCTAAACTTGGAGTAAAAGCCTCCTCCAGGTCGGTTTTGCCCGCACAAGGTCGGTTTGGCCCGCAGGGAAAGAGTCCAACTCGGATCCCTGCAGTATCGCGTACAAGCGGTAGTACCGCTTACGATAAGCGGTAGTACCGCCCGTAGCGGTAGTACCGCTTACGATAAGCGGTAGTACCGCCCCAGACGCCAGCAAAACTTCCTTTCGCACCTTGCCTAAGCCTCGTGGGCTTTACCCCTTGGCCCAAATAAAGTGTTCTCGTATCCGAACATTTCGGGAAACATCCGGAACCTCTTCCGGTGAATTCCGGAACCCTTCCGGAAACCAAAACACTATTATCACATATATCAATCTTTACCTCCGGACTATTCCGAAGATCCTCGTCATATCCGGGATCTTATCCGGGACTCCGAACAACCTTCGGTCACCAACAAAATAACTCAACTATACTAATCGTCACCAAACGTTAAGTGTGTAGACCCTGCGGGTTCGAGAACTATGTAGACATGACCGAGACACCTCTACGATCAATAACCAATAGCGGGACCTGGACGCCCATATTGGCTCCTTCATATTCTACGAAGATCTTTATCGGTCGAACCTCTATGTCAAGGATTCAGTTAATCCCGTATACTGTTCCCTTTGTTCTTCGGTATGTTACTTGCCCGAGATTCGATCGTCGGTATCTCGATACCTAGTTCAATCTCGTTACCGGTAAGTCTCTTTACTCGTTCCGTAATACAAGATCTCGTGGCTAACACTTTAGTCACATTGCTTGCAAGGCTCATTGTGATGTTGTATTACCGAGTGGGCCCTGAGATACCTCTCCGTCACACGGAGTAACAAATCCCAGTCTTGATCCATGCCAACCCAACAGACACCCTCGGAGATACCTGTAGAGCACCTTTATAGTCACCCAGTTACGTTGCGACGTTTGATACACACAAGGTATTCCTCCGATGTCAGGGAGTTGCATGATCTCATGGTCAAAGGAAAAGATACTTGACATGCAGAAAACAATAGCAATAAACTGACACGGTCATATGCTACGTTCGTAGTTTGGGTCTTGTCCATCACATCATTCTCCTAATGATGTGATCCCGTTATCAAATGACATCTCATGTCAATGGCTAGGAAACCTTAACCATCTTTGATCAACGAGCTAGTCAACTAGAGGCTTACTAGGGACACAGTGTTGTCTATGTACCCACACATGTATTTGAGTTTCCAATCAATACAATTATAGCATGGATAATAAACGATTATCATGAACAAGGAAATATAATAATAACCAATTTATTATTGCCTCTAGGGCATATTTCCAACAGTCTCCCACTTGCACTAGAGTCAATAATCTAGTTCACATCACTATGTGATTTACATTGTAATGAATCGAACACCCATGCAGTTCTGGTGTTGTTCATGTTTAGCCCTTGGAAGAGGTTTAGTCATCGGATCTGCAACATTCAGATCCGTGTGTACTTTGCAAATATTTATGTCGCCCTCCTTGATGTAATCGCGGATGGAATTGAAGCGTCGCTTTATGTGTCTGGTCCTCTTGTGAAATCTTGGTTCCTTGGCTAGAGCAATGGCACCAGTATTATCACAAAACAGAGTCATTGGGTTAAGTGCACTAGGCACTACTCCAAGATCTGTCATGAACTCCTTCATCCAGACACCTTCCTTCGCCGCCTCCGTGGCAGCGATGTACTCCGCTTCGCATGTAGAATCAGCTACCACGCTCTGCTTGGAACTGCACCAGCTAACCGCACCCCCATTAAGAATAAATACATATCCGGTTTGTGACTTAGAGTCATCCGGATCAGTGTCAAAGCTTGCATCGACGTAACCCTTTACGACGAGCTCTTGATCACCTCCATAAACGAGAAACATGTCCTTAGTCCTTTTCAGGTACTTCAGGATATTCTTGACCGCCGTCCAGTGTTCCATTCCTGGATCACTTTGAAACCTTCCGACCATACTTATGGAAAGGCTGACATCGGGTCTTGTGCACAGCATTGCATACATGATAGAGCCTATGGCTGAAGCATAGGGGATGAGACTCATCTTTTCTCTATCTCCTGCAGTCACTGGGCATTGAGTCTTACTCAACTTCATACCTTGCAAAACAGGCAAGAACCCCTTCTTGGACTGATCCATTTTGAACTTCTTCAAAACTTTGTCAAGGTATGTGCTTTGTGAAAGTCCTATTAAGCGTCTTGATCTATCTCTATAGATCTTGATGCCTAATATGAAAGCAGCTTCTCCTAGGTCCTTCATTGAAAAACTCTTGTTCAAATATTCCTTCACGCTTTCCAACATTTCTATATTGTTTCCAATTAGTAATATGTCATCCACATATAATATTATAAACGCTATAGAGCTCCCACTCACTTTCTTGTAAATACAAACTTCTCCGTAAACTTGTATAAACTCGAACGCTTTGATCACCTCATCAAAGCGAAGATTCCAACTCCGAGATGCTTGCACCAGCCCATAAATGGATCGCTGGAGTTTGCAAACGTTGTCAGCATTCTCTGGATCGACAAAACCTTCTGGTTGCATCATATACAACTCTTCCTTAAGGAAACCGTTAAGGAACGCTGTTTTGACATCCATCTGCCAAATTTCATAATCGAAAAAGGCAGCTATTGCTAACATGATTCTGACGGACTTAAGCATCGCTACGGGTGAGAAGGTCTCATCGTAGTCAACTCCTTGAACTTGTGAAAAACCCTTTGCCACAAGTCGAGCTTTATAGACGGTGACATTACCGTCCGCGTCCGTCTTCCTCTTAAAGATCCATTTGTTCTGAATGGCCTTACGCCCTTCAGGTAATACTTCCAAAGTCCACACTTTGTTTTCATACATGGATCCCATCTCGGATTTCATGGCCTCTAACCACTTCTCGGAATCCGGGCCCATCATCGCTTCTCCATAGCTCGTAGGTTCATCGTTGTCCAACAACATGACTTCTAAGACAGGGTTGCCGTACCACTCAGGAGCAGTACGCGTCCTTGTCGACCTACGAGGTTCGATAGCAACTTGATCCAAAGCTTCATGATCATCATCATTAACTTCCTCTTCAGCTGATGTAGGCTCTACAAAAACATCTTTCTGCGCTGCGCTACTTTCAGGTTGAAGTAAAGGTTCAACAACCTCATCAAGTTCTATCTTCCTCCCACTCAATTCTTTCGAGAGAAATTCTTTCTCAAGAAACGTTCCGTTTTTAGCGACAAACACTTTGCCTTCGGATCTGAGGTAGAAGGTATACCCAACTGTCTCTTTTGGGTATCCTATGAAGACGCATTTCTCTGCTTTGGGTTCCAGCTTTTCAGGCTGAAGCTTTTTGACATAAGCATCACATCCCCAAACTTTAAGAAACGACAGCTTTGGCTTCTTGCCAAACCAAAGTTCATATGGCGTCGTCTCAACGGATTTTGATGGTGCCCTATTTAAAGTGAATGCAGCTGTCTCTAATGCATAACCCCAAAACGATAGTGGCAAATCGGCAAGAGACATCATAGATCGCACCATATCCAATAAGGTTCGATTACGACGTTCGGACACACCATTACGCTGTGGTGTTCCAGGCGGTGTTAGTTGTGAAACAATTCCACATTGTCTTAAGTGACTGCCAAACTCATAACTCAGATATTCTCCTCCTCGATGAGATCGTAGGAATTTAATCTTCTTGTTACGATGATTCTCAACTTCACTCTGAAATTGTTTGAACTTTTCAAATGTTTCAGACTTGTGTTTCATTAAGTAAATATACCCATATCTACTTAAGTCATCAGTGAAGGTGAGAAAGTAACGATAACCACCGCGCGCCTCAATGCTCATCGGACCGCACACATCAGTATGTATGATTTCCAATAAGTCACTTGCCCGTTCCATTATTCCAGAGAACGGCGTTTTAGTCATCTTGCCCATGAGGCATGGCTCACATGTGTCAAGTGATTCAAAATCAAGTGACTCTAAAAGTCCATCAGCATGGAGCTTCCTCATGCGTTTTACGCCAATATGACCTAAACGGCAGTGCCACAAGAAAGTGGTATTATCATTATCAATTCTACATCTTTTGGCATCAATGTTATGAACATGTGTATCATTACTATCGAGATTCAATAAGAATAAACCCCTCACATTGGGTGCATGACCATAAAAGATATTACTCATATAAATAGAACAACCATTATTCTCTGATTTAAATGAGTAACCGTCTCGCAATAAACAAGATCCAGATATAATGTTCATGCTTAACGCAGGCACTAAATAACAATTATTCAGGTTCATCACTAATCCCGATGGTAATCGAAGAGCGAGCGTGCCGACGGCGATCACATCAACCTTGGAACCATTTCCCACGTGCATCGTCACTTCATCCTTTGCCAGCCTCCGTCTATTCCGCAGTTCCTGTTTTGAGTTGCAAATATGAGCAACCGCACTGGTATCAAATACCCAGGCACTACAACGAGAGTTGGTAAGGTACACATTAATAACATGTATATCATATATACCTTGTTTGTTGATGGCCGCCTTCTTGTCAGCCAAATACTTGGGGCAGTTCCGCTTCCAGTGTCCAGTTCCCTTGCAATGAAAGCACATAGTTTCTGGTTTGGGTCCAGCCTTGGGTTTCTTCACGAGAGGAGCAACTGCTTTGCCACTCTTCTTGGAGTTACCCTTCTTACCCTTGCCATTTTCCTTGAAACTAGTGGTTTTATTGACCATCAACACTTGATGCTCCTTCTGAATTTGAGACTCAGCGGCTTTCAGCATCGCAAACAGCTCGGCGACTGACTTGTTCATCCCGTGCTTGTTATAGTTCAACACGAAGCTCTTGTAGCTAGGTGGCAATGATTGAAGAACTCTGTCAGTGATAGCCTCTGGCGGAAGGGGCATCCCCAATTCAGCCAGACGGGTGGAGTACCCAGACATTCTGAGTACATGATCACTGATAGACCCGTTCTCCTCCATCTTGCAAGCATAGAACTTATCGGAGATCTCATATCTCTCGATCCGGGCATTCTTCTGAAAGATAAACTTCAACTCCTGGAACATCTCATATGCTCCATGACGTTCAAAACGTCTTTGAAGTCCCGGTTCTAAGCCATACAATACTGCACATTGAACTATTGAGTAATCTTCAGAACGAGCCTGCCAGGCGTTCACAACGTCTAGAGACTCAACTGGAGCGGGTGGATCACCAAGCGGTGCATCAAGGACATAAGCCTTCTGGGAAGCCGTAAGGATAATCCTTAGATTACGGGCCCAGTCCACAAAGTTACTTCCATCATCTTTCAACTTAGCTTTCTCTAGGAACGCATTAAAATTCAGGGGCGCTACTGCGCGAGCCATGATCTACAACATAAATATAGCAAAGACAACTTAGACTATTGTTCTAGATAATGAGTTTAGTTAATCATATTACTTAAAAACTCCCACTCAAATTGACATCCCTCCGATCATTCGAGTGTAACATGATCCAAATCCACCAACTCAAGTCCGATCATCACGTGAGTTGAGGTGGTTTCAATGGTGAACATCTTCATGTTGATCATATCTACTATATGACTCATGTTCGACCTTTCGGTCTCTTGTGTTCCGAGGCCATGTCTGTACATGCTAGGCTCGTCAAGTTTAACCCGAGTGTTCCGCACGTGCAACATGGCTTACACCCGTTGTATGTGAACGTAGAGTCTATCACACCCGATCATCATGGCGTGTCTCGAAACGACGAACTTTCGCAACGGTGCACACTCGGGGAGAACACAATTTATCTTGAAATTTAAGTGAGGGATCACCTTATAATGCTACCGTCGTCCTAAGCAAAATAAGATGCATAAAAGGATTAACATCACATGCAAATCATAAGTGACATGATATGGCCATGAACTTGTGCTTTTGATCTCCATCTTCAAAGCACCGGCATGATCTCCATCGTCACCGGCATGACACCATGATCTCCATCATCTTGATCTCCATCAACGTGTCGCTGTGAGGTTGTCGCGCCGACTGTTGCTTCCACGACTATTGCTAACGTTTAGCGATAAAGTAAAGCATTACATAGCGCTTAATGATTGACACGCAGGTCATACAATAATTAAGGACAACTCTATGGCTCCTGCCAGTTGCCGTACTCATCGACATGCAAGTCGTGATATTCTATACAACACATGATCATCTCATACATCACATATATCTCATCATGTAATTGGCCATATCACATCACAACATACCCTGCAAAAACAAGTTAGACGTCCTCTAATTGTTGTTGGAAATTTTACGTGGCTGCTACGGGTTTGCAAGAACTGTTCTTACCTACGCAAAACCACAACGTGGTGTAGTGATTGCTTTTTGATCTTCTAAAAGAAACCTCTTCATTGAAATCGATTCAACTAAAGTGAGAGAGACAGACACCCGCTAGCCATCTTTATGCAACGAAGTTACATGTCAGTTGAAGGAACCTGTCTCGCGTAAGCGTACGCGTAATGTCGGTCCGGGCCGCTTCATCTCACAATGCCGCCGAATCAAGTATCAACTAGTAACGGCAAGCAATATGTATACACCCACGCCCACAACTCGTTTGTGTTCTACTCGAGATCTCATCTACGCATAGACCTAGCTCAGATGCCACTGTTGGGGAACGTTGCATGGGAAACAAAAATTTTCCTACGCACACACAAGATCTATCCATGGTGATGAGCATCTACGAGAGGGAGAGTGAATCTACATACCCTTGTAGATCGCTAAGCGGAAGCGTTAAGAAACGCGGTTGATGTAGTTGAACGTCTCCGCGATCCAAATCGCAAGTCGTCACTCGATCCGATCACGAACTAGTGCCGAACGGACGGCACCTCCGCGTTCAACACACGTACGGCTTGATGACGCCTTCACCTCCTCGATCCAGCGAGCGATGATGAAGTAGTAGATGAGTTCCGGCAGCACGACGGCGTGGTGATGGTGGTGAGGAACAATCTCTGCAGGGCTTCACCAAGCACTACGGAGATTATGACGGGAGAACTAGAGGGTTAGGGTTGTCGACACACGGCTTGGGAAATCTTGATCTATCCCGTGTGCTAGCCCTGCCCCTCTATTTATATGTTGAGCCTTGGGGTCTAAACTTGGAGTAAAAGCCTCCTCCAGGTCGGTTTTGCCCGCACAAGGTCGGTTTGGCCCGCAGGGAAAGAGTCCAACTCTGATCCCTGCAGTATCGCGTACAAGCGGTAGTACCGCTTACGATAAGCGGTAGTACCGCCCGTAGCGGTAGTACCGCTTACGATAAGCGGTAGTACCGCCCGTAGCGGTAGTACCGCTTACGATAAGCGGTAGTACCGCCCCAAGAGCCAGCAAAACTTCCTTTCGCACCTTGCCTAAGCCTCGTGGGCTTTACCCCTTGGCCCAAATAAAGTGTTCTCGTATCCGAACATTTCGGGAAACATCCGGAACCTCTTTCGGTGAATTCCGGAACCCTTCCGGAAACCAAAACACTATTATCACATATATCAATCTTTACCTCCGGACTATTCCGGAGATCCTCGTCATATCCGGGATCTTATCCGGGACTCCGAACAACCTTCGGTCACCAACAAAATAACTCAACTATACTAATCGTCACCAAACGTTAAGTGTGTAGACCCTGCGGGTTCGAGAACTATGTAGACATGACCGAGACACCTCTACGATCAATAACCAATAGCGGGACCTGGACGCCCATATTGGCTCCTTCATATTCTACGAAGATCTTTATCGGTCGAACCTCTATGTCAAGGATTCAGTTAATCCCGTATACTGTTCCCTTTGTTCTTCGGTATGTTACTTGCCCGAGATTCGATCGTTGGTATCTCTATACCTAGTTCAATCTCGTTATCGGTAAGTCTCTTTACTCGTTCCGTAATACAAGATCTCGTGGCTAACACTTTAGTCACATTGCTTGCAAGGCTCATTGTGATGTTGTATTACCGAGTGGGCCCTGAGATACCTCTCCGTCACACGGAGTAACAAATCCCAGTCTTGATCCATGCCAACCCAACATACACCCTTGGAGATACCTGTAGAGCACCTTTATAGTCACCCAGTTACGTTGCGACGTTTGATACACACAAGGTATTCCTCCGATGTCAGGGAGTTGCATGATCTCATGGTCAAAGGAAAGGATACTTGACATGCAGAAAACAATAGCAATAAACTGACACGATCATATGCTACGTTCGTAGTTTGGGTCTTGTCCATCACATCATTCTCCTAATGATGTGATCCCGTTATCAAATGACATCTCATGTCAATGGCTAGGAAACCTTAACCATCTTTGATCAACGAGCTAGTCAACTAGAGGCTTACTAGGGACACAGTGTTGTCTATGTACCCACACATGTATTTGAGTTTCCAATCAATACAATTATAGCATGGATAATAAACGATTATCATGAACAAGGAAATATAATAATAACCAATTTATTATTGCCTCTAGGGCATATTTCCAACAGATGACCCAAGGAACTTATGGTTTGGTTTAAGTGCAGATGGCATTAATCCTTTTGGGGAGCAGAGCAGCAAGCATAGCACATGGCCTGTGACTCTATGTATCTATAACCTTCCTCCTTGGTTGTGCATGAAGCGGAAGTTCATTATGATGCCGGTGCTCATCCAAGGCCCTAAGCAACCCGGCAACGACATTGATGTGTACCTAAGGCCATTAGTTGATGAACTTTTACAGCTGTGGAATAAAAAAGGTGTACGTATGTGGGATGAGAACAAACAGCAGGAATTTGACCTGCGAGCGTTGCTGTTTGTAACCATCAATGATTGGCCTGCTCTTAGTAACCTTTCAGGACAGACAAATAAGGGATACCATGCATGCATGCACTGTTTAGATGAGACTCAAAGTATATATTTGGACAAATGCAAGAAGAATGTGTACCTGGGACATCGTCGATTTCTTCCGACCAAGCATGCCTTAAGAAAGAAAGGCAAGCATTTCAAAGGTGAGGCAGATCACCGAAAGAAGCCTGTCCTCCGTACTGGTGATGAAATACTTGATATGGTCAAGGATTTACAAGTAACCTTTGGAAAGGGTCTTGGCGGACAATCTGTTCTGATTAACGCTGACGGACACGCCCCCATGTGGAAGAAGAAATCTATATTTTGGGAGCTAGAATATTGGAAAGTCCTAGAGGCCCGCTCTGCAATCGACGTGATGCACATCACGAAGAATCTTTGCGTGAACCTGCTAGGCTTCCTGGGCGTGTATGGGAAGACAAAAGATACGCCGGAGGCACGGCAGGACCAGCAACGTATGAACGCAAAAGACGGCATGCATCCAAAGCAGTATGAAGGTCCTGCCAGCTACGCTCTTACCAAAGTAGAGAAGTAAATATTTTTGAATGCCTGCTCAGTATGAAGGTCCCGTCTGGCTTCTCATCGAATATAAAGGGAATAATAAATATGGCAGAGAAAAAAATTTCAGAACCTAAAGTCTCATGACTGCCACGTGATCATGACGCAATTGCTTCCGGTTGCGTTGAGGGGGCTTCTACCAGAAAATGTTCGATTAGCCATTGTGAAGCTATGTTCATTCCTCAATGCAATTTCTCAGAAGGTAATCGATCCGGAAATCCTACCAAGCTTACAGAATGATTTGGTCCAATGTCTTGTCAGTTTCGAGTTGCTGTTCCCACCATCCTTCTTCAATATTATGACGCACGTCCTAGTTCACCTAGTCGAAGAGATTGCCATTCTGGGTCCTGTATTTCTACACAATATGTTCCCCTTTCAGAGGTTCATGGGAGTCTTAAACAAATATGTTCGTAACCGTGCTAGGCCAGAAGGAAGCATCTCCAAGGGCCATGAAACAGAGGAGGTTATTGAGTTTTGTGTTGACTTTATTCCTGACCTTAAGCCGATTGGTGTTCCTCAATCGCGGCATGAGGGGAGACTGCGTGAAAAAGGCACGCTTGGACCAAAATCTATAATATGTAGGGACAGGCATTCTTGGGCGCAAGCACACTACGCAGTTCTACAAAATTCTACCTTGGTGACCCCGTATATCGAGAAACACATGGATATTATACGCTCCATGAACCCGGAGCAGTCTGACCCCTGGATTAAACGTACACACATTAAGGTTTTCAGCGGTTGGTTGCAAACACATCTCATGAATGACGACATTGTTGAAGATGAATTGTACTTGTTGGCCAAGAGACCATCTTCGACTGTATTGACTTTCCAAGGGTACGAGATAAATGGGAATACATTTTACACGATCGCCCAAGATAAAAAGAGCACCAACCAAAATAGTGGTGTCCGCTTTGACGATGCAGCAAACACCAATAGGGAAAAGGACACATATTATGGCTACATAGAGGAGATATGGGAACTTGACTATGGAGGTGATTTGAAAGTCCCTTTGTTCCGGTGAAAATGGGTCAATCTGACTGGAGGAGGGGTAATGTTAGACCCGCAGTACGGAATGACAACAGTGGATCTCAACAATCTTGGGTACACAGAGGAACCATTCGTCCTAGCCAATGATGTGGCGCAAGTTTTCTATGTGAAGGACATGTCTACCAAACCGAGAAAAAAAAAGATAAGAAAGCGGATACATCATACGATGAGCCAATGCGCCACATAGTTCTTTCAGGGAAAACAAACATCGTGGGAGTGGAGGACAAGACAGACATGTCAAAAGATTATGAAAAGTTTGATGAAATACCTCCCTTCACAGTGAAGACTGACCCAAGCATCCTGTTAAATGATGAAGATTGTCCATGGTTACGGCGCAATAAGCAAGGGACACACGCGAAGAAAAAGTTTTATACCCCAAGATCCCACTCTGGGATGTGATTGGCTTCACCGTCATCACTTTTCTTTTCTAGTGAGTAGCCAAGATGGTCCAGTTTGTACACGTAGTTCATCTAGTTTTTGCCGTAACCCTCTCAACTTTTTAGCACATGCTATGTGGGTGAAATGATGATACCATGCCAAGTTTCTAACTTTCCAGAGTTCATTTGTATTGCTTTTTAATTTCAGGATCATTTAGCTCAAAAAATCATTAAATGCATGAAAAATAGCAAATGAAGTTAGAAAGGGTTGAAATTTGAAGATGTGGCTTAGAATGGTGCATATTGAATGTAGAAAATGTCTGGAGTTGAAATAAGTTTAAAAAAATGAAATGTCTTTGTAACAGATGAGTTTTCGTCTGAAACCCTCATACTTCGAAGGAGATGGTCCAGTTTGTACACGAAGTGCATCCAGTTTTTGCCGTAACCCTCTCAACTTTTTAGCACATACTATGTGGGTGAAATGATGATACCATTCCAAGTTTCTACCTTTTCAGAGTTCATTTCTATTGCTTTTTAATTTTAGGGTCATTTAGCTCAAAAAAATCATTAAATGCATGAAAAATAGCAAATGAAGTTAGAAAGGGTTCAAATTTGAAGATGTGGCTTAGAATGGTGCATATTGAATGCAGAAAATTTCTGGAGTTGAATAAGTTTAAAAAAATGAAATGCCTTTGCAACACTCATAAAACTAAAAGAGTTAAACAGAATCTGGTTTTGATTAAAAACCTATTTAAAATATCCTAAAAATTCCAAAATTGAACATACTGATAAAACATACTAATATTAAACAACAGGAAAAACAATCACTCAAAAATCTATTTTTAAACTAAAGTTATTCACTAACTAGTGATTCACACAAATTTCAAAAGAATTGAAATTTAAACTATTTAAATTTGAAAACTACTGGCACTAAAAAAAAGTTTATAATTTTTTTGACCTAAATCAAAAAGGTTCATTCAAAAACTATAAATATTCTAACAGTTATTACAAATCTAAAAACAGAAATTAAAAAAACAAAACAAAAAAGAAAAGAGAAATTAGAGCTTTAGTCCCGGTTGGAGGCTCCAACCGGGACTAAAGGTCCCCTTCCCGCGCGGGAATTTGGGCCGCCGAAAAGGAGGCCTTTAGTCCCGGTTGGTATCATCTTTAGTCCCGGTTGTTATCACCAACCGGAACTAAAGGCCCTCCCCTATTTATACCCGCCTTCTTCCTCCCCAATTCATTCCAATCTCGCGCCCGCTCGACAACGCCGCCAGGATGCTATGCTCGCAAGCGCCCCCCCCTCGACGTCGCCGTCTGGCCGCTCTGCTCGCAAGCGCCGCCCGAGCCCGCGCCAGCGCCGCCCGCGCCGGCGCCGCTCCTCCCCGTCTCCGGCGTCCTCCAGCGTCTCCGGCCGCTCGGCCACTCCGGACCCGTGCCGCTCCTCCCCGCCTCCGGCGTCCTCCTCCGTCTCCGGCCGGTGAGCCTCTGAATCCTTTGAATTTTTTTATCTTTGAAATATACATGCGAAAGATAAGATTAGTACAGAAAAGCTCAACATGTTTAGATGTTTAGATGCATTTTTTAATATTTAGATGTTGTTGATTTTCTAATTAAGATATTGCATATTGTGACGCTTGCCGGGGGAGTCCCCGACGATCGCCGGGGGAGTCCCCGAATAGTTAGATGATGATGATAGATTGTTAATTAGATGATGATGATAGATGATGATGATGATTAGTTACATGATGATCGATCGATGATGATTAGCCTCCTCGAATTTTGTGGATATTGTAGATGTTTAGATGCATGTGTTTAAATGTTTAGATGTTTAAATGTTTAGATGCATAGCGTAGCCGTTGAGTCGACGATGCCCGGCCAGCATTCTCGTTGTCGACTCGGTGGCAACAACCTGCTTGATGAGAGGCGCCATGTCCGGGACTGGGCTCCGCCGGGCTGGCACAGGGAGGTGCTGCCTTCCGGGGCGCGCAGCATGGTGAGGAATGAAGGTCCCGTCGTCGACCCGGAGGTTCTTTGGTGGCGATCGCGTGGACCACTGTCGGTGCAGAGGGAGCCGGCCCCCGCGGAGGTGGTACGTCGCCGTGTCAGGGCAGAGGACGAGCACGTCCGACGCTACATGGCTGCGTTGGACGCCAGGTTCTCCAATACCTGGCAGGTTCTTCAGGGATCTCACCCGAGCTATGATCATGTCATGGTTCCTTCTCTTTGGGTGTCCACCGCCTGCGCCGCGAGACGTCAACTGGATCTGTATTAGTGATATTATATAATAATATTCGAGATGTATTAGTGATACTATTCGATGATGTATTAGTGATATTATATGGTCATATTGTTGTATTGATTTGCATATCTCCGGTTTTGCTTATTGAATGCATTCTAATTGTTTTATATTTGTTCTGGGTTAGTTAAGCTATGGACGGTAGAGACAGAGACATGACGGAAGAGGATGTCATGTACGACATGATACGCTCCGGAAATGAAAAGAATGAAGAAGTAGATGATGGCTCACAATACCTTAACCCATCCGGTGAGGGAATTGAGGAAGAACAACCAAGAGACGAAGGGGAACCAACTGACAATGATGGCGAAGAAATTTT
Source organism: Elymus sibiricus (assembly GCA_039707655.1). Classification (NCBI taxonomy): domain Eukaryota; kingdom Viridiplantae; phylum Streptophyta; class Magnoliopsida; order Poales; family Poaceae; genus Elymus; species Elymus sibiricus. The sequence continues at coordinate 56,616,645 of CM077667.1, forward strand.
TCTCCATTTAACAAAGTCCGGCGAGGTATTAATTTTCTCTCTGGTGATCATCAGAAGTATTGATTGATTTGTATATATTAACGAATCTTTCTTCTTTTAGCCCTCCGGATTGAGCAAATCTTCTACAAGGGTTAAACGTGGCCCGACAAAAAAGTTGAAAGAAGGCATAAAGTACAACATCGATCAAATCAGAGTGGATGGCGAACCGATTGCTCCTAAAGCGAATGCGAACAAATTTATACGTTAATGCGGAGTTATCGTTAGGGACCAAATCCCGATCACCGCTCAAGAATGGAATCGGCCAAAAGATCCCGGAGTTCCTTTTGTTAGCGAAAGAGCAAAAAATCTGCTTTGGGAGGCGCTCATGAAACATTTCACCCTACCAGAGGGTCTCACAGATCTCCAATTGGAGAAAGTCAAGAAGTGTGCTCTTAATAAGATGACCACACAATTCCAGAGTTGGAAGAAAAGATTATGGACAAATTACCTGAAAGAAGGAAAGAAGACTCCAGAATTCAAAGGAGAACTACTGAAGTTAAAAGATGACTGGGACAAATTTGTGGAGTTCAAGGAATCAGAAGAAGCTAAGGAACGGTCGAGAGTAAACAAGATAAATGACGCCAAAAAAACGTGGCACCATCATCTAGGGCCAGGTGGCTACAAGTCTGGGTTGCCTAAGTGGGAGGAATCCAAGAGAAACATGAAGGTTGCAGGGGTCACTCCAGTAACAAAGACTTGGCCCGACAGGTGCAGGACTTGGTTTTATGCACATGGGGGAAAGTTGGACCCAAAGACAGGGGAGGTTCTTGAACAGGCAAGTCATAAAGAAGCCACGGACGAGTTACTTAAAGCAATAAAAGAAGCTCAAATGGGTGTGTACCAGCCCGAGAGAGAGAACGACGAGCTTACACGCGCCCTCAAGAATCCTGAACACCCGGGACGAACACGAGGCAAAGGAGTTGTTCCGTGGCTTCTGGGGTTTGCGGATTGGAACGACAATTAGAGAAGCCGTGAGAGAAAGAAGAAGCACGAAGTAGATCGGATTCAAATGATAGAATCAAAGAACGCGGACTTGGAACGCAAACACATGCTGCAGCAGGAGCTAATCAACAAACTTAGCCAGCAAGGCACGTCTCAGCAGCAGGAGCAACCAGATACAGCATTGGATGGTACCATTCCATCATCTATGCTGAAAAGCAGCGTGGGTTCCACGGGGGTCCCGGCCGATGATGCACTGCTGGCTCGCTACCCCGTGGATGATATCCTAGAGTCCGCCATATCGATCTCCGCCGCGTCAGCATAATCCATCCGAGACGGAGACTAGCGCGCGCCGGCAATATCGATCTCCGCCGTCTCCAAAACGGAAGAGAGCAGAAAACAAGAAACCCGAGCCTCCTGTCAAAAAGAAGTTATCTTACGAGAAGACTGCCGAGGAAATCGATGAACAAGTGGCTAAGGAATTGCATGCCCATTTTGGACCGAAACCGCCCTCGCTGCCAAAGGAGAAAATCCCTACGGAAGTCGTACAACACTTTTTGGAAGCAACTCAACCGGGGAAGAGAAGGCCGGTATCAGACTATGAACGCTTTATTAGCAAGTCCTATCATCAACAACAAAAAACCGAAGTCGAGCGGTAGTAGTAAATGCGGGAAAACTGTTCCCCAGCTCGGAGAACAGGCAGTGCAATCGATCACCCCGCTCAAGGTGAGTACCGATAAGGTGGTAATAACCGACGCTGATAGAGAGAGGGCTAGAGAGATCGGTATCACTGTTGAACAACTCCTAGAGATCGTGGAATTCCCACCGACGGATCTGAATGAACTAGCATGGAAATATGTCCCCGGGAACCCTCTGGTGACTCCTGAAGAGGAGAAGCTTCTATCAACCCAAATATACAAGTTGCATGAGTGGTACAAGAGAGAGGTAAAGATAGGGCGACAGAGCCTCATGGTGAAAGTCAAGCGAGAGCATTACATCCATGAAAAAGATTTGTGGATTGAAAATGAAAAATTGTTTCAGTTATTCAATCAAAAAGCACTTGACAAATCTCTCATCAGTTGCTACTGTCTGTAAGTGATTTCTTTCTGTAATTTAAGTCTCTAGCTCATCTCCTTCATTGCCTGTAATTATCCTCACTATATTCTTTTGTGTGGTATTATGCAGAATGAAGATTTTTGAACTGAAAAGAGATGGAGTCTATGGCATTGGGTTCATTGACCCAAATACCGTTAATGAAGCTGTGTTAACTACTTACTATAAAGACACAGAGAAAGCCTTGCTAAGGTTTTTGAAGGCCCTAAATACCAAACCAGAAATACTTTTACCTTACAACTTCAAGTGATTATTATTGTCTTGTACTACAAATTCTCTTTTTGCTTATATATATATATATATATATATATATATATAATCGATGTCAAGTGTATAGTTGATGAGTTATGCATGCCCGCTTATACAAATCGTACCCGCAGCTTCCACTGGATCCTGCTAATCATTAGAGTTGACAATGGAACTGTGGAAGTACTGGACTCACTACGTAGAGACCCTGAAGAATACAGAAACCTGTATTCGATGCTCGACAGGTAATTTCAACCATTTACGCACTATGTCGGCCTCTTTAGTTCGTTTCCTGATATCAAGTAATTAGTAACTCCTTTATTCATTTTCTTTGTCGGGGAGGATTTGGAAAAAGTTCATCAATTGCAAAGAGGTTAGAGGTGAATGGAAACAAGAGCTAAAATGGATAAAGCTCAAGGTATTTAAGTAGTACTAGCTACGTCCGCGTATCTCTTTAATTATAGTTTCAATATCATTATCATGATTGATTATTATCTGATTGAATTATATTCTCATAAAGTGCATGAGTCAGGAAAAAGGGACTGATTTATGTGCATATTACGTTTGCGAGAACATTCGCTTTATGATCGAAAGGACCAAAACTACAAGAGATCTTTGGGTACGTAAACACCATTCACATTTTTTTATCATGATGTAATATATATATAGACAACTAACATATATTCATATTGATCTCCTTCTTTAAAGATGCATGAGATGTGGGGCAAGCTCCTACCAAAGGACCGCATACAAGCAATTCAAGAGGAAATTGCGGGATTTTTGCTTGAGCATGTCATATCTCCCGAGGGAGAATACACTAGTGCAGATTCGGGCTATAGCACCGGTTCGTAAGGCCCTTTAGTGCCGGTTCTGTAACCGGCACTAAAGGGTGGGGACTAAAGGTCCCCCCCCTTTAGTACCGGTTCAACACGAACCGCCACTAAAGGCCACCACGTGGCACGAGCCAGCGCCGGGGGGTGGAAGACCTTTAGTACCGGTTGGTAACACCAACCGGTACTAAAAGGTTTAGGGGGTTTTGGGTTTATGATTTCTTTTTCCTTTAATTTTGTGTTTTCCATTTAATTCTTTTTCATTTGCTGGTATTTTACGATACTACATATTGTACACGTTATGCATATATATAAATAGAATTTCTCGTAGAACCGATCATATATATATATATCATCGAATGTCTCGCACCACCATTCACACATACACATGTATATATACAATTTGGTATATACAATTTCTCCTACATGGAGGCATTACTGCGGTAGCGGGTAATGGTATACTCCTTTGGGATCTATGACCTGGTCGAGCAAAAATCCCGCTATTTCCTCTTGAATTGCTCGTACGCGATCCGTTGGTAGGAGCTGATCCCGCACCATATCGAACTTTTAAGAAGGAGATCAATATGCATGTATTAGTTGTGTGATTAGATATCGATAATGATGTAAAAATTGTGAATAGTGTTCTGGCAAACGTACCCATTGCTGTCTAGCAGATGTGCTACTTTCGATTGTCATCATGCGAATGTTCTCGCAAACGTAGTATGCACATAGATCATTCCCCGGCTTCTGCCTCATGCACTTTACGAGAATAGAATTCAATCAGATAATAATTAATCAAGCATGATAATTAATGGTATTGAAACTAGAATTAAAGAGATGGTAGCTAGCTAGTACTAATTAATTAATTACCCTGGGTCGATACCAATACAGCTTTTGTTTCCATTGGCCTGGAACCGTTTTGATGAACTTTGCCCAAGCCCTGCCCGCCGGCAAAGAAAATGAATAAAGGAGTTATTAATTAGTTGATATCAGGAAATGACGAACTAAATAGGCCGACATATAGTTCAATAATGATTGAAATTACCTGTTGACTATCCCCTTGACGGTTTCGTACTCCTCAACTGGTTTAATTAGTGAGTCCAGTACTTCAACTTTTCCTTCTTCAACTTGAATGTCTAACAAGATCCAGTGGAATCTGCATGCGCACACGTTTGCATGTATAAATTAAGCGGGCATGTGCATAACACTCATCAACTACCCTAAACCCTATACACTTATTAACATCTAGCTAGTAAGCAAAAACAGAATTTGTAGTACAAGACAGTGTGACTCACTTGAAGTTGTAAGGAAGTAGTATATCTCGATTGGTGTTTAGGCGCTTGAAGAACTCTAGCATGCTTTTCTCTGTGTCTTCTCGATAACATTCATCCGTCCATATCTCTTGATTAATGGTATTTGGGTCAATGAACCCAATGCCATAGCGTCCCTTTTTATTCATTTCATAGATCTTCATCCTGCATAATACCACAGAAAAGAATATAGTGAGGATAATTACAGGTAATGATCAACGAGCACTACAGCTAGCTTGAGACTTAAATTACAGAAAGAAATCACTTACAGACAATAGCAACTGACGATAGATTTGTCGAGTGCGTCTTGATTGAATAACTGAAACAGTTCTGTAAACTCAACATACAGAGCATTCTCATGGTAGTAATGCTCTGCCTTGACTTTCACCATGAGGGACTCTCGATTGGTAGTCTTGGCAATTTTCATGTACCATTCATGCAATTCATACATTCTCGTTGGGAGCTTCTTGACCTCCTCAGGCTTTACCAGAGGTTCGCCGCGGGCATATTTCCGTTTTACGTCCTCCTCTCTAATCTTATCCATGGGCTCAATGCCTAGGAGTTGATAAACAGTGACACCGGCCTCGGCAGCCATCCTTCTATGATCGTCGGTTATTACCAGCTCATCGGCCGCGTCGGTACTCACATGTGTTGGTACAATGAGCGGGGGGATCGATTGCACCGCCTGTTCTCCCAGCTGGGGAACAGTTTTCCCGCTTTTTTTGGCAGCTGCGCCTTGGCTCGAGCTCGAGCTCGACTCCTTCTTTTTTTTTGCTAGATGTGCCTTCCTGAGTTGGCGCTCATAGTCTGAGTCAACAGGCTTGGGAGCTGGTTCTTTAGCCATACGAATAAAGTGCTCAACGACAACCTCAGGCACTTTCTCCTTTGGCGGCGGTGGCGGTTTCGGTGCAAAATGGGCGTCCAAGTCCGCCCTGCATTTGGCTTTGATTTCCTCATCCGTCATGTCGTAAGGCCTCTTCGGAAGAGGCGCGAGGCTTGGACCAAATTGGTATCCTCGTCTCTTGCCTCCTGTACTTGTACCACTAGACGCCATAGCTGCGGCGGCTCTCTTCCGCTGTTGCCTAGGCGGCGGAGACGACTGACGCGGTGCAGGAGCACTGGGCTGACGCGGTGCCGGACTTGGAGGAGGAGGAGTGGCCTGACGCGGTGCCGAACTTGGAGGAGGAGGACTGGCCTGACGCGTTGCCGGACTTGGAGGAGTAGGAGTGTCCTGACGCGGTGGCGGACTTGGAGAAGGAGTCGGCTGACGCGGTGTCGGTGGCCTTGGAAAGACAATGCAATCCTTTCTCCATAGAATGATACGATGTATGGCCTCTCCCAGTGTGCGCTCGTCGTCACCTCCAGGAATGTCAAGCTGTAGCCCCGAATATTGTGCCACAACTTCATCAACCGTGACACGAGCATAGTCAGCTGGAATCGGATTGCAATGGAAGGTTGCTTCAGGGGGATTTGTATAAGCAATGCCGTCCGCCACCTTCATGGATATGTTCTTCATTTTAAAGTGTAGCTCACAATTAGTGTTATCCATGATGTCATCCACAGGGTATCTATCCAGCAGTAGTGACTCATCGCCCAGGGCGGAACCCACGCTGCTTCTCGGCATGGATGGCTCGGTGCTATCCAATGATGGATCCGCTAGCTGCTGCCGCTGCTGAGACCCCCTTTCCTGGCTAAGTGAGTTGATCTGCTGCTGCTGCCGCTCTAATTGGAGTGCCAACTCCGCGTGCGCTGATTCTAGGCCTCTAACGCGTTCTGCTTCCTGCTTCCTCTGCTCCTCCTCCAGCTTCCTCTTCTTCTCCTCCTCCATCTTCTTTCTCGCACGGCTTCTGTAGTCGGCGTTCCAGTCCGCAAACCCCTGATACCACGGAACAATGCCTTTGCCTCGTGTTCTTCCCGGGTGTTCAGGATTTCCCAGGGCGCGTGTAAGCTCGTCGTTCTCTCTGTTGGGCGTGAACACCCCCGTTCGAGCCTCTTCTATTGCAACAAGTAGTTTGTCGTCGGCTCCTTTAAGACTTGCCTTCTTCAAAACCTGGCCTGTCTTTGGGTCCAACGCCCCCCCATGCGCATAGAACCAAGTCCTGCACCTGGGGGGCCAGCTCAATGTAACTGGAATGACCTCTGCATCTATCATCTCTTGCTCAGCCTTATCCCACTTAGGCCGGGCCACCGCGTAGCCACCTGGCCCCAGCCTATGGTAATGCTCCTTTTTCGCGGCATTGAGCTTGTTTATTCTCGACCGTTCCTTAGCTAATTCCGATTCCTTGAATTTCACGAAAGCGGGCCAGTGATCTCTTTGCTTCTCCAGTGTTCCCGTGAATTCTGGAGTCTTCTTTCCTCCGTACTTGGCCCATATATTTTTCTTGTGGTTGTTGAATGCACGCGCCATCTTCCTAAGAGCAGCGTCCTTGACTTTCTGCACATCTGCATGTGTGAAATGATCTGGTAGGGTGAAATGTGACATGAGAGATTCCCAAAGCCGATCTTTTGCTCTTTGGTCAACATAAGTAAGATCTGGACGTTCCGTTGCTGGCTTTTTCCATTCTTGAATGGAGATCGGGATTTGGTCCTTCACAAGAATTCCGCACTGACGAATCCACTTGTCCGCATTCTTCTTAGGCTCGCTTGGTTCGCCATTAGGTTTGATGGCATCGATGTTGTACTTTACGCCATCCTTCAACTTTTTGGCCGGGCCTCGCTTTCTGCTGCCTGCAGACGATTTACTCGATCCGGAGGGCTGAAAGAAGAAAGATCGATTCGTTAATATATATATATATATATATATATATATATATATATACAAAATCATTTAAAACACGTGATGATCACCAGATGCCTGCTTCTATAATGTACCTCGCCGGTATTTGCTATTTCAAGATCATCATAGTTCTGGACTTCATCAATTCGGTCGTCTTGATCGAATATCATATCACCCTCCCCGGTATTGTTCAGATATTGGGAGCCGTCATCTTCTTTATTCTGATCATGTGGCCCGCGAGGGGAGCATATGATCTCGAACACGGCCTCTTCTCCTTCTCTGCCGGTATTGTCCGCCATAGCTTTTATTTAACTAATCCAGAAGAAATATAAAACAATTTAGTACGCATCTCAAATAATAGTAGATAATTGATATGCATCTCGAATAATAGTAGATAATATATATGCATCTCGAAAGATAAAACTGAATCATAGTAGATAATATGCATCATCGAATATAATCTCGAATACATCGTCTCGAATATTATCGAAAGTGGCGCCCGGAGCCACCAAAGGAGCTCCGGGTCGTCGACGGGACCCGGGGCCGGGTTCCTCACCAAGCGGCGCCCCCCTGAAGGTAGCACCTCCCAGTGCCAGCCCGGCGGAGCCCAGTCCCGGACATGGCTCCTCTGAAGCAGGACGTCGTCGCGAACGGGTCGACGGCGAGGATGCGGGCCGGGCATCGTTGACGTCGATAACAAATTCTATATGCAAATGTAACATTTTTTCTTATATACAAATTCTATATGCAAATTCTATATGCAAATTTAACATAACGGACATTAATCTAATTCATCTAACATTTGACATTAATATATCTAATTCATCTAACATTTGACATTAATATATCTAATTCATCTAACATTTGACATTAATCTAACATTTCTATGTAATTCATCTAACATTTGACATTAATATATCTAATTCGATCATCTAACAAATTGACATTAATCTAATTCATCTAGCTAAAACTTTAACATTAATCTAACATTTATATAACTACAAAACAGAGAAAACAGAAAATAATTAAGAAAAATGTGTGTGTGTGTGTGTGTACGTGTGTGTGTGTACTCTGTGTGTGTGTGTGTGTGCGGGCGGGCTCGATCGGATGATCGAGGGCGCGGCCATGGCGCAGGGGGCTCACAGCGGGGCGACCGGGGCGGCGACGGGGGGCGGCGACGGGCGCGGCGACGGGGCGGCGGCGAGACGGCGACGCGCGACGGGGACGGCGACAGGGACGGGCCGGGGCGGCGACGTGGACGGGGACGGCGACGGCGACAGGGACGGCGACGGCGACGGCGACGGCGCGCGACGGGGGCGGCGACGGGGACGGCGCGCGACGGGGGCGGCGACGGGGGGCGGCGGCGCTGTCGATCGAAGAAGCAGAGGAGACGAGCGAACAGAGAAGAAGTGAAAATTTTCATAAGGGTTGTTTATATAGGATGGACCTTTAGTACCGGTTGGAGCCACCAACCGGTACTAAAGGTCAAATTTGGCCAGGCCAAGCGGCGGGAAGCGACCCCCTTTAGTACCGGGTCGTGGCTCCAACCGGTACTAAAGGTGGTGCGCTGCCGCAGGTGCGGTGCGGGCAAGTTTAGTCCCACCTCGCTTGCCGAAGGGCGCCCGCACCAGGTTATAAGCCCCGCCGCGGCTGCTGTCTCGAGCTCCTCTGTATTGCAGGCCTTCTGTGCCTACCTCTGCTGCTATGCCTTGTTGGGCCTACTGGGCCTGCGGGCTTGCATCCTGGCCCAACTACAAGTTGGGTGTCTAGTCGTATGCAGGCCGCTGTGGCCCAGTAGGCGGGCTTTTTTTTATTTATATTTTTTCTCTTTTTTCTTTTCTGCTTTATTTATTTTCTTGTATTTATTTCTGAGTTGTTTTTTGCTGTATTTAGAGTTTCTTTCTGAATATTTTTGCTTTAGGTACAAAAAATTACAAACTTTCTGTTAGTGCCAGTAGTTTTCAAATTTTAATAGTTTAAATTTGAATTATTTGAAATTTGTGTGAATCACTAGTTTGTGAATAACTTTACTTTAAAAATAGATTTTTCAGTGATTCTTTTTTATTATGTTTAATATTAGTGTGTTTTATCATTATATTCAATTTGGTAATACTTAGGTTATTTTAAAAATGAAATGCCTTTGTAACAGACGAGTTTTCGTCCGAAACCCTGATACTTCGAAAGAGATTGTCCATTTTGTACACGAAGTGCATCCAGTTTTTGCCGTAACCCTTTCTACTTTTTTGCACATGCTATGTGGGTGAAATAATGATACCATGCCAACTTTCAACCTTTTCAGAGTTCATTTGTAGTGCTTTTCAATTTCAGGGTCATTTAGCTCAAAAAAAATCAGTAAATGCATGAAAAATAGCAAATGAAGTCAGAAAGGGTTGAAAGTTGATGACGTGGCTTTGAATGATGCATACTGAACGCACAAAAAGTCTGGAGTTGTAATAAGTTTAAAAAAATGAAATGCCTTTGTAACAGACGAGTTTTCGTCCGAAACCCTGATACTTCGAAAGAGATTGTCCATTTTGTACACGAAGTGCATCCAGTTTTTGCCGTAATATTTCTTCGCGTTTCAAATGCCAAAACACATAAGTACCCTAATTAACTATTACAAAGATTCCCTCCGGTTTGTCCGAAGTGGGACTTTCCAGATATATTAGTCCGGAAACTCACTAGAGAAGAAAGTGATGACAGTGAAGTCGGTCACATCCCAGAGTGGGATCTTTGGGTGTGAAACTTTTTCTTCGCGTGTGTCCCTTTGCACCGTAACCATGGACAATCTTCATCATTTAACTGGATGCTCGGGTCAATATTCACTGTGAAGGGAGCAATTTCATCAAACTTTTCATAATCTTCTGACATGTCTGTCTTGTCATCCACTCCCACGATGTTTCTTTTCCCTGAAAGAACTATGTGGCGCTTTGGCTCATCGTATGATGTATTCGCTTCCTTATCTTTTCTTTTTCTCGGCTTGGTAGACATGTCCTTCACATAGAAAACCTACGCCACATCATTGGCTAGGACGAATGGTTCGTCTGCGTACGCAAGATTGTTGAGATCCACTGTTGTCATTCCGTACTGCGGGTCTTTCATTACCCCGCCTCGTGTCATATTGACCCATTTGCACCGAAACAAAGGGACCTTCAAACCACGTCCATAGTCAAGTTCCCATATGTCCTCTATGTAACCATAATATGTGTCCTTTCCACTCTTGGTTGCTGCATCAAAGCGGACACCACTGTTTTGGTTGGTGCTCTTCTTATCTTGGGCGATCGTGTAAAATGTATTCCCATTTATCTCGTACCCTTTGAAAGTCATTATATTCGAAGATGGTAACTGGGACAGCAAGTACAGGTCATCTTCAACAGCGGCGTCATGCATGGCACGTGTCTGCAACCAACCGGCGAAAGTCCCCGTTTGTTCACGTGTAATCCAGTCGTCAGACTGCTCCGGGTGTTTGGAGCATAGAAAATTCTTGTGTTCCTCCATATACGGAGCCACCAAGGCGGAATTTTGTAGAACTGTGTAGTGTGCTTGAGTGAGAGAATGCCCGTCCATACATATTATTTGTTCCGGTCCTAGCGTGCCATTTCCACCCAGTCTGCCCTTATGCCGCGATTCAGGAACACCAATCGGCTTAAGGTCAGGAATAAAGTCAATACAAAACTCAATGACCTCCTCATTTTCATGGCCCTTGGAGATGCTTCCTTCTGGCCTAGCACGATTATGAACATATTTCTTTAAGACTCCCATGAACCTCTCAAAGGGGAACATATTGTGTAGAAATACAGGACCCAGAATGGCAATCTCTTCGACTAGGTGAACTAGAACGTGCGTCATGATATTGAAGAAGGATGGTGGGAACACCAACTCGAAACTGACAAGGCATTGCACCAAATCACTCTCTAACCTTGGTAGGATTTCTGGATCGATTACCTTCTGAGAGATTGCATTGAGGAATGCACATAGCTTCACAATGGCTAATCGAACGTTTTCCGGTAGAAGGCCCCTCAATGCAACCGGAAGCAGTTGTGTCATAATCACGTGGCAGTCATGAGACTTTAGGTTCTGAAACTTTTTCTCTGCCATATTTATTATTCCCTTTATATTCGACGAGAAGCCAGACGGGACCTTCATACCGAGCAGGCATTCGAAGAAGATTTCCTTCTCTTCTTTGGTAAGAGCGTAGCTGGCATGACCCTGGAACTGCTTTGGATCCATGCCGTCTTTTCCGTGCATACGTTGCTGGTCCTCCCGTGCCTCCGGTGTATCTTTTGTCTTGCCATACACGCCCAAGAAGCCTAGCAGGTTCACGCAAAGATTCTTAGTCACGTGCATCACGTCGATTGCAGAGCGGACCTCTAGGTCTTTCCAATAGGGTAGGTCCCAAAATATAGATTTCTTCTTCCACATTGGTGCGCGTCCGTCAGCGTCATTCGGAACAGATTGTCCGCCAGGACCCTTTCCAAAGATTACTTTTAAATTCTTGACCATATCAAGTATATCATCACCAGTACGGTGGGGAGGCTTCTGCCGGTGATCTGGATCACCTTTGAAATGCTTGCCTTTCTTTCTTACGGGATGCCTGCTCTGAAGAAATCGACGATGCCCCAGGTACACATTCTTCTTACATTTATCCAAATATATACTGTCGGTATCATCTAAACAGTGCGTGCATGCGTGGTATCCCTTGTTTGTCTGTCCTGAAAGGTTACTGAGAGCAGGCCAATCATTGATGGTTACAAACAGCAATGCTCGCAGGTCAAATTCCTGCTGTTTGTGCTCATCCCACACACGTACACCTTCTATGCTCCATAGCTCTAAAAGTTCTTCAACTAATGGCCTTAGGTACACATCAATGTCGTTGCCGGGTTGCTTGGGGCCTTGGATGAGCACTGGCATCATAATGAACTTTCGCTTCATGCACAACCAAGGAGGAAGGTTATAGATACATAGAGTCACAGGCCATGTGCTATGATTGCTGTTCTGCTCCCCAAAAGGATTAATGCCATCTGCACTTAAACCAAACCATACGTTCCTTGCGTCAGCTGCAAAGTTCTTCCACCTTCTCTCGATTTTTCTCCACTGCGATCCGTCAGCGGGTACTCTCAACTTCCCGTCTTTCTTACGGTCTTCTTTGTGCCATCGCATCAACTTGGCATGCTCTTTGTTTTGGAACAAACGTTTCAACCGTGGTATTATAGGAGCATACCACATCACCTTGGCAGGAATCTTCTTCCTGGGGCGCTCGCCCTCAACATCACCAGGGTCATCGTGGCAGATCTTATAGCGCAATGCACAACATACTGGGCATGCATTCAAATCCTCGTACTCACCGCGGTAGAGGATGCAGTCATTAGGGCATGCATGTATCTTCTGCACCTCTAATCCTGGAGGGCAGACAGCCTTCTTTGCTTCGTACGTACTGTCAGGCAATTCGTTATCTTTTGGAAGCTTCTTCTTCATTATTTTCAGCAGCTTTTCAAATGCCTTGTCAGGTACACCATTCTCTGCCTTCCATTGCAGCAATTCCAGTGTGGTACCCAGCTTTTTCTTGTCATCTTCGCAATTTGGGTACAACGGTTTCTTGTGATCCTCTAACATGCTCTGCAACTTCAGCTTCTCCTTTTCACTTGCACACTTTCTCTTTGCATCCGCAATGGCCCGACCAAGATCATCAGCGGGCTCATCTGATGCCTGTTCTTCAGCTTCTTCCCGCATTGCCGGCTCAGCTTCTTCCCCCATTGTTGTACCATCGTATTCATGGAACCCATGGCCAGGATAGCTGTCGTCGTCCTCTTCTTCTTCATTGTCTTCCATCATAACCCCTCTTTCTCCGTGCTTGGTCCAAACATTATAGTGGAGCATGAAACCGGACTCAAACAGGTGGACGTGAATGGTTCTTGACTTAGAGTAATTCCGATCATTCTTACATCCAGCACATGGACAAGGCATAAAACCATCCGCCCGCTTGTTCGCCTCAGCCGCAAGCAGAAAAGTCTGCACGCCATTAATGAACTGGGCAGAGCATCGGTCATCGTACATCCATTGCCGGCTCATCTTCATTACACAGCACCGAAAAGACCAAATTAATACAAGTTCATACATAAAGTTCATACAACACTTATTATCATAAAACAACATACAAATAACTCTCTAGCTAAAGCATTTAAATGCAACAACAAATGCGATCAAGATCGCAACTAAGGTAACAATTGATCCAACAGCATAATGATACCAAGCCTCACTATCGATGGCATATTTTCTAATCTTTCTAATCTTCAAGCGCATTTTCTCCATCTTGATCTTGTGATCATCGACGACTTCGGCAACATGCAACTCCAATTCCATCTTCTCCCCCTCAATTCTTTTCAATTTTTCTTTCAAATACTCGTTTTCTTTTTCAACTAAATTTAACCTCTCGACAATAGGGTCGGTTGGAATTTCCGGTTCACATACCTCCTAGATAAAAATATCTATGTCAACTTGATGGGCATAATTTGTCATAAACACGAAATGCAACAAATAATTATAAAAGAGAATATACCACATCCGAATCATAACCCGGACGAGGGCCGACGGGGACGGATATCAAAGCCATGGCACTATGTATAACAAACAACGTACGGGTAAGATAATTATACAAGTAACTATATATCTAAATCACACAAACATGATTTTTTTTATATAAAAAAGATAAGAACAAGAGGCTCACCACAAGGTGGTGCCGGCGACGGGACGGTGCGGGCGATCGACGGTGCTTACGACGGAGACGGGAAGGCACTAAGTAAACCACACCTACATATGCAAACTAAGAGTTATATTGACCTCAAATTGCATATAAATCAAATACTACCACATATAATTCCTCCCAAAATAAAACCCACAAATCACTATACTTATAGAGCATTGCAAGAGCTAATCTAGCAATGAGAGATGAAAGGACAAAGTTGCTAACCTTTGTGATCACTTGGATGGATGGGGTGCCTTCAAATCTTGGACAAATTTTGGCAAAAATGGAGGTGAGCTCGAGCAAGAGGGGAAGAAAACAGAGAGGGGGAAAAACAGAGCGCTTCGGCTTGGGCTGGACGAAGGGTTTATATAGGATGATCTTTTGTACCGGTTGGTTATACGAACCGGGACTAAAGGTCCTGTTAGGCCCCAGCCTGACAACAGCCTGCCACCATCTATTTAGTACCGGTTCGTGGCACGAACCGGTACTATAGGTTCGCCACGAACCGGTACTAATGAGCGCCGCCCGCCTAGCTGTTGGAACCGGCACTAATGGTCACGTTAGTGCCGGTTCAGTTACAAACCGGGACTAATGTGTCTCACATAAGGCCCTTTTTCTACTAGTGATACCATTACACCTAATGCCTGCATGTAATGATTTGCAAATTGTAGGAGAAATTGTATATACCAAATTGTACATATGTGTATGCATAGTCGTACGAAAAATTCTATGTATATAATTGGTTCTACGAGAAATTCTATTATATATGCATAATGTGTACAGTATGTAGTAGCGTAAATATGTTTGAAATGAAAAAGAATTAAATGGAATACACAAAATGAAAAGGAAAAAATAAACAATAAAACCTAAACACATAAACCCTAAAGCCTCTAAATCTTTAGTCCCGATTGGTGTTACCAACCGGGACTAAAGGTCCCCATCCCCTGGCGCGCGCTGCCGACCGAGTGGCAGGGGTTTAGTCCCGGTTCGTAGCCAACCGGGACTAAAGGCTTGGACTCTTTAGTCCCTGTACATTAGTCCCGGTTTGGGAACCGGGACTAAAGGCCCTTCCAACCGGGACTAATGGTCTGTTTTCTACTAGTCACTTTCTTGATGGAACATTAAGGTTTAAACATGCATGATTTGTTTTTTTTTTTACACAGTACGGACACAGACGCTCATACTACATGGTTAGGTAGCTGGATTGTAAGTGGATAGTGTGATCGTTGCCCCAATCATGGGGTCTCGAACGGCAGCCACCAGTGGTTGCATGCATACATTGCACGAGTACACTGTTGACCGCGGTGATTCGAAAAGGAAAAAAAATGAGGATGAAAAAGTATCTATCACCACCAAGCGTCGACTAAAGTTGCTTTTTACGTGTCGACTACAGTTTTGTTATCAGGGTGGGAAAGGTTGTGGCGACTTCATCTCCAGATCCGTGGTGGAAGGAACTAGGCATGTTCGACTCTAACAACTGCTCGGTGGCGCATGTCCTCCTGCGCAGTCTCGGTTGGATCTTGTCAGGGCATGAGCTATGGAGGCATCACCTCATAGCTGCCCCATGACTCCACTTAGATAAAGCAAATAAAGCCATGGTATTGGCGCAATGAAAGCAGCAAGTATATTTTCCCTTTGCTGGACCCGCCTATGTTAGTACCTTTTCATCTTTCTCTACCTTTTCATCTTTCTCTATTTTTTATCGTCCTATATGCTCTGTCTGCCTTCTTTTTCCCTTGGAGTAGCTGCCTTTCTCACCGAGGAGGTTGCTTCTTCTGTAAGATCCCGTCTAGCCCTGCGGACAGTAGTTTTTTTTTCCTTAGCAAGAGAATATGGACCGACGTGGCAAGTGGGGTAGCAGTCCGGATGCCCATTGGCCATGCCCTCAACTTGACTTGTGGAGTTACAGGTTCAAGCTAGACCACGTACCTGAACCGTGGGCTAGAAGTCTCAGTGGGCCACCTTTCGAGAAAAATTGGAGCCCGCTAGCCAAGTTGGGTTCTCTTCATTGAAGACTCATATTTACCGATCATGGGAAATCCTATTCGACGCATGTAGCACCAGATTCTTTTAATATCCGTAGATAGCGCACACATGCTCTCGCTGCTTTTTCTTAACATTACAACATATATAATGTGAAATAAAGGCACACGGTGCTCATTTTTATCTCCTTCTAGAACAATTTTTTAAATTTCCGGAGAGTTTTTCAAATTCATGAATATATTTTAGTTGGTGAACATTTTTGAAATTCACAAAGATTAAATTCGTATACATGTTAGATTCATGAACATTTTCCAAATTATTGTTTTTTTTTTAAAATTTGCTACTTTGTCAAAAACCCGAGGGCTGGTTTTATGTTATGCCTCTCGTTCCATATTTATTTTGGCCCGTTGTGATCTCTAATAATTTGATCACTCTTCAGTACTAGTAGTTCACCATTTCCAGCAACAAGAAGACTTGTTCGCGCCTTGGCCACTGCACTACTATTACGTTTAATGGCAGAGATGCTTGCTTCCGCGGTGGTCGGCGAGACGCTTACAAGTATCTCCAGCTTCATCATTGACAAGCCTGGCCATATGCCATGCGACAAAGACGAGATGGAGAGGCCAGAGATGGCGCACATCAAGATGGAGGCCACGCTGCTGCTGTCCGATAGGTGGCAGATCACCACCGTGCCGGTGCTTCGCTGGTGAAGCAAGCTGAAGCGCGCCGCCTAGGGGTGCGACGACATGCTGCGCCACTGCAGGCAATGCCAGCGCGCCCTGGAAGACCAAGAGCTTAGGCTCAGGCATAGTCTGTCTATAGTCCGACTAGTGTATGGTCTGGCCATAGTCCGGGTTGTTAGCGACCCTCTCATAGGAGGCCCAGCTACAGCCCATGGGAACCAAGGACTGACCCAACTACCTGCTCAACCTACAAAGGGGACACGAGCGACCACGAGGAACCCATCCTGGCTGGGATCACGAACGACACGGCGGCGGCGGCAACTTGTATCTTCCTCCTCCCTAAACTCTCTCTCCCTCTCTCTACTGAGCTTTTGCCATTGTAATCCCTACCTCCAAAGCAACACTACCTAGATCGTGAGAGGAATACTAGTGGGTACCTAACACGTGGTATATAGAGCCAGTCCACCACCCTTCCAAATTTTTTTCACCACTTTGACACAGCTGCATTTCTGGACCGCCATGGATCCAGAGCTCCGCGAGTACCTCGACAGGCTCAGTGAGAGCCTCGCCAAATTGCACGAAGAGACGCGCTCCGACCTCAGGGCACTCAAGACGCGGCTTCTGGGCCGAAACAGGAAGCTCGATGAGCTCTTCGACCCCAAGTCTGGCGTGGAGGAGGTCGAGAGCAACCACAACATTGTCGCCAATGGCCTCACACCGGCCGAGAAGGCCACTGACATCGTCCCCGACCTACTAGAGCTTCGTGATGAACTATAAAAGGCCAGAGATGGAAATAATGATCCCTGAGCTATTCGCGATGTTTGACCCCGCGAAGGTAGAAATCAAGAAGGAGCATCAAGTGTTGATGGTTAGTAAAACCACTAGTTTCAAGAAGGGCAAGGGCAAGGAGGGATACTTCATGGATGGCAAGCCAGTTGCTGCTCCAGTAAAGAAACCCAAGGTTGAACCCAAACCCGAGACTGAGTGCTTCTATTATGAGGAGAACGGTTGCTGAAGTGGAACAACCCTAGATGCTTGGTGGATAAGAAGGTTGGCAACGTCGACAGAAGTATATTTGATATACGTGTTATTGATGTGTACCTTACTAGTACTCCTAGTAGCACCTGGGTATTAGATACCGGTTCGGTTGCTAAGTGTTGGTAACTCGAAATAAAAGCTACGGAATAAACGGAGGCTAAGGGTGAGGTGACGATGAGTGTTGGAAGTGTTTCCAAGGTTGATGTGATCACCATCGCGCGCTCTCTCTACCTTTGGGATTAGTGATGAACCTAAATAATTGTTATTTGGTGTTTGCGTTAAGCATGAACGTGATTAGATCAAGTTTATTGCAATACGGTTATTCATTGCAGTTAGAGAATAATGGTTATTCTATTTACATGAATAATACCTTCAATGGTCATGCACCCAATAAGAGTGGTTTATTGAATCTTGATCGTAGTGATACACATGTTCATAATATTGATGCCAAAAGATACAAAGTTAAATAATGATAGTACCACATACTTGTGGCACTGCCGCTAAATGTCATATTGGTGTAAAACGCATGAAGAAACTCCATGCTGATGGATCTTTGGACTCATTCGATTTCGAATCGGTTGAGACATGCGGACCATGCCTCATGGGCAAGATGACTAAAACCCCGTTTTCCGGTATGATGGAGCGGGCAATTGACTTATTGGAAATGATACATGTTGATGTATGCGGTCCAGTGAGTTTTGTAGTGGGCGGTGGATATCGTTATTTTCTTACCTTCACTGATGATTTGAGTAGATATAGTGTATATTTACTTAATGAAACACAAGTCTGAATCGTTTGAAAAGTTCAGAGTGAAGTTTGAGATCATCGTGACAAGAAGATAAAATGTCTACGATATGATCGTGGAGGTAAATATCTGAGTTACGAGTTTGGTATATAACTTAAGACAATGTGGAAGTTGTTTCACAACTCACGCCACCTGGAACACCATAGTGTGATGGTGTGTCCGAACGTCGTAGTTGTGCTCTATTAGATATGGTGCGAACTATGATGTCTCTTATCGATTTACCACTATCGTTTTAGGGTTATGCATTAGAGACAACCACATTCACTTTAAAAGGGGCACCATAAGTCCGTTGAGATGACACCGTATGAATTTTGGTTTGGCGGAAACCTAAGCTGTCATTTTTTAATGTTTGGGGCTGCGACGCTTATGTGAAAAAGGGTTTTCACCTAATGAGCTCGAACCCAAAGCGGACAAATGCATCTTCATAGAATACCCTAACGTAACAGTTGGGTGAACCTTCTATCTCAGATCCAAGCACAAAGTGTTTGTTGCTAAAACGGGTCCTTTCTCGAGAAAAAGTTTCTTTTGAAAGATTGAGTGGGAGGAAGATAGAACTTGATGAGGTTGTTGAACCTTTGTTTCAACCAAAGAGTAGCGCAGCGCAGAAAGTTGTTTCTGTGGAGCCTACGTTAGTTGAAGAGGAAGTTAATGATGATGATCATGAAACTTCGGATCAAGTTACTATCGAACCTCGTGGGTCGACAAGGACGCGTACTGCTCCTGAGTGGTATGGCAACCCTGTCTTAGAGGTCATGTTGTTGAACAACGATGAACCTACGAGCTATGGAGAAGCGATGATGGGCCCGGATTCCGAGAAATGGTTAGAGGCCATGAAATCCGAGATGGGGTCCATGTAAAAAAAACAAAGTATGGGCTTTGGAAGTATTACCTGAAGGGCGTAAGGCCATTCAGAACAAATGGATTTTTTAAGAGGAAGACGAACGTGGACGGTAATGTCACCGTCTATAAAGCTCGACTTGTGGCAAAGGGTTTTCCACAAGTTCAAGGAGTTGACTACGATGAGACTTTCTCACCCGTAGCGATGCTAAAGTCTGTTGGAATCATGTTAGCAGTTGCTGCATTTTTCAATTATGAAATCTGGCAGATGGATGTCAAAACATCGTTTCCTTAACGGTATCCGTAAGGAAAGGTTGTATGTGATACAACCGGAAGGTTTTGTCAGTCCTAAGGATGCTAAAATGTATGCAAACTCCAGCGATCCTTCTATGGACTGGAGCAAGCATCTCGGAGTTGGAATATACACTTTGATGAGGTGATCAAAGTTTTTATGTCTATACAAAGTTTATGAGAAACTTGTATTTACAATAGAGTGAGTGGGAGCACTATAGAATTTCTGATAAGTATATGTGGTTGACATATTGTTGATCAGAAATGATGTAGAACTTCTGGAAAGCATAAAGGGTCGTTTGAAAGGAGTTTTTCAAAGGAAGACCTGGAATGAAGCTACTTAAATATTGGGCATCAAGATCTATAGAGATAGATCAAGACGTCTGATAAGACTTTCAATGAGTACATACCTTGACAAGATTTTGAAAGAGTTCAAAATGGATCAGTCAAAGAAAGAGTTCTTGCCTGATTTGTAAGGTGTGGAGTTGAGTGAGACTCAAAGCTCGACCACGGCAGAAGAAAGAGAAAGGACGAAGGTCATCTCCTATGCCTTATCCATAGGCTCTGTATAGTATGACATGCTGTGTACCGCACCTGATGTGTGCCTTGCCATGATTCTGTCAAGGGGTACAAGAGTGATCCAGGAGTGGATCACTGGACAGCGGTCAAGATTATCCTTAGTAACTAGAGGACTAAGGAAATATTTCTCAATTATGGAGGTGATGAAGAGTTCGTCGTAAAGGGTTACGTCGATGCAAGCTTTGACACCTATCCGGACGACTCTGAGTAACAGTCAGGATACATATAGTGGAGCAGCCATTTGGAATAGCTCCAAGTGGAGTGTGGTAGAAGTGTCTACAGTATGACATAGAGATTTGCAAAGTACACACGGATCTGAATATCGCAGACCCGTTGACTAAAGACCTCTCTCACATGCAAAGCATGATCGAACCCCAGAACTCATTGGGTGTTAGAACAATGTAAATCACATGGTGATGTGAAATAGATTATTGACTCTAGTGCAAGTGGGAGACTGTTGGAAATATGCCCTAGAGGCAATAATAATTTAGTTATTATCATATTTCCTTGTTCGTGATAATCGTTTATTATCCATGCTATAATTGTATTGATTGAAAACTCAAATACATGTGTGGGTATATGGACAACACTGTGTCCCTAGTATGCCTCTAGTTAACTAGCTCGTTGATCAAAAGATGGTGAAGGTTTCCTAGCCATGGACATGAGATGTCATTTGATAACGGGATCACATCATTAGGAGAATGATGTGATGGACAAGACCCAAACTGTAAACGTAGCATATGATCGTGTCAGTTTATTGCTATTGTTTTCTGCATGTCAAGTATCTGTTCCTTTGACCATCAGATCATGCAACTCACTGACACCGGAGGAATACCTTGTGTGTATCAAACGTCGCAACGTAACTGGGTGACTATAAAGATGCTCTACAGGTATCTCCGAGGGTGTCTGTTGAATTGGCATGGATCAAGACTGGGATTTGTTACTCCGTGTGACGGAGAGGTATCTCAGGGCCCACTCGGTAATACAACATCACTATAAGCCTTGCAAGCAATGTGACTAAAGTGTTAGCCACGGGATCTTGTATTACGGAACGAGTAAAGAGACTTGCCGGTAACGAGATTGAACTAGGTATAGAGATACCGACGATCGAATCTCGGGCAAGTAACATACCGAAGAACAAAGGGAACAGCATATGGGATTAACTGAATCCTTGACATAGAGGTTCGACCGATAAAGATCTTCGTAGAATATGTAGGAGCCAATATGGGCATCCAGGTCCCGCTATTGGTTATTGACCGTAGAGGTGTCTCGGTCATGTCTACATAGTTCTCGAACCCGCAGGGTCTACACACTTAACGTTTGGTGACGATATAAGTATAGTTGAGTTGTTATGTTGGTGACCGAAAGTTGTTCGGAGTCCCGGATGAGATCCCGGACATGACGAGGAGCTCTGGAATAGTCCGGAGGTAAAGATTGATATATGGGATAATAGTGTTTGGTCTCCGGAAGGGTTCCGGAATTCACCGGAAGGGGTTCCGGATGTTTCCCGAAATGTTCGGGTACGAGAACACTTTATTTGGGCCAAGGGGTAAAGCCCACGAGGCTTTAGGAAGGTGCAAAAGGAAGTTTTGCAGAGGCCAGGGGCCAGACGCCAGGGACCCTGGCGTCTGGGGCCAGACGCCGAGGACCCTGGCGTCTGGTCCTGGAGTCCGAGCAGGACTCTTGCCTTGCGGGCCAAACCGACTTTGAGGAGGCTCTTTCTCCAAGTTTCGACCCCAGGGCTCAACATATAAATAGAGGGGCAGGGCTAGCACCCGGGACACATCAAGATTTCCCCAAGCCGTGTGCAGCAACCCTAACCCTCTAGTTCCTACGTCATAATCTCCGTAGCGCTTGGCGAAGCCCTGCAGAGATTGTTCCTCACCACCATCACCACGCCGTCGTGCTGCCGGAACTCATCTACTACTTCACCATCGCTCGCTGGATCGAGGAGGTGAAGGCGTCATCAAGCCGTACGTGTGTTGAACGCGGAGGTGCCGTCCGTTCGGCACTAGTTCGTGATCGGTTCGAGGGACGACTTGCGATTTGGATCGCGGAGACGTTCGACTACATCAACCGCGTTTCTTAACGCTTCCGCTTAGCGATCTACAAGGGTATATAGATTCACTCTCCCTCTCGTAGATGCTCATCACCATGGATAGATCTTGTGTGTGCGTAGGAAAAATTTTGTTTCCCATGCAACGTTCCCCAACAGAGATAACTGAATGGGGCATAGAGCTTTTCTCAAACCTGCTGAACCTATCGAGCCGTTCCCCCCGTCCAAGCTTTTTCCTCCAACAAGCTATCTTTACAAAAATCGTTAAGCAAGTTGGACGAAGTGCAGCTTGCTCTTCCAACCGCCATGAGTGTACTTAGAGCTGGATGTGCAGGCCTATCGCCAGTGCTGGCTTTCCTTTTTTATTTTTCCTTCCCTAGCTCTGTAACTCTCTTACTTCTCCTTTTTCATGAACGAACTACAACGCGCCTTGCTGTCTTCTAATCAAAACAAAGTTAGAGGAAGTGTTGTTGTTCTACTAAGCTATATAAAATTTATAGTGACGGCGGATCACGGCGGCATGGCGCTGCGGAGTTTCGGCGACGGGCGCGTGTGGATGGACACGTGCAGGATGGTGGCGTTGTCTGGTGTCGTGGTGGCGTCGACGGCAGGCCAGACAAGGTCGATGTGTCAGTTCCTGCTCTGAAGATGGACCTGTGGAAGATGGCGGCGGCAGCCTTTGAGAGTGCGCCGGACCGGCGTGCGACCCAGTCCCGGTGTGTGGCTGGGTTGGGGCATCCGGCTATAGATGTTAGGGTTTCGTGCGGTGTCTGTTTGGTATTAGGCCCGGATATTCGGCACACCTTCATCAAGGGGATAGGAGTAGCAACAGGTGTTGCCTAGATGGTGGCTTCAGGCTGACTAATGTATTACTTTGTATGGTCCTTGTGAATAATTAATAAAATGGCTGCATGCATCGTCCAGATGCAGAGGCCGGGGGTATATCCTCCTTTTCTAAAAAAAATAAAAAATATATAAAATTTATAGTGAAATCTCTTCTGCTTATAAAATAAAAATAATTATGTTCAATCAGTATAAAGTTCTAATAGACGCAAAATCAAATCACGGATGACATGGATCGCAGTAAGATGACTGGGTAAAAGGATGAAGCAGTATTGCGGACAATGGATAATCGGATCAAAGAGCTCCTCTAAGGTAACACACCCCCCCCCCCCCCCCCCCCACCCCTCTCCCCCAAACTAAATGTATAAATGGCTATATGGACCATTGGCATATTGTGCCCACTTTCGACTTTCGTATGTATGATGGGTCGCCCGTCGGAGCGTATATGTTGTACGTATTTCCTGTTAAACTTCAAAAAAGAGTGCAGGCGATGCGAATCAAACTCATAAACTCTTCGTTCGGAAAGAACCACACTAACCAATTAGCCATCTTAATGCTTGTGCCTATTTATTTATTTATTTTTCTTTTCTTCTTCTTCAGTTTGCGGAAGCCCCTAGTTTCGCTGGGCTGGGCCATTGTCGAACCTGTCTTTTTCTATAAAAAATTGTGTTTTGTTTCTTTTTGCTTTTTCAAAAAAAATCGGGTTTTTAAAATTGTGTTTACCATTTTAAAAAAGTTCGATTTTTTAAAACAAATCATAAAATACAAATATTCAAATGTTTTGAAAATTATACAAAAAAATTAATTAAAGTTGCTCAGAATGTCAAAACACGATCATACCGTTAAAAGAGCGAACACTATTTTGAACACAAACATTTTTTGAAAAATACTGACAAATTTGGAATTGCAAAAAAATCATAAAAATACAAACAAAAATTTGAAAACAATTTTATTTAATTTCCCTGAACATTTGTTGTACATGTGTAAAAAAATTCAAAACAGAAACATTTTTTAAATTCCAAATAATTTTTGAAAGCACGAACATTTTTTGAATATGTGAACAAGTTTTTCATAACCTTGTATGACCAATTCAAGGCACCATGTCAAGTTGTTTGGATTTTTGACAAGTTTTGCATGTTTTGAAGATTTCTAGGTGAAAAAAGGTTGGACGTGGCGCAACGTGCATACGACGTTTCGGCAGAAATGGGGCGGCGGTGGTGCAACTCATCGGTCTGACGACGACAGGGTGACGGAGGAGTAGATCCGGCGGCAGCAGGGTACGATGTATTTATGCGAAAAAGCAACGGCAGGGGATTTCAACGGGAATGGGGCGACGGCGGCACAATGCATCGGTCTGGCGGTGGTAGGGGGTGGATCCGGCGGCGGCTAGGTGCAGCAGATTTCATCGAGAAAGCGGTGACGGCGTATTTCGACATGAATCGGGCGGCGGCAGTGCAATTCATCGGTCCGGCTGTGGCGGGGTGCCGCGACGGAGTGGATCCGACGACGGCAAGGGGCGGCGGCCGCAGATCTAGGGTTGGCAGTAGCGCGGGTGTGCGGTTAGGCATGGGGAAGAAAGCGGTTGTGTCACAGCTGGAGGCCGTTTTGGTTTTGCGGCGGCCGCCCAACTCTCGTATATTTGCAACACTTGGTGTTGTAATTTAATGCTACTCAATTTCTCTTTTGCAAAAAATATGCAATTGGGCAGCGGCTGTAGGCCAATTTGTGCGCCCTGCTGCCCTAAAAACGCCTGGTGCCCTACAGTCGGGCTGCTATTGAAGATGCTCTTACCTGATGTCCAACCTCATATACATTTTTCTTTGTGCATTTATATATCTTCGAAACATTTCTTATTGTGTTCTTTTGTTGTGTTAAGAAAACTCCTGTTAACCATCCAAACAACAACACTAAAATTAAATATAGTTTTTTCGAGTTTCAGAAATTCCAAGGACAAAAGGCGTGCTACTTCGTTTCATATGCTCTCTTTTTTGGGTGTGCAATCGAAGAAAAAAATATTACTTTCACAAAAAAGAAAAGGAAGAAGAAAATGTACTCTCTCCGTCCAAATAATATGGGAAGGAGTATTATAGCCGTTTAAGGTAAAGTCCTTTTCTGAATTTACGAACTAATCTATGTTTCAAAATAGTTAGCAGGACAATGATATCCCGATCCACCAGAGTTCAAGTCATAGACTTGACATTGGTGCTCGCATTATTTTTATATTTATTTCATGCTTCCGGCGATGTTCATTCAGTGGGAGGTGATGTTCCCGTCGATCGCAAGACGTCAGTAATGACTTCGTAAAATCTTAAAATGCTATGCCAGCTCTGTCTCTCGGATATACTTACAGAAATAAAATGTGCATGCGTGCGTTTATAGGATGAGTGTATGTGAACGACTTTGGTTGTACTTTAAAAAAAAAGTCCTTGAGAAATCACCACGGCGGAACGGGGTCCATTCGAGTGGTACACACCGGTCAAAGCCTGTCCGCGTCATGCAACCCGTAGAGCGTAGAGGGATGCATGCCTGCCGGCGTGCCAAAGTTATTCAAAGTTGTGCAATTGCATAGTTTCCAAAAAGTGATTCCACAGAAACCAAGCGCGTACGTGTGGTTCCTTTGATTGACTCTTCCATTACGATGAGGACTTCACACTTGGAAGGCTCGAATCAGTCTCAGAAAACAGAGAGAGAAAGAGAAGCGTGAACGCGTTCAAAAAGACTCGAGACATGGAGTATGTGTGCTCGAGTTTACATACACCCTTTACTACAGTAATATCAAAAAACATATTTAAAAAATTCAAAAAAATCTAAATGTTTTGGCAACGAACATTGATGTGTGTTTCACATGTGTGCCAATTTTTGCTCTAGTTCTCTATATATATGTATTCTGGGCTCTTATGATCTAGCACTTTTGCCAAGAGCTTCAGATCGAGGTTCATGTTGTGCCTCTCAGAGAGCTCAAGCTCACAAGAGCACTTTTGCCAAGAGCTTCAGCTCGAGGTTCATGTTGTGCCTCTCAGAGAGCAGCGACGTGTTCGGGATCATCGCTAGGTGCATGCAGGCGGTGACGCCGCACCTCAAGGCTGCCGTGGAAGGCCTCAGGAGGAAACTCGTCCAGTTTCCCACGCAGGATTTCTCTTGGGTGAAGAGCTCCCCCTTTAGAGAGACAGAGTACTGGGTTGATATACACAGGACTTGACCCAATGCCTTCGTCCAGACCCACTCTGTTGCAACGACCACGACAGTTTCCTCGTCCCTTCCACTTGTAGCAGCAAGAATGACAAACAATCATCGTTGTCACTATCGAAGTCAAGGCTGGCGTGCACACTGTTTCCACAGCAGGTGATTACGGTTTATCTGCAGTGCCATATCTCGCCACCTACTCAGGCTCGGCGGAAAACCCAAGCTATTAAATATGGAGGAAGAAGAAGTTCTCTCAAAAACCAGGGTTGAAGGTTTTTTTTTTAAAGGAGGTTGTACCCCCGCCTCTGCATCTGGACGATGCATGCAGCCATTTTATTAATTATTCATAAAGACCTTACAGAGTAATACATCAATAAACCTGAACACACCCTCTTGGCAACGCCTGTCGCCACTCCTATCCCCTAGATGAAGGGGCGCCGAATGTCCAAGCCTAATACCAAACAGACATCGCACCAAATCCTAACATCTAAAGCCGGATGCCCCATCCAAGCAACTACTTGGACCGGGTCACACACCGGTCCGGCGCACTCCCAGTGAGCACCACATGCGCACGCTGCAAAGGGCCGTCACCTCCATCTTCCATCGCTCCATCCTCAGACTAGAACTGATGCATCAACCTTGCCAGGCCTCTCTGCCATCGACGCCACCATGACACCAGACATCTTCATCCTCCTGCGCGAGTCCATCGCCATATCTCGCCACCTACTCAGCCTCAGCAAAAAAAACCAAGCTATTAAACATGGAGGAAGAAAAGGTTCTCTCAAAAATCCAGGGCTGAAGTTGCCAGTTCTTTTTATTCCCTATGACTCCCCAGAGGGCATGGAGCCTCGGGACGACGACTTTGATTTCGAGGTGATCGACGGGAAGGAGCAAGAAAGGGTCTGTCGAAATGCGACCTTGCAAGACGTAGATGAGAAGCTCCCCAAGGCCATGGATCACCTCTACCGGAACTCCGAATCCAGGATGTATCTTTTGTGCTTGAGGTCCGGGCATGGCACCGCAGCTCTGCGTGGAGAAGACGACGCCGGCAACATGTGTGCAGAGGCAGAGCCTCTTGGGGACAGTTCCAGGCTCTGGCCCCCCCTTTTCAAAGTGCAAACTCCTTTTTATAGGATATCTTGCCCATTAGCTAGCCCAGTTTGGTGGCATAGCAAGGCTGAGCGCTGAGTCCTTGACTAATCGGCCCCCTCTTACATTTGTTTCACGCTCCGCCACTGCATGTGTGCCAAGTAAAGGTACCGCCGCATCACGGTTGCAGAATGGGCACAAAAGGGTGGTGGATCGGAAATGAGAGGATTACATAATAAAGGGATGACAGGATGCCTCGAGGGACCTGCTCAAGCAATGGGTCGTGCGTGCGTGTGAGAAGCTGTGGGCTGTCAAGTCCCCTCTGCAGAGCATTTTTTTTAACCCCTCACGACGCCGACAACGCTTCTGTCTAGGGCCAGGCAGCCCAACAGGAGAGGGAGGCGCGTCACTCTCTTCCCTGCCACGGGGCAAATCACATGTACGTGATGTTTTCTCTCTCTTTCAATTTTTGTTTTTCGTTTTAATATATGTTCGAAGATTATAAATAAATTTATTAAACATAATAATAATGTTTACCACGGATTTGAGAAAATATCAATGCAGAGTTGTTAGCGTACTGTAACAAAATGTTGTTATCTTTCGAAAAAGATGTTCATGATAGTTAAAAATGTTCACATGATTCAAAACATCTATATAAAATATTTAGATAATTTTATACACTGTAAAAAAATGTGCCTAATTTTAAAAATCCGTATCAAAACAATTGAACATTTTTTTTAAAATGCAAACACATTTTCAAATTTATATTTTCTGAACATTTCAAACATTTTTTTAAATTTGTGAGTTTTCAAAAAAGAATTTATTTTAATTTTTAAAAATGTTGAAAATTTTAAAAAATAAATAAATAAGAAACAAAAAAAGACGCAAAAATGAACTTGTAAAGAAAAAACAATCAAAAAAACGACCAGAGAACTTCTGGAAGGTACCCAAAAGCAGATTCGCTACCTACAAATTTCCTGGCCCGTTTACATGGCTTGCTCGTTTGTGCGAAAGGCCGCATATACATCAAATATGGTAACGCCTATTTTACTCTCATGAGAGTAGGCGACCCTTGTCACATTGCTTCCCCAATCGCCTTTGTGCATCGCAAGAGCACATCTATACAAGCGAGACAACGTTCACTTGCAACGCACTTGGCATCAACAGTTTAAATTGCACGTTTCCTATTTTTAATCCATTGGGCAATTGAATTAATTAATTTGTACTTACCTAATTAAAGAAACTTCACATCAGAAGAAAAGAAGCTTCACATCAGAAGAGTCAAATATCATTGGTTAACCAATCTTCATTGCTTAAGTTTGAGAAAGGGATCATATACATCCCGATTTCTTTACCCCCACACCCCACCATCGAAAATCACCTCTCTTACTCCCTTCTGCCTCTCTTCAATGTAAATAGGCATTACGTCGAGTCCACTCTGCCATTCCTTGGTTGATTTAGCAGCTGGAAGTATAGAGGAAGGCAAATCTAGGATTTTGACCGAATTTGAAATCAAGGTTGATTTTAGATTTTAAGATTAAATGTCTTGTCAAAAGTCTTTTAGTTGCACATTCATTAACTTAGGGCCAGTTCTTTTTTTGGCTTTTAGAATAAGCTGAAATAAGATGCCCCCTATCCAGCTTATTCTAGAAGCCCAATCAATTTTTTTAGAAGCCTACTAGTTAATAACTGGCCCCAAATTTTGTTTCTAAAATAAATAAATTTGGTTGGGCTTCTAGAATAAGCTGGGTAGGGGCAGCTTATTCTAGAAGCCCAAAAAAGGTAGCAAAAGAATTGGCCCTTAATCAAATGTCTCACAAAGTTCATTACAATGTGTTGAATGACTCCACAACGTAGTTAGAATGTTTGTGTTCTAGGACTTCTATTGTTGTTTCCATTTCCGGCCCTCACCAGAGGCTAACATCATGATGTTGATGGTGTAGTGTTAGTCATTAATGGTGCTGCTGGAAACAGTGACTTTGTTTCTGTGAGAAGAAGCTATCCAAAAAAGAAAAGTGCAGAGATCTGATCTAATCATGGGAACCAACTATCAGAAATAACCATTCACCTGTTCACCTACCAATTAGCTATGGCTATATTCTTCTCATAGTTGACCTCATTTTGTTGTCTTCCATATATGCAATTGCTTAGAAACCAATTATCTATGGATATATTCTTCTCATAGTTTACCTCATTTTGTTGTCTTCCATATATGCAGTTGCTTGCAATCTAGGTGTAGGAGATTCACATCATTATATCCAGTATACACAAAGTGTAGACATGTCCTATTACGTGTATTGAGGGCGACAATTCTCAGTAGACAGAAATGATATATTCAAAATAAAAATTATAGATTCATGATAAAGAGGAAATGAGAAGGATGAGTGAACAAATATGATAGGGCATGGTGGAGATGGGGAATGGTGACTTGCTAATCGTCCAACTATGGAGTCAGGTAGCTAGACAGGTTGTGTCTAGCCCCCGTATATATATGACCCTCTCGTGGTTGTACATTTAGTCTTTGCCAAGGATCAATATGTATCCTATAGGGTTGCTAGGGCACCA
Organism: Elymus sibiricus; assembly: GCA_039707655.1. NCBI lineage: Eukaryota > Viridiplantae > Streptophyta > Magnoliopsida > Poales > Poaceae > Elymus > Elymus sibiricus. Next base: position 56,646,592 of record CM077667.1, read on the forward strand.
GATGTTCTTAGCTCCAGCAAAACAATGATAAACAATGTTGCTTGGCTCCTCTAATAATAATGCAAATGTGTTATTTCTGGGCTGGTATGCTAAGCTAGACAATATATGCATATGCACGGCTTAATGAGCCCTAATTTTTTTATTGGGGTGGTTGTGCATGCATGGCACGACATTAGTATGGATGTATGATAGTTCTAGCGCAACCAATGGAATGGTAGTGACGTGATCATATTAAGAGCCACATGCAAACTCGTACCATCCATGTCCTTAAAAGGCACACATCTCTCCCCACTCTATCTCTCTACATCTACACTTACAAACATGTGTGCAAATATCATAACTTGAATGTCAACAGTCCAAAATCTAGAATAGTTCATATAGTTTTCCTAGTGGACCAATTAGAAATTTGTAGGTTGCAAGCTCATGGGAGTAGGAGGCATGAGGAAGCTACGGAGTTCCAATTTGGGTAAAGAAACGGCAATGTAAGGGGTTCATGGTTCAGAATGTAAAGAACATTGAGCAATAGCACACACTGTTACTGAAGATGGTGATTCGATCACTCCGCCTATCTTTCTTTTTCCGAGTAGAGATATTTTAAAAATGTATAACTTAGCAAGAAAGAAGCATTAAATTTCTTTCTTGTGACTATATAAAACCATTACTAAATAACTCTTAGACTGTTTCAAAATGAAATATTATGTTCAGCCAATTCAAAGGACAGAAAAGCAAAATTTAATCACCAAGAATATAAACACAGAACTGGGATAAATAAAATATGAAGTGATTGCAAGCAAAAAATAATCGAATAAATTGTATGATATCCATAGAGACCTAATGCTCGGTGTGGCACACAGTTTAGTGATCCATGCAAATATGTTGCAGCACCACAAGTGGCCATGTTTGTTTGTGTATTTTATTTGTATAGAACATATAACATACTTATCCACTGCTTTCTATGTTTCGCAATTACAATCGGTTATGATATTTTCATTGTTTAACCAGCTTTTGTCTATATTTTTATCAATAAATATATATTCCTGTCTATTTTTACAACAATTTATGAACCACCCTAACATTTACTACCACTCAATGCATCTATCGTCCCTTACCATATCATTGTTAGAATAGAAATAGATGTGGCCAACATGATCCAACTTTACTTCAGGACCAGAGATATATACAAGCTATATGGGTTTTGGGCCAAACTATGATATCAGGTCAAAAGAGGCCAAAAGACTAGAACAAAGATATACTACTATATACTTAACCCCCCCCCCCCCCCCCCTCAAATTGTGGGTGGATCTAATACATTGAGTTTGAGAATATGAAGGATATGTTGTTCTCGGATTTGAGCCTTAGTGAAGAAATCTGCCACTTGAAGTTCTGAAGGAATGTATTGGAGTTGGATGGTCTTCTCCTGACAATGGACGCGCATAAACGATGTATCCATCCCGATATGTTTAGACAGTTCATGCTAGATTGGATCATTTGCAATTTGAATTGCAGATGCATTTGTTTTGTCACACTGAAGTGTTATATCAGCTAAGAGACACTGAAGCCATACAATTTCTGAGGTGGTAGTAGCAAGGGCTCAAAGCTCCGCTTCAGCACTAGAACGAGATACTGCAATTTGTTTCTTGGACTACCATGCAACAAGAGAAATACTAAGGGAAGGCATCTCACCACATGTTGGCTTATTTCTTCCAAGCTAATGATCATTTTCCCCAAAAAAGAAACTCCGAATCTATTGTTCATTCTCAATCACAATTAAAACTAGTTGCATGTAGTAACAAAATCTTAGAGTGTTCGAAACAAATAATTATGCGTAGCCAAATTTCAGAAGTAAAAAAGCATAAAAATCACAAAAAACATGAACTGCATATACAATTGTGTGTGAGCACTACTCTCACTTCTGCGAATTAATAAGCATATGCAAGTTGTGGTATGTGCTACATAATAGCTACAATGGTAGGTTTGGAACACACCTTGCTTCAAACAGTTTTAAACATGGTGTTAGCATGCTAACCTATAGTTCATCGTATGTTGAAGATTCAAGAGGCGGCTCAATTGCTTCTCTTTCCCGAGCTGATGATCATTTTGTTATGTTATGCTCCAATTCAAATATAAAGAGAAATGCCAACTTCTGACGAGCGAGCGGAGCGATGCCCGTCGTCGGTAGGCTTGGGTACGGATCAGGATTGAGCTAGGACTCATGTGTTATATATACCTCTTGTAAGCCACCACACGGGATACGTTGATCAGTTGGAAATCCCCGGCATTTGTAACCTCTCCCGATGTAGTGAAGTTTGGCTGGTTGGCGCCCGTGGTTTTTTTCCTTTCGTGTTGGAGGGGTTTTCCATATTAAAATCTCGTGTTCCCTGCTTGATTTCGTTCTTCATCTTGTTTGATTGCGTGTCGTATCTCTAACACATTTTCTTACAAAAAAAGTACCCCTATCAAGTGAGAAGTTAGTATAGTTACTTTTTATTAAGTATTGAAACTACTTGCACAAAGTAATAAGAATCCTAGATTATTTGAAAACAAAATAATTATGTCTAGCCAATGGTACTTCACTATTCTATGAACTATTATAAAAAATAGAATGTAGCATTGCCACAGTCGGTAGGCGACGCCTCAATGGGGTGCCACTTCACCCTGCCTTTACAAATTTCTACAATATTTTTTAATTAACTCATGCCTTAATAATAATGTCAAAAAAATCATATAACTTGTATAAAATGATCTGGTAACATATGCATGTACGGGCCAAATGAGCTATAATTTTGTTGGGCTGGTTTTTACATCTTCACGTTGCAGGATGTGTACATAGCTCTAGACTAGCAAATCCAATGGGGTTGCGGCGACACTGCTAGTAGTTAAGATCCTCATACAATTCCTTCCATCCATGTCTTTAAAAAAGGTGTATGTCGTGTGCACTCTCATCCAACACACGGATACAAACATAGCTCCCAGATCCCCCCACCTCTTAAGTTGCCTCAATTTCAAAGTGTAGGTTGGTTCTTTTGATCTTCCTAGTGAACCAATCAACATATGATACATCCAAAAGAAGCTCCTTTTGTGAAGAATACCCCAAAGCAGCTTGTGGAAAATGCCATATGGAATTTATTTCATGGGAGTAGGAGGCACGAGGAAGTCAGCAAGATTCAATTTGGATAATTTATGCGGAGGGTGGGTCTGTTCTAGTGCGGAGAGTAACTATTGTCATGCAAAATAGCTTGTTCATTGACGTTTCAGGCTTCAGCTCTGTGTGGTCGTTTCTTTCTCCCAAGCTAATGATCATTTTTCATAAAAAGAAACTGCAAGCAAGTGTATTCTTCGTTTTTATTAACAATTAAAACTATTTGCATGTGGTAACAAAACCTTCGTGTTCGAACACAAAATAATCATGCCCACACCCAATTACCATATCGCTAAACACATACTGTGCGTACAACTATGCATTAGCACTGCTCTCGCTGTGTGTGCTCGAGAACAAATATGTGCCGCCTTGCCCGTGTTGGAGCCTTTGCGTACATGTAGGATGTTTTTTACTTTAAACTGAAAGAACGGATGTCACTGCTATTTTGGTTGAGCTGGTCATGTAGAAGTACTTTTATGTTGTTACTGATCAGATTTGACTGAGCAAAAGTAGGCAACAACTTTAGCATTCATTTGCTGATACAGTCATTGAAAATTCAGAAGTAGAAAATAGAAGCTTATAGAATTCACTATTCTTCACCTGTGATAAATTAGGCTGAAAAACTGTAAGTCAATTGTGCATCAACCAAACTTAAGAGAATGAGCTTATCAACCATTGATAAAATTATAGCTCATGTTTATACCTTTCCATTTTAACTTTTATGTAGTACAAAGTATATTATAAGACGGTAATAACCATATTGTCAGAACAAATCATTCTCTCTATTACTTGGACGACCAAAAATCAAAATTAGAGGACATAGAGCAGGGCATTCCTTTCATCCGAACTTATCGAGATGCTAATCTAGCTGTACCAATAAAAGCAAGAAACTTATGAAGGAGAGCTAGCGAAAAAGAAAAGAATGGCATACAGATAGGAGGTGGCACGTCGGCATACTTCCATGGCGATGGCAGCCTGATTATCCTCTATTTGCTTTGTACTTTGATATGGTATATGCGTACCTGGTTTGTTTGTGTGATAGACTCTTCCAGTTCATGGCTTTTTTTCAGTCAGGCTCTATGCCTTCCCTCTAAAGACAGTGCAAATACCTGCAAGAAGGCAGTCTTTAGTATATGGATGGATGCCACATCATGGGAGAATGCTCCTACGTTGCTGAACACGGCAAAGTATTTCTTTTATAAGATGCACATGGATTAAGTATCTAACACATCCTCATCCGTTCATTAACAGTGCAATGTCCTTTTTCGAGAAAGATATTTTACACTCTTAATCATCCGTATGGATACATGATACGGAGGAAGAAAAATGTAGGCACTTCTCCGTTTGTATCCTCACTGACAGAAAAAACCATAGACCCATGTCCAGAGTTCTCTCTCCTTGAAGCAACAACATGCATATATAAGTATTTGAGAAAAGCCTCCCATACAATCTGGAAGTCTGTATAAAAATACACAACCACACAGCCTAGTAAAACTGAGAATTGATGAAAAAAGTGAACTGAACATCACTATAACTATGTGTATGCTGCAGATAAGTAATTTGGAAGAACATGTACAGAAATCAACATCATTATGCATTGAGGGTGCACAAACAGGCTAGTTCCTTCATCCAAGCACCAATTACTTCTATCTACTTAATTTAGAAGCATACAAAATAAACTTTAGGTTTCCTTTTTTTATTTTACAAAAACAGCAGCTAAGTTGGACGAACTGATTGTGCTGCATGGACTTGAAGAGCATACAAAATAAACCTGAATTCAAGCGCCAAGGGTGCATATAATAATACATATAAATATACGAATAGAGAACTTTGCTGATATCTCCTCCCAAAGCACGAATAGAGATCTGTTGAATTCAGTTCCCTCTCAAAAGCATAGATGATGCAATTTATTTGACACTATTTTGTAGTAATATAAGGTACCATGTGTCGTCTTAATACCTATAAAGTGGACATGTTTTACTAAATTTCAACTGTATGATTAAATTATTGGGCAAGCTTTGTAAAACAGTGTCTAAGTTCTCAGAATCCCATCTCCAAACACACGAAGATAATAAGACAAATTGACTTAATTTCATGACCAAAGTTGGAAGGTAAGAAAAACAACATGATCGCCATGCAAGAATATAAATCAAAGTTGATCTGGGTACTTAATCTCCCTTTTCCTATAGGGGCATGCAAAATCTCATGACTAAGATGGCCAGGTAAGAAAGATAATAGGATGCACATACGACAAATCAAAGGTTGATCCAAGTGCTTACCCGTTAACTTTGACAGAGCTCACTTTCGCTGAATGTTTAACTATCTGTTCTGCTATTTTTTCTGGCGCTTAGAAGCATTACCATTCAGTATAATAAATTTTAAACCATAAAAAAATGCAGATAATACTGGAATTTGTAGAAAATCTACCGGTTCTCGCCTACTGGTAAATGCATATATGTTATTTCCTTCCCACATTTTTTTACAACCAGCTTGGTTTGAACTGATAACTCATACATCTCATCAGTGCACCTGTAAGTCAACTAAAACAATTTCAGTGACTATACTCTTTTACTTGCTCTAACCCAGGCCTACAATAATCAAGCTACGGGCTACTGAACAAAGTAACTGGGATGACATAAGTAACTTGAATGTAAAATATCATACTAAGCAAATTATCATGATCTTGCAGTAAACTAAGATAACAGTAGTGTTATCCATCTTTTCAACTCTTTAATTGGATTGTGCCTTTCCATTATGATGTTGAGATGTTCTGATTCATAAACGCATAAACTTATGATCAAGCACGCAATATTAGTAAACACAGAGTGCAGAAAGAGGATGTGCTAATCATGGAAAATTAGCAAAAATCTAAGGATACCAGCACCACCAAATTGTAACCACGTAATCTATGGATAGATTATTACAGTATAAAAAGAACACGTTTCTCACAGTTTGCACTCCTTGGCATCAGCAAGACTGAACCGAGATAATACTTGAGGCTGCAAATTGTTGTTGACTCATCACCGTGCGTAATCTGGGACAATGCAAGCTCCTCCTACCTGCTATACAAATTAAACCTGAAATGTAGAAACTGACTAACTAAATGGTACAACCATACTTGGTTTACCTGGATCAATACATTACCATATAATTGGCTGATATAGTGCTTGAGCTCTCAATCTAACTCTGTTTCTGTCCAGCGTCCATGAATTCCTACATGATTGCAACTGCTAAAACAAATAGCATTCAGCTACAGAAGTCAATGACAACGGAAAATTGAAGATGAACATTTTTAAACAGACTATTTATTATCCCCTGATAACTATTGAGTTAAACAACATCCTTTGAGGCTTTGATGGCCCTTGTTGGATATGACAGCATGCTAATTACTGTTGTTAAGATATATGGTATACATATAGGTCAAATAGGACAGCAGACAGGGATACATCTGAACCACCTTTAATTGCTCACAGCAATATCTTCAACTACACACTTCTTTGAAGAGAAAATATAAACTCGTCATCGAAGACCATTTAGGATTGAGCCGCCAAACAAATGCATCACATAGATCATAATAACACCAAAGTCTACAGTTCCGAAAGAAGTCGCATGTACTGGATGTATATATGCTAATTTAAGGACGCCAATTGCAGCGCCCAAAGATACTATAGTTATGCAAACCAAAAAATCATGAACCCCCGAAACCACCAAACTTGTGTTCCTAGAATTATAGATGAAATGAACACTCACGGGTCTACATAATGGTGAGCAAAAAGGATAAACATTCAAGAAAAAAATTAGTGTTATGCTTAGATGCTTTGTCCTCCCTGATCAGTATCACAACTTGAGTTGGACCTTGCAATTAAAACAAACATGTACAAATCTTTTCTATTTGATATGTGTATATATACATACTTTGGAGGCATTCCTACAGGTTCTTGTTCTCCATCTGATCCACCATAAATCTGTAATGGCGAAACTAATATTTATTAACCAGGCAAATATAGAAACAGAATTCACACAAAAGGGGCCATCTCAGATAAGCTCTTCATTCATCCTACTCCAAGGATATATATATAATTTTTTGGGCACACTGCTCTCATATCTTGGATAGTTCACATTGACCCCTTTCTTGCAACAACATCTGGACATGATATATGTAATAACTTTCCCGTGTGTAGATTGATGTAAAAATTATAGTAAAGTCTAAATTCTAGATTTAGAACCTAAACTGATACAATAATAGAAATCCTTCACCATTTATTGTATGGATCACAGTAATATAGATCAGAGAACACCTGATTTGTCTTGTATTATAGATTCAACGGTTAAAATAAGCTATTTCACTAATGAAGAACATAATTGCAGTATCAGTAAGATTTAGCTCATAAATCATTATGCACACTAACCTGAAAGTACTGCTTGGTTCAGAGATATCCTTTGATCTCTCCATTCTAAAAGTAAATTTCTCCCAAGCCAATTGATTTGAGAGCATTAGTGTACTTGTTTCTATGCAGATATACTGCTGCACGTGAAACAAACATTAAAAGATATGTATATAGTTTGCATAACCAGATTTTGTTTCTAAAATACGTAAACCATGGACTACAAATTGAAAATCTTGATGTACCTAAGAAACTAATGACCAGGAATTTGATTTCCCTTGCCACACATTAACATGGACAACTAATATGAACTGCATTTGTTGTTTTAGAAGGCAAATCGAAATATAACCTTTCTCCAAACAAAAATTAGCAGTAGTCAACCAACCTAATTATGCCCCAGTCACAAATCTTCATGCAAAAATCCAAATTAAATTTGCAGAGATACATCAACATTGCACTTGTCCTGTAAGCATGTACTGGATGCATCAATGATAGAAGAGAAAAGGGAGAAAAAGGGGAGGCAACCCAATGGAGAAGAAAGGTAGAGGTGATGAGTACCTTGGCTAGAGAGGGCGCCATGGTGGTTGCAATGGCAGCGAAGCTTGGTCCAGGCTCGAGGAGGGGGGCTAGGAGGGAGCGCCGATGGTCGGGGAAGCGGCACCGGAGTACTGCTATTACCAACCGGAGCACAACCACATCTGTTGAGGCTGACCAAGGACGGGAACCGGACCTAGGGTTTGTGGCTACAGGGCCACATGGCCGGGCCGTATATATGCTAATTTAAGGACGCCAATTGCAGCGCCCAAAGATACTACAGTTATGCGAACCAAAAAATCATGAACCTCCGAAACCACCAAACTTGTGTTCCTAGAATTATAGATGAAATGAACACTCACGGGTCTACATAACGGTGAGCAAAAAGGATAAACATTCAAGAAAAAAATTAGTGTTATGCTTAGATGCTTTGTATTCCCTGATCAGTATGACAACTTGAGTTGGACCTTGCAATTAAAACAAACATGTACAAATCTTTTCTATTTGATATGTGTATATATACATACTTTGGAGGCATTCCTACAGGTTCCTGTTCTCCATCTGATCCACCATAATTCTGTAATGGCGAAACTAATATTTATTAACCAGGCAAATATAGAAACAGAATTCACACAAAAGGGGCCATCTCAAATAAGCTCTTCATTCATCCTACTCCAAGGATATATATATAATTTTTTGGGCACACTGCTCTCATATCTTGGATAGTTCACATTGACCCCTTTCATGCAACAACATCTGGACATGATATATGTAATAACTTTCCCGTGTGTAGATTGATGTAAAAATTATAGTAAAGTCTAAATTCTAGATTTAGAACCTAAACTGATACAATAACAGAAATCCTTCACCATTTATTGTATGGATCACAGTAATATAGATCAGAGAACACCTGATTAGTCTTGTATTATAGATTCAACGGTTAAAATAAGCTATTTCACTAATGAAGAACATAATTGCAGTATCAGTAAGATTCAGCTCATAAATTATTATGCACACTAACCTGAAAGTACTGCTTGGTTCAGAGATATCCTTTGATCTCTCCATTCTAAAAGTAAATTTCTCCCAAGCCAATTGGTTTGAGAGCATTAGTGTACTTGTTTCTATGCAGATATACTGCTGCACGTGAAACAAACATTAAAAGATATGTATATAGTTTGCATAACCAGATTTTGTTTCTAAAATATGTAAACCATGGACTACAAATTGAAAAGCTCGCTGTACCTAAGAAACTAATGACCAGGAATTTGATTTCCCTTGCCACACATTAACATGGACAACTAATATGAACTGCATTTGTTGTTTTAGAAGGCAAATCGAAATATAACCTTTCTCCAAACAAAAATTAGCAGTAGTCAACCAACCTAATTATGCCCCAGTCACAAATCTTCATGCAAAAATCCAAATTAAATTTGCAGAGATACATCAACATTGCACTTGTCCTGTAAGCATGTACTGGATGCATCAATGATAGAAGAGAAAAGGGAGAAAAAGGGGAGGCAACCCAATGGAGAAGAAAGGTAGAGGTGATGAATACCTTGGCTAGAGAGGGCGCCATGGTGGTTGCACTGGCAGCGAAGCTTGGTCCAGGCTCGAGGAGGGGGGCTAGGAGGGAGCGCCGATGGTCGGGGAAGCGGCACCGGAGTACTGCCATTACCAACCGGAGCACAACCACATCTGTTGAGGCTGACCAAGGACGGGAACCGGACCTAGGGTTTGTGGCTACAGGGCCACATGGCCGGGCCAAAGTGGAGGAGTGCAGGGATGGGAGGCGAGCGAAGGGGAGGGAGCTGCGACAGCGGTGGCGGCGGCCGCGTCATGGGTGCTTGGCCGAGGGGTGGACCGGCAGAGGAAGCGGCTGCTGCTCTGCTCTCTCTCTCCAGGAGAAGGAAGAAGGGAAGGAACAGACGTGGCTAATGGGACTCTCAACAGTAAGTCAGCGGCAGTAAAAAAAGAAAGAGCGCACGCGACGTGCTCTCGATGCACATACGTGTCGAGCCAGGAGAGCCCAAGCCCGAGTACTTCGTAAATGCATATATGTTATTTCCTTCCCACATTTTTTTACAACCAGCTTGGTTTGAACTGATAACTCATACATCTCATCAGTGCACTTGTAAGTCAACTAAAACAATTTCAGTGACTATACTCTTTTACTTGCTCTAACCCAGGCCTACAATAATCAAGCTACGGGCTACTGAACAAAGTAACTGGGATGACATAAGTAACTTGAATGTAAAATATCATACTAAGCAAATTATCATGATCTTGCAGTAAACTAAGATAACAGTAGTGTTATCCATCTTTTCAACTCTTTAATTGGATTGTGCCTTTCCATTATGATGTTGAGATGTTCTGATTCATAAACGCATAAACTTATGATCAAGCACGCAATATTAGTAAACACAGAGTGCAGAAAGAGGATGTGCTAATCATGGAAAATTAGCAAAAATCTAAGGATACCAGCACCACCAAATTGTAACCACGTAATCTATGGATAGATTATTACAGTATAAAAAGAACACGTTTCTCACAGTTTGCACTCCTTGGCATCAGCAAGACTGAACCGAGATAATACTTGAGGCTGCAAATTGTTGTTGACTCATCACCGTGCGTAATCTGGGACTATGCAAGCTCCTCCTACCTGCTATACAAATTAAACCTGAAATGTAGAAACTGACTAACTAAATGGTACAACCATACTTGGTTTACCTGGATCAATACATTACCATATAATTGGCTGATATAGTGCTTGTGCTCTCAATCTAACTCAGTTTCTGTCCAGCGTCCATGGATTCCTACATGATTGCAACTGCTAAAACAAATAGCATTCAGCTACAGAAGTTAATGACAACGGAAAATTGAAGATGAACATTTTTAAACAGACTATTTATTATCCCCTGATAACTATTGAGTTAAACAACATCCTTTGAGGCTTTGATGGCCCTTGTTGGATATGATAGCATGTTAATTACTGTTGTTAAGATATATGGTATACATATAGGTCAAATAGGACAGCATACAGGGATACATCTGAACCACCTTTAATTGCTCACAGCAATATCTTCAACTACACACTTCTTTGAAGAGAAAATATAAACTCGTCATCGAAGACCATTTAGGATTGAGCCGCCAAACAAATGCATCACATAGATCATATTAACACCAAAGTCTACAGTTCCGAAAGAAGTCGCATGTACTGGATGTATATATGCTAATTTAAGGACGCCAATTGCAGCGCCCAAAGATACTACAGTTATGCAAACCAAAAAATCATGAACCCCCGAAACCACCAAACTTGTGTTCCTAGAATTATAGATGAAATGAACACTCACGGGTCTACATAACGGTGAGCAAAAATGATAAACATTAAAGAAAAAAAATTAGTGTTATGCTTAGATGCTTTGTCCTCCCTGATCAGTATGACAACTTGAGTTGGGCCTTGCAATTAAACAAACATGTACAAATCTTTTGTATTTGATATGTGTATATATACATACTTTGGAGGCATTCCTACAGGTTCCTATTCTCCATCTGATCCACCATAAATCTGTAATGGCGAAACTAATATTTATTAACCAGGCAAATATAGAAACAGAATTCACACAAAAGGGGCCATCTCAGATAAGCTCTTCATTCATCCTACTCCAAGGATATATATATAATTTTTTGGGCACACTGCTCTCATATCTTGGATAGTTCACATTGACCCCTTTCATGCAACAACATCTGGACATGATATATGTAATAACTTTCCCGTGTGTAGATTGATGTAAAAATTATAGTAAAGTCTAAATTGTAGATTTAGAACCTAAACTGATACAATAACATAAATCCTTCACCATTTATTGTATGGATCACAGTAATATAGATCAGAGAACACCTGATTAGTCTTGTATTATAGATTCAACGGTTAAAATAAGCAATTTCACTAATGAAGAACATAATTGCAGTATCAGTAAGATCCAGCTCATAAATTATTATGCACACTAACCTGAAAGTACTGCTTGGTTCAGAGATATCCTTTGATCTCTCCATTCTAAAAGTAAATTTCTCCCAAGCCAATTGATTTGAGAGCATTAGTGTACTTGTTTCTATGTAGATATACTGCTGCACGTGAAACAAACATTAAAAGATATGTATATAGTTTGCATAACCAGATTTTGTTTCTAAAATACGTAAACCATGGACTACAAATTGAAAAGCTCGCTGTACCTAAGAAACTAATGACCAGGAATTTGATTTCCCTTGCCACACATTAACATGAACAACTAATATGAACTGCATTTGTTGTTTTAGAAGGCAAATCGAAATATAACCTTTCTCCAAACAAAAATTAGCAGTAGTCAACCAACCTAATTATGCCCCAGTCACAAATCTTCATGCAAAAATCCAAATTAAATTTGCAGAGATACATCAACATTGCACTTGTCCTGTAAGCATGTACTGGATGCATCAATGATAGAATAGAAAAGGGAGAAAAAGGGGAGGCAACCCAATGGAGAAGAAAGGTAGAGGTGATGAATACCTTGGCTAGAGAGGGCGCCATGGTGGTTGCAATGGCAGCGAAGCTTGGTCCAGGCTCGAGAAGGGGGGCTAGGAGGGAGCGCCGATGGTCGGGGAAGCGGCACCGGAGTACTGCCATTACCAACCGGAGCACAACCACATCTGTTGAGGCTGACCAAGGACGGGAACCGAACCTAGGGTTTGTGGCAACAGGGCCACATGGCCGGGCCGTATATATGCTAATTTAAGGACGCCAATTGCAGCGCCCAAAGATACTACAGTTATGCAAACCAAAAAATCATGAACCCCCGAAACCACCAAACTTGTGTTCCTAGAATTATAGATGAAATGAACACTCACGGGTCTACATAACGGTGAGCAAAAAGGATAAACATTCAAGAAAAAAATTAGTGTTATGCTTAGATGCTTTGTCCTCCCTGATCAGTATGACAACTTGAGTTGGACCTTGCAATTAAAACAAACATGTACAAATCTTTTCTATTTGATATGTGTATATATACATACTTTGGAGGCATTCCTACAGGTTCCTGTTCTCCATCTGATCCACCATAAATCTGTAATGGCGAAACTAATATTTATTAACCAGGCAAATATAGAAACAGAATTCACACAAAAGGGGCCATCTCAGATAAGCTCTTCATTCATCCTACTCCAAGGATATATATATATAATTTTTTGGGCACACTGCTCTCATATCTTGGATAGTTCACATTGACCCCTTTCTTGCAACAACATCTGGACATGATATATGTAATAACTTTCCCGTGTGTACATTGATGTAAAAATTATAGTAAAGTCTAAATTCTAGATTTAGAACCTAAACTGATACAATAACAGAAATCCTTCACCATTTATTGTATGGATCACAGTAATATAGATCAGAGAACACCTGATTAGTCTTGTATTATAGATTCAACGGTTAAAATAAGCTATTTCACTAATGAAGAACATAATTGCAGTATCAGTAAGATTCAGCTCATAAATTATTATGCACACTAACCTGAAAGTACTGCTTGGTTCAGAGATATCCTTTGATCTCTCCATTCTAAAAGTAAATTTCTCCCAAGCCAATTGATTTGAGAGCATTAGTGTACTTGTTTCTATGCAGATATACTACTGCACGTGAAACAAACATTAAAAGATATGTATATAGTTTGCATAACCAGATTTTGTTTCTAAAATACGTAAACCATGGACTACAAATTGAAAAGCTCGCTGTACCTAAGAAACTAATGACCAGGAATTTGATTTCCCTTGCCACACATTAACAAGAACAACTAATATGAACTGCATTTGTTGTTTTAGAAGGCAAATCGAAATATAACCTTTCTCCAAACAAATATTAGCAGTAGTCAACCAACCTAATTATGCCCCAGTGACAAATCTTCATGCAAAAATCCAAATTAAATTTGCAGAGATACATCAACATTGCACTTGTCCTGTAAGCATGTACTGGATGCATCAATGATAGAAGAGAAAAGGGAGAAAAATGGGAGGCAACCCAATGGAGAAGAAAGGTAGAGGTGATGAATACCTTGGCTAGAGAGGGCGCCATGGTGGTTGCAATGGCAGCGAAGCTTGGTCCAGGCTCGAGGAGGGGGGCTAGGAGGGAGCGCCGATGGTCGGGGAAGCGGCACCGGAGTACTGCTATTACCAACCGGAGCACAACCACATCTGTTGAGGCTGACCAAGGACGGGAACCGGACCTAGGGTTTGCGGCTACAGGGCCACATGGCCGGGCCGTATATATGCTAATTTAAGGACGCCAATTGCAGCGCCCAAAGATACTACAGTTATGCAAACCAAAAAATCATGAACCCCCGAAACCACCAAACTTGTGTTCCTAGAATTATAGATGAAATGAACACTCACGGGTCTACATAACGGTGAGCAAAAAGGATAAACATTCAAGAAAAAAATTAGTGTTATGCTTAGATGCTTTGTCCTCCCTGATCAGTATGACAACTTGAGTTGGACCTTGCAATTAAAACAAACATGTACAAAACTTTTCTATTTGATATGTGTATATATACATACTTTGGAGGCATTCCTACACGTTCCTGTTCTCCATCTGATCCACCATAAATCTGTAATGGCGAAACTAATATTTATTAACCAGGAAAATATAGAAACAGAATTCACACAAAAGGGGCCATCTCAGATAAGCTCTTCATTCATCCTACTCCAAGGATATCTATATAATTTTTTGGGCACACTGCTCTCATATCTTGGATAGTTCACATTGACCCCTTTCATGCAACAACATCTGGACATGATATATGTAATAACTTTCCCGTGTGTAGATTGATGTAAAAATTATAGTAAAGTCTAAATTCTACATTTAGAACCTAAACTGATACAATAACAGAAATCCTTCACCATTTATTGTATGGATCACAGTAATATAGATCAGAGAACACCTGATTAGTCTTGTATTATAGATTCAATGGTTAAAATAAGCTATATCACTAATGAAGAACATAATTGCAGTATCAGTAAGATTCAGCTCATAAATTATTATGCACACTAACCTGAAAGTACTGCTTGGTTCAAAGATATCCTTTGATCTCTCCATTCTAAAAGTAAATTTCTCCCAAGCCAATTGATTTGAGAGCATTAGTGTACTTGTTTCTATGCAGATATACTGCTGCACGTGAAGCAAACATTAAAAGATATGTATATAGTTTGCATAACCAGATTTTGTTTCTAAAATACGTAAACCATGGACTACAAATTGAAAAGCTCGTTGTACCTAAGAAACTAATGACCAGGAATTTGATTTCCCTTGCCACACATTAACATGAACAACTAATATGAACTGCATTTGTTGTTTTAGAAGGCAAATCGAAATATAACCTTTCTCCAAACAAAAATTAGCAGTAGTCAACCAACCTAATTATGCCCCAGTCACAAATTTTCATGCTAAAATCCAAATTAAATTTGCAGAGATACATCAACATTGCACTTGTCCTGTAAGCATGTACTGGATGCATCAATGATAGAAGAGAAAAGGGAGAAAAAGGGGAGGCAACCCAATGGAGAAGAAAGGTAGAGGTGATGAATACCTTGGCTAGAGAGGGCGCCATGGTGGTTGCACTGGCAGCGAAGCTTGGTCCAGGCTCGTGGAGGGGGGCTAGGAGGGAACGTCGATAGTCGGGGAAGCGGCACCGGAGTACTGCCATTTCCAACCGGAGCACAACCACATCTGTTGAGGCTGACCAAGGACGGGAACTGGACATAGGGTTTGTGGCTACAGGGCCACATGGCCGGGCCGAAGTGGAGGAGTGCAGGGATGGGAGGCGAGCGAAGGGGAGGGAGCTGCGACAGCGGTGGCGGCGGCCGCGTCATGGGTGCTTGGCCGAGGGGTGGACCGGCAGAGGAAGCGGCTGTTGCTCTGCTCTCTCTCTAGAAGAAGGAAGAAGGGAAGGAACAGACGTGGCTAATGGGACTCTCAGCAGTCAGTCAGCGGCAGTAAAAAAAGAAAGAGCGCACGCGTCGTGCTCTCGATGCACATACGTGTCGAGCCAGGAGAGCCCAAGCCCGAGTACTTCGTAAATGCATATATGTTATTTCCTTCCCACATTTTTTTACAACCAGCTTGGTTTGAACTGATAACTCATAGATCTCATCAGTGCACTTGTAAGTCAACTAAAACAATTTCAGTGACTATACTCTTTTACTTGCTCTAACCCAGGCCTACAATAATCAAGCTACGGGCTACTGAACAAAGTAACTGGGATGACATAAGTAACTTGAATGTAAAATATCATCCTAATCAAATTATCATGATCTTGCAGTAAACTAAGATAACAGTAGTGTTATCCATCTTTTCAACTCTTTAATTGGATTGTGCCTTTCCATTATGATGTTGAGATGTTCTGATTCATAAACGCATAAACTTATGATCAAGCACGCAATATTAGTAAACACAGAGTGCAGAAAGAGGATGTGCTAATCATGGAAAATTAGCAAAAATCTAAGGATACCAGCACCACCAAATTGTAACCACATAATCTATGGATAGATTGTTACAGTATAAAAAGAACACGTTTCTCATAGTTTGCACTCCTTGGCATCAGCAGGACTGAACCGAGATAATACTTGAGGCTGTAAATTGTTGTTGACTCGTCACCGTGCGTAATCTGGGACTATGCAAGCTCCTCCTACCTCCTATACAAATTAAACCTGAAATGTAGAAACTGACTAACTAAATGGTACAACCATACTTGGTTTACCTGGATCAATACATTACCATATAATTGGCTGATATAGTGCTTGAGCTCTCAATCTAACTCAGTTTCTGTCCAGCGTCCATGGATTCCTACATGATTGCAACAGCTAAAACAAATAGCATTCAGCTACAGAAGTCAATGACAACGGAAAATTGAAGATGAACATTTTTAAACACACTATTTATTATCCCCTGATAACTATTGAGTTAAACAACATCCTTTGAGGCTTTGATGGCCCTTGTTGGATATGATAGCATGTTAATTACTGTTGTTAAGATATATGGTATACATATAGGTCAAATAGGACAGCATACAGGGATACATCTGAACCACCTTTAATTGCTCACAGCAATATCTTCAACTACACACTTATTTGAAGAGAAAATATAAACTCGTCATCGAAGACCATTTAGGATTGAGCCGCCAAACAAATGCATCACATAGATCATATTAACACCAAAGTCTACAGTTCCGAAAGAAGTCGCATGTACTGGATGTATATATGCTAATTTAAGGACGCCAATTGCAGCGCCCAAAGATACTACAGTTATGCAAACCAAAAAATCATGAACCCCCGAAACCACCAAACTTGTGTTCCTAGAATTATAGATGAAATGAACACTCACGGGTCTACATAACGGTGAGCAAAAAGGATAAACATTAAAGAAAAAAATTAGTGTTATGCTTAGATGCTTTGTCCTCCCTGATCAGTATGACAACTTGAGTTGGGCCTTGCAATTAAACAAACATGTACAAATCTTTTCTATTTGATATGTGTATATATACATACTTTGGAGGCATTCCTACAGGTTCCTGTTCTCCAACTGATCCACCATAAATCTGTAATGGCGAAACTAATATTTATTAACCAGGCAAATATAGAAACAGAATTCACACAAAAGGGGCCATCTCAGATAAGCTCTTCATTCATCCTACTCCAAGGATATATATATAATTTTTTGGGCACACTGCTCTCATATCTTGGATAGTTCACATTGACCCCTTTCTTGCAACAACATCTGGACATGATATATGTAATAACTTTCCCGTGTGTAGATTGATGTAAAAATTATAGTAAAGTCTAAGTTCTAGATTTAGAACCTAAACTGATACAATAACAGAAATCCTTCACCATTTATTGTATGGATCACAGTAATATAGATCAGAGAACACCTGATTAGTCTTGTATTATAGATTCAACGGTTAAAATAAGATATTTCACTAATGAAGAACATAATTGCAGTATCAGTAAGATCCAGCTCATAAATTATTATGCACACTAACCTGAAAGTACTGCTTGGTTCGGAGATATCCTTTGATCTCTCCATTCTAATAGTAAATTTCTCCCAAGCCAATTGATTTGAGAGCATTAGTGTACTTGTTTCGATGCAGATATACTGCTGCACGTGAAACAAACATTAAAAGATATGTATATAGTTTGCATAACCAGATTTTGTTTCTAAAATACGTAAACCATGGACTACAAATTGAAAAGCTCGCTGTACCTAAGAAACTAATGACCAGGAATTTGATTTCCCTTGCCACACATTAAATGAACAACTAATATGAACTGCATTTGTTGTTTTAGAAGGCAAATCGAAATATAACCTTTCTCCAAACAAAAATTAGCAGTAGTCAACCAACCTAATTATGCCCCAGTCACAAATCTTCATGCAAAAATCCAAATTAAATTTGCAGAGATACATCAACATTGCACTTGTCCTCTAAGCATGTACTGTATGCATCAATGATAGAAGAGAAAAGGGAGAAAAAGGGAAGGCAACCCAATGGAGAAGAAAGGTAGAGGTGATGAATACCTTGGCGAGAGAGAGCGCCATGGTGGTTGCACTGGCAGCGAAGCTTGGTCCAGGCTCGAGGAGGGGGGCTAGGAGGGAGCGCCGATAGTCGGGGAAGCGGCACCGGAGTACTGCCATTACCAACCGGAGCACAACCACATATGTTGAGGCTGACCAAGGACGGGAACCGGACCTAGGGTTTGTGGCTACAGGGCCACATGGCCGGGCCGAAGTGGAGGAGTGCAGGGATGGGAAGCGAGCGAAGGGGAGGGAGCTGCGACAGCGGTGGCGGCGGCCGCGTCATGGGTGCTTGGCCGAGGGGTGGACCGGCAGAGGAAGCGGCTGCTGCTCTGCTCTCTCTCTAGAAGAAGGAAGATGGGAAGGAACAGACGTGGCTAATGGGACTCTCAGCAGTAAGTCAGCGGCAGTAAAAAAAGAAAGAGCGCACGCGTCGTGCTCTCGATGCACATACGTGTCGAGCCAGGAGAGCCCAAGCCCGAGTACTTCGTAAATGCATATATGTTATTTCCTTCCCACATTTTTTTACAACCATCTTGGTTTGAACTGATAACTCATACATCTCATCAGTGCACTTGTAAGTCAACTAAAACAATTTCAGTGACTATACTCTTTTACTTGCTCTAACCCAGGCCTACAATAATCAAGCTACGGGCTACTGAACAAAGTAACTGGGATGACATAAGTAACTTGAATGTAAAATATCATACTAAGCAAATTATCATGATCTTGCAGTAAACTAAGATAACAGTAGTGTTATCCATCTTTTCAACTCTTTAATTGGATTGTGCCTTTCCATTATGATGTTGAGATGTTCTGATTCATAAACGCATAAACTTATGATCAAGCACGCAATATTAGTAAACACAGAGTGCAGAAAGAGGATGTGCTAATCATGGAAAATTAGCAAAAATCTAAGGATACCAGCACCACCAAATTGTAACCACGTAATCTATGGATAGATTATTACAGTATAAAAAGAACACGTTTCTCACAGTTTGCACTCCTTGGCATCAGCAAGACTGAACCGAGATAATACTTGAGGCTGCAAATTGTTGTTGACTCATCACCGTGTGTAATCTGGGACTATGCAAGCTCTTCCTACCTGCCATACAAATTAAACCTGAAATGTAGAAACTGACTAACTAAATGGTACAACCATACTTGGTTTACCTGGATGTAACACCCCTGGACCAGTGCTACAGTGATCCATGTAAATAGGTTACAGTGATGACCATGATCAGCAACAAATCTTTTTGCTAGATAGGATATGATCAAGTTGAAAGTCATATCTCATTTCAAATTCCACTTCAAAAGGCCTTGAATTTTATTGTGATAAAATAAAGTTGCAAACAACAAGAATAAAATGTTGCACACTTGTGAAAAATCACAAAACAAATGTTGTT
Source organism: Elymus sibiricus (assembly GCA_039707655.1). Lineage (NCBI taxonomy): Eukaryota > Viridiplantae > Streptophyta > Magnoliopsida > Poales > Poaceae > Elymus > Elymus sibiricus. The sequence continues at coordinate 56,666,644 of CM077667.1, forward strand.
AAGGAAAACAACATCACCTTGTTGTTGGTGTGGACCCCACCTTTCAAAACAGGAGCTAAAACCATTTAAAAGTGCTATTAAATTCATTTTGAAATTGCAAACAGTTTCTAAAAATGCCCAAAATAATTGTGGCCCTACAGAATATTGCAAGATAATATTTGGACCCAGTGGCACATTTTTGCTGAGAAGGAATAATGCAAAAAGGAAATAAAACAGAAGTTGTGGAGAAAACAGAAAAAAAAGGGAAAGAAAAAGGAAAAGTGCACTGTGCACTTGAGCCCAGTGCTACAGTGGCGGCCCAGCCCGCTCCCCCGATCGTCTCCCTCCTCTCACTGCTCATCCCCGCTCGTTGTCGAACACCGCGCGTGTGCGCGCGCCCGTAGCCAGCCCCCCCCCCTCTCCCTCGCACGACAGTGCGCCCGCGCCCGCCGGGTGGAAAAGGGCGACACCCCAAGCCTCTCTGTCCTCTCCCTCGCTCACTTCCCCCTCTCTCTCGCTCGCTCTCTTCCCTCCCGAGCGCTGCCGTCGCCATGGCCGTCACCTAGCCGCGGCCACCGTGCCTCCCGTGCCCTGCCAAGACGCCCACGAGCTCCGCAACGACGCCCCTGTCCTCCCCGACTACTGAAGCGAGCCCCGGAGCCCCTGCAACGACGACCAGGAGCTCCTCCTTCCTCGAATCGCCGCCGTGCCCCGACGACGATTCCGGCCACCTAGAGCCTCCCCCGCGCCCACTTTGCTCACATACAGGCTCCCGGTGAGCTCCTGCTCTTTTCCCCTCTCCCTCCTCGACGGACCCGAGCTCGTAGCGCTAGTTTTCACCGGAGCCCGAACTCACCGCCGCAAGAGCTCGCCGCCGGCGACCATCCGGCGACCATTTGGCCCAACCGACACCGCCATTCGCCTCCTGCGCATGCGTAGAGCCCATCCCGCGCAAAAGCCGCCCGTTTTGCTTGCTGTTTGGACGTGCCGGAGCTCGCCCGAAGCTGCCTTCCGCCGCCGTCGACGTAGCTCCCTCCAAAGGCCACCGTAGCTCGTGTTGATGGTCGGAATGGAACGGCGGCGACGTCTGCTTTCGAACGCCACCGGCCGCGCTCGATTTGACCCACCGTAGCGCATTTCCGAGCCACGCCGGTGATTCGGGTGCTCGCCGGAGCTCCTCCGGCGACGAACGCCGGCCACCGCCGACGTGGACCACCTGGGGCCACTGCCAGGGTCACTGGCAGTTGGGTCCCGCGGTCGCCGTTGACTCGTTGACCTGGTCAACTGCTGACTGGACCTGGTCCAGTCACTGACATGTGGGGCCCCAAGCCCCTGTGTCTATGACAGTGGGCCAGCCCTATCAGCTAATCAATTTAGTAATTAGATTATTTAAAAATAATTAAAATAGCCTAATGACTCACTGACAGATAGGCCCCACTTGCTAATTAATCAGATTTTGAATTAATAAAACACTGATTTAAAATGAGTCTATGACAAGTGGGACCCACTGGTCAGGTTTGACCTGGTCAACCCCACTGTTGACTGTTGATGCAATGCTGACCTCATGCTGACGTCACCCCTTCACTGTTCTGGATAATGTCGATTTAAATAAATAGAATTAATTCCAGAAAATGATTAAATCTTTGTAAAATCATAGAAATTAATCGGTAACTCGGATGAAAATAATTTATACATGAAAGTTGATCGGAAAAATCCCATGAATCCGAATACGCTATCGGTTCGTCTGTCACATGCTCCTAGCATAGCAAACATGGAACTTTTCCCCTCCGGATCGTATGTCCGATAAATCCAAAGACCAGCGAAATATCGTCAGATATTCTCCCGCTCCGTCTGATACGTGTAGTACGGCGTTAGACTACCCCTAACACTGCGTATTGCCATGTCATGCATTGTGTTTCATCTGTTTGCTTGTATTTATTGTTTCTTCCCCCTCTTCTCTCCGGTAGCCTCCGAGACTGATCCTGCTGCCGAGTATGACTACGCCCCTGACGACCAGCCTTTTGCAGCAGAGCAACAAGGCAAGCAAAACCCCCTTGATCATTCCGATATCACCTATTCTTTCTCCCTCATGCTTGCATTAGATTTTGCTACTGTATTAGCTAGCTCCTATTTTGATGCATAGCCTGTTTTTGATAAACTGATACTATACCTGCAATCATATCAACTGCTTAGTATAGGTTGATCAATGAACCCCCAGTGACCCCTTAGTCCCAGTTGCCCCTGCTTCTTCATCCACGACTCGACGACTCGAAGACCCAAAGACTCGGTCAACCGACCGACGAGCCAGCCCCCTCACATCACCGCACACCCCTTAAGTATGGCACTGCAGAGCTACTACCGAGTGCCGAGGGTGATACCTCACTTAGCACTCCCGGTGTTAATTCTGTAGCGTAGCTAATCGGTCATGGGTATCGAGGGTGATTCCTCCTTCCCATTTATTGATAGCGACTCTTGTCATACACATACTTCGAGTGGGATCCATCGAGGGTGATTCCTCGGATTTCCACTTGGTGTATAAACACACAGTTACCTCAACTTGATTTTGTTAACATGTGAAGACGGGACTGGAGGGACAGGCGGTACCACCCTGGTTGAGGTGGACCTGAGTTCCCGACAGTCTTGAGACGGGTCGGCCCCAAGGGTACCCGTGTGTGAGATGTGGTGGGATGTGCCGGTAAGGCATCCAAAGGATTATGTTGAGGCGTGGACTGGCGAGAGAGGCCTTTGCCACACATCCTCGAGTCAGGGTGACGGGACCGCACTTTGAGGGTCGCGCTTGCCCCGCATTAATAAAATGCTAATGGGTTGGGTATTTGATCAGAGTTGGTCGTTGGCCTTATTGCGCACTAAACCATCACGTGGGAAAGTTATGGGCACTCAGCGTCGTTGTATCAGCCGAAGCTCTTCGGACGTCAGCAATGGAGCGGCGCGTGCCAGATTGGACTGGACGGTATGGCTCTTGGACTGGAGTGTGCTAGGTCTGCTTCCAGCCGCCTTCGCATCGTGCAGGAGTGCAAGGGCAAGTGGGCCCACGAACCTGCGCGCTTAGGATTTAGACCGGTGGGCTGGCCTCTTCGTTGAGCCTAGGTGGGGCGACGACGTGCTGCTATCCCGAGGCTGGGCATGACCCAGGAAAGTGTGTCCGGCCGGAGGTGATCAGGCGTGTTGGAGATGCGGTGCACCCCTGCAGGGAAGATTAATCTATTCGAATAGCCGTGTCCACGGTAACAGGACGACTTGGAGTTGTGCCTTGACCTTATACAACTATAATTGTGACTTAATTTGAAATGAATGTGGCTCCGAGATTGCTTCCTCGCAGGGAGTAGAGGGAGGTTCTCTGGGCGTGGTTACTTAATAAAATTGCTACAATAATATGATTATATATGAGATACCAGTCTACTCTCTTCTAATGCTGCAAGATGCTGAAGATGCTAGTCTTCGATAGGACTAGGCCTTCCCCCTATTCTTGCTTTCTGCAGTCAGCCCAGATATGACCCCTTTACTTGATACTGATGCATACTTAGCATAGTTCTGCTATCAGTCTTGCGAGTACTTTGGATGAGTACTCACCGCTGCTTTGCTTTCTCTTTCCCCCTCGATACGTTTCTGCGTTCAGACAATGGAGCCCAGGAGATGGAGTACGCCGGAGATGACTACTACACCACCGCTGGAGCCTACTACTACGTGGAGAACGCCGACGCTCAGGAGTAGTTAGGAGGTTCCCAGGCAGGAGGCCTCGCCTCTTTCGATCAGTTGCTTATGTTTGTGCTAGCCTTCTTAAGGCAAAACTTGTCTAACTTATGTCTGTACTCAGATATTATTTGCTTCCGCTGACTCGTGCTTGTCGAGCTTTGTATTCGAGCCCTCCAGGCCCCTGGCTTGTAATATGAAGCTGTATGACTTTAATTTGTGTCTAGTGTTGTGTTGTGATATCAATCAGTGAGTCCCTAATCTTGGTCGTACGCATTGTGTGTATGTTTAGCGTACGGTCGAGATCGGGGGCGTCACACTGGATCAATACATTACCACATAATTGGCTGATATAGTGCTTGAGCTCTCAATCTAACTCTGTTTCTGTCCAGCGTCCATGGATTCCTACATGATTGCAACGGCTAAAACAAATAGCATTCAGCTACAGAAGTCAATGACAACGGAAAATTGAAGATGAACATTTTTAAACAAACTATTTATTATCCCCTGATAACTATTGAGTTAAACAACATCCTTTGAGGCTTTGATGGCCCTTGTTGGATATGACAGCATGTTAACTACTGTTGTTAAGATATATGGTATACATATAGGTCAAATAGGACAGCATACAGGGATACATCTGAACCACCTTTAATTGCTCACAGCAATATCTTCAACTACACACTTCTTTGAAGAGAAAATATAAACTCGTCATCGAAGACCATTTAGGATTGAGCCGCCAAACAAATGCATCACATAGATCATATTAACACCAAAGTCTACAGTTCCGAAAGAAGTCGCATGTACTGGATGTATATATGCTAATTTAAGGACGCCAATTCCAGCGCCCAAAGATACTACAGTTATGCAAACCAAAAAATCATGAACCCCCGAAACCACCAAACTTGTGTTCCTAGAATTATAGATGAAATGAACACTCACGGGTCTACATAACGGTGAGCAAAAAGGATAAACATTCAAGAAAAAAATTAGTGTTATGCTTAGATGCTTTGTCCTCCCTGATCAGTATGACAACTTGAGTTGGACCTTGCAATTAAAACAAACATGTACAAATCTTTTCTATTTGATATGTGTATATATACCTACTTTGGAGGCATTCCTACAGGTTCCTGTTCTCCATCTGATCCACCATAAATCTGTAATGGCGAAACTAATATTTACTAACCAGGCAAATATAGAAACAGAATTCACACAAAAGGGGCCATATCAGATAAGCTCTTCATTCATCCTACTCCAAGGATATATATATAATTTTTTGGGCACACTGCTCTCATATCTTGGATAGTTCACATTGACCCCTTTCTTGCAACAACATCTGGACATGATATATGTAATAACTTTCCCGTGTGTAGATTGATGTAAAAACTATAGTAAAGTCTAAATTGTACATTTAGAACCTAAACTGATACAATAACAGAAATCCTTCACCATTTATTGTATGGATCACAGTAATATAGATCAGAGAACACCTGATTAGTCTTGTATTATAGATTCAACGGTTAAAATAAGCTATTTCACTAATGAAGAACATAATTGCAGTACCAGTAAGATTCAGCTCATAAATTATTATGCACACTAACCTGAAAGTACTGCTTGGTTGAGAGATATCCTTTGATCTCTCCATTCTAAAAGTAAATTTCTCCCAAGCCAATTGATTTGAGAGCATTAGTGTACTTGTTTCTATGCAGATATACTGCTGCACGTGAAACAAACATTAAAAGATATGTATATAGTTTGGATAACCAGATTTTGTTTCTAAAATACGTAAACCATGGACTACAAATTGAAAAGCTCGCTGTACCTAAGAAACTAATGACCAGGAATTTGATTTCCCTTGCCACACATTAACATGAACAATTAATATGAACTGCATTTGTTGTATTAGAAGGCAAATCGAAATATAACCTTTCTCCAAACAAAAATTAGCAGTAGTCAACCAACCTAATTATGCCCCAGTCACAAATCTTCATGCAAAAATCCAAATTAAATTTGCAGAGATACATCAACATTGCACTTGTCCTGTAAGCATGTACTGGATGCATCAATGATAGAAGAGAAAAGGGAGAAAAAGGGGAGGCAACCCAATGGAGAAGAAAGGTAGAGGTGATGAATACCTTGGCTAGAGAGGGCGCCATGGTGGTTGCACTGGCAGCGAAGCTTGGTCCAGGCTCGAGGAGGGGGGCTAGGAGGGAGCGCCGATGGTCGGGGAAGCGGCACCGGAGTACTGCCATTACCAACCGGAGCACAACCACATCTGTTGAGGCTGACCAAGGACAGGAACCGGACCTAGGGTTTGTGGTTACAGGGCCACATGGCCGGGCCGAAGTGGAGGATTGCAGGGATGGGAGGCGAGCGAAGGGGAGGGAGCTGCGACAGCGGTGGCGGCGGCCGTGTCATGGGTGCTTGGCCGAGGGGTGGACCGGCAGAGGAAGCGGCTGCTGCTCTGCTCTCTCTCTCTAGAAGAAGGAAGAAGGGAAGGAACAGACGTGGCTAATGGGACTCTCAGCAGGAAGTCAGCGGCAGTAAAAAAGAAAGAGCGCACGCGTCGTGCTCTCGATGCACATACGTGTCGAGCCAGGAGAGCCCAAGCCCGAGTACTTCAAACGCAGGAAATCGCTGGTTGCTTAGTAGCTTTAATATATTGTTATATTTGCGACACACCTGACGCCAAACGGTTTTAAATCACCGGGGTTACTATTTCTTTTTCGACAAGGGGAATATATTAATATCGCGAAGATACCAATTACACCCAGCCTCTGCAACAACGCATTGCCGTAAAGACATTACGGATGCACACAGCCAAAAGATAAAAAGAAGAAGGAAAAAAAAGGTTTTGCTACAGTGATCAATTCCTTATAACTTTAGCACGAACCACCGCCTAGACAACACCCGAAGTCCAAATTCTCCAAAAGCGACGCCTTCAAGAAGGAAACAGTGTACAAGCGCTGTCATCGCCCGATTAGATCATAGGTTTTCACCCTGAAGAAGATCCTCGCTCTCAAAACAATGTCTTCAACAAGATCACTGCCAGGCATAACCAATGAAGGCCAGACCTTGGGTTTTCACCCTGAAAGCTAAGACTCTGTACTCCGCCTGTGCTGCCGCCCCCACTTGCCGATGCCACCGCTACAAGTCACGAACCACCAAGCAAAATCCTCATCGCCATGAAGACTCGATCCGCCATTACAAGGTCTGCCACCATGACATTCTTCGTCACTGTCTTCACCTTGGAAATCAAATATTGATGTGTCCCATAATGCCAACAGATACCGAAGCTTCGCGTCACATCCTCCTGAAACCACTCGGGCTGAAATAGAGGCGCACACGACCGAAACCCATCCGATCCAGCAATCTATATGCGTCAAGCACCAAATGAAGATCGCCAGCGGAGCATTCCGGAACTCGTCAACGACCAGACATGCCATTGTCGACGCGGCAAATGCCACACCACATCTTCTCCTAATCCAGATCGTCACCAATGTCGACCAACGTCTCCATGGAGAGAAAAGGCGCCCTCGGGCGTCGCCGTGGTCGTGGCCGAACAAGGTCGGAAAGGTAGATCAATACGGCAAGTCTCATGACCCAAATGGCCAGATCCATATGGAAAGCACATCGAGCAGAGGAGACAGAGCAGCCGCCGATAAACACCCCATGCCACCCGCAAGAATTGCGGCCGGATTTGGCAATCTAGATCGAGTGCCACGGGCGCACATCACCAGCAGCCATCACGCAGCCAACATGGACCAGCACGGCCGCTCACCTTGCGCGCAGCCCTGCCGTCGCTCGCTGCTGTGCCGACGTGCCCCGTCGTCAGCACGCCGACATCGCCTGACGTCGCTCGCCCACGCCAGCAACCCCGAGCGAGGAGAGAGGAAACCCCGCCGCCGCCGATGCCAACCCGGCTTCGCCGGGCGGCACGCCCCAGCAGCGGCAAGGGGGGAATTGGAGGAAGGGGAGACCCCCGGCGGCGCTAGGGTTGGCCATCCCGGTCGCTCGCGGGAGCGACTCGGGAGGGGTACTCGCGGCACCTTAATATGTTTCTGTATCTTTAAATTGGGGAGAATTTCACTTCCCCGGCCTCTACACCAACTAGGGATGCACACAGCCTTTGAAGTATGAGTACTAGGATTTTTAGTCTCGGTTACACACCAAGCCTAGTCCTCAATAAATGCGTGAGTATCAGGAGAGCCTGGTCCTCAAGAATAAATAGGAACCTAAATTCGCCTCCGTGAGGATTCGAACTCAGGTGTTGGGCTTGTACATCCACTCCCCCAACCAGTTGAGCTAGGCTCACTCCCCAAAGTTACTATTTCTTAGATGCACCTAACCAATCTTTCCTGACCTCTTGCGTCGCCCCCGCAGGCGACGGGGAGGAACCTAGCCGCCGCCGAGCGCCACCCGTCCCGCTGCCAGAGGGCGTGACCGGGCGAAGCCCCGCCAGCACCGCCGGCGGCAAGGATCTCCGCCCCCTTGCACGTGGATCCGGTGCGGGCCGGATTAGATTTGAAGGCTCGTGGCGGCGCGACTCGGCTCCAGGCATATCCTTCTGGTGGCGGGCTTTGCGGCTAATATCTACAGGTGGCACGCGTCTTTTGATGGCGGTGAGCTGTGACCTGGCCCAGATCCGCCGTCTGTTGGCAACTGACGGTGAGGACTACACACGGAATGGACCGGCAGTGGCCGTTGGCCTCTGGGCGATGGTGGCCAGAGACTGTACTTGGGCCGTGCTGACGGCTCACTGGAGATCCTTGGAGTTTTGGTGGTTGCATACGTCTTCTCGGCATGGCATCGAGCGAGTTAGCTGCGGGTCGGGGTGGTACGACCGTCGGTGAAAATCACGCCGACTTCGGTCTTGGTGGATGACGACGACATCTTTGACGTCGGTTCCTTGTCGAGGCATCGTCATTGCGGTTTGCATCACTTTGCTCGGGCTGCTCCGGGGGAAACCCGAGATCTGGGACTCCTGGTCGGACAATGACGGAGCTCAGTGATGTTCTCACTCCTGAGGGCATTGTTTGGTAGCAGGTGCTGACTAGAGGGGCTATGAGGTGGTGCGATGTGGCATATACCGCATCGACGGTGGCGGGTCTCGGCGGCGTGGCGCAGCGGGGTCTCGGCGACAAATGCGTGATGATGGACGTGCACAGGGAGGTGGCGTTGTCTATCATCGTGGCGGCGTCGACGGTAGGCCTGGCAAGGTGGATGTGTCAGTACCTACTCTGAAGATGGATCAATGGAAGACGGTGATGACGGCCTTTGCAGCATGCGCATGTGGTGCCCGCTGAAACTGCGCCGGACCAGTGTGTGCCCCGGACCCGACAATGGGGCTTGGTTGGGTCCTTCGGCTTTAGATGTTAGGCTTTTTGGTGCGAGGTTTGTTTGGTATTCAGCTCGGACAATCGGCACCCCTTCATCAACTCGTTAGGAGTAGCGACAGATGTTGTCAAGATGGTGGCTTCAGACTTACTGATGTATTACTTTGTAAAGTGCTTGTGAATAATTAATAAAATGGTTGCACGCATCGTCCAGATGCAGAGGCCAGGGGTCATCCTCCTTTATGAAAAAGAAAAAAATAGGGCATCTTCAAGGGCAACCCATAAACCGCCCGCATCCGTTGGGACCGCGTTGTACAGATAGCGGAAGCCATCCAACGTGGACATGTGTCGGTCTGAACGACGGTCGGGACGTACTTTCTTCCGCAAACTCGAGACAAACGTGGAGGGATTTGTGGGTGTCTGGACCGCTCCCAAACCCGTGTCTGACGTCCCTAGCCAACCAAAGCTCCCGACCCAACCCTCCCACACTTTCTATCCCATGCGTCGTGCTGCTTTCCGCGCCGCATTCATGCCGGCCCAGAGCATGCAGTGACCGACATTGATGCCCGTGATTTGACCGGACGGGAAGGCGGCACAAATGGATGCGACCTCTCGGGCGATGCCGACGTGGCTTGAGACTGCGTCGGTATTTTCCCAAAGAGGAAGGGATGATGCAGCACAGCGACGGTAAGTATTTCCCTCAATTATGAAACCAAGGTTATCGAACCAGTAGGAGAATCACCACCATCCAATAAGCAGCACCTGCACACAAACAACAAATACTTGCAACCCGACGCGAAACAGAGGTTGTCAATCTCTCTACGGTAAAAACATAGATTAGGTAGTGATAGATAGGAGAGATAGATCTCTCAAGAACACAAATAAAAAGAGCAAATAAAATATGCAGTAATATGTTTTTGGGTTTTTTGGTTTTGTAGATCTGAAAACAAAGATGCAAAAAGATAGATCTGAAAGCAATATGTTGGAAAAGTAGACCCGGGGGCCGTAGGGTTCGCTAGTGGCTTCTCTCATGAGTATAGCGCACGATGGGTGAACAAATTACTGTTGGGCAATTGATAGAAAATCGAATATTCATGACGATATCCAAGGCGATGATCATTATATAGGCATCACGTCCAAGATAAGTAGACCGACTCCTGCCTGCATCTACCACTATTACTCCACACATCGATCGCTATCCAGCATGCATCTAGTGTATTAAGTTCATGGGAAAACGGAGTAATGCAATAAGAACGATGACATAATGTAGACAAGATCTATTCATGTAGGAATAGACCCCATCGTGTGATCCTTAATAGCAACGATACATGCGTGTCTTGCTGCCCCTTCTGTCACTGGGAAAGAACACCGCAAGATCGAACCCATCACAAAGCACCTCTTCCCATGGAAAGAAAAATCGATCTAGTTGGCCTAACTAAACCAAAGATTCGAAAAAGAAATACGAGGCTGTAAGTAATCATGCATATAAGGGATCAAAGAAGACTCAAATAATATTCATGGATAGAAACTGGTCATGAACTCAAAATTCATCGGATCCCAACAAACACACCACAAAAGTTTACATCAAATAGATCTCCAAGAGACCATTGTATTGAGAATCATAAGAGAGAGAGAGAGAGAGAGGAAGCCATCTAGCTACTACCTACGGACCCGTAGGTCTATGGTGGACTACTCACGCATCATCGGAGAGGCACCTATGAGGAAGATGAACCCCTCCGTGATGGTGTTTAGATTGGATCTCAAGGTTTTGGAACTTGCGGCGGCTAGAATTGTGTTTCGTCGACTCTCCTAGGGTTTTTGGAATATTTGGAAATTTATAGGCATCAGAGGCGGTGGAGAGGGGCCCCGAGGAGGGCACAACCCATCAGGGCATGCCGGGGGCCCCCTGGCGCGCCCTGGTGGGTTGTGGTCTCCTCGGCCCACTCCCCTGGCACTTCATTGGCCCACTGGGTGTCTTCTGGTCCAGAAAAAATCTCCAAAAAGTTTCGACGCGATTGGACTCCGTTTGGTATTGATTTTCTGCGAAGTAAAAAACAAGCAAAAACATCAACTGGCACTTTGGCACTATGTCAATAGGTTCCAAAAAATGATATAAAGTTGTTATAAAATGATTGTAAAACATCCAAGAATGATAATATAACAGCATGGAACAAGCAAAAACTATAGATACGTTGGAGACGTATCAGTCGTCGCTTCAATGCGGACGCGGTGTCCCGAGGAACCAACTCCGGCCGTTGCGCTGCGTTGAAGCGAGCTGACCGCCCCTCCGCCTGGCCTGGCCACAGCTACTTAAGCCATGGACCGGCAACGAACAGATCAACACTCCCCCTCCCGAGGACCGCATTGTCCTTCTTCCCCTCGCCAATCCCTTCGTCCTCTCCGAGCCCAGCGACGATGCCGAAGTCCTAGTTCTCCGCGCCGACAAGCGACGCCGGTAGAAATTCCTCATCAGGCGGATCGTGGCGTCGCCGCCCTCGCTCACCGGGTCCATCTGCATCCACAGCGGCGGGCTCCTCCGGCAAAGAGGAGACAGTCATCTCCTCCGACGATGAGGAGGACCGGCAACAGCTCCGTCTCCTCTTGGAGGCGGCTCAGACGGACGAATTCTTCATCCGTCGGATGGAGATTATGACGGAGTGTTCGCTCCATCAGATGGGCCTGGGACCACCGTCGCCGACGCGCGTGAAGGAGGAGCCATTGTCCCCGCCGCGGGTTCACCATCTCCGGCAGGTGAAGGACGAGCCACCATCCCCGCCACGCAACCGCGGCCTCCACATCAGTGGCCGTGTGAAACAGGAGCCGGTGTCCCCCCAGTGCCTCCACCGCGTGCAGGACGAGCCGGCGTCCCCCCAACGCTTCCGCCGCATGAAGGACGAGCCAACATCGCGCCCGCCGCACAGCCGGTACGCGTGGATTGACAGGCCCTCATCGCCACCACGACGCCACCGCCGCTCAATAAAGGAGGAGATGCCGCCCGCGATCGCCAAGGCGTGTGGCCGCATCCGCAACTACCTCGGAGGCTGCGGTTTCGGCGGTGCCTCCGGCTCTCGGCCCTTGGTATCCGAGGCCGAGCGCGCGGCGTGGCAACAGGCGGGGTACGACCGGCACAATGCCGCTCGTCGCTCCGCCTTCGTCAAGACGAACGTGTCGCTGGACTGGGTCCGCAATGACCCGAATCTTGACGGCGAGATGGCCAAGATCGGCGAGGAGTAGTCGCTTAGCGACTGCTTCGCCAATGCCGGTAGGGGCAAGGCCGCCGCCGGCGCCTTCGTCAGTTGCCTAAGCGGCCTATCGCACGACACAATGGGAGGCAGAGTGGCTCCTCCACAGGCGTCAGGCAGCCGCAAGACAAGGCGGCTGCGGCCCTCTGGATCCTTGCGCCGCTGGAGGATGACGACGACACAGACGCCGATGATGGTGCGGCAGGACGGGACGACCATGCTTATGAGGTGGTCGTTCGATATAGGGTTTAGTGTTTTTTTATAGTTTTTTGTAAAAATGATCGAAATATCACCCGTTTGTAAATTATATCCGAACTTGAACGAAATCTGCCAAGTTTGAACGAATTTCGTTTGAATTGTTGGTCAAATGTATGCGAACAGTGTTGGATGTCGACCACCCACATATGTCCGCGGACTGGCCCCTACTCCGTAAATTATGAAAAGTCATACAGCTACAGTAATTTAGATGGAAACCAAAGGTGTGGACCCTCCCCTCTTCTAGTACAACCGTCGCACCTGCCTGTATCTGTTAAATTCCGTGGATACCTTCATCACACGCTAAGCTTGTCGACTTGACCAGCAAAAGTGAAAATTGGGACAGGTTTGATATGGGAAACCAATCTAATAGGTTAAACACTATATAATGTAATTTTTTTAGAAACACAATATAAATGCGGACGCTCACATACACATACATATACGCGCCTTTATAAACGCACGCACACATTATCCTTATGAGCATTTTCGAGAGGCGGGTCAAAGTCATGAGATTGACAAAGTCACCTACGAGCACCTTCGAGAGACAAACCGGCGGATCGGGTCATCAGATTGACGAAGTCATCATAGATGCCTCGCTATTAACAGAATGCCACCACGACACAAGATATGTACCCGGCAAGCCCCGTGGTGGCGGTGGTGACTCTACTTCTTGGTCGTGTGGGCGGCAAGGGATGGAGTGACGGGAGGCTCTGGCATGCTCTGGCAGTGCCCAAATCTGATGGATGGGATGGTCCTAGTGAAGGTGTTGATCGGTGCTCCTCCTGGTGACGTAGGCGCGTGTGGGTCTCTCTTGCTTCTTGGAGTCGTCGTCGTGGGTCTCGTTATGCCAGGGCTCCGGGTGAAAACCTATATCTATTTGTACTTGGCAACCGCAACGCTTCGTGCCGTCACCTTCTTGGGGGCGTTGTCGTGGAGCTCAGGAGTCGTCGGTCGGGTCTCGGCGAGGTGTTAGCTTGTTCTAGGTTATTGTTGTATCTTTTGATCTGCTATCCGAAAAAGGGTTTCCCCCCGCTTTGTATTACAAAGCAACCAACCGAACCATACAGGGATAGGTGCTGGGGCGGAAGCAGCACCGTCACGCCCAAAAGAAACGACAGAGAAAGAACAAAAGAAACAAATGCCGACAACGGCGGATCAACAAAAACGAAGAAGCCTCGCGGCCGTTGCGCCCACCGGGGATCTTCCACTAAGCTCCAAGACTCCGAAGTGCCGGCACCAATCAACACCTTCAAGAAGGATTGCGACGATGACGACGCTGCAGCCAAGGGTTTCCCCCGGTACACGACGAGGCGAGAGGAAGGGTAGCCCCCGACGCCCTCCAGGAAGGTCAGGCGGCACCCACAGGCGCCACCGCGCCGGTGTCGGCCATGCCGACAGGGGTTTCCCCCGATCCCAACCCGCACCTCGGGCGCTCCGGAGCCTGCCACCAAACCAACCACCACCCTGCGCCAACACGGTCTTGAAGCCCCCACGCCGTCTCACCACGGCACCGCGAAGTGAGGACAGCACGGTGATGATTCGGAGCCGGGACTAGGGCAGCAGCACCGTCGGCACGCGGGAGGGCTCAACCTCCACCGTCAACGACGGTAGCCGTCCGGACGCAATAGCAGGAGCACACCATGCCCGTGGGCCCACAGGCCCGGCCGGGCCCTCATAAGTCTGTAAAGCTCCCGCCCTCGCGCTGCTGCAGGCACGCCGTCGGCGCCGCCGCCCCACATCCGAGCCGCTCCTCCTCCTCACCGCGCAGCAGACAACGAGGCCATGCCGGGGGGCGGCCCGCTAGGACCTAGATGGGGCCCGCAGGGCCCAGATCTGGGCCGGGGGCGCGTCGCCGGCCACCCTGCGCCACCATGTCGTCCCGCCGCCAAGGGGCGGCGCCGCCACCACGCCCACCGCCGGCCGCCGCCGCCGGGCCACCGTCCAGCCGGGGAGCACCGTCGCCGCCCCCTGCCCCGGGCAGAAGAGGCGCGCGCGCGGGGAAGGGATGGGCCTGCCGCCGCCGACACCACCCGGGCCAGGGCCGGGGGCGCCCGCCGGCGGCGGCGGGGGGGGAGGGAGGAGGAGGGGGGGTCGAGGAGAGGTTGGGGGCGGGCCGCCCCGGCCACCTCCCAGGGAGGCGGCGCAGGGGCGGGAGCAGGGGAGGGGTGGAGGGGGGCGGGGAGGCGGGGGAGCGCGGCCGGCGGCGGCGGGAGGGCGGGAGGGCGGCCGGCGGCGGCGGGCAGGGAGGGAGGAGGAGGGGGGAACCCTAGGTCGGGAGGAGGAGGGGGCCATCTTTTGATCTGCTTTGTAAGAGATCCTTCTCATCACATTGTATCGTTCGGTTGTGTACTTTGCTGTGTTACTTTATATATATATATATATATAATGAAACGAACGAAAGCCTGTTTCAAGAACACAAGATGTGTACTTACTTATCGTTGCACTAGTTAAGCCTATTTGATTGTGGCGACGTGACCAGTGGTTGAGATCCATGTAGAAACCTCGACCACCTATGTCTTTATAAGGCGTATGTTTCAGGTGCACTACCATCCCACACATGAGCACCGACATAGCTTCCAAAGCCTCTGCCACCAGAAGTTCAAAATCTGGATTGATTCTTTCGATCTCCCTAGTGAATCAATCAAAATATGGCATACACAAAGAAGCTCTTTTTTCGAAGAACATCCCACAAAAACTCAGGCGTGGCCAAATGTAGCCCCTTTCATGGGGGTAGGAGGCACTAGGAAGTCAACGAGATCAAGTCTGAGCAAGTCGTGAGGGATGTACATGTATACATGAACTAGCACCAAGCACGAGAGTGATTGAGCAAGGCAGCTTGATGTTAGAAGATCGAAAGCATGTCGTCGCTTCTTTCACCCGAGCTAATGATCATTTCACACGAAAAGAAACTCCGGTAAAGTACTTGGAAGTAGTTTCTTTTAATTAACAGTTAAAACTAGCTGTCCATGATAGAAATATCTTAAAGAGTATTCGAAAGCAAAATATTTCTGCCTAGCCAATTTGCAGAAGTACGAAGCAAAACCAAATCACCAAGAACACAAGCTCCACGTGGCCACGTACCATGTGTAAGCATTGCTCTCGCTGCCCTGAATTAATAAACACCAGCTGGTCACGCTGTGTGCTCCAGACCAGCAGCTACGTTAACTCTTAGATTTGCAACACGCCGGGCGTCAAACAGTTTTAAATCACCAGGTTTCTACCTATCCGTTTTATAATATAAAAGCGTTTTTGACACTAGCTACTTTTGCCCCTAACCTACACGGATAAATTAGGTGCCAAAATCACGTCTATCGTCTAGCCTTCTTGCGTGGCTTCTCGGACGCAAACCAAAGGAGATCTCTCCGCTCATCTTCGAAGTCTTCTTGAGAAACAATTGGAAGGTGCGTGAAGCTCTCAACAACAACGCATGGATTCTCAAAATCGCCCTACCATCGTTGTCTCTATCGAGCACATTTGTCAATTTTTCACTTTATGGACGCTCCTCCACGACACCCAACTTGACGAGCTCTTGGAGGACTCCATCATTTGGAAGCACACAAATAGCGGCCTCTACTCTGCGGCCTCCGCCTACAAGGCGCAATTTCTCGGCTTGGTGCTATCCCCCGTGGATCAAATGGTATGGAAGATTTGGGCGCCTACTAAGGCCAGGTTCTTCGCTTGGCTGGCTATACAAGATAGGATTATGAAGAACTTTGGTTTTTATTGGCAACACAATATCCCCCATGGATCAATTCAGCGATAGTTCTGTTCCTATTGCTGAAGAACTTTGGTTTTTATTGGCAGCTAGTCAATTGTGGCAGCCATCCCACGTCTATTTTTCAGTGGAAAACACAAACGAGGGAGATTACCAGGCCAATGGCAGGTTGAATACGTAAGTGAGATGCAGTATAAATACCACATTCTTTGTTAAGTTCTTTGTTTATGTCCAGCGTACGCAAATGAAAGTTGATTCTTGTTTTTTACAGATCTAATGCCATACCAAGTTGGGTACCATAGATGGGCATGAAATTCGGCACAGTTGATGAAGCATGGACATTCTGGGTTACTTATGGGGGCAAAGTTGGATTTGGTACTAGAAAGCGATACCTCAACCCAAGTAAGTTTGATCGGACAATCACGTTGTGCAGATTCGTTTGTCGCAATGAAGGTCATCGAGGAAAACACAAAAGAGATACTCATATTAAGGAACCTCGAGCTGAGATTAGAACCGGCTGGTATGGGTCTCACAATAAATAGAGAAGTGGGAAATTATGAAGTAACTGATCTTTTTGCAAGAAACATGCCACTTTCTGCCATCACAGCGAAAGATATATGAAATTCAAGCTTTTGAGATTGAAATTGCAGATGATTCAAGTATTGGGCCAAAAGCTACATATGAGCGTGCTAGTCATCGAGTTGGTGGACGATATGTCCTTGGCTATATACGTAGGGATCACAAAAATCACCTACGTACTAAGCGCCAAAGGGAACTAATGTATGGTGAAGCTGGGAGTATGTTGAAATACTTTCAGGATAAAGTCACCCAAAACCCATCGTTCCAATATGACATATAGTTGGATAATGAAGAGCACATCACAAATATATTTTGGGCTGATGCAAAAAATGTTAATTGATTATGCTTAACTTAGTGATGTGGTTACTTTTGACACAACATTTGGAACCAACAAGGAACTTAGGCCATTTGGTGCATTATTTGGGTTCAATCAATTCAGACAAATTGTTATATTTGGTGCTTGCCTTTTATATAGCGGAACATATGAGGATTTCAAATGGCTATTTGATACTTTTCTGTTTCAGATAATCAGAAGCATCCAAGAACTATATATACAGATCAAGATGTTGCAATGGAAAATGTAGTTGAAGATGTATTTCTTATGGCACGACATGGTTTATGCACTTTTCACATAATGCGTAATTCCATCAAACATTTATCTTGTCACGAGAAGGAGGAGGAGGAGGAGCCGGAGGAGGAGGTTGAAGGGGAGGGGGAGGAGGATGAACCACATATTCTTGTAGACTTCAGTGCTTGCATGTATGAGTACCGGGACAAGGAAACATTTGAGGAAGCTTTTGACACCATGCAAGCAAAGTTGTCAGAATCGGGATTTTGAATCGGATCGGAGCTTCGTTGGCAGGATCGTGAATCATAGAATCATAACTATCAGAATCGTAGAAACTTAGATTCTATGAGCAAAATTGTAGAATCGGAGGGGCTAGTTTGGATCGTAGGGTCGTAAGATTCTAAGACTTGAGTCGCGATTTTGACAACTTTGCATGCAAGGTAAAATAGAAAAACAAACTTGGCTTGATAGCATTTATAAGGTAAAAGAGAAGTGGGTTGAATGTTTTATGATGGATGCTTTCACCTTAGGAATGTGAAGCACACAACTAAATTAGAGCCTAAATAATGACTTCAAGAACCACTTAAAAGCAGATCTTGATATTCTTCGTTTTTTCAAACATTTTGAAAGGGTTGTGCAAGTTAAACGTGATGCTGAGTTGAATTTAGAGTATGAGTCTAGGGAGTTATTACCAAATGTCAAAATGAAATTCATCCAAGCAAGCAAGGTTTACACTCCTATCATGTTTGAAAGTTTTCAAGCAGAATTGGATAGATCCATTGCATCATTCGCCAAACAATTGGATGAATATGCATGTTACTACCTATGTTACTATCATATTTGAATGTTTTCAAGCATAATATGTTATCATCGCCATCTCTTTCCTCATTTAATACTATATTGTGTCACTAATACGCCTAGTTGGCATTGCATGAATATGCATGTTACTACCTATGTTAGTCCCATTACTCTTAGTAATAATGGCAATATATTGTTTTCAAATAACTTTTGTAAGACCATCGATTAACATATGCATACAAAAAAACATATGCATGTATGGGCCAAATGAGCCATAATTTAGTTGGGTCGGTTCTTCATGTCTTCACGACACAACTTGTGTGCAGTGCACAGGTTAAGCCAATGGGATTGAAGCAACACACGGCCTGTAGTTAAGATCACCAAACAATTCCTACCATCCACGTATATAAAAAGGCGCGTGTTTCATGTGCATTCCCATCCCACACATGAGCACCAAGGTAGTTCCCAAAGCCCCCATCTCATATGCTACCCGAAGTTCAAAATGTGAATTAATTCCTTTGATCTTTCTAGTGAACCAATCAACATATGGTATTCCCCAAGAAGCTCCTTTTGTGAAGAACATCTCAGGGCAATGTCAAAATGTAGTACCTTTCATGGGGGTAGGAGGCACCGGGAAGTCAACGAGACTTAGTTTGGGCAAGTTGTGAGGAACTTAAACATGTACTAGGAGTCAACATGTGTCTCAACGTGCAAATCCGCATGGTCACCGAAGTCCGAAAACAAATGGTTGCTCTTTGTTTTTGACACAGGTTTTCGCCTAGCTTTATATGTAAAGAAACCATAAAACAGACCGAAAGCAAATGCTTGCTTTTTTCCACCCAAGCTAATGATCATTTTACAGGTAAAGAATCTCTGAGCAAGTGTATTGTCATTTCTCATTAACAATTAAAACTAGCTGCCCATGTTACCAAATTGTAAAGAGTGTTCTCGATAATAAAATTATTGTGTCTAGCCAATTTGCAAGAGTACATACAAAGCAAAAAAAAAAAAAAATCACCAATAACACAAACCCCACATACCATGTGTTGGCGCCGCTCTCTCTGCACCGAATTGATAAACACATGCAGGTCACGGCGTGTGCCACAGAACAGTACCTACTACTCCTACTACGTTAGATCTGCAACACACCCGGCGTCAAACAGTTTTAAATCACGAGGTTCCAATATTTCTACTATCTATTCATGCCCCCACCTACCCAGCAACTTAATAAAATCATAAGTACTAAGCAGAGTGAGTAAATTAGTTGGAATCATCAAGAAGCGTGTCCCCTCTGCACCCCATCGCTCCACCAAACCCATCTATCTACCCGTCCGGCGGCCACCGTTAAACTCCGTGGATACCACGGTCGAGTACACCTCCGCTCCGCCCGCCTGGATGGATGGAGATGACGAGAAATAGATGCAGCTGAAGGGAGCGACGCAGCCGCACCGGAACGAATGAATGACGTGAGATCTCCATCTCCATCGCCATCCCCATCCGTCCACCATTCCACCGTCCTTCACCGCTGGCTGCAGTGACGCCTACATCCATTCCCATTCCCCCCTCCCACTCCCACGCCCGCCTCACCACAGCAGAGCACAGCCAGCCTTCACTCCACCCCAACCACCACCACCACCGCCCACAATGCAGCCCCTCCTCGGGCTACCCCTCCTCGCCCTGCTCCTCCTGGCCTCGCCGGCGCCGGCCCTCTGCCGCCACCGCGCGCCGGCCGCAGCCGCCACCGAGACGCTCGACGTCGAGGCCTCGCTCTCCCGCGCCCGCGCCGCCGTCTCCACCGACGCGCTCCCCCTCCACCAGTCCCTCTCCGCCACCGACACCGACGTCCTCGTCAAGGACGAGCGCTCCGGCGGCAAGCTCGCGCTGCGGCTCCACTCCAGGGACTTCCTCCCGGAAGAGCAAGGGCGGCACGAGAGCTACAGGTCGCTGGTGCTCGCCCGCCTGCGCCGCGACTCGGCGCGGGCCGCCGCGCTGTCGGCGCGCGCCTCGCTGGCCGCGGACGGGATCTCCCGCGCCGACCTGAGGCCGGCCAACGCGACGCCCATCTTCGAGGCGTCGGCGGCGGAGATACAGGGCCCCGTGGTGTCCGGCGTGGGCCAGGGCAGCGGCGAGTACTTCTCGCGCGTCGGCGTCGGCCGCCCCGCGCGGCAGCTCTACATGGTGCTCGACACCGGCAGCGACGTCACCTGGCTGCAGTGCCAGCCCTGCGCCGACTGCTACACCCAGTCCGACCCCGTCTACGACCCCTCCGTCTCCACCTCCTACGCCTCCGTCGGCTGCGACTCCCCGCGCTGCCGCGACCTCGACGCCGCCGCCTGCCGCAACTCCACGGGGTCCTGCCTCTACGAGGTCGCCTACGGCGACGGCTCCTACACCGTCGGCGACTTCGCCACCGAGACGCTCACGCTGGGCGACTCCGCGCCGGTCTCCAACGTGGCCATCGGGTGCGGCCACGACAACGAGGGCCTCTTCGTGGGCGCCGCCGGGCTGCTGGCCCTCGGCGGCGGCCCGCTCTCCTTCCCGTCCCAGATCTCCGCCACCTCCTTCTCCTACTGCCTGGTCGACCGCGACTCGCCCTCCTCATCCACGTTGCAGTTCGGCGACGCCGAGCAACCCGCCGTGACCGCGCCGCTGCTCCGCAGCCCGCGCACCAACACCTTCTACTACGTGGGGCTCTCTGGCATCTCCGTGGGCGGCGAGGCGCTGTCCATCCCATCCTCGGCGTTCGCCATGGACGACGCGGGGTCCGGCGGCGTCATCGTGGACTCCGGCACGGCAGTGACCCGGCTCCAGTCCGGCGCATACGGCGCGCTCCGCGAGGCCTTCATCCAGGGCACGCAGTCGCTGCCCCGCGCGTCCGGCATCTCGCTGTTCGACACCTGCTACGACCTCGCCGGCCGGTCGAGCGTGCAGGTGCCGGCGGTGGCGCTGCGGTTCGAGGGCGGCGGGGAGCTGAAGCTGCCGGCGAAGAACTACCTGATCCCGGTGGACGGCGCGGGCACCTACTGCCTGGCGTTCGCGGGCACCAGCGGGGCCGTGTCCATCATCGGCAACGTGCAGCAGCAGGGCGTGCGCGTCAGCTTCGACACCGCCAAGAACACCGTCGGCTTCACCGCCGACAAGTGCTAGTGGGATCAGCGAGCGCGAGCTTGGTGGTGATTAATTAGCGTGCATGTGGTAATTAAGCGGGGTGGTGTGGGGGCGGGGGCTTTGGGAAAGGCAAAGGCGAAGGACGGAAACAAATGCCAGCCTGTGCTTGCTTTGGCCATGATGGGTGGCCATGGATGGTCTCCTTGGTCTAGTGTAGTGTAGTGCGTCCTTCTGGTCTGGTCGTCGTCTAGCTCTGTCTCTGTGTAACTGTGTCAAGAAACACCGTGTCGATGGGCTCGAGCTCGCCGTCGCCATGGATGTGTGTGCGTGCTGCTGCTTCTGCTACTGCCACGTGAACGAATTTGTTCATGGCTGTTCCCTTTTTTCAACAAAAAAAAGAATAGCTTGTTGATTGCACATTGTTTAGCCAATTCATGCATGCATGCATCGCATTTGTGCCAAGGTTCTGTTTGCTTTGCTGGTGACCCGTCGGCCTCGCATCACATGCCCCTGCTTAATCCTTATCTAATTGCACTGCATGCATGCGTCCCTGTGTCAATCCAGAACGCGAGGCTGGCCGGGCGGAGGATTGATGCCTCATGCAAGCTGCTGACCGCGACTGCTTTAGCCTTTGCATGATGCTGCTGACTTGTCCGTCCGTCCACTTTTACCGGCTTTTTCCAACATGGCAACATGTGTCCACCTTTGGCCCCGTAATTCTACCGTAGCCAGGAAGACCCGTAAATAATTGTGGTATAATCGGAACGCCGTGATGCGCGTGTCGTTTGTGATTTTTGTGACGGAGGGAAGCTTCGGCTCTCGTTTGGTACCAGCCATGCACGCCGGGGTGGAGCGTTGCATGAGACGACAGCAGGTACACGCACACGCACACGCACCCACGCCACGCACCGTAATTGATTTCTGTACCACGAGAGGTAGCAGAGTGTACTGAAGCCTGTGCGGTGTGGGGTCTATTTAATTATGGTAATGGCGACGACAGTGTGCGTACCAGGGCGTCCGGGGCAGTGATGGCGCTGTCTGCTCGCTCGTACCTGGGTGGATGTGGTTGTGGATGTGGAAGAGATGAGATCACGAGGAGGAATGAATGGCATGGCAAGAAAGACGGACGTGTCATGCACCTGCCTTTGCACCGTGTCCTGGTCGCTTGATCAATGGGGTTGGTTGGTAACCGTTACTGTGGGCGCTTGAATGCACCTGGGTCCGGCCCGACCCGACCTCCACCAGATGCCCAGGCCGGCCCCGCCGGCTCATTTCCTCCCTCGTCCGGCCCGGCACACGCTTCCCTGCCGTAACTGCAGGTGCCTTTGGGTCACTGACAAGTGGGTCCAACAGCCGGCTGGCCCACATGTCACTGACCCAAAGGCATGTGCAGTTGAGGCACCGAAGCAGCGTCCGTCCGGCCCACCGTGCGTCCGTGCCCGGCTTGAAGAATCAACGCCACGGCAGCTCCATCTTCCTCCTTCCTGCCACGACCACGAGCCATGGCTACCTGCATCTGCGTGCAGTTCTGCTGCAGCATTATTACAGCGTGCAGCACTGCGCCTACGCCGACACTTTTCCGTGCAGAGTAAACGGAACGGAGCCTGGGTGCATGCATGCATGTGCACGTCCTTTTCGTCGCTGCATGCGCTGCGTGTCGACGAAGACGAAAAATCTGGGTGAGTGAGGCCCCCGACCACGACGTTGAGTTTAACTTCTTATAGGAAAATGATGAGCAGGTTGCATTATTTTTCGGACATATGTGCACACGATAAATGGCTTGGGACGTGAGGTCCAAAAGAGACAGCGGCAGAACATTTCTTGTATAACGAGCGGGAGACTTGGTGGTTGGCGACTTGGCAGTATACTGTACGTACGCTGTACCACGAGTTCTTGGCCGACCTGACCTGGAATGCATCCTCCGCCCATCGTCTTGTAGTGGAGTAACCGATCGAGTAAAGCATTCTGCACAATACTGTATTGAGTAGGACGAGCATGCATGCAAGTTGTACTCCATTCTTTTACGTGGAGTAGGTCAGTCGAGAGCGGTAGTTAGCTGGGACATGCAATGGTTTCGAGTAAGTAAATTACGTTTTTGGTCCGCTGGTACACGCGAATTAAGCTTCCCTGCTCAGAGTTGATACAATATTGTCATATTGATTAGTAGGACGAGCATGCAGTTACAGCGTGTGTACGTTTTTTTTTTCCAACCGGGCTCACAACCCTTTCCTTCCTTTACTTTCATAACGGAAATATAACAAGGTTCATTGTAGTTTTTGCGCTAGAACAGGAAATGAACCAAAAGAAAGCAACTAGGAAACCGAAAGGGGGGGCGAGTTGGAGCATCATCAGGAAACCCACAGCAGGTACCCCTGAAACGGAGCATCCACCACGGGGCGAAAACCTGATGACACATAACCACACGCACCAAAGGAAAAACTAGACCTAAATACTTCCAACAAGCTGGCGATAGGGAGCATCAAACTATCCAAAATGATACAATCCTCAGAGCGGGCATCAAACCCCAGTGAGCGTATGAGATTATCGCAGACCTCAGACCAAATCAGTCCGCCCTTGACTCGGCATCATCCAGCCTGAGTCTGTCGCGAACGTTAGATCTCTCAGCCAGAATGGCCGCCACCCGCACCATCGCCCTGACTCCAGCTTGGAACCCATCCCTATCACCTGTCTTGAGTAAACCTGCCCAATACATCAGGAAAGAGCATGCAGTGAAAACAGCTTCCAAAGGAGAGTGCACGACATGTTTTTCGAAAGTAGCTTTGTTTCTAGTACACCAAATCCCATAGCAAATGGCAGCAATAATCATCATGTAGTATTTCTCCTGACCAGAGAGGAGTTTATACAGCCAAGCCCAGCTTTGCCACAAGGATTTCGGGCAACAAGAAAAACCCACAGCCAAGCTAAAAGTCCCCCAAACAGTACGGGCAAAAGAACAGGTAAAGAAAAGATGTTCGGATGTCTCGATGTTTCTACAAAATGAACAACAAGGGTTTCCAGGCCACTTCTTTTGCGCATGTTGTCTCTAGTGAGAACAGCGTTTTGGAAAAGCTTTCATAAGAATATTTTAATTTTGAGAGGGATCTTAGCTTTCCAGATCCACTTATAAGAAGGTCCAACTAAGTCTTTTTCTAACCACTCATACACTGATTTGGTGGTAAACACGCCTTTGCTATTAAAAGCCCAGGATATAGTGTCAGGGGTATCTTCTCTATGAATATTTCTAGCCCCAGCTACAATGTTCTCCCACTGACCAGACAAAGGAGAGAACAACCTACGCCTGAACTCAAGCTTAAAATCTTTGGCAACAAATTTTTCAAGGGTACAATCCTGGTCTTGACAGATGCTAAACAAATCAGGGAAATGAGATTTTAATGGCAGCTCAAAGAGCCAAGGATCATGCCAGACTCTAGTAATATCACCTTTTTTGGTATTGACTTTCCTTCCAGCCATATACACCTCTTTCACCTTCATGATAGCTTTCCAACAAGGTGAATCAGAAAACTTACTTGTCACTGAAGCTACAGACTTGTTCTTGAGATAGCGAGCCCTAACAATATTTTGCCAAAGCCCATTCCCAGTTTCAAGCTTCCACCACCATTTCACCAGTAAACTGATATTCTGTATGTGTAGATTTTTAATCCCCAGACCACCTTTATTTTTCGATCTACAAACTCTGGCCCACTTGACCATATGATAAGTACGCTTTTTCTTTCCTTTCCTCCAGAAAAATTTCCTACGGTGGGAATTCATTTTCTCAATGAAAGTCTTGTTAAATAAAAACATAGACATGAGGAAAGATGGAATTCCATCAAGACTGGAATTCAACAGGGTCAACCTAGCCCCAGAGGATGCCGCGTAGGCAATCCAGGCATCAAGTCTTTTGATTAACTTGGCATCCAAAAAATCCCAGTCAACAGTTTTGAGCATAGCATAGGTCACAGGAACTCCAAGATATTTCATAGGAAGCGTTCCTACTTGGCAGGAAAACATCTCAGCATAAAACTTATCAACCTCATTATCACCCCCAATAGTGAAAACCTCACTCTTATCAAAATTTATTTTCAAGCCAGACATCAGTTCAAATAGATATAACAACAGTTTTACGTTAACTGCCTTTTCCACATCATGGGAGAAACACAGGACAGTGTCATCTGCATATTGCAAGATACCCACACCACCATCTATCAAATCAGGAGTTAATCCCTGGAAGAGGTTATTTTTTTGTGCCGAAAGCACCATTTTGGTGAGGCACTTGGCGAACCCCTTTGGCACTCTGTATATAAGGGCCCGACTTATCATTAAGCATCACACTAACCGTGCCACCTCGCAAAACCGGAGACACCCAGCGACACCATTTGTCATTAAAGCCACGTTTAGCGTGACAGTCCAGGAGAAAATCCCAGTTTACTTTATCGTAGGCTTTTTCGAAGTCTAGTTTAAGCACCACACCTACATGATTCTTGACATGCGTGTGATGAATGATTTCATGCAGAGACAAAACACCATCCATGATATGCCGCCCTTTGATAAAAGCATTTTGCTGAATACTAAAGAGCTTAGGGGCATATCTGGCCACCCTAATGTCCATTACTTTAGTAATCAGTTTATAGGGGCAGCGCAACAAACAAATGGGTCTATATTGTTGAATTTTGCGAGCGTCCGAGGTTTTAGGAAGAAGGGTAATAACCCCGTAATTCGGCCTCTGGACATCTAACTCTCCTCTATGAAACCATTCAAACAGATTGAATAGATCACCACACACCACCTCCCAACAGTGCTGATAAAACTCAGCAGGGATATTGTCGGGTCCCGGGGCTCTATTAGGCTTCATGCTAAACAGGGCATTTTTTATTTCTTCCAAGGTAAAAGGCTAAGTTAAGTCATTATTATCACTACTAGTCAGCGTCTCATCTCGAGGCCATAGCGAGGCATCAATACGACACATGTTGCCTGGTGCTGGCCCAAATAAGTTTTTATAAAACTCAGTAGCATGAGACAATAAATTCTGGGTCCCCTCTATCACCTGTAGAAATTGTAGGATGACTAGAATATTGTGTTGTTTCGTGTTGTTCTAACCCTTGTAGGGGTATATATAGGAGTACATGTGAGGGGAGAGAGACTTGGAGTACAAGACAAGGCGTAGTAGATTTAACCTATTCTATTTCTATCTCCTTATCTCTATCCTAATCACATTTATACTTCTAACATCCCCCCTCAGTCATAGCGGGAGTGAAGCGGATGATTGCGACTGAATTTGAAGTCTTGCGCTTCTGTCGTCCTCTTCGCTGCGCCATCATCAACTGCGTCTCTGATGGGTCGACACATAGGGCGATGACTGCATCCCCTTCTGGTGCCTTCTTGCCTTCTCCTCTATTCCCTCCTGCAGTCACAGCGGGAGTGGCGTGGACGCTAGTGACGACGCAGACGCTGTTTACTGGAGTTGTTGCCGATGAGTTGCTGTAGACCAAGCAAGTAATGTCGATGTCGAGGTAGCCGATCATGGTGATGTAGCCGTGGTCGAAGTAATCGTGGTCGATGTGTGATCGTCGTGGATGATGAAGCCGCACAAAGCCGGAGACGCAAAAAAAATGCGCTATGACGGAACTGCAGACGTGGACGATGCACCTTGCGGATGTCAGAGGGTGCCATCGGCGATGAGTCCGCCGGTTTTGCCAAGACCGGAGGAACCCCATCGAGCACACATCGGTTTTGCCAGGACCGTGTGGCCATGTAGGGTCGTCACTGAAGTGACGCCGTGTCGATGCAGTCGTGCCGTCGTGGATGACGCGGTCGATGCCGTCGTCGTGACGCGGTCATTGCCGTCGTCGGGTCGCGTCTTGCAGAAAAATCTGTCAGAGGACGCTAGTTGTCCATCTTGTGAACGAGGCAGCGGCGATATGTTGATGACGATGTTGGTGAAGACCACGTTGATGGAGACCTTGGCGATGAAGTGTCGGCGATGGCGTTGCAGTGGCGTGTCGATGATGATCCGTCGCTTGGAGGCGTCCCTCCGCGGCGACGAAATGTCGATATCGTGTCGTGCCAAAGTATGTTGGCTTGTAGCCGGGCTAGTCGTACAGGTCGCTGAAGTGGCATAGGGTCGACGCAGAGGTATCGATCGGTAGATGAAATCTGAACCTCACAACCTGGATGTCCTGTTACTCCGTGCATGGCCTCCTTTGCGATGCAGCCCACCTGGTGGTGTTGTGGGAGAGGCAGCTCGAGCACGCGCCCGTGTGTGGATCTGCGCCCGCTGTCCTCGCATGTGACCTACGACCGCAGCCGTGTTGTTTCGGCCATGCACACGATTTATGGAGGTTGATGTAGTCGTGTAGGAGAGCGACATCGAAGCAAGGTCTGGAGCATCGCGTCCGTCGTACAGATCGGATCAAGATCGATCGCGTCACGCGGCTAGATGTACACGGAGGCAGACATGTCCGCATGCACGGGTCGCTGAAGTCTGAAGACGCAGGAGGTCGTTGACGCTTGTGCGTCCATGCCCGTGTCCTTGCATGCGCCGCTCGGAGCAGATCGATCGGCTGCATGTCGCTGGGTGTGCGCCACCTCCGACCCGTGGCCCGGAGCAGCTGCACATGGTACCGACCATGCTATGCCGTCGTGCCCTCGCTGTAGGCGTAGATCTTGTCGTTCAGGAGATCGCCCTTCCGGTGTCAACGCCTCCGCGCGTGGATCGGTTGTAGATCCGTTGCGATGCGTGGAAGCCTGAGCGTGGAGCCGCCCAGTCGATGCAGTTCGGCCACAGAGATCACCGCGGGATGCCGATTTTTCTCGCCGGAATGGATCTGGTCGTGGGGTTTATTTATGGCTAGGAAAAAGATTAATCTACTAGAAAATTTGATTCAAAAATTGGATCTAAACTAATCTAAAGAACCAATCTAATCTTTGATCAGATCGGGTGCCGCGCCCCCGGGGAGAGAAGATTATCCCCGGGGGCGGCGCGCTGCGGAAGTGGTAGAGGAACTTAGGATCGGCGTCGTGAGACTAACCGCTCTGATACCATGTAGAAATTGTAGGATGACTAGAATATTGTGTTGTTTCGTGTTGTTCTAACCCTTGTAGGGGTATATATAGGAGTACATGTGAGGGGAGAGAGACTTGGAGTACAAGACAAGGCGTAGTAGATTTAACCTATTCTATTTCTATCTCCTTATCTCTATCCTAATCACATTTATACTTCTAACATCACCATCGAGCCATTCTCAAGGGAAATAATGTTCTTCTTCCTATGTCTCCAGTTAGCAACTTTATGAAAGTAATCGGTGTTGTTATCTCCTTCGATAAGCCACCTTTCATGAGATTTTTGGTGCCAATACAACTCCTCCTCCACATACATCTTATTAAGCTTTACAAGAATGTCAAGCTTCCTTACTGAAGCAATACTACACATCTCCCCACACTCCTCAAGGGTCTCCAACTCCAGGAGCTCTATTTTGAGGAGGTTTCTCTTAATCTTGTTATGGCCGAAAATGTTAGACCCCCACCCTTTGAATAACTTCTTGATCCTTTTTAGTTTGATGTTTAACACATCAATGGGATCAGTAGAGGAAACGCGCCTGGCCCAAATATCAGCCACAATGGGAAGGAAGTCAGGGTTACTAAGGCATGCAATATCAAACCTAAAACCTCTGCTGCCATTAGTCCGAGGCGAAGCAGAACCACTGTCCAAGATTAGGGGGTTATGATCAGATAACTCTCTAACAAGTTTCTTGACCGAAACCAAAGGAAATAGGTCTTCCCACTCAGAGGACATCAGCACTCTATCCAGCTTTTCCAAAGTAGGTTGCTCCTGATTATTAGACCAAGTGAAGTTGCCCCCAGACATAAAAATCTCCCGTAAACCCAACAGATGGATAACAGAGTTGAAAACTTCTGAGAAATGAGAAAGGGAAGTCTGTTTATTTTTCTCACCACTGTGGCGTAGGATGTTAAAATCCCCCCCTATAAGGTAAGGTAATTCAGTCTTATGGCAAAAGGAAGACAACTCAGCAATGAACTCAAGTTTTTGTTCATCATGGGCAGCTCCATACACTGTCAAAAGGGACCATTTGATATGATTATTTTTATCTAGTAAATCCATTTGCAGAACATATTTACCATGATTTACAGATATAACCTCAAACTTATCTCTTCTCACCCCACATAAAATGCCACCAGACTTACCATTGGAGGGAACCCACTCCCAATGGAAGGACTGGTTAATGTCAATCTTTCTAAAGAAAGAAGGATTATAATCAGACTTCATAGTCTCCTGGGGACCAATAAAATCAACATCATGAGCATTGATGATATCAGTGAGACAGGTAGACATGCCTTTCTTACCTGCCCCCCTACAATTCCAGAAAATTCCTATCATTTATATTTGGCTGGTTTGTCCTTCACCCTAGTAGGTCTGCTAGGATTCTGAGCAGCCTTGCTAGCATCATCTTTTTTCTGACTTCTAGTCATGGGTCTAACACTTTCTTCAGGTAAGGATATAGTCGCGTTCTTCCTACGAGGGGATTTTCTTTTTTTCTATCTAGATTGAACCAGAACAAAGGGATCTATATTCTCCTCAGCTTCCTCATCCCATGTCAAGGAGAGGGGGACACTGTTGCCTAATCCATCATTAATAGCAAAATTAGATGAGTTACGTTCAGCATTAATATCACTAAGCGTGCGCCTAGATGACTCTAATTCACGTAATACATCAATCATATCAAAATTATCATCAGGAATTTGCACCCCCATCAGCGAAGCACGTAACATCAATGCAGTATCAGATAAAGCAGAAAACTGATTATTAGAGCTAGCATTATCAGTACCTTCCAAATTGCGCTTCTTAGCACGGCCAGCAGCCACATCAACCACACGAGCTAGCTTCTGGTACTGATTGCGAGAGATTGGGGCATGCTCAGCATAAGCCGCAGTTCCAGGAGACGGAGACCTATGTGGAGATTCCATAGTATATTCACTGCAAGCCCCCCCCCCCTCCACAATAGATCCTGCCTCAAGCTCCACCACATGTGGCAGAGAATGCCATTTCACATAATCTGATAAAGGTGGAACAACACCCCCACCACAATTTTCAGAGTGATATAAAAAAGAAGGGGAAGGAGGAATAGGTGTGGATATAATAGCCCAAGCACCTGTTTTGCTATTATTTGCAGAGACAGGGGTATCATCAGAAGACACATCTGTCCCCCTGATGCCATCCTCAGAGCTAACCACAGGGGACTCATATCCAGGTGTCACCCCAGCCTCGAATTCTTTGGCCATAGTGTCAATCAGAAGCTCAGTATGCTCACCATCCTCACTTTCTTCATCCTCCTCAACCTCAGAGACAGTGGCAAGGTGATGTTTCCCCCCATCATAAGGTTGGGAAAAGGAATTGCTCCCAACAGAAGCACTAGTCTCATGTTGCTCAAACGAATCAGATGTGTGAGTATCATATTTAGCTCGCTTGGGGACATTAGGAGATGAGCTGCTGTCAACATGGACCGAGGTTTGACTTTTCTCAGGCCCCCCAACCACAACCTTCTCTACTTCATAGAAAAAGTCATAGAACTCCCCCCCCCCCTGTTGGGGAACGTTGCATGGGAAACAAAAATTTTCCTACGCACACACAAGATCTATCCATGGTGATGAGCATCTACGAGAGGGAGAGTGAATCTACATACCCTTGTAGATCGCTAAGCGGAAGCGTTAAGAAACGTGGTTGATGTAGTCGAACGTCTCCGCGATCCAAATCGCAAGTCGTCCCTCGATCCGATCACGAACTAGTGCCGAACGGATGGCACCTTCGCGTTCAACACACGTACGGCTTGATGACGCCTTCACCTCCTCGATCCAGCGAGCGATGATGAAGTAGTAGATGAGTTCCGGCAGCACGACGGCGTGGTGATGGTGGTGAGGAACAATCTCTGCAGGGCCTCGCCAAGCACTACGGAGATTATGACGGGAGAACTAGAGGGTTAGGGTTGCCGACACACGGCTTGGGAAATCTTGATGTGTCCCGTGTGCTAGCCTTGCCCCTCTATTTATATGTTGAGCCCTGGGGTCTAAACTTGGAGAGAAAACCTCCACAAGGTCGGTTTTGCCCGCACAAGGTCGGTTTGGCCCGCACGGAAAGAGTCCAACTCGGATTCCAGCAGTATCGCGTACAAGCGGTAGTACCGCTCACGAGCGGTAGTACCGCTTCACACAAGCGGTAGTACCACTTACGCGGTAGTACTGCCTTACCAGCGGTAGTACCGCTTAAGGCAGCAGCAAAACTTCCTTTTGCACTTTCCAATACCTCGTGGGCTTTACCCCTTTGGCCCATATAAAGTGTTTGCGGCACCCGAACACTTCGGTAAACATCCGGAACCCCTTCCGGTGAATTCCGGAACCCTTCCGGAGACCAAAACACTATTATCACATATATCAATCTTTACCTCCGGACTATTCCGGAGATCCTCGTCATGTCCGGGATCTTATCCGGGACTCCGAACAACCTTCGGTCACCAACAAAATAACTCAACTATACTAATCGTCACCAAACGTTAAGTGTGTAGACCCTGCGGGTTCGAGAACTATGTAGACATGACCGAGACACCTCTACGATCAATAACCAATAGCGGGACCTGGATGCCCATATTGGCTCCTACATATTCTACGAAGATCTTTATCGGTCGAACCTCTATGTCAAGGATTCAGTTAATCCCGTATGATGTTCCCTTTGTTCCTCGGTATGTTACTTGCCCGAGATTCGATCGTCGGTATCTCTATACCTAGTTCAATCTCGTTACCGGCAAGTCTCTTTACTCGTTCCGTAATACAAGATCTCGTGGCTAACACTTTAGTCACATTGCTTGCAAGGCTCATTGTGATGTTGTATTTCCGAGTGGGCCCTGAGATACCTCTCCGTCACACGGAGTAACAAATCCCAGTCTTGATCCATGCCAACCCAACAGACACCCTCGGAGATACCTGTAGAGCATCTTTGTAGTCACCCAGTTACGTTGCGCCGTTTGATACACACAAGGTACTCCTCCGATGTCAGGGAGTTGCATGATCTCATGGTCATAGGAACAGATACTTGACATGCAGAAAACAATAGCAATAAACTGACACGATCATATGCTACGTTTATAGTTTGGGTCTTGTCCATCACATCATTCTCCTAATGATGTGATCCCGTTATCAAATGACATCTCATGTCTATGGCTAGGAAACCTTAACCATCTTTGATCAACGAGCTAGTTAACTAGAGGCATACTAGGGACACAGTGTTGTCTATGTACCCACACATGTATTTGAGTTTCCAATTAATACAATTATAGCATGGATAATAAACGATTATCATGAACAAGGAAATATAATAATAACCAATTTATTATTGCCTCTAGGGCATATTTCCAACAGTCTCCCACTTGCACTAGAGTCAATAATCTAGTTCACATCACTATGTGATTTACATTGTAATGAATCGAACACCCATGCAGTTCTGGTGTTGTTCATGTTTAGCCCTTGGAAGAGGTTTAGTCATCGGATCTGCAACATTCAGATCCATGTGTACTTTGCAAATATTTATGTCGCCCTCCTTGATGTAATCGCGGATGGAATTGAAACGTCGCTTTATGTGTCTGGTCCTCTTGTGAAATCTTGGTTCCTTGGCTAGAGCAATGGCACCAGTATTATCACAAAACAGAGTCATTGGGTTAAGCGCACTAGGCACTACTCCAAGATCTGTCATGAACTCCTTCATCCAGACACCTTCCTTCGCCGCCTCCGAGGCAGCGATGTACTCCGCTTCGCATGTAGAATCAGCTACCACGCTTTGCTTGGAACTGCACCAGCTAACCGCACCCCCATTAAGAATAAATACGTATCCGGTTTGTGACTTAGAGTCATCCGGATCAGTGTCAAAGCTTGCATCGACGTAACCCTTTACGACGAGCTCTTGATCACCTCCATAAACGAGAAACATGTCCTTAGTCCTTTTCAGGTACTTCAGGATATTCTTGACCGCCGTCCAGTGTTCCATTCCTGGATCACTTTGAAACCTTCCGACCATACTTATGGCAAGACTGACATCGGGTCTTGTGCACAGCATTGCATACATGATAGAGCCTATGGCTGAAGCATAGGGGATGACACTCATCTTTTCTCTATCTTCTGCAGTCACTGGGCATTGAGTCTTACTCAACTTCACACCTTGCAAAACAGGCAAGAACCCCTTCTTGGACTGATCCATTTTGAACTTCTTCAAAACTTTGTCAAGGTATGTGCTTTGTGAAAGTCCTATTAAGCGTCTCGATCTATCTCTATAGATCTTGATGCCTAATATGAAAGCAGCTTCTCCTAGGTCCTTCATTGAAAAACTCTTGTTCAAATATTCCTTCACGCCTTCCAACATTTCTATATTGTTTCCAATCAGCAATATGTCATCCACATATAATATTAGAAACGCTATAGAGCTCCCACTCACTTTCTTGTAAATACAAGCTTCTCCGTAAACTTGTATAAACTCGAACGCTTTGATCACCTCATCAAAGCGAAGATTCCAACTCCGAGATGCTTGCACCAGTCCATAAATGGATCGCTGGAGTTTGCAAACTTTGTCAGCATTCTCTGGATCGACAAAACCTTCTGGTTGCATCATATACAACTCTTCCTTAAGGAAACCGTTAAGGAACGCTGTTTTGACATCCATCTGCCAAATTTCATAATCGAAAAAGGCAGCTATTGCTAACATGATTCTGACGGACTTAAGCATCGCTACGGGTGAGAAGGTCTCATCGTAGTCAACTCCTTGAACTTGTGAAAAACCCTTTGCCACAAGTCGAGCTTTATAGACGGTGACATTACCGTCCGCGTCCGTCTTCCTCTTAAAGATCCATTTGTTCTGAATGGCCTCACGCCCTTCAGGTAATACTTCCAAAGTCCACACTTTGTTTTCATACATGGATCCCATCTCGGATTTCATGGCCTCTAACCACTTCTCGGAATCCGGGCCCATCATCGCTTCTTCATAGCTCGTAGGTTCATCGTTGTCTAACAACATGACCTCTAAGATAGGGTTGCCGTACCACTCAGGAGCAGTACGCGTCCTTATCGACCTACGAGGTTCGATAGCAACTTGATCCAAAGCTTCATGATCATCATCATTAACTTCCTCTTCAGCTGTTGTAGGCTCTACAGAAACATCTTTCTGCGCTGTGCTACTTTCAGGTTGAAGTAAAGGTTCAACAACCTCATCAAGTTCTATCTTCCTCCCACTCAATTCTTTCGAGAGAAACTCTTTCTCAAGAAATGTTCCGTTTTTAGCGACAAACACTTTGCCTTCGGATCTGAGGTAGAAGGTATACCCAACTGTCTCTTTTGGGTATCCTATGAAAACGCATTTCTCCGCTTTGGGTTCCAGCTTTTCAGGCTGAAGCTTTTTGACATAAGCATCACATCCCCAAACTTTAAGAAACGACAGCTTTGGCTTCTTGCCAAACCAAAGTTCATATGGCGTCGTCTCAACGGATTTCGATGGTGCCCTATTTAAAGTGAATGCAGCTGTCTCTAATGCATAACCCCAAAACGATAGTGGCAAATCGGCAAGAGACATCATAGATCGCACCATATCCAATAAGGTTCGATTACGACGTTCGGACACACCATTACGCTGTGGTGTTCCAGGCGGTGTTAGTTGTGAAACAATTCCACATTGTCTTAAGTGACTGCCAAACTCATAACTCAGATATTCTCCTCCTCGATCAGATCGTAGGAATTTAATCTTCTTGTTACGATGATTCTCAACTTCACTCTGAAATTGTTTGAACTTTTCAAATGTTTCAGACTTGTGTTTCATTAAGTAAATATACCCATATCTACTTAAGTCATCAGTGAAGGTGAGAAAGTAACGATAACCACCGCGCGCCTCAATGCTCATCGGACCGCACACATCAGTATGTATGATTTCCAATAAGTCACTTGCCCGTTCCATTGTTCCAGAGAACGGCGTTTTAGTCATCTTGCCCATGAGGCATGGCTCACATGTGTCAAGTGATTCAAAATCAAGTGACTCCAAAAGTCCATCAGCATGGAGCTTCCTCATGCGTTTTACGCCAATATGACCTAAACGGCAGTGCCACAAGAAAGTGGTATTATCATTATCAATTCTACACCTTTTGGCATCAATGTTATGAACATGTGTATCATTACTATCGAGATTCAATAAGAATAAACCCCTCACATCGGGTGCATGACCATAAAAGATATTACTCATATAAATAGAACAACCATTATTCTCTGATTTAAATGAGTAACCGTCTCGCAATAAACAAGATCCAGATATAATGTTCATGCTTAACGCAGGCACTAAATAACAATTATTCAGGTTCATTACTAATCCCGATGGTAATCGAAGAGCGAGCGTGCCGACGGCGATCACATCAACCTTGGAACCATTTCCCACGCGCATCGTCACTTCGTCCTTTGCCAGCCTCCGTCTATTCCGCAGTTCCTGTTTTGAGTTGCAAATATGAGCAACCGCACCGGTATCAAATACCCAGGCACTACAACGAGAGTTGGTAAGGTACACATCAATAACATGTATATCATATATACCTTGTTTGTTGTTGGCCGCCTTCTTGTCAGCCAAATACTTGGGGCAGTTCCGCTTCCAGTGTCCAGTTCCCTTGCAATGAAAGCACACAGTTTCTGGTTTGGGTCCAGCCTTGGGTTTCTTCACGAGAGGAGCAACTGCTTTGCCACTCTTCTTGGAGTTACCCTTCTTACCCTTGCCATTTTTCTTGAAACTAGTGGTTTTATTGACCATCAACACTTGATGCTCCTTCTGAATTTCAGACTCAGCGGCTTTCAGCATCGCAAACAGCTTGGCGACTGACTTGTTCATCCCGTGCATGTTATAGTTCAACACGAAGCTCTTGTAGCTAGGTGGCAATGATTGAAGAACTCTGTCAGTGATAGCCTCTGGCGGAAGGGGCATCCCCAATTCAGCCAGACGGGTGGAGTACCCAAACATTCTGAGTACGTGATCACTGATAGACCCGTTCTCCTCCATCTTGCAAGCATAGAACTTATCAGAGATCTCATATCTCTCGATCCGGGCATTCTTCTGAAAGATAAACTTCAACTCCTGAAACATCTCATATGCTCCATGACGTTCAAAACGTCTTTGAAGTCCCGGTTCTAAGCCATACAATATTGCACATTGAACTATTGAGTAATCTTCAGAACGAGCCTGCCAGGCGTTCACAACGTCTAGAGACTCAACTGGAGCGGGTGGATCACCAAGCGGTGCATCAAGGACATAAGCCTTCTGGGAAGCCGTAAGGATAATCCTTAGATTACGGGCCCAGTCCACAAAGTTACTTCCATCATCTTTCAATTTAGCTTTCTCTAGGAACGCATTAAAATTCAGGGGTGCTACTGCGCGAGCCATGATCTACAACATAAATATAGTAAAGACAACTTAGACTATTGTTCAAGATAATGAGTTTAGTTAATCATATTACTTAAAAACTCCCACTCAAATAGACATCCCTCCGGTCATTCGAGTGTAACATGATCCAAATCCACCAAGTCAAGTCCGATCATCACGTGAGTTGAGGTGGTTTCAATGGTGAACATCTTCATGTTGATCATATCTACTATATGACTCATGTTCGACCTTTCGGTCTCTTGTGTTCCGAGGCCATGTCTGTACATGCTAGGCTCGTCAAGTTTAACCCGAGTGTTCCGCATGTGCAACACTGGCTTGCACCCGTTGTATGTGAACGTAGAGTCTATCACACCCGATCATCACGTGGTGTCTCGAAACGACGAACTTTCGTAACGGTGCACACTCGGGGAGAACACAATTTTATCTTGAAATTTAAGTGAGGGATCACCTTATAATGCTACCGTCGTCCTAAGCAAAATAAGATGCATAAAAGGATTAACATCACATGCAAATCATAAGTGACATGATATGGCCATGAACTTGTGCTTTTGATCTCCATCTCCAAAGCACCGGCATGATCTCCATCGTCACCGGCATGACACCATGATCTCCATCATCTTGATCTCCATCAACGTGTTGCCATGAGGTTGTCGCGCCGACTGTTGCTTCCACGACTATTGCTAACTCATAGCGATAAAGTAAAGCAAAACGGCGAAAATAATTAAAGACAACTCTATGGCTCCTGCCAGTTGCCGTACTCATCGACATGCAAGTCGTGATATTCTATAC
Organism: Elymus sibiricus; assembly: GCA_039707655.1. NCBI lineage: Eukaryota > Viridiplantae > Streptophyta > Magnoliopsida > Poales > Poaceae > Elymus > Elymus sibiricus. The sequence goes on from CM077667.1 coordinate 56,704,184, forward strand.
AACACATGATCATCTCATACATCACATATATCTCATCATGTAATTGGCCATATCACATCACAACATACCCTGCAAAAACAAGTTAGACGTCCTCTAATTGTTGTTGCAAATTTTACGTGGCTGCTACGGGTTTGCAAGAACCGTTCTTACCTACGCAAAACCACAACGTGGTGTAGTGATTGCTTTTTGATCTTCTAAAAGAACCCTCTTCATTGAAATCGATTCAACTAAAGTGAGAGAGACAGACACCCGCCAGTCACCTTTATGCAACGAGTGCACGTAGCGGTGAAACCTGTCTTGCGTAAGCGTACGCGTAATGTCGGTCCGGGCCGCTTCATCTCACAATACCGCCGAATCAAGTATCAACTAGTAACGGCAAGCAATATGTATACACCCACGCCCACAACTCGTTTGTGTTCTACTCGAGATCTCATCTACGCATAGACCTGGCTCATGATGCCACTGTTGGGGAACGTTGCATGGGAAACAAAAAATTTCCTACGCACACACAAGATCTATCCATGGTGATGAGCATCTACGAGAGGGAGAGTGAATCTACATACCCTTGTAGATCGCTAAGCGGAAGCGTTAAGAAACGCGGTTGATGTAGTCGAACGTCTCCGCGATCCAAATCGCAAGTCGTCCCTCGATCCGATCACGAACTAGTGCCGAACGGATGGCACCTCCGCATTCAACACACGTACGGCTTGATGACGCCTTCACCTCCTCGATCCAGCGAGCGATGATGAAGTAGTAGATGAGTTCCGGCAGCACGACGGCGTGGTGATGGTGGTGAGGAACAATCTCTGTAGGGCTTCACCAAGCACTACGGAGATTATGACGGGAGAACTAGAGGGTTAGGGTTGCCGACACACGGCTTGGGAAATCTTGATGTGTCCCGTGTGCTAGCCTTGCCCCTCTATTTATATGTTGAGCCCTGGGGTCTAAACTTGGAGAGAAAACCTCCACAAGGTCGGTTTTGCCCGCACAAGGTCGGTTTGGCCCGCACGGAAAGAGTCCAACTCGGATTCCAGCAGTATCGCGTACAAGCGGTAGTACCGCTCACAAGCGGTAGTACCGCTTCACACAAGCGGTAGTACCGCTTATGCGGTAGTACTGCCTTACCAGCGGTAGTACCGCTTAAGGCAGCAGCAAAACTTCCTTTTGCACTTTCCAATACCTCGTGGGCTTTACCCCTTTGGCCCATATAAAGTGTTTGCGGCACCCGAACACTTCGGTAAACATCCGGAACCCCTTCCGGTGAATTCCGGAACCCTTCCGGAGACCAAAACACTATTATCACATATATCAATCTTTACCTTCGGACTATTCCGGAGATCCTCGTCATGTCCGGGATCTTATCCGGGACTCCGAACAACCTTCGGTCACCAACAAAATAACTCAACTATACTAATCGTCACCAAACGTTAAGTGTGTAGACCCTGCGGGTTCGAGAACTATGTAGACATGACCGAGACACCTCTACGATCAATAATTAATAGCGGGACCTGGATGCCCATATTGGCTCCTACATATTCTACGAAGATCTTTATCGGTCGAACCTCTATGTCAAGGATTCAGTTAATCCCGTATGATGTTCCCTTTGTTCCTCGGTATGTTACTTGCCCGAGATTCGATCGTCGGTATCTCTATACCTAGTTCAATCTCGTTACCGACAAGTCTCTTTACTCGTTCCGTAATACAAGATCTCGTGGCTAACACTTTAGTCACATTGCTTGCAAGGCTCATTGTGATGTTGTATTACCGAGTGGGCCCTGAGATACCTCTCCGTCACACGGAGTAACAAATCCCAGTCTTGATCCATGCCAACCCAATAGACACCCTCGGAGATACCTGTAGAGCATCTTTATAGTCACCCAGTTACGTTGCGACGTTTGATACACACAAGGTACTCCTCCGATGTCAGGGAGTTGCATGATCTCATGGTCATAGGAACAGATACTTGACATGCAGAAAACAATAGCAATAAACTGACACGATCATATGCTACGTTTATAGTTTGGGTCTTGTCCATCACATCATTCTCCTAATGATGTGATCCCGTTATCAAATGACATCTCATGTCTATGGCTAGGAAACCTTAACCATCTTTGATCAACGAGCTAGTTAACTAGAGGCATACTAGGGACACAGTGTTGTCTATGTACCCACACATGTATTTGAGTTTTCAATTAATACAATTATAGCATGGATAATAAACGATTATCATGAACAAGGAAATATAATAATAACCAATTTATTATTGCCTCTAGGGCATATTTCCACCCCCCCCCCCTCAACACCCCTTCGGCTGAGGGAGGAATACTGCTCACCTCCCTGCAACCAAGCAGGATGCTCACCTCCCTGCAACCAAGCAGGATGCAGGCATATTCAGGTTTGTGCAGGGTGGCAGCATCCACCTCCAGGATAACCCCAATCAACCCCCCGGCAAAGGAAACATGTTCAACGCATCTTTTTTCCAAGGGAATATTCCTAACTCTAACCCAAGCTTGCTGCAGATCGGCTTTCGCACCAACAGAAGCTGACCAAGAAGATATGCAAACCAGAGTTGCACCATCATTTATGGGCATACGTTTACCATAACAACGTGCACTCTCAACCTCTCTAGCATTAGGAAACCGCATCACAAATTGCGTAGGGCTAATGGGACGGGCAGTGCATCGCCATCTTTTTTTCTCAGGTTTATGAGCAAAGAAGCTATTGAACTCAGTTTCAATGTCCTTGGCAAAGGCCTCCCCCTCAATAATGGTGATCACCACGTTATTAGTTTTCTCAATAGTTTGCTTACCCGCACACGGATCAGGGAAATAAAAGAACCCTTGCCCAGGGGACTGGAAACCACACATCATTGGAACACACTCCCAAGGTCTAAGTGTTTGGCACAGCTGCATCATATGACCAAGTTTCCCAGCGGATAGTAGGGCAGCGAGGAGCGAAATGACCTGAGAGGTTGCAGTTATGACACATCTCGACGTTGGCCTTGCTGTTGTTGTTGACGGCGGAAGGAGGTGGGGCGGAGGAGGAGGAGGGGCCGATGAGGATGTAGAACCCCCTCCCTTCGGCGGCGCCATGGAAGCAGCAGACGACTGCGGCCATCCCTTGGATCCCGCGCCCTGAGCGCGCGCAGCCATCTCCCAGCGATCCGGCACAGCCACCGGCGGCGGCGGATCTGGCCGCTGCCACACCAGATTGCGTGCCTGGGAGTGCGGCGCCATGTACAGCGTGTGTACGTACAATACTGTTTATATACAATGTACGCTCTATCTGCACGGGTTTTTTAGTTGCTGCCAACCATGGCCGTCCGGTGTTTTATTTGCTCTGCTCTCGATCACTCTCACTCTCACGGCCTCGCTGTTGCGCGGTAAAGTCGTGCATGGGTCCCCCGGTCCGGTCCGTCGAACAGCTTTGTCCGATCTTTTGAGGACACCACCTTCAATGGATCAAGATGCGGTTTGGACGACCGATGGAGCATCGCCATTTCTTTCTTCACCTGCTCACGACAATATTTCCTTCACATCTCTCAAAAAAATAAATTCTTCACCGACAGTTATTAGTCAGAAGGTATACTTTGTCCCTACCCTACGCACGTACGTACACAAGTAGCTCCGGCACCCACCCACGTACGTACGTCTTGTCTGCCAGAACGCCGTCCGACCCCACCACGTGGCGCTGCCTCCCTCTTGGCAGTAGTGTATTCTCGCCCTCCTGCTGTATTTGTCTCTCTTTTTCTTCCTCTTCGTTGTTGTTCTTTGGCATGTTTCGTTCACCTCGTCAAAGCGCGCGCGCGCACGCACCGCGAGGCCGAAAGTCCGGCCCGATCGGAGGCTCGTTTTCAGCATGGGTCGTCCTCCGTGTTAAGCAAGCCAAAGAGATCGATCCTCTTTACGGCCATATTTGACCGGAGTATTAAACAATCGCTTGTGTGTGTGTGTGTGTGTGTGTGTGTACGGATGGAAGATTGTACTATGCTTTTTACTCGACTTTTATCTCTGTCTATGGTGACCGATTCCGGTCGCTCGCTCGAGACTTCACGCGATTTATTTTTCCTTTTTTCTCTCAAAATGAAACCTCACGAGTATGAAATCGCAAGGGAATTGGGGATAATTTGGTAGTATTCCCTATGTTCATCAATATAAGACGTTTTAGAGACTTGTAGTACGTTGCTAGCTTTGCTCACAGATATACCCTGTCTTGGAGAGAAAGTAGCTAGCCATAGTTCTAGATCGAATTACAGGTAAATCACATTATTCTCAGAATCTCAATCTCTTCACTACGCGGAACGCCTGTTAGTGCCGGCTCGGAAAATTACAGGGGTAAAGCACCCGTGAGTAGTCGCTTGCAGCTACCGTGTAGCAGTTTAAACTCGAGCTCTTTTATGGTACCCTGAAATGAATACTGGCCGTTCATTCTTGAAGATCCAACGTCCCAAGAAGATGTATACTGCTTGATTTGGGTTAGCAGTACAGCTTGTACTGCTCGTTTAACGCTAGCAGTATACGAGATTTGAGGGCAATTTGGGAAGATATTTTTAACTCGTCAGATGGATTGATGCGACCCACTCGTTCTCCCTCTCATTCTGTTCCGCCGTTGCGCGCATGCATCTCCGCGAGCCCATTTCCCGTCCCTTCCTCGATCAGCTCGTGCTCGTGGACCAGACGCTCGGTGGCTTGGTGCAGGTCTCACTTGACGTCTCCTACCCGTCCTCCTCTTCCTCGCCGGGCCGTATGCGAGGCGCTTGCTTAGGCTGCTCATCGTGGCCTGATTCATGGCGGTGGTGGCAAAAACACCGGACGCCGCTGACGAGCTCGCCGCCGTCGAAAAGAAGCCATACATTCCCCGCCACGGCTCCCAGGCAGTACGTAGGCGACAGGTGCTCATGGATAGTTTAGTATTCACCTTTGTAGAGTTGTCCATGTCCAACGCAAATTCAGGTTTTAAGTTGTGAAGTATATTATAGTTCAGTCTGTGCAATCGCAGTGATGCTTGGTTATTTCCTAGGAGCGGAAGTTACCACCTGGAAGAAAATTTTAACGCCTCTCAGTTTCTACGATGCAATCATACCACATATACGTATATACTACCCAATAATAACTGAACTTCTAATCCATAACAAGGCAGCGGATCAGTGGCGAATCCACAAAAAAATGGAGGGGGGGCTGGGCTGCCTATGTGGTGCACACATGTGTTGGGTTAGGCTAGCAAATAGTTGGATTAGGCCTTGAGACTAGTAGTAAAAATATTTTTTGCAGCATTAGAGGGGGGGCTTAAGCCTGTTAAAGCCCCCCTAGTAGATTCGCCCCTGCAGCGGATGATGTTCGAGGCCTGCCGCGAGGTCACCGATGTGCGAGCCTGCAAGGTCTACAAGAGGAGCATGGCGATTGGACAGAGCCAACTAACACAGTGGCAGCGGCAGCGGCAAGAGGGGCCGAGGGGAGTTGGACGGCCGGCTGGGCGGCTGAGCGTGTGGGGACGGCGCGTTGGGATTGAGATGAAGCTCGACGTGAGGTCAGATTGCTAGGCGGCGGCGTTTTCTCTCGATAGATACAAACGAAGAGTTTTCATGTGAAAATTAGGGTCTAAACTACCCTCAAGAAATCAACGGTGAGATTAGATATAGAGTTAGAGGGTGTGTCTAGCTCTCGTCTAGATGAGACTTAACCAAGTCACATCTAACTCCTACACCATTTGATTTTGATGGAGATTCGTGCGGGTTTATTATTTTTATTTTTTGTTTGGTTACTCAAATGATGTGTAGGAGTTAGATGAGACTTTGTTATTTCTCATCTAGATGAGATTTAGCAAATCCGTTAGATATATACTGCTCCCTTTTCCGAGCAGTATAGGGTACCATAAAAAATGGTAACTCGGACGGACGCATCTCCGCCGTCCAACTTGACTTGTATCGCCTGCTTCAATCTCTGTCGTTCTTCCTCTGAACTTGATAATCGACAGGCAGTGTCCACCTTCAGTTATCTTCGTAGCAGTTTAGGCTCTGGTTCTGCTATAGACTTCCCCCATCCCACATGCTACTTTACTTTGAGCTAGCACTACAAGAATAACAGAAAACAAATAGTAAATGGTTCAAATTTATCGATGAATCAGACAAAATACACCTGATCGAACAAAAACGACACAATAGAGGACTAAGATAAAACATAAAGTTACGTCAAAATCTTCCGTGGTCGTTGACTCTAGGTCCATCTTTTGCATCTGGAGTTTTCTCCATCCATCTAGTGAAGAAACATTAGAATGCCAAATCTCTACAAGCTGGATTAACCTTTAAAGGTTTCAGAGAGCCACATGAGCCGCCCACCCAGCAAGGTGAGAACCTAAGATCGTTGAACGCGATGTGAACCGGGCACACCTCTTGCAAAACAGGTTGTCGAACTGTTGTTTCGCTGCCTTGTTTTTGGGTAACGAGACCGAGAGCACAAAAGAACGAATCAACATACCCAGGGACAAGAGCATGCTTGACATTGCTATCGCCGACACTACCGCCAAAATAGGTTGAAGCACCAGGCAACAACCGCGAGAATGAGAACTATCGATCTGCGGGACCAAAACAACATAGGCTCCCCAGTGTAGGTCACATCGGCCACACCAGGACACATGGATAGAACCGTGAGACTTTTATTCTATACGACACCGTCTCCACCATTGAGACTTTGTGATCAAAGACACGAAAAGCAAAGATGAAAAACAAATTGAACTCCAAGCGTTAATCTATAGTTTGCTTGCCTGCGGAAGCCAAAAAGGTTACGGCAAGCGACAAGAACCAACCAAAATCTCGAACCTAGCCTCGTCGCAACGCACGGGAAATTAGCTAATCACAGTTAACATGAAGGAAAGAAGAGATTAAGCGTTGGATCGGCGACGTTGCACACAGCAGAGAAATTAATGTTTCGAAGGGCCACACATATTCCATTCTTTTATTTCCTTGTAGACGGAGGTAGTTGTTGACTTCATAACTCTTTGTTCTCCAAGAAAAAAAATCCCATTTTATTCGTATTTTCCCCAATTCAAGCTTCATGAACACGTCTCCATGATTTCAAACTTCTGCTAAAAACCCAATCTCATAAGCATATGTTTTGACCGGGAAAGAACAAGACCGGTATATGTTCTTTGCTGCTGCTCGAGCTCATACCGTGGTCAAGCTCGCATCCGCTCAAAGACTCAGTAATCCATTCTCCCTGCTAAGAATTAGCATTTGACACTATCTAGTTACTGGCACCAGAAGAGTGGAGAGACCTCCGGTCATGAGGCATAACTGAGCTACCGATCAACTAGTAGCAGGCACGGATCGCCAATCCTGTAATGTGGCGCTCTCATCAAGATATACAATTGGAATTATAGTCTTTTATTTGAATCTTTAAAAAGACTTATATTTAGAAATGGAGGGAGTACATCCTATCTACCGTTGATCAATAAATCTTCCATTGCTCCCGTTGTCTCCTATTCTCAAGGTATTCAGTATTGCTGTACTTTTCTCTCCCATCCTCTCCTTGTCACTATGTGTGATCACCTAATTGTTATACTAAGTCAGCACTACCAGCATGTAAAAGTGAAACATGGAAATATATATAGTTTGCTATCTATTCAAGCCATGATAGAGTGGTATGTATATATAAAGAGCAAACTATTATTACAACAAGTGAAACGTAGGTGGATCATTCCCTTATTTCTATCATATAAGGGCATTTCCAACGCTGACCCGCAAATTTGCTCCGGTATCCCTCCGCGGACAATGATGCGGGAACCGGCCATCCAAAGCTAGTCGCATATGTCTGCTTAATTTTCAAATGGATTTGAAAGAAAATGAACAAATTGGATTGCAAACTCAAACAAACCGGACGATATTCATTCATACCTGGATGATTTTTTTACATAAAATCAGATGCTTTTCATCTAAAGTGGAGCAAATTCATTACATTTACACATATTTTAACTAGACTAGACTCTAAACCTAGACTAAAATGACCGCCGACGCTCGTATCCCATCCCAGCCCAACCATGAGTCCCGAAAAAATGAAGCCCCGCCTCCTCTGACTCCTCTGTAGCCCTCCGCTCCGACGCCATGTCTTCCCCATGTCCGGCAGCCCGCTCGTCATACTGCCAGGAGCCCTGGAGGTATGTGCTTCATCGAGAGGGGAAGAAGAGTCTCCATCTTCTCTTTGTTAGGCAACGCCAATCATCGGAGGTCCGCTTCTATGAAGCACAGGTTGCGACTGGTATGTGCGGCGTAGGGACGACGGTGGCCTGCGAGTGGGCAAGGCACCAGGTGTGGAAGCCGACAACGCGTCGGTGGTGGCCTTCCTGGGACCCAAGCGACGACGGCTTTCCATGTTCAACTTTTCCTCGTTGTTGGCCGCCGCCAAGGATGTGCTGGCCGTCGCCTCGTCAATCTCCGCGTAGCCAGCTTTCTCTGTCGGCAGGGCGCGGTTCTGCGTATGTTGACGGCGGATGGCACGAGCGCAGGCGCGGGAGGAGTGGGCCTCATCCACGACAGCACTCGCCACTCCTCCGCGAGCTGGCTTGGAGTGGTGAGTTGATGAACCACGCGTCGGCTTGGAGCGGCCACTTGCTCCTGCTGGAGCAAAAATGGAGGTGGAGCAACGAATTGCCTGGCTCGTATTCGACGGCTCGGCGGGCCACCTAGCCGGTTTTTATGCCGGAAAACTCCTCTTCCTGCTCGCCGAATGCCATGGATAGCGTGGAGAAAATTGTGCAAGGAGGAGATGGGAAGCGGAGGTGTCGTGCGATTCTTCACCCGGTGTCTGTCCTCATTTAAATAGCAGACGGACGCGAGGAGCGAACCGGCGTTGCGTTTAATGCCGACCAACTAGCGAATGGATGAGTGCCTGGAGTAGTTTTCTCGGCACACGCGCGGGTTTAATGGAGAAAGGCGAGCAATCTATAGTCGTTTGAATGCGGCAAGGAGGCGTGTTCAGCCAGGCATGCAGCGGGCGACGCTCTCTCGGCCGGCGTGCCGCTTCAAAGCCGGCAATGAGAGGTCGCGTCTGCTCTGGATCGGCGTCAATGTGGAGTGGCCTCTCTACAACGACATGAATGCAGGCAGCTGGGGACGGGCGGGAACACACATGGGCGGTGGAGAAGGGTTTTGGGTGGGACATGGCTGCGAGAGGCGGACGTAGCAGTGGTCCGAACGCCCGCAAACAACCCTCACCCCCCATGCTTTGTCTCTGGTTCACGAGAAAAAACACGTCCGGACCAGCCTACGGACCGACGCAGGCCCGTATTGGATGGCTTCCGGGGTTCGGACCACGCGGTCCAGATGTATGCGGATGGTTTGAGAGTCAGCCTTGGAGATGCCCTAAGATGAATGCCCACACAACCAGGCCACCCTACTAGTTGAGTAAACATACACATACTGTTGCAACAAGTACGCACGCATGAGAGCAAGTACAATAAGGTGACATAAGCAGACTATAAGGACTAAAATATTATATCTTTGCTTAGTTGGAGGAGAGAGATGAGGAGCGGGATCTTGGTTAGTAGCTAACTGTAACACGAGCCCCCAAGACACTTTGTGAGGTTGTAAGGTGGGCCAACCATTAATAAGTAGTACACATTTAAAGTTTACTATTGTAAGGTGGGCCAGCTATTAGGTTGGTGTTGGATTTAACCCTAGACTGCTCTGTCTCTCTCTGACCGGACTGAAGGTGGACGAAGCACTTTTTCTGGCGACGAACCCCGGACGCCAAACGCCCTAAGTTTCTGTTATTTCTGGACCTACCAGCTCACCGCATACAAACGAGCAGAGCACGGAGGTTTATACCCGGGCTCGTGCACATATCACGCTGCCCACCCCCTCCACTCTCCGGAGCGTGCGATCCGCTGGCTTCGGCTGCGCTCTTGCCGCGCCCTAACGCATACGACGCGGTCAGCCCATCAGCAGATCGCTACGCAACCGTTAATCTGCTAACAACCTAGCCCTTCGCGGCGGAACCGGACGTGAGCCTAGCTCACGCATAAACCTGGGCATACCCCGGGCCGGGCCGGGTTTCGGGCCGGGCTTTAGAAAGCCCAAACTGGAAATCCCAAGCCCGAGCCTGGCCCGGCCCGGCCTGGCCTGACCCGGGTTTTTTGGGCCGGGCTCGGGCCGAGTCACGCACCACCACGCCACACACGCACACACGCACGCACACACGTGTGGTTTGTTTTCCTAACATTCTCCCATAAACCGCGACCTACGGGACGGCTCGTCGTTGATGTCGGCGAGGAGCGCCTTCTCCTTCATCGGTTGCTGGCAGTCTCGGGAAAAGTGGCCACAAACATCACAATTGTATCACTTCCCGCGTCACCTCCTCGTGCCTGAGGCCACGCTAATGATGTCGTCGTCGTCGTCGTGCACGCCACTGCGTTGACGTTTCAGTGCCTCCCACTGTGTTACCGTGAGCATTAGTTGGTCGTCGCTCTGTTCACCGCTGGCCTGTGTGCGCCGCCATGACCGCTCGTCGAATGTCTTGAGCCTGCTCAGCGCCTTCTTGAATGCCATCGTCTCCACATCGCAGAACTGCTCGATCCCGGCATCGCGGAGTACAACCGATAGGGCACCATGTCGAGGAGTTTCTTCACCATGGCGGCATCGCCGAGCATCGAGCCAAGTCCGGCGTACCTCGCCGCCATGCCGCCGATCTTGCCGGCATACGGATCCAGCGCCTCCCCCTCCTCCATCCGCAGCCGATCGAACTCACCGCGAAGGGTGAAGAGCCGTGCCGCCTTCACCCGATCGGCACCAACGAACATCATCTTGAGGCTGTGCCACACCTCCTTCGCCGTCTTCTTCATCGACACCTGCATGAGGAGGTCTTCTCTCAGCGCACGCCGTCTTGTTCTTTTTGTCGTCGACCGCCGTGCCGTCCGTCGGCGCCACGGCCTCCCAGAGCCCCTGCACATCGAAGATCGCCTCCGCCTTGATCGCCCACACCGTGTAGTTCTCTGGCGTGAGCATTGGCAAGGAGAGAGACACCATGCTCCCACCGGCGTTGTACGGGACGATGGACATGGCCCCCGACGGGATCACAATGAAGCTCTGTATACCAAATGTTGGGTCTAACCCTAGACTGCTCTGTCTCTCTCTAACTGGACTGGAGGTAGACGAAGCACTTTTTTCGTGCGACGAACGCCCGGACGCCAAACGCCGCATGTTTCTGTTTTTTCTGGACCTGCCAGCTCACCGCGTACAAACGAGCAGAGCTCGGAGGTTTATACCCTGGCTCGTGAACATATCATGCTGCCCACCCCCTCCACTCTTTGAAGCATGCGGTCCGCTGGCTTCGGCTGCACTTGCCGCGCCCTGCCGCATACGACGCGGCCGACCCTTCAACAGATCGCTACGCTGCCGCTAATCTCGCTAACAACCTAGCCCTACGCGGCAGAACCGAACGTGAGCCTAGCTCACACACTACCACGCCACACACGCACACACGCACGCACACATGAGCGGTTTGTTTTCCTAACAGTTGGCTCTAGATGACATGGCAACCCCCTATAGTTGATTGTTGGTTGTATTATTAACCATGCTCTAAAACCGGACAAATGGGTGCTCCTGCTCATTGATTAGTCCAACTTCCTCCATATGAGCCTCACCGAGCACATTATCCTCCGCTTGGTCCCTCCCTCCACAAACTCCTCTGGTTTACGCATTGTTGGCCCTTCCTTCGTTGATGCATCTACCTGATCAACTAGCTGCTTCGACTCCTCCTGGGCAGCAACAACAAGCGCTAGTGCATCCGGGGCCGTCACGAGAAATGGAACCCCGTTTTCGCCTCCATCGGTTTCTATGTCCGCCTTAGGCACCTGCGTTGTGGACTCCGTAGCGAGCACATGCATCGTAAAGATGTAGGTGATGGAGCTAAATGCGACAGATCTTGAGGTAGGGGATACTAAGCTAAGCGTTCAGGTACGATGGTAACGAGGACATGAGGGTTTACCCAGGTTAAGGCTTTTCGAGGAGATAATACCCTATGTCATATTTATGTTTATTGCATTGGATTAAGTACATGGTACATGTATCTACCAAGAGATTGTAGTGTGTCCTCTACGAGCCAGGCCTCTCGGTTTATATAGATACCTAGAGGGTCCTAGGTTACAATATTCTAGTCAGCTACGTACAGAGAGGCAGAGTCCTCCACGAATCCAACTTCTTGGAGTATACGACAAGTCTTCTGGAACCTTCGGTTTACACATCATGGGCCGCCCGATGTAGCCGACGCCAAAATTGGCAAGAGGTTCCTGACCTGGCCCACCAGGCCGGGAGATGATGCGGTGATAGACCCCCTAGCAGGAACTCCATTAGCAGGTAATGTTGTAGTTATTGTTATTGTGGTGGTGGTGGTGGTGGATGTCCATTCTAGTGGCTCGATTCGGTCAGGCGGAGCATGAGTTTCAGGTGCAATCCTCCATGAATCCTAGTCCGCAGTCGAGGAGCATGGCTAGTGTGACCTATTTCTTGGTGTAGGTGTTAGGGCTGTTGGTGACGTTGGATGCTCAACACCGTGCTGAGGCAGGCCTCTCACACGGTTCCTTCCGGGCGATATCAACAACTTGGACGCCTATGTCACGAAGTCCCAGCGTCGGAGGGGCTGACGGAGCTGCAAATAATCCGTAGTGCGTTTGAGGAACCCACGTGAAAACATCGCCGACGAAGGCAAGGCCCGGGCCAGTCATTGACAGCGGTGTCTGGGACGTCACCCCTAGGTCGTCTAACCCAAGCAAGGCGTCAACCATATATTTAGGGGTGCGTTGATCACTTGCAGACAATTCACGAAAAGCGTCCTTCAAATAGCTTGCCTAGGTTCTCGCTTCCATTTATTTTCTCCCCCTTTGTGGAGCCTTCGTAAAATATGTTGTTCTTAAGTTGCTTCACTTCTTGGCTTCAGTTGGGCTTTGCGTCAAGGACGCAACGAACCATCTAGTTATGATAATAGATAGAAGAGGTTATAATAATAAACAGGCGAGTAACATATCAACCTTCATGGTAATATGATTTGCAAATCAAGCAATATCATCAAAGGCACATAGTGAAAAGATGTCGGCACATGTACCATCAATATGTGGTTATCGAACAAAATTGTTGTTTTCTCCGGGCACCACCAGAATCAAGTGTGTATCCTGCAAGAAACAGTTCATTATCTATCATAAGCAATATCATACAGTACATATACTTTTTTTTCTATCATAAAGATACTCTAATTTATTTCTTTGCATTGTTTACCTGTCGTGTGACATTAAACAAGTCAAGGAGCTTGTAGCAAAATAATGAAAGCAACTGAAGTAACTACAGTGAATAAACTCTCAGACATAATTGTCCTACAATTAATCAGTCATGTTAGACTCACAATTTAGTTGGCCCACACAATTGACAACCTGAAGTTTGGTACTCCCTGTTTAGAAGGCGTGCTGGAAACACACGTAAATTTAACCGTGCCTTCTAAACGGTAACGGAGGGAGTACTACCATCACTTGAGAGGAGCTGTTGTGTATCTCTGGCAGCGAGCGTAGTGCTCGCTCACACGCGTCTCCCCATGATCGCTTCACATGCATGGTACATGGGCGAGGGCAATCGCACGATGTGACGCACGTCTCACTGTACGGCATGCTCTGTTTTTTATTTCAGTCAGTTATATTACTTCAAAATATTTATCTTTGTCGGTTTTATTTTAATTAAGAAAATGTTCGTGGATTTGTAATAAGTTCACGAATTCAAAAAGTGTTCGAGGATTCAAAAAATTATTCATGAATTTGGAAAAGTTTGCGAATTAAAGATAAGTTCAAGAATTTGAAAAAGTATTGCGAATTAAGAAATGTTTTTTTGTAAAATCGAACATTTTTCTAAATTCTGAATCATTTAAAAAAACAGATTTTATAATAAAATTATATTTATTTTGAAATTCCGAATTTTTTTAAATGCATTTCTTTAAATCGACAACAAAGTTTAAAAAATTGAAAATTGAATGGTATTTGACATCCCAAACAATGTTTGAAGAGCGCACATTTTTTGGTTCAAATTCTGAACAATTTAGGAAATTTCAAATACTTTTTGGAAAGCTCGAAAAAATTATGAAATAATAAGAAAATTATAAAATCACAAACATTTTGTAAATTTTAAAATAATTTGAACTTTCAAACATAGTTTAAAAAATGTGACCAATTTATGGAAAATGTGAACAATTTTTGAAATTATGAAGAATTGGTAAATTTAAACATATTTTCGAAAATGTGAACTATATTTTAAGAACATGAACAAAAATTTAAATCTCAAACATTTTTTGTAGAACGTGAACATTTTTAGATTGTAAATTTATTTGGAAATTTCATTAGTTTTTAAAACACAAATATATCTTGTAAAAAATTAAATTGTTTTGAGATACCAAACATATATTGGAGAACGTGCATTTGTTTGAAATCGTGAACAATTTCTGAAATTTCAAAGGTTTTAAAAAACACAAAAACTTAAAATACAGTAAGAACACTGAAGTCAGTAAAACCAGTTTGAAACCTTGCAGAAGGTTTCCAAAACCGTCCCATGGAACCTCACTGGGTGCGTCTTAATGGGCCAGCTCAATTCAACCATTTAAGGCGAGGTTTGACTGTAAAGCTGGTAGAGTGGTACCACTGGGAGTATAAAATCGTCTGCGGTAACATCTTTCTCATCAGCTAGTCAACTATTAACTCGGCTTGTCTAAAAAAAAAACTATTAACTCTGTTGAGTTCTCCCATCCAATCTCATGGCTTATATTTACTCTCTTCTTTAGCGAACCTCGCTCCGCTTTATTCAACAACGATGTTCAACGGGACCACTACAATACCACGAGACAGACACCCTACTTCCTACACACCTAAAGATAAAATAAAATAAAACTTGGCCAAACTATGAGCCTAGTGATTACTCTTTATCCTCTCACATGGCTAAAGTCACAAACTTCTCCCGCATGAAAAAAAAGTTACAAACCTCAAAATCAGACCTCCCTTTCAGGCCGTCATGGTGCAGGCGCGTGAGTGATCCGGATGAGAGTGAAACTGGCACGAGCGTTGGCATTTTTAGCGCGCAGACGGCCGGCCCTTGGCCCATGGGGCGTGGGACATTTTCAGTCCGCATTGGGGGTTTGTGAGCATGGGCCAGGCCCGCCAGCTCCATCCACTCATTTCCCTCTCTCGAAAAAAAGAAGAGATGGCGTATCGGACTCTCCGGAAGAAAAAGATGCCTCCGACGGTGGTTACCCGACCGAGCGCGAACCGGGCGTTTCGGCCGGGGGCCCACCCGCGCGCGACACGCGGAACGGATAACGCTCTCTACTCCTCCCGTCGGTTGACTCCTCTCCGTGACCGTGAGACCGTAAACCGTGAGCGAGCGAAACCACACAGCACGCCGCGCGGTGGTGGTGGGTGGTGGGTGGCAGGCAGATCCCGGCGGCAGCTCTTTTCGAGATCTCGCGAGGTACGTACGGATCCGTCGAGCTCTCCCCGTCCCCGCCTTGTTCTTCTGCTTCCCCTCCCCCCATATCGAAGGCGCGAGATCTGCGTGCTGCTCGCCCGCGCTTGGACGGGTTGGTTTGGTTGGTTCCGCTGTCGCGCGCGCTGTTCGATTCGGCGTTAGAGGTGGTGGTGGTTGTAGTAGCGGCGGCGGTGCTTCGGGGCAGGGGGGAGGGGAGCGGTGGCGCCGTGCATGTCCGCCGTTTCGAAATCGAGGGGAGCGGCCGTGGTACGGCGTCGCAGCCGGCTGTCAGGGGTGGTGCGGCTGCCAAGGCAGCCATGCCCATGGGTAGCAGCGCTGCGCAGTTGTCTCGTTTTGCTTCCTCGGATGTTTTCGTTCGTTTGTTTGTCAAGGAGTATATAATTCTGTTCAGTATACGTATATCTAACTGGCTACTAGCAGTCTAATAAAGGATGTAGTAGTAGTATTGGTGCTTTATGTTATCCATAACACTACCATCAATTGGGCTTTTGGGATCCGGCGCTCTACCCCAGAAGAAACTTAAAAGTAGTGTCTGTAGATGGGCTGCATCGGGCATTTTCGTTGCGCTGTCCACCCAAAAAAATGCTCTGCGGGATGCATGGGTAGGAGATCAGGCTGCGTTGCACTGGCATTGTCTTCACTAGCCAAGGCATGCTAGGGAGTTTTGGTTGCTGGATGTTGTATGGATTTGTTCCCACTAGCACCCCATTTCAGTCCTGTGTGCACCGCCGACACTGATGCAGGAAGAGGGGAGAGGAGTTTTTGGGTCACTGGGGACTCCATTCTGTCTGGCTGCTGCATATATGATATATGTACAGATGATTGAAATTAGGTACTAGGTGTTTTGTCGCCTGCTTGGCTGTTGGCAGTACAAAACGGATCTCCAGATTGAAGAAGTGGCTATTTATTTACTAACTTGTATGTTGATGTATGCACCAAATGGGGAGATGTGTGGTTGCTGTAGTTATTAATGTATCACTAGTTCACCACTCTTGCTAGGTTTGCCCCCAAGCACATGCACAGCTGGAACCAAGTTTTTGATGTATTTGCTAGAATTGTTTTTGATGTATTAATGTGGCTTTATCACATTCTCGTCTTATTTGCTTGATTTTCTGTTGATTACTCATTTGATGTGTTGATTTGGCAGTTGGGATTCTGAAGCTCAGCTTCTTCCTACTCATCTGATCTGGTAGTTATTTGTATGAGTTCACAAGACATTCGACATGAAGCTTTTAGAATACACCCCGTTCGACTGGTATGACATATTTTCTTCTTTCCTGTCCTCGTCGTGCTCCTGGTAACATGGGATTTTCTTGGCCTAATGTATTACATTTGCTTGTTTGTTTTCAGTGTAAATGTGTTCCTCGATCAACTAAACCTTGGTGATTGTACAATTAGGGGAAGCCTCGAAGCCTTCTCATGTAAGAGTATCCTCCACTCCACTGTATTTCTTTACTGAATGCATTGCATCATGGCAATAGGCTGAAGCTCCACTTTAATTTACAGGCAAGCACGCAGGAAATGATCGCCGGCTGTCAATAAGCCTGGAGCATGATGTACATACCTTCCATCAGCCTATGATTTTATTACAACTGCTTCGCTTTTAGCGCTGATGTGAATCAGTAGGAATTTGCACTGCTGTGTTTGGTTAGGAAATTATGTGTGACGTTGGAATCATATGAAAACTGTAGCCAACTTGTGAAAGTTTGTAATAACATATGGATACCTGTTTCAATCAATACGTGTAAGCTAATTTTGATATTTCTTTCATGTTTGCAATTGGTTTGTAGTCAGGCTTTAATTTGGTGGAGGTCTTTCTGTATGCCTGACATGTTATGAAGTCATTTGCCTGTGAACCATATGAAATGCTTATGTGCTAAAATAATAATAATTATAATTATTTTCACTGTTCTGTGCAACCTTTCCCCCCATGAGCATCTTATTGTTCTGAAAGATTTTAACATATCATGCCTTCGAAAGGTATGATGTTTGTTTTTCCATCCTTACCAAAATTTATGCGTCTGAGCATGCCACCGATAAATCTCTGCATGTTTATATATGTGCCATTTAACTTCTCTGTTGCACATTCAGATTCTCGATTACCTTGGCAAGTCTTCTGACAGTGATCCTCCTTCACCTGTGGAGCATTTGTCCTGTAGATCCAGGTAAGCATTTGTCTGATAGTGATCCTCCTTCACCTTTGTTCTGCACATTTTCCGTTTAATTAGTCTGATAACTTTCTATATTTTGTGTTCATTCCAGCCGGAAAACGTTGATATATCTTGTTCTCACTCTTGGTCATATGTATCCAGATTATGATTTCAGGTAATTTTGTGTTACATCGAGTGTGTTCTATATAGTCTGGGAGGAAGGATGATGGGTAATGTCATACTCAGCTTTTTTGGGCGATATGACAACCCGCTTTTGTCCTTTCCAACCGGCCTAAGGGGGTGTTGTCAAATGGCATGACAAACGGATTAATAGCCGTTGCTCTTTTGAGCTGAGAGTTCAATTCTCTCCATTTCCCTTGAACATTTTGGTATTTGACAGACCTGTACCTTTCTCAAGGTCTCCTTACTGTTATGCGACACTTGCATGATGGGATGACCTTCAGATTAAATTTAACATCCTCTTTGTCAACATCTGTTTCGCTTAGCAGTGCTGTTCGGGCACACCTATTCTTCAAAGAAGAAGACATGGAAAGTTTCAAGCAGATGGTAGACAACTACTTATCGGAGGCTTCTAGGGTAATGCTTTCATGAATTCCATCAATTTCACTCTTGGTTGATAAACATGTTTGTAAACATATGCAAATAAGTTATGGAATGAAAAAACAAAAGTCGTATAGTCGCAACAATGTTTCCACTCAAACTGCTCAACTTTCAAATGACACCGAGACTGTTTTTCCGCCCACCTGTTCTATATATTTAACCTGAATCGGACTATTGTTCAGCTCTGGGCAGCAAGAAATGAAGGCAGTTCTCTTCTGGACAGTATGACTAAAGCTATTGACGAGGTGTGCATTCAGTAAATGCTTAGTTCAGAAAAGTCAGCGGAGTCCTATATTCTACGTTTACACCTTATTTTGTAACAGGTTATCAAACTCAGGGAGTGTGACATCTACAGCTACAACCCAGACTCTGACGGCGATCCATTTCTAGAGAAAGGGGCCATGTACGGCGATCTTATCCGCAGAAACCATGTTTGAATTGAACTTGAGCACTCAGAAGGAAGCTCTAATGTTTAAATGGCATTCTATTTTGCTTGCAGATGGTCGGTCAACTTTTTCTTCTACAACCGGAAGCTAAAGCGAGTAGTGAGCTTTCGCTGCTGCTGTACTAGGTAGGCACACAACTTCTTTTGAGAAGAACGCCATATCAGAAGTTCTGAAAACTACATTGATTACTTGTAAGCTTCTGTACCACCACAGCAAATTTGCAGGGGATGACTTCCTTGCTGGTGCGCTCTCGGATGGCGAGGAGGAAGATGCGTTGATTGACATGGACATATGACTGACTCGCTTCGGCTAGGAACATGACCAACCAACCAGTGTGACCTGTTTGTGTAATATACAGCTCGTATGGCGACAGTTCCCGGTAGGAAACTACGTATGGCGGCAGTTCCCTGTAGGAACTTTTAGCGTGACTTTGTTTGTCTGTTTGGAGAGCATACGCTTTTGGCCTCTGTTATTATCGTCCATGTTTGTAGATACAAGATTTTAAGTCTGCCAAATTTGAACTGGCAAAGTTTGTCCCTTTGGTCTGGACTCTGGAGACATGTTTCCAGGAATTTGGCTTCATTTTGCGGTCTTATGCATGTAAATTGGATTCTGCCAAATTTGTACCATTGTCCGTGCTTATCCAGTCGCTATGTGGTGCCTGCAATGCCCTGATGTAATGCAGCTTGAGCTGAACGTACCCTTGAATTAATCCTTATGAACTTTGCACGCAAGTAATCAGTCATGCATGCAAGTGAACACATCGCATCATCCTCACTTTTGGGACCAGCGTGTTGCATGATCATCTCTCGTGCTGAAAAAAATGTATTGTCTGCCAAGGAGGCCATGGTAGGGATGTAGGCGGACGCATCGGCATAAGCTAACGCTACTGCCTTAGAAACCAGGCTAATACAAAAACCATCAATGTGGAGGGCCACAGGCACATGTGCATGCACCCCTTGGGCCATGGGCTTCGGTACCACCCATAACGAGGGTGTCCTTGTGTGTATGATGGAGTTCTAAGACCGTGTTTTGAGATGAAGGGGCTACTTCGTGCATAGCTCGAAGAGGAAGAGGGTTCAGGGCCACTTCCTGCGTATCTCGAAGAGGAAGAGGGTGCACGGCCACTTCATGCGTAGCTGGAAGAGGGTGTTCACATGCTCGGATCAACGGGGTTAAGAAATGTTCAGAAAACTTAAGAGACTTAAAAGAAGTAGTCATGGATTCATAGTGGATCTCAGAAATGCTTCTATGCAGTGGCGGAGCTTGATGAAGATTGTTGAGGAGGCTAATCAGAATTGAGAGGGATAAGTTATGCTTGAACTCCTACAAATATTTGATATTCAAGCCTAATAATTAAAGATACAATTAAGAGTTTTCCTAGAGTAAGGGGGGGGGGGGGGGGGGGGGGATGGTCCCCTTTGGCCCCATGAAGCTCCGCCACTGTTTCTATGGCTCAAAAAGAAAAAATAAGGCCATACCACAATTATACTAGTTCGGGTTTAACCTAATTACAAGATGATGCCTCGCTCGACCGGGAATCCAGGGCTTGCATTACAATCCTAGGTTACTTCTTCAAAGAAAATATTGACCCATTTGATCAGCCGGGACGGTGATATCTCCTTATCATCGTGGGACCAGTTTTTCGTCAAAGACGGCTTCGGGCTCCATTCTGATGTGTCCATAAGCGTCTGTCTGTGGTATGTAGGGTGAACTTTACAACCATCGCGAAGTACGAGCTTGTATGAAGTATAGCCATTTTTTATCCGTGACTCTGAATGCGCCCTAGAATTTGGAGTTAAGTAGGTGACGGTGATTACTCGGTGAAGTGTGCTACAAGACCAAATCTTGCGATACCATGTCACCCCTTGAAACTCCATTTCTTTTCGATTCTTGTTAGGGAAGTATTTCATTCTCGCTTGTGCTTTCAGGAAGTTGCCCTTGATGAGTTGCGTAGCTATATACCGGTTGTGCAGGAGATCAAGGGAGTCACCAAAGATGAAATCTAATAGACAGATTCAGAAATTTGATGGGGCTTGAAGGACATAAAGTGTATGAAAAGTTGTATTTTCAAATAGGTGTGAAAGTGGTGTTATACAACCATTCAGCTAGAGCACAAGCCATGGGTTCCATCTCTTGGGTTCTTGAAATAGGTGCGGAAAGCTTGACCATCGGTTTGGGAGATTATTTGAAGTGTTGAGATGAAGTTTCACTCCCATATTTTTTTGACCAACAACATATTTTATTTCATTAACAACATTTTACAGAGAGTATTGTGAAACATCTCACACTTGACATGGCAAGAACATCTCTCGCGGTACAAGGTCATGTGTCTGAAGAGAGACATCGAAGAGCTACATGCCTATTTTTAATTTTGCCTCAAAGATCCTTTTTAAGGGAGATCCCTTTTTAATATTATTGACATACCAACTAAAAAGGTATTGGGATACCTATGTACTCAAAATTATCTTGGATCACTAAAAATCTAGGAAAGTGTCCTTAAATGGTCGAACCTTGAGTCCTCGACCCTTAGATTTGAGGTTCAAGAACAATTTTCCAGACTTAAAACATCTTTTGGGTCATCGGTTGATCAATACATAGAGAAAAACTTAGTCCCTTTAATCTTGTTGCCATGAATCTCAATACCTACTATGGAGGCCTAGATTCACTTACACCTCTTTCTCGTACATGATCGCAAGAGTCGTGATTCTAGAGGTATGTTATCTCGATTCACACAGTGGATGCAAGGAAGGGGGATGGAGAAGACCTAGAGGTGGCACAAGCCTTAGAGTTTTTGTGCATGTGTGTCCCATATATATGGGAGGAGTGACCACTTATAAACCCATTACTAATCCATGACAAAATATGTAACATGTCCATTATGAAAGATGCAATTGTTACTGGAAAAATTACCTCGCACGACTACCTTTATCTTTATGTTCCACAGTAAGCAAACCTTTCAACTGTTATCAGACATAGCAACAAGGAACCAAAGGTGACAATGCCAAAACCCTCAAGTCGGACTGATTTTTCAATACCATTCACGTGCATGTCACATCGGATCAGTCACCCTCAAATGTTCTGGTGGTGTTGCACAATCCCAAGCTAGGGAGGAGGAGCACATGTGTACCCGTCCTCTTCTTACTAGAGGGCAGAAAACCAACCCTATATTTTGGTATATCCCTCTCAACTTGCAATTTGGGACTAAATTTGGTTCCACTATTTGGCATGCATGATTGGGCTGTAAGGAGGCATTACTCATGAATTATTGTGATTGTTAATGGATCTAGCCCAATAATTCTAGCACCACATATGAATTCATTCCTATTTCCCTCTCCCATGGACCATGGATGGGTTTGGGCTCAGTGTTCTTTTATGGGTGCGAATGTACCAATTGTGCTTCTCTCGGCCACTAGAAAGCTCAACATTGCTACTTTGTTAACTTATCCTCAGAAATAACATCGGTATGTTTTCTTATGCTATATCGAGCTTCTCAAACCACCAAATAACATATTCATGTATGGAACAAATGAGCCATAATTCGGTTTGGTTAGTTCTTCAAGAAGCAAGATGTGTACATTAATATTGTAGTAGTCAGGCCAATAGAATTTTGATCACATGGCTAGAAGTTAAGATCCAGTGGGGAGCGCGGGCCACCCACATCTTTAAAAGGAACATGTTTCCTCCTGGCTCTCATCCACACTGCCGCACTCCCCCGAGCGCCAAATCACCACCACCATCCAACATATCTCCCAAAGCCATTGTATGGTACTTGGAGTTCGAAATATGGATTTGTTGTTCTGATATTGCCGTTGGATTAGTCAGTACAAATTTATTCCAAAAAGCACAACGGAATGTCAAATGATTTTTCCCCATAGGACTAGGAGGCATGAGGAACTTTGTAAGATAGATGACAACCAATTCTTGAGGAGCATAATCATATCCTGGTGTTGGAAAGAAATGCCACGGGCCTATTTTGGTTGCTTGGCGTGTCTTTCTCCTGACGCCCCACATAACTTCATTTACAGAGATTACTTCTTCTTTAAGAACATGGTGCCTCTGCCTAGCCATGGTCGCCAGGCGACTCCTGTAAGAGTGTCGGTTGAATAATTGTACTCCACTAAAAAATTCAGGCATTACAATTATCAAGCATGTAAGTTCAATGTTAATCACGTATATTCGAAAAAAATGTTAATCACATATCTGAAAAGTGTAAAATGTGTATGAAATAAATGTTCTATAAATATACCAAAAATGTACAATGTGGTAGACAGAAAGTAGACATGTGTTGAAATAAATAAAAACCTAGGAAAACTGCTAAAGAAAGACAGAAAACCAAAACCAAAAGGAAAGCCTTTTCAAAGCGACACAAAATAACGTTGAAAACCAATAAGAAAAATTGAAAGAAAACGGAAAGGACAAAAAAATCCAGAAAATAAAAGAAACTTGTTGAAGAAACACCGAAAATAGAAAAAAGAACTGCAGGAAAGACCGCTACCGCAAGAACCCATATTGGTCTGGCCCAGTAACGCCCGACACAAAAATCCTTAAGGCGAGACCGAAAATAGTGTCGCAATAGGCCATATATAGCCCTGGCGTTGTTATAGATGGATTATGTAGGAGACCTCATAATTAGTGCTAGAAAGTTTTCTGGCGCACACTGGCGGCGGTTCTGGGCGCACTACGTAGTTTGGTCTCTCTAGTTTCATTTTGTTAGATTTTTCTGCTCACTGCCACGTTATTACTTTGTGTATTTAAAAAAAATGAAAAAATTAAAAAGGTTTGTGACTTCGATTTTTTATCAATATTTAAAAACTCAAGAACTTATAAAAAGTTTGTGAATTTAAAAAATTCATGAATATAAAAAATGTCCATGAATTTGAAAAAGTTCAGGAATTTGGAAATTTTCAAGAATTTGAGAAAAAGTTCCACCAATTTGGTAAAAAGTACGTGAATGTGAAGCAGAAATCATGAATTTTGGAAAATTTTCACGGAAATGGTAAAAACTTGTGAATTTTAAAAATGTTAATAAATTTGAAAAACATTCACGAATTTGTAAAAATGATAATTTACAAAATCATAAATTTGATAATTTTTTCAAAAAATCAAAACGAACAAAAGAAAAAGGACAAATGAGAAACTATAACAAATCGAAACAACGAAAGAAATCCCAATAAAAAAACCCAAAACAAATCAAGCCTACTAGAACCGGAGGGAACCTTTCCCAAAACTGGTCTATGAGAGACTAATATGGACCGGTCCTGGCGCTCTATACATCGCTTATCACGATGCCTATGAACGAGATAGTTTTTTTTAGAGGAAAGGCATACAGCCTGAAGGAAAGGCATACAGCCTGACTTCACATTAATGAAGCCATCAACCGGCTAGAATACAAGGTGCATATTATTACAATGGCTGGCAATGGAAATAACAGAAAAATTACAGATAAAGATTACCCAAGGCCGAAACAAGCCTTTCAAAGAGGGAAAATGCCGACACAAGGGGACAAACAACCATGCCGTCGGAGAGCACCACGCCGACAAGAACAACGGGGACAAAGGAGTTCGCGGATCTTGGACGAGCAACGAAGATGAGGATCGAGCCATGTAGGATGAAACCATTGGCTCTGCCACAGCCCAGTCCTGCCATTGCCGGAGGGGAGACCACTATCTCCCATACATCCAACACAGGGATGACGTGCATCAGCGGGCAAGAACGAACGCAGCAGGGCAGCCGCCGCTGAAGGGGAACATGACGCAGATCCTCCCGCCTCCACCATCGCCGGGCATCCGAGGATGCATTACACCGTAGTCTGTAGCTGTCACCAGCCCACACATTGCAGCATCCCATCCCCAACCCAACCCCAAGCCGACGCCTCCAAGAAGGACCACGACGCCAGTGCACCGCCGCCGGCTGGCCAAAGACCTAGGCTTTCACCCGGGGACTAAAGGGGGTGAGGAGGGGAGGAAGAGGAAGCTTAACACACCCTCGGGAGGGGAAGAGCGAAGCCGAAGCACCGCCGTCGTCGTCGAGGTCGATGCAGAGTCGACCAAGGGATTCTCCCGTTCCAAGCTTCCGCTGCCACACCCTCAGGAGCCAGATCTGGCAGCCCAAAAGGGTCGGATCCAGGTCGGCGAGGGGGGGGGGAGCCACATCGGGAAAGGAGGCCAGAAATCGAGCAGCGAGACGTCTCCGCCGCCCAACCGCCGCCCGCGCGACCGGAGGGGCGACCGACACTTGCAACGGCACCCATCGGCGATGTCAACGATGCCAGCCAGATCCAGGGCCACCGCCCTGGCGCCCAAGGCTCCCTGCAGCGAATCAGGGCAGTATAGCCTCGCCACCACCTTCATTGGAGGTCGCGCGACGACTGGCAGTGTCCTCAGGTGATGGCGGGGAGGGAAGAAGAGGAGGAGTGGGGGCTGGGGCGATAGGGATTCGTCACCCTCGAGTCGCCCGCTCGGGGCGACACAAGAGCCGGCGGGGATCAAGAGATCGTATCTCTCATGCACGAGATAGTCAGCTCTCGTCTGAAGGAGCACGCGAATGGGCCGGTCCAACTAGCGTGCGCGCAACCAGGCACCTGCTTTGTTATCTTTTGCTTTTTCATTCACCTCTTTTTCTTTTTTGCTTTATTTTTTTATACTTTCAAATATTCTAAACGTATAAACTAGAGAAAACACTTTGCATTAGTTTTAAAAAAAATTAAAAAAAATGGTAAATGTGTATACAAAATATTTCCGATGTATAACAAAATGTAAAAACGTGTATTGGAAAAAATAGAAGTTTTCACAAGTGTTAATCAAGTATTTGGAAATATTTAAATGTCAACATAAAAAATGGTCTTGATGTATAAGAAATGTACAACATGTATGGAAAAGTAGACATTCAAAACTATATGTTTAAAAAAATGTTAATCATGTATTTGGAAAATATTACACATAAAGATTAAGACCATGGAAATAACAGAGAAATTGCAGATAAAGATTACCCAAGGCCGAAACAAGCCTGCCGAAGAGGGAAAATGCCAACACAAGGGGAAAAAACAACCATGCCGTCGGAGAGCACCAAGCCGACAAGAACATTGGGGACAGAGGAGTCCGCGGATCTCGGACAAGCAACGAAGATGAGGATCGAGCCATGTAGGATGAAACCATTGGCTCTGCCATAGCCCAGTCGTGCCATTGCCAGAGGGAAGACCACTATCTCCCCTATATCCAACACAGGGATGTCGTGCATCGGCCAGCAAGAACGAACGCAGCAGGGCAGCCGCCGCTGAAGGGTAACAGGACCCAGATCCTCTCGCCTCCACCATCGCTGGGCATCCGAGGACGCACTGCACTGTAGTTCGTAGCCGTCACCAGCCCACACATTGCAGCATCCCATCCCCAACCCAACCCCAAGCCGACGCCTCCAAGAAGGACCACGACGCTAGTGCACCGTCGCCGGCTGCCCAAAGGCCTAGGCTTTCACCTTGGGACTAAAGGGGGAGGGAGGAGGGAGAGGAAGAGGAAGCTTAACACGCCCTCAGGAGTGAAAGAGCGAAGCCGAAGCACCGCCGCCGTCATCGAGGTCGATGCAGAGTCGACCAGGGGATTCGCCCGTTCCAAGCTTCCGCCGCCACACCCTTAGGAGCCAGATCTGGCAGCCCAAAAGGGATGGATCCAGGTGGCGAGGGGGGAAAGCCACATCGGGGAAGGAGGCCAGAAATCGAGCAGCGAGACGTCTCCGCTGCCCAACCGTCACTCGTGCGACCGGAGGGGTGACCAGCACCTGCAGCGGCACCCACCGACGAGGTCGACACTGCCAGCTAGATCCAGGGTCTCCGCCCTGGCACCCAAGGCTCCCTGCAGCGAATCAGGGCAGCATAGCCTTGCCACCACCTTCATTGGAGGTCGCACGGCGACCGGCGGTGTCCGCAGGTGGCGGCGGGGAGGGAAGAAGAGGAGGAGTGGGGGCTGGGGCGGTAGGGTTTCGTCACCCTCGAGTCGCCCGCTCGGGGCGATGCAAGAGCCGGCGGGATCGAAAGATCGTATCTCTCATGAACGACATAGTAAGCTCTCGTTTGAAGGAGCACGCGAATGGGCTGGTCCAACTAGCGTGCGCGCAACCAAGCGCCTGCTTTGTTTTCTTTTACCTTTTCATTCACCTCTTTTTCTTTTTTGCTTTATTTTTTATTTTTTATACTTTCAAATATTCTAAATGTATAAACTATAGAAAACACTTTGCATTAATTTTAAAAAATAGTAATTATGTTTTTTTAAATGTTAAATGTGTATATAAAATATTTCCAATTTATAAAAAAATGTAAAAACGTGTATTGGAAAAAATAGAAGTTTTCACAAATGTTAATCATGTATTTGGAAATATTAACGTCAACATAAAAAATGTTCTTGATGTATAAGAAATGTAAAACGTGTTTGGAGAAGTAGATATTCAAAACTATATGTTTAAAAAAAATGTTAATCATGTATTTGGAAAATATTGATTGTGTAATTATAAAATTTGAGAAAAGTAGAAAATGTTTAAGATAAGTGTACCATGTGTATGGATAAAATTAAACTTCAAAATATATAGTTGAATACGTGTACACCATAAGTGTACAGTGTGTATGCAATGTTAATCTTGTATTTAAAATAATAATTAAATGTGTATAAAAATTTGTTATTGACGTGTTAAACAAATGTATAAAGTGTAACAAAATGTAGACATATGTTCAAAAAAAGAAAGAAAAAGGAAAATAAGAAAAAGTAAGTAATAAAACCGGAGAAAAATCATTACAAAAAAGAAAAGCCGCGGAAGAAACAAAGAAAACTGACAAGAAATAAATAAAAATAAAACAAGAAAACCATAGAAAAAACTTGAAGAAATAAAAACAGAGGAAAAAACAAAAAAACGGACCCCAACAGTTAGAAGGAGAGGAAACATACACCCAAAAAACTAGGCGGAGAACGATAAAAAATCAAAGATAAAAAGGAAAAACTAACGACCTGCTATAGTACTGGGCCGACCCGATTGCGCCACGCCTGAGGTGACTTCAGCGTACATCTCGCTATAAGCTAGATATAGTTCCTGCAAATAACATGGTAACCGGTGCCTTAAGCGCTGACCTGGAATCGACATAATGTAGGAACTACACTGAAGTCTACGAACGCTTCAACGAGGTCTCCGTGGGCCTTCATGTTGTACATTCTGATTACGCACATCATGTATCATGTCAACTCGTTCTGTGGAGCTACGGCCCGAGTAATATGGTGGTTTGTGTGGGTCGTGGCAGCATTGGTAATTTGCCCAGACAATTTGTGGAGAGTTTCTGGCGCCTTATGCGCCCGCTCAATGGTCACGCGGTCGCTCGTGTGTGCCTGCCCAAAAATAGCGTGCGCTCACTCAGATTGTCCGATCAGTTGGAGTATGTGGTTGTTGACCATTTCTCAAAAAAAAAAAAAAAATCTGGTTGTTGCCCTTAGGTGTTGCCTAACCATTAACCACACCATTGACTCATTGATTTTCTCTAGCACAAATTCAAAGGAAAATCAGGAACTTTAATAAAAATTTCATGGATTAAAAAAAGTTGAAGCATTTGAATTTTTTCAAAACTTCAAAAAGAGTTGACGGATACAAAAAATGTTAACGAATTTGAAAAGGTTAATGAACTTGAACAAAAATTCACGGATGTGAAAACGTTCTCCCATTCAAAAAACATTCATGAATTTGAAAAAAGTTTGCAGAAATAAAATTTTCTATGAATTTCAAATAAGTTCATGATCTTGCATAAAAATTCACGGTTTTGAAAAGTTCCTGCATTCGAAAAACTTTTACAAATTTGAAATTGTTTTGTAAAAAGTTCATGTACTTGAATAAAAAAGTTCATTAATTTTGAAATACTTAGTGGATATGAAAAGCATTTATATATTTGAAAAATTTCATGAACTTTAATAAAAATTTATGGATTTGAAATTAGTGGTTATGAAAATATTCATGAATTCAAAAAGAGTTCATGAACCTCAATAAAAACTTCACAAATTTGTAAAAGTTCATGGAATTGAA
Source organism: Elymus sibiricus (assembly GCA_039707655.1). Taxonomy (NCBI): domain Eukaryota; kingdom Viridiplantae; phylum Streptophyta; class Magnoliopsida; order Poales; family Poaceae; genus Elymus; species Elymus sibiricus. The sequence continues at coordinate 56,732,947 of CM077667.1, forward strand.
AAACATTTGTGAATTTTAAAAAGATTGCAAATTTGAAACAAGGTTTACTAATTTGAAAAAAGTTAATGAATTCAAAAGGTGTTCGTGGATCTGACTTTTTTTAAAAACAAATGAAGTAAAAAAGATAAACAGTAAGAAAAAGAAGAAAAAGATAGACAATACAAAAAGAAAAGGGAATAAAAAAACCCTTTGAAAATCTGGCTAAAGAAAACATATAAAACACCAGCCCAAAAAACAGAAAAAAAAAACAGCCAGAAGAATCTAGAAGCTTCCCAAAACCGAAAAACCAACCTACCGTTTTTTTTGCGAGACCCAGCCTACATGGGCTGGCCTGTTAGTTTAGGGGGGGGGGGGGGGGGGGGGGAGGGTGCCCGAATAAGCCTTTAGAGCATCTCTAGCAGAGCCCGTAAAAGTCGATCCTTAAAAACGCGTATAAGGGGCACTGTAAACGGTTTTTACGCTGCGAAATTGTCCCGGACAGAACTGACCCCGTAAATAAAACAGTATCCCACTATAGCCCATTTTTTTTCTTTTTTTCTCTCATCCCGGCGAGTCCGTCTCCGGCCACGACGTGCCTCGCCCTGGCGCCCCGGCTCGCCCCGGCGCCGCCTGCCTCGCCCCCGCCTCGTCCCGGCGCCGTCCGTTCCGGGCCACGCATGCAGTGGAGGAGCCCTGCGCCGCCCGCCCTGACCGTGTGCTCCCTGGCGCGCCCGCCCGTCCCTGATTTGAGCCCGGCACTGCCCGCTGCCGCGCGCGCAAGCTCCTCCACCCCTGCCTCGCTTTTCTCCGGTGCCGCCCAGCCTTGATTCGGGCCGCCAGTGGCCTAATCCTCCCTGCCCGTGGACGGCCTCGCCTCGGAAGTGGAGGTCGAACCGACCGCAATTCGGACCGGCGGCGGCAAATTCCGGCGTGCAGCGGCTTCTTCCGACGTTCGGCGACGGATTCCGGTGAGTTCGCGTCTGCTCCGACGAGGTTTGACCGGTTTACGGGTTGAACTGTATATTACCTTCGAAACTGCACATATAAGGTTTTTGCGGATGAGTTTACCGTGCCCCTTAAAAAGTTTAAGGGTCGAACAAGTTTTACGGGGTCTGCTCGGCGCCGTTTTTTCGACCGAAACTGTAAACACCTCATTTTTTTACAGGTTTGATCAGTTTACGGGGTCTGCTAGAGATGCTCTTAGATGGTGCCATAAGCGCGAAATAGGAGTTAGCCAATCTGAGGTATGACCAGATAATCTGCAATGCACATTCGTGCAAAAATGTAAATAAAATCTAGAATGTACGTGAGGGCGATCCGACGGCTGAGAACGTCAAATCGAGTGAATGCTTGTAGGTAGCTGAGCCTTATTTTTTAATTTTTTAATAAAGGTTCGGATCCATGCGCATTGAAAATCATACAAGTACGACCTTTGCATCGCAGATCCTGGCACGGCGCACGCTTGCCTCTTGGCGTCTTCCGTGCCACGGGCTAGTTCTTGTTGTACTGTTGTTCGCTCGTGAAGGAATGAAGCCAGTACTTGTATTGTGTACGCGGATTCCGGAGCTTGTTGGGTGCCATATTTTAGTCCGGCCGGATCCAAGTTGTTCCGTTAAAAAAGTCGTGAGGGTGATATGATATCCTGGTGTGTGTGTGTGTAGGTACACATGTGAGCTTCGTTGATGTCTAGATTCTGTGGCATGATGTCGATCGATACGTACTCCGCCGAATCAAGAAAAGAAGAAGGATAGTGGTTGCCAAGTCATTGTCCGGCACGCATGTGTCCGCATCGCGCCTTGATCATGTCCATGTTCTTCTACAGTCCTATTCCCATGTCCCTGGCTTCAGCTTGTTGAGGCCGTTGCTGTATGTAGTAGGGTCTCGGCTGGCATTGCTCTACTGCTACTTTTCAGTAGGCGGCACTGTAATTAATCAAGAGAGAGTCTGAAGTCGCACAGAGTGACCACTGCCCCTGGCTGCACGGTGTGGTGGCAGCAAGCGGAAGAGATCGAACAGCGCGTCGCGGCATGAACCGGGGCTGGGAATCTCGGCGATGGACGCGTGCAAGTGGAACGCACACGCAGAAATGAGATGATAAATGTTGGCTGTAGTGCCATCAATCATGGCGCGATCAGGTTAGACGGATCACCACTTATCAATCGTCGTTCACCAGTAGGTACAAGCAGACTTGATACCGGGTGACGGTGATCGTAGATCAGGAGTACCACCTACTGTACAGTAGTACTACAGTCAGTAGACCAGGAGTACCACCTACTGTACAGTACCACAGTCAGTAATTTGGCTGCTGCCTCCGTGAGCCCACCACGACATAATCGTCGTCGGTCGTGGAGTCTTAGCTCCCAGTCGTAACAACTCAAAAAAAAAAGTCCTAATCGTAACTACCTTTTGGCTGGTTCCCTGCAGCTGAGACCCAGAGTTGTGTTGGCAATGCACTGGTGTAGTGCAGATTGGGCTTAGGGCATCTTCAAGATAACACGTAAATTTTCTCGAGATCAGTCCGCGGGCACGTTTGCTGGATGACGACATCCAACGCTTGCCGCATACATTCGCCCAACAATTCGAACCAACCTCACAAAATTTGATCAAAAGGACGGATTTCATTCAAGTTCCAATATAATTTACATAAAAAGATCGATATTTCTACCGTTTAACTAAAAAACTAGATAATAAACCTAAACCATATACCGGACGACCACCTCGTACGTGTGGCTGCCCTCACCTGCCGCACCGCCATCTTCGTCCGTGTTGTTGTCGTCGTCATCGTCGTGGTCCCTCCAGCAGCGGAACAACGTCGTAGGGCCGGGACAGGCTTGTCCGGAGGCTGCCTGCCGCTCGCGGAGGAGCCGCTCCGCCTCCTGCTGCGTTGTACGGAGTGTAGTCTTGGCCACTGACGACGTGGCCTTCGGAGCCCTGACGTGGCTTCAGACTGCGTCGGTATTTCTCCAAAGAAGAAAGGATGATGCATCACATCTACGGTAAGTATTTTTCTCAGTTATGAAATCAAGGTTATCGAACCAGTAGGAGAACCAAGCAACACTATGTAAACGGTACCTGCACACAAAAAACAAATACTTGCAACCCGACGCGTAAGAGAGGTTGTCAGTCTCTCCACGGTAAAAAGATAGATTAGTTGTATGAGATTGGATAGATAAATCGCTTAAGAACACAAAATAAAAGATGCAAATAAAAAGTGCAACAAGGTATTTTTGGGTTTTTGGAATAACAGATCTGAAAACAAAAGCGGCAAAAGATAGATCGGAAAGCAATAGATCGAAAGGATAGACCCGGGGGCCGTAGGTTTCACCAGTGGCTTCTCTCATGAGTATAGCACACGGTGCGTAAACAAATTACTGTTGGGCAATTGATAGAAGATCAAATAATCATGACGATATCCAAGGCAATGATCAATATATAGGCATCACGTCCAAGATTAGTAGACCGAAACGATTCTGCATCTACTACTATTACTCCACACATCGACCGCTATCCAACATGCATCTTGTGTATTAAGTTCATGGAGAAACGGAGTATTGCAATAAGAACAATGATATGATGTAGACGAGATCTATTAATGCACGAATAAATCCCATCTTGTTATCCTTAATGGCAACGATACATGCGTGCCTCGTTGCCCCTTCTGTCACTGGGAGAGGACATCGCAAGATCGAACCCATCACAAAGCACCTCTTCCCATGGCAAGAAAAATCGGTCTAGTTGGCCTAACTAAACCAAAGATTCGAAGAAGAAATACGAAGCTATAAGTAATCATGCATATAAAAGATTAAAGAAGACTCAAATAATATTCATGGATAGAAACTCATCATGAACTCAAAATTCATCGGATCCCAACAAACACACCGCAAAAAGTTAATACATCAAATAGATCTCCAAGAGACCATTGTATTGAGAATCAAAAGAGAGAGAGAGAGAGAAAGCCATCTAGCTACTGCCTACGGACTCGTAGGTCTATGGTGGACTACTCACGCATCATCGGAGAGGCACCAATGAGGATGATGAACCCCTCCGTGATGGTGTTAGATTGGATCTCGCGGTTCTGGAACTTGCGGCGGCTAGAAGTGTTTTTCGTTGACTCCGTTAGGGTTTCTGAAATATTTGGGTATTTATAGAGGTCAGAGGCGGTGGAGGAGACCTCTGTGGGCCCCACAACCCATCAGGGCGCGCCGGGGGCCTCTGGCGTGCCCTGGTGTCTTGTGGGCCCCACGGGCCTCCTCCCAGGTGCTTCCTTGGCTCCCAAGTTGTCTTCTGGTCCAAAAAAAATCTCCAAAAAGTTTCGTCGCAATTGGACTCCGTTTCGTACTGATATTCTGCGAAGTAAAAAACAAGCAAAAAACAACAACTGTTACTTGGCACTATGTCAATAGGTTAGTCCCCAAAAATGATATAAAGTTGCTATAAAATGATTGTAAAACATCCAAGAATGATAATATAACAGCATGGAATAATCAAAAATTATAGATACATTTGAGACGTATCAAGCCCTGGCAGCGTCCTTGCCGCATTGGCTGAGCCGTCGCTAAGCGACCACTCCTCGCCGTCAAGGCGGCGACGACGCCTGGCGACCGTCTCTGCCGTGGTCATGGAGCAGTCGAGCACCCACGCCGCAGCGAGGTCCGGGTCGTTGCGGACCCATTCTGGCGCCACATCTGTCTTGGCGAACATGGAGCGGCGACCAGCATTGTGGCGGTCGTACCTTGCCTACTACTGCGCCGCCAATGCCTCCGCCTCCCATATAGTGGAGGATGCGGCCACACGCCTTGGCGATCGCGGGCGGCACCTCCTGGGGACGGTGGCGCCGAGGTGGCGACGATGGTGAGTCGATCCGCGCACAACGGTTGTGTGGTGGCGACAGCAGCTCCGGCTTCACGCGACGGATACGTTGGGAGGACACATGCTCCTGCTTCACGTGACCGCCGATGTGGAGGCCGCGGTTGCGCGACGGTGACGCGGGCTCCTGCTTCATGTGACCACCGATATGGACTCCGCAGTTGCGCGGCGGGGACCTCGACTCATTCTTGACCTGTCGGAGCGGGGATGCTGGCTCGTTCTTGACGCGGACCCGCGGTGGGGACGGTGGCTCATCCTTCACGCGCGCCGGTGATGGTGGCGTCGGTCCCATCTGACGGAGCAAACGCTTTGTCATGATCTCCATCTGACGGACGCCATCACAACCGCCCCCGACAGCAGACGTGGTTGCTGCTGCGGCTGTTTGTCCTCGTCATCGGAGGAGATGAATATCTCCTCCTTTCCGGAGGAGCCCGCCGTTGTGGATGCCAATGGTCCCGGTGACCGAGGGCGGCGGCGCCACAATCCGCCAGACGACGAGCTTCCACCGTGGCCGCCTGCCGGCGCGAAGAACCAGGACTTCGGCATCGTCACTGACTTGGCTCGGAAAGGATGTAGAGAAGGAAAGACGCGGGGAGAGGGCGGAGGACGGTCCGGTGCTCTGGATGGCGTTGTAGCGCGGCTTAAATAGTCACGGCCAGGCCAGGCGCTCATCGTGCTTTAATGCGGCGTAGCTACCGGAGTTGGTTCCTCGGGATGCGGCGTCCACATTGAAGCGGCGAGGCACGAGAGGTCGCGTCCGTCTGCGCCGCCTTCCCGTCCGGTCAAATCGTGGCTTCAATAACGGTTCTTGCATGCTCTGGGCCGACATGAATGCGGCATGGTAAGCGACACGACGCGTGGGATGGATAGCTTGGGAAGGGCGGGTGTTTTTTTTTGGGCTAGGGCGGTCAGAGTCGTGCGAAATAGCGGTTCGGACTCCCACAAACCTCCCTCACGTCTGTCTCCGGTTTGCGAGAGAAATCGCGTCCGGACCGTTCCACGGACTGATACAAAACCGTATTGGATGGCTTTCGCGGTCCGGACAACACGGTCGGGTTGCAGGAGTTTTGCAGGTACGTCTTCGAGATGCCCTTAGTGCAAAGTGCAGGTGTGCTGCAACAAAACCGAACACGGTAGCGGTTTACATGGTTGTCATTATTAAAATAAAGTACATGAACAGTAGTATTCAGGACATATTTTTTGGGATTAATCGAATAAATGCCACTTGGAGTCTGATGAAGTGGCATTTTTTATAGTTTGGAAATTGCAGCGGTATTTTTTGGAATCACCAGAATTTGAATTATCCAATTAACTATATTTTTATATAAAAAACTTACCCAGATGATGCTTCAGAAATTCGCTCCCAGCTCACTCCCAATAGGATTCAAACCCTGAAAGCATGGTACATCACTGTGTCCCCTTACCACTAGGCTACTGCCTTACTCGAGAACTTCCTCCTTTTCACAATGTAATGCGACCGCGTTTCCCGAAGCCTAAGTTTGACCATACATTTAACCAATAAGACCGATTGCGACGGGAGCAAAAATTATACCACTGAATTCGTATTCGAATGAAATTTTCAATGATACAGTTTTTGCTCCCACCGCGGTCGTCCACGTGGATTAAATTTACGATCAAACTTAAAGCTCAAAACCGAGGACGCACTATATTATGAAATGGAGGGAGTATATATTTTCTTAGCACTAAATTTCTGTGTATTTTTTTGCAGGGTAAAGTTCTGAGTTGCATGTACATAAAAAATCATACAAGTACATGGGGTGCAGATCCAAGAGACCATCACCTTCTCCTCTTTGCGTTCAGCCGCCAACATCTTCTTGGTCTCGATCATTGCCACAAGTTCTTCTTTGTAAGTGCCACCTAATCCATTCCTCTTCTTTCTTTCTTTTGCAATCTTGTTTTCTTCCGGTCTATTGTTGGCATCTTCATCGACCTCGTCGTCCTCCTCAACTGATATGCTCAACCTTGACCTCTTTGGAGTGGTCTCCATAATTCTTTGGATCCACTTCTCGTTCTTGCATCGCTCTTTATACCAATGATGCAACGTGAAGGGCTTCTGGCTGAACTTGGTGTTTCGATGCTTGAATAACTCTTGGATGTAGGGGCCATGTATACTCCGCCACTTGCGCACCGCTCAGTGGTGCAGGGTTCACTTGGTTGATGCAACCGGACCAACGGTTGCATTGGTCATGAATGGTGCTCCAACAATGCCCAAGAGAACCTTGCATACGGCTTGATCGCATGTCCACGGAGTTGTTGTAGTGGTCGGTAATTCTCTCCCAAAACCTGGTCTTGGTTTGATCTGTTCCAATCGTTGCATCCATGGAGATCGCGCACCAAGCATCGCAGAGCGTAATGTCCTCCTTTTGGTTGTAGTTTTGGGTGCGGCGCCTTGGCACCTTGGTTCTTGCTTCGGTCACCTCCCCAACCTCCTCCTCCTCCTTCTCCTCCTTGGCCACCACCTCTTCGACCTCCTCCTCGACAACTTCCTCCTCGGAAACCTCCTCCTCGGCCTCCTCCTCCTCCATGCCTTGGGTGGCCGAATGACCCAAAACGAGTCATTTGAGCTCATCAAGTCCAACGCCGGCCGAGGACTTTAACGAGGCGAGGATTTCAGTCGTGTTCATCTCCGTCCTACAATATCAAAGCAAACACAATCAACAATCACCACCGGTCATCAGCAATCACTATCTGATGCCAACAAGACGCGTGGTTTTTATTTTTACCTTGTTGGCATTTCATCGAGCACTTGGCAGCCGCGATGCTTCTTGCCGGCTGCGGCCACTGCCCGAGCCGGAGCAGTGGTCGTAGGGGCCGCCTTCTTCATCATCTTGTTCGTTGCCATAGGAGCCGCCTTCTTCATCTTCTTCATTGCGGCAGCCTCGGCGAGCGCCGCCACCGTTGGCTTTCGAGCATGTTTATCTCTGGTAGGTGCGGCGGGAGGGCGGCGTGCCATTGCTGGAGAGGCGGTGGCCACACCGGAGGCCGTTAGAGTGGTTGGAGGAGGAGCTTGGATGAGGTGGGTCTTTTTGATACCCAAACTCTTCTTCGGCGCCGGCGGCTGAGCATGGAAGATTTCCGGCGGCGAAAAGCTAGAGCCGGTGGCCGGCAGGGTGAGGAAAGGGGTCAGGCTATCCATTACGTCCAGCCGATCGGTCATCGGTGGCGGCGGCGGGACGTGGTGGCTGTGTCGGCGGGAGAGTGTGCGTCACGGGAGGTGCAAGAGGGAGAGGCGCCAGATTTACTCGACCGCGACGGGATGGAGTAAATTTAGGGAGATGAGGGAAAATAGTGAGGTGGAGTAATTTTTTTACTCCACTAAGAGCATCTCTAGCAGACCCCCTATTCTGCGAAACTGTAAACTGTGTTTATAGTTCGCGCGGAGGGGTCAATACGGGCTGAAATTCCTTGCGACAGAGCAGAACCCGTATCGCAAACCGTAAAATTTGAAAAAATTCTTTCGCGCGAGAAATATGGCCGGAGCATCGATCATTCAGTACATAGCATCGTTTTACATAGCATAGATATGTACATAAGCTCACCGGAGCTACGCCGGAGCTACTACCCTACCGCACTACGCTAAATAAAGCTCACTGGAGTTAACTACCCTACCACACTACGCAAAATAGAGCTCATCAGAGCTCGTGCGGCAGCTGTCCAGCGGCAGCGCTCAGTCCTCGTCGTCGGAGGAGGTGAGGTCGACGTAGATGCGCTCCTGCTCAGGGGCTACGCGGCGCCACTCCTCCACCTTGTCGTCGAAGGTGAGGGCTGACGCAACACCCTGCTCGTTCAGGGTGTGCATTCGGTTTTTTCGGTTTGATTCGGTTCGGTTTATACGGTTTTTGGTTTATACGATTTTTATACTTTGGTTTATACGGTTTTATACATAGATACGGTTCGGTTTCGGTAATAACCATTTAATTTCGGTTTGGTTTCGGTAATAACCAAAATAACCAAAGTTGACGCGAACTTGTAAACAACAAATATTTTTTTGGTCACATGATTCGGTTCATGTATGTATGTTAGATTTTTTTTGTGAGAACTGTGTACGTAGATTGGGTCATTAGATGACAAACCTGATTTAGTCATATGCTTTAGATAGCAGCAGATATGAGAGATTAGGTATGTTTCAGAGGTCCACATGATTTGGTCTTACCATTAGATTAAATGCAAGCAGATATGATTGATTACATGAGGGAAGAAGCTGAAAAAGGAATGAGACAAAAATCCTGTGCATCGAGCCATCCACGAGGACACGACCCAGGTCGATCCTCCCGAGTCCCGACAAAAGCGATCGGCTACCTTTTTTTGAGCGATCGGCTGCCTGGGACGACACGTAGCGCTCGTCGCGTGGATCGCTAGACGAATCGGCCGTATGGGCTGGATACTTTGAGCCCAAAGCCTCAAACAAGCACCGCATGTGCCCTGGTTGGTTCGAGCTGCACCAATTTAGTACCACCTCGCCTATCGAGCAGCAGCGCGGTGAGCGGATGGCTATAAAACAAGGGGTGGCGCAGGCTTCAGCTCATATTGTCGCGCACTAAAGCGTACTTCGGTTTTATCGGTTTAACCGAACGGTTTTCGGTTTCTAACCGAAAAAACCAAATGCTAAATGGTTTATAGAATTGGAAACTGAAACCATAACCGTAACCTGAAAAAACCGAAATTTCGGTTCGGTGTTTGGTTTTTTCGGTTCGGTTTTTGATTTTCGGTTTGGTTTTGCACACCCTGACTGCTTGTAGAGCATGGCGTTGATGTCGTCGTCCCTCCGGCGGCGCTGCCGGTCCTCTTCCGCCTCCCGCGCACTGCGCGCTAGCAGCGCGGGCAAAAGGGCGTCCGCCTCTGATAACCCACAAGTGTAGGGAATCGTTTGTAGTCTTTTTCGATAAGTAAGAGTGTCGAACCCAACGAGGAGCTAAAGGTAGAACAAATATTCCCTCAAGTTCTATCGACCACCGATACAACTCTACGCACGCTAATGCTTGCTTTACCTAGAACAAGTATGAAACTACTTTGCGGGAATAAAACTAGAAGTACTTTGCAAGATAATAAAGAACGTGGAAATAAAAGTTAGGTGCTGTTTTAATAAAAGAACAATAAAAGTAAATAACTTAGTAGAAAACTTTTTGTGTAACGCAAGAGAAAGATTGTCCCTAGGCAATTGAATATAATATGATAGATACTTGTTATATGCAATGAGGGAGAGGCATACGCTAACACACTTTCCGTACTTGGATCATATGCACTTATGATTGGAACTCTAGCAAGCATCCGCAACTACCAAAGATCATTAAGGTAAAACCCAACCATATCATTAAGTATCAAGTCCTCTTTACTCCTATACGCAACAACCCACCTAATCGGATTTATGCTTCTGTCACTCAAGCAACCCACCATAGGCAAATCATGAACATATTGCAACACCCTACAGCGGGGATCCCTCACGTTTGCGCGACACAGAGGGCACCATAGGACAACACCATATCAACATACACTCACATCCATAACATCATACCACAATTAACCCATAGGACAAAAAAAGATCTACTCAAACATCATAGGATAGCCAAATATCATTGGGAAATAATATATGGAGTTGAGCACCATGTTTAAGTAGAGATTACAGCGTGGAAGAGAGGTGTTACACCGCTGCATAGAGGGGGAGAGAGTTGGTGTTGACGGCGGCGAAGTTGTTGGTGTAGATCGCCGTCATGATGATTGCCCCGGCGGCGTTCCGGCGCCACCGGGAGAGAGGGGGAGAGAGCCCCCCTCCTTCTTCTTCTTATTCCTTGGCCTCCCCCCTAGATGGGAGGAGAGTTCCCCCTCTGGTCCGTGGCCTCCATGGCGGCGGAGGGGCAGAAGCCCCTCCTAGATTGGATCTCCCTCTCTGTTTTCTTCTGTTTTGCGTTCCTGTTTTCTGGCCGAAAACCGTTTCTTATATTCCCGGAGATCCGTAACTCCGATCGGGCTGAAATTTTGAGGGGATTTTTATCCAAAAATTAGCTTCCTTGAACCCGAAGGAGAGCTCCAACCGACGTACGAGGTAGGCACAACCCACCACATCGCGCCTGGGCCTTCTGGGCGCGCCCTGGTGTCTCTTGGGGGCTGTGGGCCTCCGTTTGCATTGATTCCACTTCGCAAAATTCACAAATATTCCAAAAAAAAACCTCCGTAAGTTTTTATCGCGTTTGGACTTCGTTTGATATGGATATTCTGCAAAACAAAAAACATGCAACAAACAGGAAATGACACTGGGCACTGGATCAATAGGTTAGTCCAATAAATCATATAAAATGTTGCCAAAAATATGTGAAAGTTGTATAATATTGGCATGGAACAATCAAAAATTATAGATATGACGGAGACGTGTCAACATCCCCAAGTTTAATTCCTGCTCGTCCTCGAGTAGGTAAATGATAAAAAAGATAATTTTTGATGTGGAATGCTAGCTAGCATAATCTTGATCATATATCTAATCATGGCATGAATATTAAGACACGAGTGATTCAAAGCAATAATCTAGTTTTGACATGAAGACATTAATACTCAGGCATCCCAACAAACAATCATGTCTTTCAAAATATCAAGGCTAAAGAACGCTATCCCTACAAAATCATATAGCCTTGTCATGCTCTGTCTTCTTAACACAAATTATAAATCATGTACTACCCCGGTGTCAGCCAAGCAATTGGTTCATACTTTTTAACACGTTTTAGCATTTTCAACTCTCACGCAATACATGAGAGCAAGCCATGGATATAGCACTATGGGTGGAATAGAATATGGTGGTAGTGTTGGAAATATGCCCTAGAGGCAATAATAATTTAGTTATTATCATATTTCCTTGTTCATGATAATCGTTTATTATCCATGCTATAATTGTATTGATTGGAAACTCAAATACATGTGTGGGTACATAGACAACACTGTGTCCCTAGTATGCCTCTCTTAGACTAGCTCGTTGATCAAAGATGGTCAAGGTTTCCTAGCCATAGACATGAGATGTCATTTGATAACGGGATCACATCATTAGGAGAATGATGTGATGGACAAGACCCAAACTATGAACATAGCATATGATCGTGTCAGTTTATTGCTATTGTTTTCTGCATGTCAAGTATCTGTTCCTATGACCATGAGATCATGCAACTCACTGACACCGGAGGAATACCTTGTGTGTATCAAACATCGTAACGTAACTGAGTGACTATAAAGATGCTCTACAGGTATCTCCGAGGGTGTCTGTTGAGTTGGCATGGATCAAGACTGGGATTTGTTACTCCGTGTGACGGAGAGGTATCTCAGGGCCCACTCGATAATACAACATCACAACAAGCCTTGCAAGCAATGTGACTAAAGTGTTAGCCACGGGATCTTGTATTACGGAACGAGTAAAGAGACTTGCCGGTAACGAGATTGAACTAGGTATAGAGATACCGACGATCGAATCTCGGGCAAGTAACATACCGAAGAACAAAGGGAACAACATACGGGATTAACTGAATCCTTGACATAGAGGTTCAACCGATAAAGATCTTCGTAGAATATGTAGGAACCAATATGGGCATCCAGGTCCCGCTATTGGTTATTGACCGTAGAGGTGTCTCGGTCATGTCTACATAGTTCTCGAACCCGCAGGGTCTGCACACTTAAGGTTTAGTGACGTTTCGGTAGTATAGAGTTATGTATGGTGGTGACCGAAGGTTGTTCGGAGTCCCGGATGAGATCCCGGACGTCACGAGGAGCTTCGGAATGGTCCGGAGGTAAAGATTGATATATAGGAAGTCCTGTTTTGGTCACCGGAAAAGTTTCGAGTACTTCGGTAGTGTACCGGGAGTGCCGGGAGGGTACCGGGGGCCATCGCGAGGGGTGTCTCGACCCAAAGGAGCTCATGGGCTGTGGGAGGAGTCAAATCAGCCCCTAGTGGGCTGGCCGAACCCCCCCACTAAGGCCCATGCGGCTAGGGGTGGGAAAAACCCAAAGGTGGAAAGGTGGAAAGGGTTTCCAAGTGGAGAGGAGGAATCCTACTCCTAGTAGGATTGGAGTAGGACTCCTCCACCTCCAATTTCGGCCAACCCTTGAGGGTTTGAGGCTGCCTCCTCCCCTCCCTCCCTCCTATATATGCTAGAGAATTTAGAGGGGAGAGCTAACCCTAATTGCCACGTGCTCCCTCTACTTGATCTAGATCGTTTTCTCCTCTAGTCTAGTTCGGCGGTGCTTAGGCGAAGCCCTGCCGGAATAGTTCCACCACCATCACCGCTGCGTTGTCGCGCTGCCGGAGAACTCATCTACCTCTCTTCTCCCTCTTGCTGGATCAAGAAGGCGGAGATCGTCATCGAGCTGTACGTGTGCTGAACGCGGAGGTGCCGTCCGTTCGGCGCTAGATCGGAAGGACCGTGATCAGGATCGCGAGACGGTTCGTGATTTGATCGCGGGATGGATCGTGATGGGATCGCGGGACGGATCATGATTGGATCGCGAGATGGATCGTGATGGGATCGCGGGACGCTCGGCGATTTGGATCGCGAAGACGTTCGACTACATCAACCGCGTTTCTTAACGCTTCCCGCTTAGCGATCTACAAGGGTATGTAGATCCACTCTCCCTCTCGTAGATGCTCATCACCATGGATAGATCTTGCGTGTGCGTAGGAAAAAATTTGTTTCCCATGCAACGTTCCCCTATAGGTAGGTTTCAAAGTATTAAAAGTGGAGAAGAAAGTCTCGCATCAACTCAGCGTATCAACGGGCTATGGAGATGCCCATCAATAGATATCAATGCGAGGAGTAGGGATTGCCATGCAACGGATGCACTAAGAGCTATAAGTGTATGAAAGCTCAATATGAAAACTAAGTGGGTATGCATCTAACTCTATAATGAAAAATTCCCACTAGTATATGAAAGTGACAACATAGGAGACTCTCTATATGAAAAACATGGTGCTACTTTGAGGCACAAGTGTGGAATTAGCATGCCTCTTTTTTTTTTCTTTTTTTCTTTCTTTTTCTTTCTTTTTATTTTTCTTTTTTTCTTTGTCCGGAGTCTCATCCCGACTTGTGGGGGAATCATAGTTTCCATCATCCTTTCATCACTGGGGCATGCTCTAATAATGAATAATGATGAGCATCACACTTCTATTTACTTACAACTCAATATTCAACGATAGTAGAACAAAGTATGACTCTATATGAATGCAATGATCTAGCGTAGCAAAGATATCAAAAAACGGACAAGCCATGAAAACATCATGCTAGCTATCTTACGATCATGTAATGCAATATGACAATGAATGCTCAAGTCATCAAAACGGAAGCGGTGGAAGTTGCATGGCAATATATCTCGGAATGGCTATGGAAATGCCATAATAGGTAGGTACGGTGGCTGTTTTGAGGAAGATATAATAAGGCTTATGTGTGATAGAGCGTATCATATCATGGGGTTTGGATGCACCGGCGAAGTTTGCACCGACACTCGAGGTGAGAAAGGGCAATGCACGGTACCGTAGAGGCTAGCAAATTGCGGAAAGGTAAGAGTGCGCATAATCCATGGACTCACATTAGTCATAAAGAACTCACATACTTATTGCAAAAGTTTATTAGCCCTCGAAGCAATGTATTACTACGCATGCTCCTAGGGGGGAGGTTGGTAGGAGTTAACCATCACGCGCCCCCGACCTTCACACAAAGATAGACAATCAAGAATAAATTGTGCTCCAACTTCCTAGCATAACGGGAGACTATGCGCGCATGCTTCGGGAATCACAAACCTTAACACCAATATATTACTAAACACGATCATCCACTAGTACCTCCCACATATTATCATCTCTATATCGCAAAACTATTGCAAGGAATCAAACGTATCATATTCAGTGATCCCTAAGTTTTATATAGGATTTTATGACTAACCATGTGAATGACCAATTCTTGTTGACTCTCTAAATAGATATAAGTGAAGCAAGAGAGTTTAATTCTTTCTACAAAAGACCATGCTCTAATAAATATAAGTGAAGCAAAAGAGCATTCTACAAATAACGGTTTTCTAAGTGAAGAGAAACAGGCAATCCAAACTTCAAATGAGATAAGTGAAGCACATGAAGCATTCTATAAAGACATACTCAAAAGATATAAGTGAAGTGCAATGAGCATTCTATAAATCAACCATGGACTATCTCATACCAGCATGGTGCATAAAATAAAAGTGAAAACTAAACACAAAAGACGCTCCAAGATTTACACATATCACATGAAACGAAAACGAAAACATACCGATACTTGTTGAAGAAAGATGGGATGCCTTCCGGGGCATACCCAAGATTAGACACTTGAGTCTCCTTGGATATTTACTTGGGGTGCCTTGGGCATCCCCAAGCTTGAACTCTTGCCTCTCCTCCTTCTCCTCATATCGAGACCTCGTCGATGTTCGAACACTTCATCCACACAAAACTTAACAGAAAACTGGTGAGATCCGTTAGTATAATAAAGCAAATTCCTACTTTAAGTATTGTTGCAAACCCATTCATATTTTATATTTGCATTGTCCCTTCTGTATTATAATTTCTCCATGGCTTATACCACCGATAAAATCGATAGTTTCATCAAAACAAGCAAAACAATGCATCAAAAATAGAATCTGTCTTAAACAGGACAGTCTGTAGTAATCTGAACTTTGACCATACTTATTTAACTCCAAAAATTCTGAAACATTAGGAATAAATAAAAAAATTGTATAGCAATATTGTGTAAAAATTTCAGAAACTTTTGACATTCCAGTAAAAAATGAAAATTCACGCACTACAGCCAAAGTTTCTGTTTTTACACCGCACATACCAACAAGCAATCTAATCATCCTAAAGGCAAATCTTGGCACATTATTTTTATAATACAATTGATTTGTACAAGGGGATAATTATTTTTGTTGGAAAAGTTTCCGTGATTCAAGACTCACAAAGGTTCCATGGGCATGAACAAAGTTCAAGGATATCCCCCACTTCAACGATGCTCATCATCTCTGTCACTTTCACCTTTCCTTTTGTGAAGTTTTAGGTTCCCCTCTATACTTTTTTTGTTTTTAAACTTTATAAAATCACACAACAGAAATAAATGACTCTCTAAAACTTCCGGGTTGTCTCCCTGGCAGCGCTTTCTTTAAAGCCATTAAGCTAGGCATGAAGTGCTCAAGTAATGGATCCACCCGGATCCCAAGGTATATCAAAGCCAATTTTAATTAACAATGATTTGTAATTTATTAGTGAGCACAAAGTGATATATATCATGTGACAACGAAGTCTAACTCTCTTCCTATGCATCGGCATGTCATACAAGAACAATTCATGCACATTAAGTAAAGGCCAATGCATAGTATAAATAGTTTCTTGCAATTTCATAGTATTGGAAACATAGAGAGGTGAAGATTTGGTTCCTCTCTCATAATAATTGCAAGTAGGAGCATCAAGCACATGCATATTATATTTATCAAAATCATCATGTGTAGTAGCAAGACACAACCCATCAGTATAATCCTTAATAAGTGCAAACTTCTTTGATATAGTGTAGTTGGGAGAATTCAAAAAGATAATAGGACTATCATGTGTGGGTGCAATAACAACAATTTCATGCTTAACATAAGGAACTATAGCAAGTTCATCTTCATAAGCATAATTCATATTGGCATCTTGGCCACAAGCATAGCAAGCATCAAGTTCATCAAAAAGGGATATTTCAAATGAATCCAAGGGATAATAGCAATCATCATAGCATTCATCCTTCGGTAAGCACGAAGGGTAATTAAACAATGCATGCGTTGAAGAGTTACTCTCATTAGAAGGTGGGCATGGGTGATCAATCCGCTCTTCCTCCTTTTGTTCTTCGCTCTCCTCCTCGTCTTTTTCATCTAATGAGCTCACAGTTTCAGCAATTTCTTCTTCCATAGATTCCTGCAAATTATTAGTCTCTTCCAAGGCAGCGGTCATTCCTTCAATAAATTCTTGAACATAAGCATTAGAAGCATAGTTTTCATAGCAATATTTAAGTATGGCAAAATTTTCAGATTTGTAAAGAGTAGCATCATACTTTTCAATCAAAGAAGCAATTTCATAAGCACCCTTAAAAGCAACAAATTCTTCAATTTGTTCAACATCAAAATAACAATAGGCTTCCTGGGCATAATAAGATAGTATTTCATTATATTAAACACACATTGGTAGGGCAGGTGTTTTTTAGTTTTTTCAGAACAACAAGTAAAATCATGTATTTCGCATAAATTCCAAGCATAGCAACACAAAGTATTAATTTGATGCCACAAGAGTTTCCCTTTTTGAGATATGCGGTGTCGCACATAATAAGCATGCTCATCTAATGATTTTCCCTCAACTAAGCTAGTTGGGTTTTTAGCACGAGCACAAATGGATCGAAGATGATCCAAATAATATTCTTCGGTAGTACGAAACACTAGTGGTTCCTCAACTTTTGGAGCAACAAGTACATCTAATTTTTTTGGTATTTTGCGTTTCCTACCCATATCTAAAGATAGAAAACAACTAATAACAGAAAATAAAAATTACTTAGTGATAAAGCAAACAAGCACACACACGAGAATATTCACCCCACACTATTGCTCCCCGGCAACGGCGCCAGAAAAAGGTCTTGATAACCCACAAGTATAGGGGATCGTTTGTAGCCTTTTTCGATAAGTAAGAGTGTCGAACCCAACGAGGAGCTAAAGGTAGAACAAATATTCCCTCAAGTTCTATCGACCACCGATACAACTCTACGCACGCTAATGCTTACTTTACCTAGAACAAGTATGAAACTACTTTGCGGGAATAAAACTAGAAATACTTTGCAAGATAATAAAGAACGTGGAAATAAAAGTTAGGTGCTGTTTTAATAAAAGAACAATAAAAAGTAACTAACTTAGTAGAAAGCTTTTTGTGTAACGCAAGAGAAAGATTGTCCCTAGGCAATTGAATATAATATGATAGATACTTGTTATATGCAATGAGGGAGAGGCATACGCTAACACACTTTGCGTACTTGGATCATATGCACTTATGATTGGAACTCTAGCAAGCACCCGCAACTACCAATCATCATTAAGGTAAAACCCAACCATAGCATTAAGTATCAAGTCCTCTTTACTCCCATACGCAACAACCCACCTACTCGGGTTTATGCTTCTGTCACTCAAGCAACCCACCATAGGCAAATCATGAACATATTGCAACACCCTACAGTGGGGATCCCTCACGTTTGCACGACACGAAGGGCACCATAGGACAGAACCATATCAACATACACTCACATCCATAACATCATACCACAATTAACCCATAGGACAAAAAGAGATCTACTCAAACATAATAGGATAGCCAAATATCATTGGGAAATAATATATGGAGTTGAGCACCATGTTTAAGTAGAGATTACAGTGGGGAAGAGAGGTGTTACACCGCTGCATAGAGGGGGAGAGAGTTGGTGTTGACGGCGGCGAAGTTGTTGGTGTAGATCGCCGTCACGATGATTGCCCCGGCGACGTTCCGGCGCCACCGGGAGAGTGGGGAGAGAGCCCCCCCTCCTTCTTATTCTTCCTTGGCCTCCCCCCTAGATGGCAGGAGAGTTCCCTCTCTGGTCCATGGCCTCCATGGCGGCGGAGGGGCAGGAGCCCCTCCTAGATTGGATCTCCCTCTCTGTTCTCTTCTGTTTCGCGTTCCTGTTTTCTGGCCAAAAACCGTTTTTTATATTCCCGGAGATCCGTAACTCCGATCGGGGTGAAATTTTAAGGGGATTTTTATCCAAAAATTAGCTTCCTTGCGCCCGAAGGAGAGATCCAACCGATGTACGACGTGGGCACAACCCACCACACTGCGCCTGGGCCTTCTGGGCGTGCCCTGGTGTCTCTTGGGGGCCGTGGGCCTCCGTTTGTGTTGATTCCACTTCTCAAAATTCACAAATACTCCAAAAAAAATCTCCTTAAATTTTTATCGCGTTTGGACTTCGTTTGATATGGATATTCTGCGAAACAAAAAACATGCAACAAACAGGAACTGGCACTGGGCACTCGATCAATAGGTTAGTCCAATAAATCATATAAAATGTTGCCAAAAATATGTGAAAGTTGTATAATATTGGCATGGAACAATAAAAAATTATAGATACAATGGAGATGTATCAGCCTCTACCGGGGGGGGAGGAAGTCCTCCGGCCCGACGACGCCCCCGGCACGTCGCTCCGGTCCCGCCTCGGCCTCCGTCTCCCTCTTCACCGGGTGAAAGGACGTGGATGTCGCCTAGAGGGGTGGGGGGTGAATAGGCGCTTTAAAATAATTACGGTTTAGGCTTGAACAAATGCAGAATAAAACTAACGTTTAATATGTCAAGCACAAAACCTAAAACAACTAGGCTCACCTATGTGCACCAACAACTTATGCTACGCAAGATAAACAACTAAGTGATAGCAAGATATAAAGCATGAAACAATATGGCTATCACAAAGTAAAGTGCATAAGTAAAGGGCTCGGGTAAGAGATAACCGAGGCACGTGGAGACGACGATGTATCCCGAAGTTCACACCCTTGCGGATGCTAATCTCCGTTCGGAGCGGTGTGGAGGCACAATGCTCCCCAAGATGCCACTAAGGCCACCGTAATCTCCTCACGCCCTCGCACAATGCAAGATGCCGTGATTCCACTAAGGGACCCTTGAGGGCGGTCACCGAACCCGTACAAACAAGGTTGGGGCAAACTCCACAACTTAATTGGAGGCTCCCAACAACACCACGGAGCTTCACCACAATGGATTATGGCTCCGAGGTGACCTCAAATGCTCGGGGCAATCTCCACAATTTAATTGGAGACCCTGACGCTTGCCCGGAGCTTTGCACCACAATGATTGAGCTCCGAGGCACCACCAATCGTCTAGGGCGCCAAAGCACCCAAGAGGAACAAGCTCTAGGGTGCTCAAACACCCAAGAGTAATAAGCTTCTCAACTTCTCACTTCCACGTATCACCGTGGAGAACTCAAACCTATCCACCAAATGCAATGGCAAGGACACACGGAGTGCCCAAGTCCTTCTCTCCCAAATCCCACTACAACAACAAATGTTATGGAGGAAATGAGAGGAAGAACGAAGAAGAACATGAAGAACTCCAAGATCTAGATCCAAAGGGGTTCCCCTCACTTAGAGGAGAAAGTGATTGGTGGAAATGTGGATCTAGATCTCCTCTCTCTTTTCCCTCAAGAACTAGCAAGAATCATTGGAAGGATTGAGAGTTAGCAAGCTCGAAGAAGGTCAACAATGGGGGGAAAACTCGAGCTCAAAGGATAAGATCCATTGGGGAAGAAGACCCCCTTAAATAGGTGGGGGAAAATCCAACCGTTACCCCCACAGCCCGCACACAAGCGGTAGTACCGCCCATGGGAGCGGTAGTACCGCCCACACGCAGAACTCAGTAGTAGAAGGGGCAGCGGTAGTACCGCTTAGTACTACCGCCCCTACTACCGCTCGGGAGGCGCTGGTCACCAGACACCAGGCAAAGCAGTGTCTGATGCCCCGCGTAAGGAGCCGGAACCCCCCAGCGGTACTACCGCTGTGGCCAGCGGTACTACCGCCCTCGGGAGGGTAACAAAGAACCAGAGCAGCCAGATGGAACCAGTAAAACCAGAACTGCCATAACCTTCGCACATGAGCTCCGAATTGAGAAAACTCAAGCTTGTTGGTTATCTTAAGAAGAGGCAAATGAAAATGCCAATGATATAGAGATGTGAAACCTCTATCAATGAGGAACCGGCAAAAACTCCAACATCGAAAACATTATAGAAGATGCATATGGACTCCGTTTTCGATGAACTTGAGCTTGTCATGAAGCTGACCATAAGCTCAAGAACCCTCATGGAGAAAAGCCAACCAAGAACCAAGAAAGATGATGATGCCAAGAATGCAATGGTTTGAGCTCTCAACGAACGATACGATCAAGCTACTCATTTGAGAGCCCCCCTTGATAGTACGGCAATCGATCCTATAACCCGGTCTCCCAACTACCACCATGAGACCGGTAAAATAGAAAACCCTATCAAGGTCAAACCTTTGCCTTGCGCATAGTCCACTTGAGCTAGATGATGACGATCTTGACTTCCTCAAGATGGACCACCTTTCTTGATTGCGCCGGCTTGATGAAGACTAGTTGATTGCTCCCCCATACTCCACTATGGGTGAGCCACTCTTCAGCACATCTTCACAAGTCCATTGTCACCACAATGGACGGCAAGCTTCAAGCATGATCTCTCCGTGATGCTTCACTTGAACTTGCACACCGCAACCTTGATGACGATCACCACTTGATGTCATCTTCCATGGGTTGTATGGGATCTTCCTCTTGATGCAATCCCATGGAAAAATACCTAACCCTACAAAGAACACTCACGTAGACCATGGGTTAGTACACAAAGCGTAATGGACAATGCTTACCATACCATGGGATCCCTTAATCCCTCTCGGTATATCTTGTACGCTTTGTGTGTTGATCAACTTGATTCACTTTTTGACTTAGTCCTGATCAACCTTGTATCTTATCTTCTCTCTTCATAAAGATGATGTCTTGAAGGTAAACATGAATGCCGACACAATCTTCTTCTTCAAGACATGCTTGCAATAAGCTCAACTCTCACATGACCAATCTTTGGATAAACCTTGAACACCACCTTGGTCACAATATAAACTCCTTGAAACCCAACAGACGGACTTCAAGAAGTGCCTATGGACAAATCCTTCGAATATAACTCAAGGCAACCATTAGTCCATAGGGGTGTCATCAATTACCAAAACCACACATGGAGAAATGTGCTCTTACACCGGGGGGGGGGGGGAGCTCCTCTAGCCCCCTCTTCACCGGGATGAGGAAGGAGCGTGAGCTTGACACCTCGGAAGAGCTGCCAGTGCCGGAGAAGAGGCGGCCGCGCGCGCGGTCGTACTCCTTCATCTCGCGGTGGAGGAGCGACGACGACGGCGATCGGCCCCAACGCGTGTATCGCAAGGTGGTGCGCTTCCGCGCCGCGTCGGATCTGACGCAATGCGCCCTCTCGGGGTCATCGTTGGCCATCTCGGGTGGTGGATTGGAGGGGCGGGGCGGCGGATTAGATGCTCGCGCGGCGGATCTGAGGCGCCGACGATGAGGGGTGGGGGATTTTCGAAGTGGCAGAGGGATAGGGTTTGGACCCGTATCCAGCAGTTGAACTCGCACATATAGTGGTCGCGGGATCTCGTTTCCGGGCCACCACAAAAATTTTACGGGCCGGGCTGCGTTTGCGGTGTCTATTCTGGCAGCTAAAACGGCCCAAACCCGTTTAACCGTCGGAATTTTACAGTTCCGGCGATTATACGGGGTCTGCTAGAGATGCTCTAAGAATTTTAAGAGATCGGCTAGGTGTGTTGTAAGGGAGTAAAATAGAATTTTTTACTTCCTTATGGCCTTTTAGGGGATCGGTTAGAAATGCCCTTAATAAGAGCATCTACAGTCGGACCTCTCAAACCCGTCTCAAATGTCCGGGCAGGCCGCCCGGTCACCGCCCGACCCAGACGGACGCCCTAAACGGGCCTTAAACGCACAGACTAACCGGCACCCCTCATATCCAACCCAAATATGAGGCGGATATGAGGCTGCCTGGGCGCGTCTGGGCACGCCCGCCATGTCCGCCCGGTCCACCACCGACCCCACAGATACCCCATCCAAAAAACCCTAGACATCGGTCACTTCACTCTCTCCGTCCGGTCCACTTCCGATACCCTCCCCTCTAATCCAATGACTGGCAACGAAAGCAACTCCGGTGCAGAATCCGATGGCTCGAACATCGATGTGGAGGAGGTGGCCCATCGCATCGCCTTGAGGAGGTCGCTGCACGAGCAAGGAGGCCCCGACATCGGCGGATCTTCTTCCTCACCGCCCATCACCCGTCGACACAGCGCCAACGACGTCATCGGCCCTCCCCCCTCCGGACGCGCAACTCCGCTCAGCTCCTTCAGGTACGCCGCCCGCCTCTACCACCCTATGCTCCAGAAGTGGTGCCCGGCCACCGCTGGGTCCTCGTGCCCCCGCCGGGGGCGGGACACGCCTGGGTCCGAGGCGCGTGCAGGCCGGCACGAGCGGCAGCTGGCAAGGGAGAGGGGGAGGCGATGGCCGCGCGCCGTTTGCATGCGAGCGCGCCGGTCGATCCCGAGGATGTGCTCCTCGCGTCGGTCCTCCATCGTTCTCTCACAACGACGGAGATGGATGCGCGCCGCCTCCGCCGCAAGAAAGCCGAGGCGCTCTGACTCGCCATCGAGTTGTGAGAGCGCGAGGCAAACAAGGAGGCGGTGGTGAAGGCAAAAGCGGCCCGCCATGGCAAGGAGCAAGACCGCCTGCTTCGTAGGTTGTCGAGCATGAGGTGCAGCTCCGACAGCTCGGACCTGACGGACGGCTCCACCTCCAGCTCCGACGACGACGCCTACACGGAGGAGGGGCACAACCGTGTCAACGAACGAAAGGGGAAGGGGCCGACGAGAAAATGGTGATTTCCTCCGCCCTTCCCTGTTTTGTTTATATTTTAAGTATGTTTTAAGTAGTTTGTACTATGGATTTTCCGATGAACTATGACCCTTTTGTCCGGCGATGCAATGCGATCCGATGAACTGCGTGTTGATCTAATTTTACGTAGCGTTGCATGTGTTTGTTTGGTTTTAAGGGTTCGAATATGAGGGACGCGGATGTGGAAGCGAACAAATGAGGCGTACCCGGTCAGTGTCAGCGGACGTGTCCGGGTGCGTCCGCGGGCGTTTGAGGGCCCAAATTTACAAGTTCCAGCTGTAGATGCTCTAAGTACACAATAGTTTAGTCCTGATTCAAGTTGAGTAGATGTGTTTAAAGTATCAATGTACTATCCTGGATGTGTTGTGTTGTGTTGTGTCTTTCTTGTTTGTATTTTTTTTGAACAAGCAAAGGCACCAGAAGGTGCCAAATATTTCATTCAGCTCAAGGAGATGGTACAAAGTATGTTACATAGATCTGCCAAATAAGAAAGAAGAGAAGTAGCAGCAACTATGAGAGGGAGCTGATGAAAGGATCCATGAGAGGCAAAGTGAACAGGAGCACAATGCCTTGAGCCACATGATCAGAAAGAGCATACTAACATGCTGAAACTAAAACAAAGCTCCAGGACTGGAGGAAGAAGACATATGAAGATATGGAAGCAATGCCGCCACTGATCTTGCCAGAATAAGCAGTACTGAGAATACCTCCTCATCTTCGATATGCCGCCAAATGGTGCCGAGCAGAATTGCACACCAGGAGGCATAAAGGGAGTCTCGCAATGCAACAGACAAGGCCAGACACTTGTCTGATGTGGTCCTGGGAAAATGAACTTGAGCGAAGAACTCCCTTTATGTGGAGCAACGATTGGACTTCTCCTACATTAGAAGCAATACACCTTGTGTAGCTGGATACCTGCAATATGAAAATCAGCAAGAGTGGTTGCTACTGGACATGGAGCAGAAACATGAGAATGAGCAGAACATGTCAGAATGGGTCCTCCAACAGATCGGAAAATCTGTTGAGCAAGGTTATGAGCAACTCCATTAAAATCCCTGGAAATATGAAACACTTGAGAATGTAAATTAGTATAGGACTTAAGAAAAGTAGCCAATTCCTTTCTAATATTCCAGGGAGCAGTTGAATGAGAAATATTCCTAGAAGCAGCAGCTGAGGCAAGCACTAAACAATCTGTCAAGAAAGTGGGATGTTGAATATTAAGAGAAGCCGCCAACTGAGCTGCACTGGCAAGAGCAACAGCTTCTGCCTGGAGAGGAGTTGAAGTAGGAGGAGCCGAAGCTTGAACCTGAATATTGATCTCTCCATGGGTCGAAGGAATGCAAAGGTAGACACCCACACCTGTCCCCACCTGTCCTGGTCCAAGACCTGGAATTTTTGATGACCAAAAGACTGCATCTGAAAAGACTTTAGCTCCAAGAATTAGTAAATCAGATTTAAGAGTGTGCCCTTGCACAGGAAGATCATGGGGCTCATTCTAATTGTTAGCACAAGTTTGCTTATGGGGGGAATGTCAGCCCTCATCTTGAAAACCATAATCCATGTTAGCAGCAGCAATGTGAACTTGATAGGGAAGATGTTTTTTGCGATCAAACAGAAAATCATTCCTAGCTTTCCAAATGCACCACAAAAAATTCAGAACATTGTGTAAAGATGCATGGTGATGACCCATTGAGACAAGGTGAATAAGAATAGAATGCATTGTCAAATGCCCTTGAACAAGAATGTCAGATCAAAGAAACCAAGGGGAAGGGAACCAAGCTGCTCTAGCAAAGTCACAAAGAAAGAAAAGATGAATCTCATCCTCTTGCTGAGCACATCTACAACAGTTTTGAGAGATATGAGTAGAGAAACGACCGGCTCTCATTCTTGTAGGTAAAGCCTTACTAAGGAGTCTCCAAGCAAAAGTTTGAACTTTGGGAAGAAATTTTTTCTGTTTCCAAATTGTTTTAAGAAAAAATTTCAAGTCCAAGGAAACACCCAAGGGAGTATTTCTAGGATGGGAATGAATATCTTGCAAACAGAGCTTATAAGCAGATTTGGAAGAGCAAATCCCATTAGGAGCCAAAGCCCAACAAAGAAAATCTACATTATCATCCTCAATGATATCTATATTAACAATATGAGAGGCAAGAAGCTGCTGAAAAAGAGAGAAAACAATTTGATGATTCCAACTTTTTTGCCCAGGCAGCCAAAGGTCACTGACCAAAGACGGATAGACAAACCCTGCCTGTTGAGGAATGAGACAGTCATGAATAGTATTCCAAAGATTACACCAAGGCATGCTCCACAACGAAATATTACCTTGAGTGAGTTGGTAGAACGCATGATCTTTAAGCTTAGGAAGCATTTTTAAAATGGAAGCCCAAAAAGCAGACTTAGGAGGGGCAAAATTGGCTTTCCAAATGGTAGTAGAAGGAAAATATTTGGCTTGAAGAACACGATACAAATGGGAAAGGTTTTTTTTTTGCTAACCTCCAGGCCGCAGCAAGAATAAGAGTTTCATTAACCGCCTTTAGATTTCTGATTCCTAAACCACCTTGTGCCTTGGAGTTAGTAATGTCCTTCCAAGCCCTGAGACAAAGACTTCTCTTAGAATCTGTTTCTCGAACACCTGTCCACCAAAAATTCCTAATGATAGCCGTGAGCTTAGCAATTTTTTTTTTGAGAACAAGATATTGGACATACAGTACACCGGAATAGCAGAGAAAACAGAGCGAATAATCTCAAGACGAGCAGCATGAGAGAGCATGTTTGCTTTATAAGAGGGAAGCTTGTTATTTTTTTTATCTAAAACAAAGTTATAAGCAACACCTCTATTCTTAGCCGGCAAAATAAGAGGGTGACCAAGATGTGTGAAATTAGCATCCAGATTAGCAACAGGGAAAACTTGCTTAATATCATTAATAGTAGCCTGAGAAACATGAGAGCTAAAAAGAATGGCAGATTTATTCCAATTCGGAATTTAACCAGAGAGAGCACAAAAATGATGGATGAGACTAGCCATAGTTTGAGCCTCCTGGCCAGAGGCCTGCCCACACACCAAAAGATCATCTGCAAAAAGGAGTGAATGCACCGAGGGGCAATTTGGTCCAAGAGAAATTCCTTGCAGGTGATTGGCCTGTAAGGCTTCATTGAGCAGAATAAATAGCTCATTAATGGCAATCACAAACAAATAAGGCGACATGGGACAGCCTTTACGGATACCTTGGAAACTTCTAAATTTATGAGAAGGCTGGCCATTAATGAGCACCGAGAACGTGGACGAAGAGATGCATGCATGAACCAAATTAACAAAATGACCATGCAGCCCTTTACGTGTCAAAGCTGAGACAATGAAATTCCATTCTAAATGATCAAAGGCTTTTGCAAGATCAATCTTAATCATGAAAGCATCATGTTTCCAAGATTTGAGAGAGAAGGAGTGAGCAATTCCTTGGGCAATAATAATATTATCACTAATATGCCTACCCTCGATAAAAGCCTGCTGAGTTGGATCAATGTAATCAGGAAGATGAGGTTTGATGCTATTGGCAAGAGATTTAGCAATGATTTTGTAAAGCACATTACAAAGACTAATAGGACGATAATCCAAGGGCACTAGAGGAACCAATTTTTTAGGGATCACAACAATATTGTTATCATTAATATGAGGAGGAAGGACAGTAGTATTATAAAAGTTAGTCACAAGCTGAGTTACCTCATCTCCTATCAAGTCCCACGTAGCTAAATAAAATTCTACATTAAAACCATCTGGCCCTGGAGAAGCATTGAGTTTCATGTCCTTAAGAATCTGCAAAATCTCTGCTTTATCAGGAATAGAGTAAGTGGGGTCAACAGAATCAGTGGACCATTGAGAGAGAGGATAAGGTCTACCCACATTATCATTGGGAGAAGAAAAAAATGTAACGAAAATAATTAACAAATGTATTCATGATAGCAACAGGTTTGAAGTGAATCAGATCATTCTCATCTTTGATAGAACAATTTGTATTCCTTTTTCTATGCTTAAGAACATCTTGGTGAAAGAATTTGGTATTGCGATCACCCTTGACAGCCCAAGATTTCTTTCTACGCTGCTTGTAGAACTGATTAAGTTTGGAAAGAGTGCACTCATACCTAGCAGTGAGAGAGCTTTCCATAGCATGATTTTGCTGATGAAGAGGAAGTTGTTGCATCTCATTAATCCGGGATTCCAGCTCGGTGAGCTCCTGTTGAAGAGTTTTTTTTTTCCTGCACCAAATTTTTAGAGATCCTGGGTTACTTGATCCCAGTTGACGTGAACTTTCCCGTTGTGGAATGCATACGGCACCCACATCACGAAAAGAAGATCGCGGTTGCCAAGTCGTTGTACTATGTGTCTGCGTCGTCGACGCGGCCTGCATATTCTTCTTTGCGTCTCGTTGCTCGATGTTTTACAGGCAGCTTGCGGGCGTCGCTGTGAGTGGGTCCTGCCTGACCAAGCCGTCATGAATACAGCAGGTCCTCATCAGTAAGTAAATAAATACAGTCGGTCATCAGTTATAGCTGGTCCTAGCGAGCGCACCCAGCAGCACGTAGTACGGTGGAAGTGAACCTGTTCTAGTCCGGTCCGGATTCCTCCACCTGCACGTAGACGCGTTGGCGGTGGCAGGGCAGCGCCCCGAGCCACGGCAGACGCGCCGCGCATTACTGCGCACGTCGAGGCACGAACCCATGGAGAAGCCGCCTACACTACCACGTACATCACGCTTAATTACCTGCTGATTTGGTGGTAGTTGCCGCGGCACTGAGCTGCGTCTAGCATCGTTGGTGGGCGTGTGGAGGTGTGTCTCCGGCGGATCTATCTTTGGTGGATTTGCTCGGATCTCGTCGTTGTTCGTCTACGTTCGTTTGTCTTTGGGATGGATCCTTCCGATCTACCTTATTCTTCATCGGCCGCGGTTGCTGTTCTGGTGCGCTGGTCCTATGATGCCTTAGCACGACGACTTCCCGACTGTCTACTACAACAAGTTGTGCCTGACTCCGGCGGTGGAGGGGCGATGACGGCGGCGCGCCTTCGGCTCGCTTCAGTGCTTGTAGTCGTCGGTAGATGGTCTATGAATCTGGATGTAATTTTTATTGAAGATGAATAGATCGGTTTTTTCTCGCAAAAAAAAAAAAGAGCTTCTCAAAAAAAAAAAAAAAAAAAAAAAAGAGCTTCGCATCGCACCGTCGCTCTCCCCTCCGTCTTTACTACTGTGGGTCCTCTGGTTACCGTTGATCGGACGGCCGTCGCGGCGCGGAGGGCGCTGCACCGCCGTCCGATCCTCCAGCGCGGCCAGATCCGGCATTTCCAGCCTCGTCTGTCTGTCGTCTCCTTGCTCGTTCCACCACCACCACGTCTCCTCCACTCCGCTCAGCTCAGCTCAGCTCAAACCACCTCCTAAACTCCCCACCAGATTGACCTCCGGCGAGCCGCGCCGGCGCCGCTCCTCCGGTCATCCCTAGGAGCGGCAATGCGGCTTCTCCTACTGCTCCTCACCGTCGCGGCCGCCGTCGCCGCCCGCGACTCCGACGACCCCTTCCTCTCCGGCGGTAAGCACCTCGAATTGAGCTCGAATCCAGCTCCTATATAACTGTACAGCCCCCGTGTGCGCTGACGCTCTCTATCTTCCCCGCGCGCGTGCAGCGCAGGCGAACCACAGCTACAACATCGACTGCGGGGGCGCGGCGGACTTCACCTCGGCCTTCGGCCGCCGCTGGCTGGCGGACCGCTTCTTCTCGGCGGGCGGCAACGCGGGGATGGTCGCCGAGCCGCACCGCTTCCCGCAGCCGCAGGAGCGGACACTCCGCTTCTTCCCGCCCTCCTCCGCCGGCAAGTCCTCCTGCTACTCCCTCCCGCTCGCCCCCGGCCGCTACTACCTCCGCGTCTTCTCCGTCTACGACAACTACGACTCCAAGCTCCGCTCCCCGTCCTTCGACGTCTCCGCCGCCGCCACGCTCGTGCTCTCCTTCCGCTCCCCGTGGCCCGAGACCGCCGCGCGCTACGGGGCATACTCCGACCTCATCTTCCCCTCCGACCCCGCGCCCGACGCCGCCACCGACGTCTGCTTCTACTCGCTCTCCACCGACGCCCCCGTCGTCGCCTCCATCGAGGTCGCCCCCGTCCACCCGCTCGCCTACGACGGCGCCACCACCGGCGCCGACATCGTCCTCGTCAACTACGGCCGCCTCACCTGCGGGAACGGCCTCTTCGGCCCGGGCTTCACCAACGACTCCGACGCCTTCTCCAGGGTGTGGCAGGCCGGTACAGATTTCCGGAACAATGACCTCACCTACGACGCCATTACTGCCGGTGGGAGGAAGATTTTCGGCAGCAACCAGCCGCCCAATTACTTCCCCACCAAGATGTACAGGTCCGCGGTGACCACCGGCGGGGACGCCTCCAACGAGATCGAGTACCTGATGCCGGTGGACACGAGGATGTCCTACATGGTCTGGCTGCATTTCGCGGAGATCGACGCCGGGGTCAGGGCCCCTGGCCAGAGGGTGTTCGACGTAATGCTGGCCGGGAGGAATGTGACCAGGATCGACATCTTCAAGCAGGTCGGAGGGTTCACGGCCTTCAAGTGGACATATATTGTGGAGAACCTGACCAGCTCCACCATGAGCGTCAGGCTTGTGCCGGTAGTGGGACGGCCGATCCTGTGCGGGCTCGAGAATTACGCAATGGTGCCCCTTGAGACAAGGACGGTGCCACATCAAGGTAATGGTCTCAAGATCTTCCTTCATTTGGACAAGCTAAATGGATATTCCTTGTGTATTCTCTGTGTTTGTTTTGTTTTCCTAAATACAAGAGGGGCCGAGCTCTCCAATTTGCATCGTAGAAAACCAGCATACATTCGTTGAGATTGTTGCACTGGTTTTGGCAGCGGCTGCGATGAAGGCCCTGAAGGATTCCCTGAAAATTCCAGCAAGGATGGGGTGGAATGGGGATCCATGCGCGCCGAGGACGTGGGATGCATGGGAGGGGGTTACTTGCCATCCCGGTAACAAAGGGCTTGTGATCACTCAGCTGTGAGTGCACTTTCGATATCCCAATGCTATTTTTACATATTCTCTGTTTCATTAGGGCATTTCTAATTTGCTGTCAAGTTGTCATTAACCTATGTTTGATTTACAAAGGGTATTCTTGTTTTCTTCCCAAAAATGGTAGAAATATCTTTGAAGAAGTACCTGTAGTGTTTTGGAGATCATTATATTGGAAGATACTCTAACGGTCACACGGAGCTAGCAGCAAACATATCTACCTCAGTGCTTGCTGCCCATTTGCTACTTAACCAATCTGAGCTGCACCACAAAGCTGAACTGCAAAATTTTAATTACGTCCAAAAGTCTATGTCCTAATTGTGCTTTTACTTTGAGCTACTCTCAACTTCTCAAGTATTGTTCTAACTTCAGTGCTAGTAGCTAAAAGTGTGCTTTTACTTTGAGCTACTCTTAACATGGTACTCTGCATCAGTATCACTATTTGTACTCTGAAATTTCACAATAGAAGTACCACTGGACATTAAAAATAAACTGCAGGCCTCTGCTTTAGATCTTGTGAAAAGTTGAGTGGCTGCTGTTATAACTATCACGTTTTTTAATTTCCGCCAACAGGGATCTTGCAAGTCAAGGACTGAAAGGTTTCATCACTGATGAAATAAGTCATCTGACAGACTTGGTAAGCTTGTAAGTATCATTGCACACACTTTAAGTTGATTTCAGCTTGATCCTGGTCATCATTGGTTCTAGTTTCCACATATCGATGGTTCTTGAGTTTCATGTTTGCATTAGCTTTACAGGAGCATATGAACCGTAACTTCGAAATTTAAAACTTTCTAGTACTATTGATAACTGGTTGACGTTGGTTATGACATCTGAGGGACTTAAGTGAATAGCTTACCATGACTATTTCTTTTCTAGATACTAAAGCAAGGAGCAATACAAATCTAAAAACTAGAGATAAGAGTACAGGGTGTCACCTGGAAATGAACGAAATCTCAAATTCAGTGTGGAATATAATATTGGAAGGTCCCAAAGTCAACATAGGACCAACTGCACATGGTTTATTATGACAGTATGCCAAGGAGTGGTAGAGCACTATGAATATCAACCCCTGACCTGGACAGGCATTATAACATGCATCTGGAATGTGCCAAGTCGATTTCTCAGACCCACCTGCCGACCACACCTACAACATAAAGGCATTGTTTCAACAAAAATACATGCTAGCTATTTCAACATTTACAGGCTTCACCTGATTGCGTTGAACCCATTTTATATTTACTTGTTGGTTTAATGAAAAAAATCCTTCAAGTGGGGCTTCCCCTCACTGTTATTTTGTTAAAAAAAAGGAACTTTTTGTAGGAAGTTTCAGCACAAATCTGAAATGATATAGATACATCAATGCAGATGATGACTACCATATATTCCATGGACAGAACCTGTTCATTCGATACTTCTGTGTTCCAGATATATCGTCCATGGTATCAAGTTTAACTTGTTTACCATTTCATATTTTTATATGTGCTCAAATTGTTTTGTAAATACTTGATTTTAAGCTATAGAAAATGGTGTTATTTTACTTCCGCAGTTTACAATTTGTGATCTCTCCGTGTTGAGCATTAATAAATGTTATGATCTGCCTGACCAGGAACTTGAGCTCTAATTCCTTGACCGGAAGCTTACCACCAGGTTTAGGCCAACCTTCAATTGCGACATTGTGAGTACAATAATTTAACATAGCATGCAAAGTTGTAGTGTTTCATGCTACAAATATGGCGCATTGTTATTGCACGCACATTCTGCTGTTGACATGCTTATGATAGATGCATGATACAAAATCTTACTTTGTATGTTCATCATGAAATCTTTAAAATTATAATTTGGTAAATTTACCTGCACCACACAACACAAGTAGCACTCTCGTGTAGAATCATGAAGCTAGGACAGTACCAAGAAAGTAGTTCTAGGAACTCCTTCTGTGAGCTTCAGGAGCTAATAATGGCTTTAATGACAGTATCTTAGCTGGTAAGTTCGTTCGCAAAAAAAATAAAAATAAAAAATCTTAGCTGGTAAGTTGTATATGGACTGACTAAACAATATATAATGTTGATGTGTGGGCTGGTTTAACATCTCTACTGGATGTCAATGATCCTTGATCTCAGTTTTTTCTGTGTGTGCCTGGATGAAGGGATATTTTAAGTGGTCCAGATATATCTTAGACTGTTAACTGTTAAGTAATTTCAGCATGTTAGTCCAGATGTATCTTAGACTGTTAAGTAATTTCAGCATGTTATTTTTGTTAAAAAGAACATTGAATTAGCAAATGTGTTTCTAAGCTTTGCTCGCTCATTGTGGATTACGATGTCAGTTCATCATTGTCTATTCGACAGCCTGATTCTCTAACAATCTGAGTCACTTTAATCAATTTTTTTGTTTTTTATTAGGGATCTGTCCTCGAACCAGTTTACTGGGAGTATTCCTGGCACCATAGGCTCATCTAAATTACAGACTGTGTAAGCAGAGTGTTCCACAGTATTATTCAATTTCTTCATGCAAATTTTAGCTATCCTGCATATGTATACAACAATGCCGACTTACTAGGTACTACCTCTTGTGCAGTCTGCTAAACAGCAATCAACTTGATGGGCAAGTTCCAGAAAGACTGTATTCAGTTGGCGTGCATGGTGGCGTGATAGAGTAAGATATCCTCACTATTTTCATAGAGCAAAACACTGACTTTCTTCCTGTAAAGTTTGCGTAGCATATCATCCAGGGTGACCATTAGGAGTATTGCACTCAGGCTGTTTGTTCTGTTAAGCTTCATGGACACAAAGGGGGGCTACCAGCAATTTTTTAAATAAATTGCGAAAGCCAGGACTTGAACTCAAGACCTTAGCTCAACGCAACCAAAAGTCCGAACTGATGGAAAGGGCTAGTGCAATCCACATGTACCGTAACATGTTCCAGGCCTACAAATGATGTCAAAGAGTTTTGGGTTTAGGTCTCATTCTCTCATACTTAGCGACTTATGGATAACAATATTGAAGGATATTATTTATCTTTCCTTGTCAGCTTAGCATGATCGTGTGCAAACCCAAAGACGAACTGGGTGCCTACCAACTGAATAGGTAGAAGCTGTGTTTGAGAGAATGTGTTAGGTATCAGTTAGCTAAATTGGGTACCTGGCATGAGTTGTAGGACATGCTCTACTTTGAAAATGTTATATTATAAATTACTCGTACTTGCAACCAAACAAGGAGAGAATAGGTGTGCAAGGAGTGAGCGGATAGATCAAGAATCATTTTGTTTAGAAAAAAGTCCATTTTACTCCCCCGAATAAACTGGCTAGTTCACATAACCCCCTGAACTATTTTCAGCTCATTTAACCCCTTGAATTATCCAATACCGTTAATAAATTGTGTTAGGTGGCTTTGCTCTGTTGTTTTGATGACGTGGAGGTAGTCAAAGCGGTATTTGATCCAGTGGTTCATCGCCGCCTCCATCTCCTCTCTGCCACGCGACACCCTCGCCCGGCAGCCCCGTCGCCATGTGCCACCACCGTGCGGGCCTAATCGACTCTATGTGCCGCCGCCCTCGCCTTGCTTTCCCCTCCGTCCTTCCCGCCGTCGCCCCCATCTGAAGACCTTGCGGGCGCACTCAACGGCGGCCGGCGGCGTTGAAGCTTGCGGGGGCAGTAGCTACGGTGCGATATCGAGCAAAGAGGAGAGGGGGAACGATCAGGAGCTCAGGGCGGTTCTTTCGGTGCGGACAGAGAGGTCTGGGAAGCACAACAGGCGGCTAATTTCGTGATGGCGTCCGGTGGCCGTAGTCTCGAGTATGACAACCCGATTTGCCCAGCTTGGGGCAGCCGAAGCATATTCCTTCGCCTGGGCTGTCGAGGGCGACGAGGCAAACCTCTGTGACGTGTTGGTTTGGCGAGTGGTGGCCGTAGGCCACGAAGACGACACTGACATCCATGGTGCTGCCAGGGGCTTCAAGATCGCGGGAACGAGATGGGAGTAGCCACGGGGAAGAGGGGTAGGCAGGCAGGCAGGCAACTCAATGGTTCCTTATCCCCTCCTCGTCGTCGTTTGCGCCGTTGGAACCGCGGTGAGGCTAGAGGAGCTCGTAGGGATCGAGTTCGACGGCAGCATCGGGTGGGGGAGCTTGGCCAAGCGGAGAGAGGTCCGGAGGAGGCACGGCTCCAAATGGATGGGCGGGTCAGCTTCAGGGAACACCACGGTCCTCGGAAAGCAGAGGAGGAGAAGCGGGGGTCACCGGAGGAAGAGACTGAGGCGGTGGTGCTCTCGACGTACAGGAAGAGGCAGGGGCTACGACTGACGAGAGGGCCCTACTGGTCAAATACCGCTTTGACCTCGTCCACATCAGCAAACCGCTTGAGCGAACCCACACAGGATGGTTTTTGAACTGTATTGGATAATTCAGGGGGTCAAGAGAGCAGAAAAATAATTCAGGGGGTTATGTGAACCAGCCACTTTGTTCAGGGTAGTAAAATGGACTTTTTTCTTTTGTTTATATACTAAATAGATTGCGGATAACTAGCTGCAGTGTGTAACTTCCATTTCATTCTCTTGTTTTTTACAAATATGCATTGTGTTGGCAGTCTCTCAGGTAATAAAGGCCTCTGTGGGGTGCCTACTCTACCTGCTTGTGCATTATTCTGGGAGAAAGGAGGCTTGAACAAAACCGGCAAAATTGCACTTGGAGCCTCGTTTGTACTTCTTCTGCTTGTTATACTTATAGTGGTCTACATAGTGTGCATAAGACGGGGACCATACGACTACGATTTCGAGTTCCCTCAAGATTTAACCTGTAAGTATCTCATTTAACTCTGTTGTCTTCATACATGATTTAAGTTACTGGAATGAGCATCATTTTGATGTTTTAGGCTAGTGCTGTATTTCACAAACTGTAGCTCAGGCCAGTCGTATCAGTTGCTCCCTCTGTATCAAAATATAAGACGTTTTTTGACACCATGACAGTGTCAAAAAACATCTAATATTTTGATACGAAGGGAGTATCTATTAATCATGCTGGTTCTGAAACTTCAGTTGGGTTTATACTTACTGAAACTGCAGTGTAGCAGATTTATCTATCTATCTATAGTGCCTCGGTTATTCAAACTATCTGATCTTGGTTATTCCTGAACTAGTCAACAGAAGTAAAGCATGACCCAGTTGTCTTTGTTCATTCGGCACTTGTGTACATAACACATTTAACCTGTTGGATTTACGTCTGCAGCGATATCAGCAATCTCTGCGAAAAGGAACAGGTATCAGCGGGCAAAGTCCGTGATGCTAGCAGAGATGGATGCCCACAACACAGACGGTTTCTACACGAACGGGAATGGGAATGGGAGCGCACGATAAGTGACGCCCGCTGGAAATGGACTGGGTATTGTATGCACCGAGGAGAAACACTCATACCAGGCTGCATGGTCGGAGCAGGGAGATAGTACGTTGTGAATTAATTTTGCCAGCATCATCGACGTGATTTCCTCATAGCTTCTTCGGTCAGCAGCAGCTTCAGATGCGCCCATAGACGACTGAGCTATGCGAGAGGTAACTCATGTCATGTTTGCTCTACTATAGTATGAGGTGGTGGTGGTAGTTAGAATTAGGGGGCCTTGTTTCTCTTTTCCGGA
Source organism: Elymus sibiricus (assembly GCA_039707655.1). Lineage (NCBI taxonomy): Eukaryota > Viridiplantae > Streptophyta > Magnoliopsida > Poales > Poaceae > Elymus > Elymus sibiricus. The sequence continues at coordinate 56,769,060 of CM077667.1, forward strand.
GGCTTTGGGTCCAGTATTCTTGTGTTGGTTTTAGCTTAGTGATGATGTCCACTGTGTGAACCATATAAAGGCAACCCGGGGGACGGGTTCAGGCGTTGTATGTTGCGGTGTCTGTGAAGTGTTCGCGACGGGGTATCTATATTTTGTTGTTGTAATTGTATAAAAACCTGACATGGTGCTACTGACGAAGGAGGCAAGGATGATGAAAACATTAGTTCACGTGTGAATCATGTTTGGGTTAGCGGCTCAGAGTTTGCATGTGTTTTTCCTAACCAGAGAAGTGTCTCTGAATGCGAGTTGTTTTGGCAATGTCTCTGTATGTCTGCATTTCTTTTAGCGGAATGTGTATTTTTAGGGATTGTAATCTATTGTTTTTTTGGGAGATTGTAATCTACTAGAGGCTAATGTGTGCTTTGCGGCGCCGTTTTTCACTCGTGGAATTAACTCTTTTTTCTCTAGCGGGTTATTGAGGTTGGTTTTTCCTTTTGATTTATCTATGCTGGCTTGGGTTTAATTATATCCTGACAGTGTTTTTTCCATTTGTATATTGTGTTTTTTTTTGCGAGGGGTTCGTATATTGTGTTGGGCTGCTGCTGGAGACCCCAAAAAGTCATGGCAAATGATGATTGAGACGAGATTTTGCATTTTTGAACCATGAAAGGTTTGGTTTCCATTTAGGTTGTAGATGTAACCAACCTGCTATTAAGAGTGACGTAGAAAGAAATAATAATAATAGTAACAATTATAATAATTGTTAGACATGTAGTCGTGGTGTTCTTACACGTTTCGCCCTTGGTTCCAGTCGATGATTGTTGTGTGAGCCTATTGGGAGCTCTTATTTTATGCTGAAACTGTGAAATTTCTGCTATAATAGTCACATAGATTCGCTCAGCTCGGCTCGACTCCCTAGTCCACTTGCTCGATTAGCATTTTTTTACGCTCGGTCCATTGCAAAAAAATTAAAATGAGTATTGTATTTTCCATTCAAAAAAATTCATTAAATCAAAAGTTCACGTATTTTAAAAAACTGCCAACTAAGCCCCTGATTTTTCAAAAGATTGCAAATTTATAGAAAATGTGTGATTTCAAACAATGTTCACGAATTTGAAAAAGGTTTGCAATTTTAAAATGTTCTCAGACTTTATTTTTTTTGTAAACTTTACAATTATTCATGAATTTATAAAAATATTCACGAATCCAAAACTTTCTTTTTTAATTCTAATTTTTCATAGTTTTTAAAAATGTTCATGACTTTTAATAAATATTTTTGAATTAAAATGTTGAAAATAAAAAATGGAAGAAAAAAAGTACAAATAAAAACAAAAAATGAAAAAGTGGGAAAAAACAAAATAAAAACTATTAAAATCAGTGAAAAACACACAAAAGAAAGAAAAACAGAAAAACAAGGCAACACTTCTTAACATCGAAAAAACTGGCATGTTTACCCACACACACTTGCAAGCAGGGCTCATAGAGCCCCCCATAGCCCTCAACGCACTAGGATATTCGGGGATTTATTGAAAAATGTCCATAACTAAAATGTTCGTGAACTTTAAAAATAATCACATTTTCTAAGATGTTCCTGAATTCAGAAAAATATCAGTGAATACTAAAATCATAGCTTTTAAATGTTCATGAATTAAAATATGAAAAGATAAAAAAAGGGAGAAAGACGACAAAAGAGAGAACAAACAAAAACAATAGTCAGGCAATGCCTTCTCAAAACCAAAAGAAACCTCACCGGCCCAATGATACACACCCTTAGAAGGGGCCCCATAGCGTTCCCCACAACCCTCAACGCACCAAGAGGCTTCAAAAAATCTCAAAAAAAAAAACCAAGAGGTTTCAAATCTAGGGAGCTTATTCAAGTATTTCAAACAGTGTTCACAAATTTGAAATTTTTTCAAACACTTTTAAAATGTATTTGGACATTAATAGTATTCATGAATTCAAGTATTTTTTTACCTTTTCAGTGTTTCCTAAATGTTCACGACATCTAATAAATGTTCATGAATTATAATGAGGAAAAGTAAAATAAAAATAGAAGAGGAAACACGAAAAGTAAAAAACATGAAGAGGAAAAAGCGGATAAATAAATAATAAAATATATTAAAATGGATGAAAAACACAGAAAAACGAAATATATCAGATAGTACCCTCTCAAAACCAAAAAAAAGGCCTGCCCATCAACGCACACACTCATAGCGTCACCCACAACCCTCGACAATCGACATACCAAGAGGCTTCAGACTTAGGGAGCTTAATATCTGGCCTTTGGTGGTTAGATCCGGTGACGGCGATGCTCCCTCCGTGAAGACAGTGTTGTTAAAGAGCTCATTGTCTTTGTGGCGTCATGAGATGGTTGATGCGGATATGGTCATTGTTGTAATGTTTCGACCGTGAATTGGGTTTGATCACTCTTCCAAGAATAACAAGAAGGAAAAAAGGTGCTCCTCCTCCACCACAACAAGAAATATATTTGTGCAAGAAGGGCACATGGAGAAGGAAAAGGAAAAGGAAAATGTTGGGGATGAAAATGTCACTAAGGACAAAGCCATTCCCAAAGAGTGTTCTGGCAAGAACAACCCATCTTATATCCTCATGAGAGGAGATGATGTATACACTTTTGCTAAATTTGTTGGCACTAACTAGGATGATTATGCATGGACAATTTGGATACATAATACCCTTGTTGCTAACTCTACATGACTCACACTTAAAAATGGGGACCTAAAAATAAAGTCTTATTCATGTTGGACTATACCTTCGGTGAAACTCAATGGGTGATCGTTAGTGGACGCACCAATCATATGACTGGAGAGAGGGAAATGCTTATGGAGTTTGTTGATTCGCTCAAGACCTCCTCAAACATTTATTTCGATGATGATAGGAAGGCAAGGTATTGGGATTTGACAAAGTAGTAATCTCTAGTGATTCTTAACTTACGAATGCCATGCTTGTTCAATCCCTTCACTACAATTTACTTCCAACTATTCAATTGGCATGTACCGGTTATGATTCTCATTTCGTTGAATTTCATGTGACCATCTTTAAGAGAAGCAATCTCAAAGAGGTCTTTGTTGGGCATGTTGACGACAACCTTTACTTGATTGATTTCTTGAAGAGAGCACTCATCTTGCAACATGCCTAATGGCCAAGGACGACATGGGGTGGCTATGGCACCATAGGCTAGGCCACGTGGGGTATGAGAAATTTACAAGCTCTCTTAAAGGGGGTGCACATCCTTGGACTAACCAATGTGTCTTTTCCAAAAGATCATCCTTGTAGTGGTTGCATTGCCGGAAAGCTACATGGAAATCAACATAAGATGAAGAATATCATTTCAATGACGAGGCCCCTTGAGCTCCTTCACTTAGTTCTCTTTGGATCTCCATCTTATGATAGTTTGGGAGGGAGGAGGTATTGCCTTGCCATTGCCGATGATTATAGAAGATATACATGGGTGTTCTTTCTCAAGACAAAAGATGTAACACAAGACACCTTCATAAAATTCGACAAAGAAGCTCATTGTCAAAACAATAGTGAGATTATGGAAATTTGAAGTGACAATGGCACCAAGTTTAAGAATTATTCTATAGACGAGTTCTTGAGTGATGAGGGGATCAAGCATTAATATGTTGTTGCCTACACTCAACACCAAAGTGGTGTTGCAGGGAGGAAGAATCATACTCTTATGAAGATGGCTAGGACCATTCTTGATAAGTATAAATCTCCATACAAGCATTGGACCAAATCCATCAACACCTCGTGTGATGCCACAAACTGGTTTTATCTCCGCAAGCTCAAGAACAAGACTCCTTATGAACTCCTAATCGGGGAAAAGACTAACGTCAAATACTTTCGAGTATCTGGTTGTAAGTGTTTCATTCTCAACAAAAAAATCCGATTAACTGAATTTGAGCCTAAACTTACGAGGGCCTATTTGTTGGATATGCATCAAATGTCCATTCTTTCCGTATTCTCAATAAATCCATTGGATTTATCGATGAAACGGTAAATGTGGAGTTTGATGAAGATAACGGTTCCCATGCGGAGCAAATTGTTTCTATGATTATTGGTGCTGAGGCTCCTATTCAAGACTACGGGGATGAGCCATTCGTTCACAAGAAGAAAGAGCAAGAGCCCTCTTGTGGATTCTCCATAAAGGAAGTCATCACCCCCAAAACAAGTGCAATATGCTACGGGAGATCAAGTACCTATCCAAGAACAAGGACAAGTCCCTCATGTTCCCTGTTTACGAACTTCATTTCTCCTGTTATTTTGTTATTTTCTTCCTGCTATTATGTATTTCTTTTTTTATTTTTATCCGTTTTTTGGTTTTTTCTGTTTCATTATAATTTTAAATACATGTTGAACCTTTTTCAGATAGACAATGAACATTTACCTGAATACGCACTGAACGTCTATGAAATGCACGTTGATCATTTTTAATACAGAATGAACATTTCTAGACGCACTTTGATCATTTAAAAAAAATCCCATGAACATTTTTTGTAAAACACGTGAAATTTCGTAAGTGTTTACGAACTTCTTTTTAAGTGCAATTTTTTACATGTGACAGATATTTTTCTAAAATTACATGAACAAATTTTAAAAATATATCATCAACATATTTTTAAATGCATATTTTTAAAAATGTCATGAACAATTTTTTGAATGTTACAAGCATTTTTGGAATTACGTGAACAATTTCCTATTTCTTTAAAATATTTATAAAATGTCAGGAATATGTTTTTAAACATGTGAACATTATTTAAATGACACAAGCGTTCTTTGAGAATGGTGCAAACAATTTTTTTTTAACACACAGTGAACATTGTTGAAGATTTTATTCGCAAAATTTTTTGTTGAAGATTTGAACAATTAGTTTAGATTATTTATCACCCTCGGTGAAGAATTCTTATTTCTCATCCCAGTCCAATCCCACGAGCACATTGAAACCACAAGGGAAAAAACTTGATGTAATATTACACTCAAGAGGATGGAGGTTGGTCTCCCATCGTACAAAAGGAAGTGAGATGATTTTATAACATGCTTGCTGAAAAGTTACGTTCTTGAAAGAAGATGGAACATCACTAAGTTCTTTCCACCATCAATCGAAGAGGAAGGGGAAAAGAAGAGAAGAAAAGATACTCCCTCCAAAGTTTGTCAAGTTGAGGTGATTTCTGTCTGCACCTTCTATTTTATTCCACATAGGTTTGCATGCTGACGCCGCACCTCATATATGCTCTTCTAGCCTTCTAGATCTTGACCTTCAACCACAGAGCCCGACCCCCGCATCGCCTCGCTCTAGCGACACGGGGGAGTGCCACCTTTTCTCCCCTCCCCCACCCGTCTCGCCACCGCCAGAGGGCGCCCACCGGCGAAGTCTGGGCCGGCCGCAAGGAAGGCAGTGGTTGGGCGCTAGCCCTTGCTGATGCGGCGCGTCAAGGAGGGTAGCGACATGAGGCGGTGGGAAGATTAGCATGCTCTGGATCCGGCCCATCCGCGTCCGCGGCGGCGAGATGGATGTGGCTGGCCGCGTGCCCCTGATTCGGTCGATGCGCGTCCACGGCGGTGAGATGGAGGTGGATGGCCGCGTGCCTTTTCCGGATGCTAATGTGTGCGCGCTTTTTGGCTGCACGGTTGAGTCGTTGGGCGCGGCCCGTACAGCACAGGCCCCAGAGGCGGCGCGGCCACGCACGTCGCCGACGTGGGGTGTTGCAAGGGGCCGCGGGCTCTCTCCTCCCCCCCCAGGGGGGGGGGCTCTAGCTTGGTACGGCCGAATCTAATGGCCCATGTCGTCCGGATCTGGCGCCCTGGCGTCTGGGGGCCTGGAGGAGGCTCGGCCGACGACTGGCTGCTAGCGGTTGCATGGTTGCACCAGGTCGGAATTGTGGTATGCGGTGGTGTGGTCTTGACAAGGCCTTCACGTTTCTAGGATTGCACCACTGGTGGTGCTCCAACTAGTTCTGTGTGATGCAGCAAGTGGCGTCTGCTGCTTCGGTCTGGTGGTGGTGTGTTGGAGATGTCGTCCCCGACATAGGTGCTCGGTTCCCTGACAAAATTCATGCACGACTTCGGTCTGGGCTGGTGGCAGATGATGCTATCGGGGGTGTGATTTTCCTTGTTGGAGGCGCCATCGAGGGGATCCGACACCTTTCCTTGCTCCATGTTCTTGCTTCCCGGTGAAAACCGTATGCAATGGTGGCACCTATGGTGTCATTACTTTGTTAGAAGCATTGCTTTGGAGGGACAAGGATTTAGGGCATGCAAGTGCGGGGCACTCAGGTCCTGGCGCCGGTTATGAAATGTCTATATCTTTTGAAAGAAAAAAAATCCAAATTAAATTTATTTTTCATATTCGTGTTTCTCGTGACCAACACTTTCAAATAAGATTCATTTTGAATATATTTTAACGAATTTTTAAAAAATGTGTTAAGTTTTAATGTTGAAACTTAGTACGAGCCGCAATAAAAACAATTATTTTGTGTCTACAACCGACAGAAAAAATTGCTTCAAATTGTATCTCTGAAACCAGGGGCGGACCCAGGGAAAAATTGAGAGGGGGCAAAAAATTATGGCCATATTTATGAAGCAACAAGGCAAAGGCATCCACCTAAACTAAAACATGGTCATGATCACGTATATTTTCACATGATAACCAACTTAACTGAAAAATGAAAGAAAACTAGCATTTGTGACGAAATGAATTAAATCAATATGACAATATCTTATTCTGAAGTCACGAAATAGAACATTGGTAAATTGTTCCATCAATCTAAGATACGACCTGGAAGAGGAAAAAAGGTGTTACCAAATTAACAGAGAATGGAAAGATTTAAAAAGGTTAGTATTAATAGAAAAAACTACGACACTTATTATGGATTGGATTGGAGTCTCGCAATCCGACTAGCCATTTTTTCATAATTGAACTAAAACTACGACACTTATTATGGAATGGTGGGGGTAATAAATTTGAAGTTGCATATTAAAATGTATATGCCCAAAAAAGTATTTGAACTGGTCTAATAATTCAAATAGGTAAACTATATACATAACTTGATGAAAGGTTGAGAGTACTCCGGCTTCTAAAATTGCAGAGGCACCCAAAAAATTATCTGAAAAACAAAACCTAAATTAATACTGCCTGCTTCCTTACCATGAAGTCAAGTAGAATGAGGGAATTGTAGGATGAAGTTTGGTGATGAAGCTATACTGCAGCGTCATTGTACAATGGCCTGAGGGATTAGGGGTAGACAACGGGAGATCGGCAATTCCCAGCAGCGCGGTGAGAGAGAGTCTGCGGCGGCTCCGTGCGAGCAGCGTGATCAAGAATTTCCGATCCATCTGTGTACTCGCAGATGGACTCTGAACCGTCCAGCTAGGCATGCTAAGAGGTAACAAGGCTTCAGGGCCTAATGCAAAGATGCAAAAGCGGACAGGGAGAGCAAGCCAGCGATTCTTTTTTTTTGTGGGCTGCTAGCTAGACTATCTGGGCTTTAAAAATACACATGAAGCTTGGCCTAGTGGGGGCAACGTCCGATAACAAGTGGGGGCACACAGCCTGTACTTCGGATCAGGTATAAGTGAACAGAAAAATCAAGTGGGGGCAAGTGCCCCCACAACCATCAACGTAGGTCCGCCCCTGTCTGAAATTGGTTGAAACTTGGCAGTTTTAGATGTAAAAACCGTAAGTTTCATCATTGAAACTTAAGGCTTATTGTGCTCTCGTGCGGGATCCAACTACTACGCAAATCACGAGGCAATCGATCGGGCGACATGACTTGACAGGTGAGTGCTCCTGCACTCGCGTAACACTGCGAATTTCTGGCTTTGGAGCCAAGCCTAGTGATGGAGCACTTGGTTGGTGGTGGTGCGGTGGATCTAGAGCGGGCATCGTTTTGGCGAGCGTGGAGTCGTCGGTGGTGCTTTCGTTTGGAGCTGGTTGTTTGGTCGACGATGAAAGCAGCATGAGCACCCTTCACATACAAGTAGTATCGGGCGAGTTATGTCAGCTAGCCTCGTGGAAACGAAGTGGCATAGGTTTTTGCTCTTTTCAGACTTAACATTTCTTTCCGGTGCCCTCGAAGTTTGCGGATATGCTCGTGTCAGTCCGGTGTAATACGGCGGTTGTCGGTGTGTCTAGTCTAGTCAGGCGGTGCTATGATTTTTGCCCAATTTTAACCGAGCAACACTGTTTTCCTTTCTTCTTTTTTGACACTCGTGTTTATGCGGTGCATCCTTCTTTGAGGATGAATTTGTCATCTCTCCTGACAACATTCAAAGAGAAAAAAGATCTTGGCCTTCAATGTACGCGGGCGTCGCACAGTCGCGAGATCGATAAGAAGGTTCCATGGATCGACCGGATCCTCGCTCAGTCATCGTGGACGGTCGCCGGTATACTCCTATGTGTTATGTGTATGTACACGCTGACTATCAGACCGCCGCGAGCGGTTTTTCCTGGGTTCGTTGCTACCGTGACCCGACCCGAGCTGATGAGCACACACGCACCTTTCCGACCGCATCATCCATGTCTTGGACGCATGTGCCAGGTTCTCCCGTGAAAGCGGAACCACGACCAGCATGCAGGTGCCGCCGCCGACGACTACGACCAGCATGCAGGAAAAGCATGCATCGGGCCAAACAGCGGCGACCCGACCGGCGTAGCCTACCCTCGTCAAGTCAACCCGGCTCGACAAACGAACGAACGAACGTTGAAGCCAACAGCACAGCAGCAAGTGCGCGGTGCCACTAGCTAGCGGAGACCCTCGGCGACCGTTGGAAAACCACGCGACCTCATCGGCGGCTGCCACGCAGGTACGTGCGAGTTGCTGCTGTCTGGTCTGTCGCGGTCCACGTACGGACTTCTCCCCTGGCCAAAGCCAAGTGTGCCTGCAGGCGTTGGTGCAGTTACGTACGCCAGGCAAAGGCACGGCCCCACCACAGGCTCTCGGTCGGTCAACAGTCAATGCCCAAAGCCAAAGGTATTTTTTTTTGAACACAGTACAGACACAAGCGCTCATATACACGCGCATACACTCACCCCTATGAACGCACACACGCACACCCTATCCTTATGAGCACCTCCGAGAGACTGGGCCGGCATATCATCTTGAAATTTACGAAGTAACCGTAGGCACCTTGTCGTCGACGGGAACGTCTCCTCCCACTGAATGCGCATCGCCGGAAATCCTGAAATAGGGTGTTGGAACGTGAGGGGGCTCAACTCTCCTGCACGTCGTGAGGCCTTAAGGGACGTCATCCGTGACTCCAAGGCCACCATAGTGTGCGTGCAAGAAACGAAGCTTGCAGCCATTGATGATGCCATGATTTCGTGCATGCTCGGACCTACCTTCGTCGCAAATTATTTTGTCCACCCAGCCAATGGCACGAGTGGTGGCATGATTCTGGCTGTTTCCGATAGTTACTTCCGGCTCTCCGACTTCCATGCTACGCCGGGCACGCTCTCTGCCACTGTCACCATGCTTTCTGAAGGCAGGGAGTGGACACTTTCGACCGTTTACGGCCCCCAGGGGGAACCTGACAAAATGCTCTTCATCGACGAGCTGCGTGGACTGAAGACTATGGCTCGGCCTTGTTGGCTTCTACTTGGCGATTTCAACTTGATAACCAAGGCGTCCGACAAAAACAACCAGAACACAAATAGGCGCCTCCTTGGTCGCTTTCAGGCGGCACGAGACCATCTGCAGTTAAAGGAGTTGAGGCTCACAGGGAGAAAATTCACGTGGTCGAACGCCCAAGCATCCCCAGTGCTCACCAAGATTGATCATTTCTTCCACTCGGATGCTTGGGATCTTCTATTTCCAAACTCGCATCTTCAAGCCATCTCATCCGCATGCTCGGACCATGCCCCTCTCTTCATGCAAGGAGATGTCGACGAGCGACCAAAGCCCTCCTTCAAGTTTGAAGAATTCTGGTTGCGCATGCCAGGTTTCAAAGAAGTTGTACAGGCTGCATGGAACAAGACGGTACATGCCGCTGACCCCATCCGTCGCATACACATCAAGTTATGCCGCACGGCCAAGGCGCTCAAAAAGTGGCAGCGTGCACAAGTGGGGGTCCTGAGGAGCCAGATTGCAATCGCAAAGGATGTGATTGGACGCCTTGATGGAGCGGAGGAGGGCAGGCCGCTCTCTGACGCCGAGCGGGGGCTTCGATGCTACCTAAAATCGTCCTACCTTGGCCTGCTGGCCGTCCAGAAAATTAAGCTTCGCCAACGTGCTCGCCTGACTTCGATCCGACTCGGAGATGTAAACTCCAAATTCTTCCATGCGAGAGTCAACGGCCGCAGACGCAAGAACTTTATTCAGACTCTTCAGTCCGACCACGGGATTGCCATTACAAAAGTGGACAAGGAGGAGACCCTGCTATCACATTTCATGGGGCGACTGGGAACCCCAGGAGCGCGGACGTCTTGCTTGAACTGGGATAACATCCCGCGGCCTACGCAGGACCTCTCGGGGCTGGATGCCCCTTTCGAAGAGTCGAAAATCAAGACCGCGGTGTTCTCGTTGCCATCGGTTAAAGCCCCGGGACCGGATGGTTTCATCGGAGCATTCTTCAAATCCTGTTGGGAGATCATTGGCCTTGATGTCGTCCGGGCCATTATGCATCTCTCTCACCTACGGGGAGATTGTGCCTCTCTCATCAATTCTGCCAACATCATCCTGCTGCCTAAGAGGGCAGATGCGACGAGGGTGGGAGATTACAGGCCAATTAGCTTGATCCATAGCCTCTCAAAGATCTTTTCCAAGTTGCTGGCTAACAGACTGGCCCCTGTCCTGCCATCCTTGGTCTCCAAGTGTCAGAGCGCCTTCGTCCAGAAGAGATGTATTCATGATAATTTCCTTCATGTCCAAAACCTCATCAAGGATCTTCACCGCAGAAACATACCGAGCCTCTTCCTCAAGTTGGACATCTCAAAGGCTTTCGATTCCGTCAACTGGAGCTATCTGATCGAGGTCCTACAACATTTGGGCTTCGGCCAACGATGGAGAGATTGGATCTGCCTCTCCCTGGCTTCATCCTCCTCCAGGATTATGCTCAACGGTAGCCCTGGCCTGCCTTTCTAGCATGCTTGCGGGCTGCGGCAGGGCGACCCCATTTCGCCAATGTTGTTCATCCTGGCGCTGGATCCACTTCAACAGATCCTCAGTTTGGCCTCGCAGCAAGGCATTCTCAAGCCCATCCGTTCGCGCACTGCTGCGTGCAGAGTCTCCCTATATGCGGACGACGCTGGCATCTTCGCCAGCCCCGACAAAGATGAGCTACGTGCCATTGCAGAAATCCTTGCAGCCTTTGGCGAGACGAGTGGACTCATCACAAACCTTGAGAAGACAGAGGTTTTCCCCATCAGATGTGCTGACCTCGACCTGCAGGAGATTCTCTCCGCATTCCCCGCAAAGATCGCCTCCTTCCCTGGGCGATATCTGGGATTGCCGCTCCACTTTCGCCGACTACGCAAGATTGAGTTCCAACCTCTCATTGATAAGACTGCGGGAAAGCTGCCGGGTTGGATCGGAAAGCACCTCACTAGACCCGGCAGGGTTGCCCTCGCAAAATCCGTGCTCGCCGCCATTGCCACTTTTCACTTAACGGCTCTGGCCCCACCGGGGTGGATTCAACGTCGTCTAGACAAGATATCCCGTGGCTTCGTGTGGCAAAAGGAGGACCAGGGCCAACCGTCCGGTGGACACTCTCTGGTAAACTGGAAGACGGTCTGCCGGCCAAAGCAGCTTGGTGGCCTTGGACTGGCGGATATCGAGAGGTTTGGAAGGGCTTTGAGATTGCGTTGGCCATGGCTCCAGTGGTCTGATCCTGACCGGCCATGGGTAGGATCTCAGCTCCCATGTGACCAGACTGACATGGCCCTATTCCGGGCCTGCACCACCATCATCATCGGGAATGGACGCAAAGCTTTGTTTTGGCATGACAACTGGAGTGGTAGAGGTCCCTTGAGGTCATTAGCTCCAGAGCTCTACAGAATTGCGACTAGAAAGAACCGAACGGTGTGCCACAAGCTGCGTGATGAGAACTGGATTCGGTCACTGGCCAAGATATGCTCTGTCCCCCAAATTGAGGAATTCGTCGCCATTTGGGCTTGGATTAGCCAGGTGCACCTCCCGCCTGATCAGGAGGACTCCATTGTTTGGAACCTTACCCCCAATGGAGTGTACTCTTCAGCGTCGGCTTATGCGGCCCAATTCCATGGGTCACACCCCAGGTTTAACACCGAGAAGATCTGGTCTGCCCACACGGAGCCCAAGTGCAAGTTCTTCGCCTGGCTCGTTCTTCACAACAGAGCCCTCACGGCTGATAGGCTCGCTATTCGTGGATGGCCACACAACCCGACATGTCAACTTTGCCTTCAGGCTCCGGAAACGGCATTGCATCTTTGCAAAGACTGTCCTTTCACAGTCGCCATTTGGAATCACATAACCACCTGGACTCAAGAAGACCTTCCCTTCTCAGGTTACCTTCCAAGTGAAGGAAACGTTTCAGACTGGTGGGACGAGTTGATCGCGAGGGAATCAAAACAGGGACGCAGGCGTCGGAGTGGCAGACTTATTTACGCGCTATGGAATGTTTGGAAGGAGAGGAACCGACGCATCTTCACAGGGGCCCGCATGACTCATTATGAGGTCGCGATGTCTGCTTTCGACGATATCAAACAAAGAGCCAGGGCGTTTCATGTCGACGTACCCACTGTAGGAGTGGGCTGAATCACAATAATAACTCCATAGTCATAGGGTTGGCCACGCTCCCTTCAAAACGTGTGCACCTGTGTACATATGGGTTTCGAACCCTCTTCCCTTCTTTATGAAAAGGCAGTGCTCCTGCCGGTTGCTCGAAAAAAAAAAATCCTGAAATAAATCCAGAAATAAATGCGAGCACCAGGATTTGAACCCTGGTGAGCTGGGGATACCACAGTCCCTCTAACCATCCAACCACAGGTTGGTTCGCCAAAGCCAAAGGTATTGATCCGTATCGATGCCGTGCATACGTGCGCGGTAGCTTAAGAACAGTCATCTACAGCCGGACCCCCTGTATGCTCCTCAAACCCCCGAAACGCCCTTCCAGTCACTGACCGGTCACAAAATTGCAACCCAACCGGACCCCTCATATCCGTCTCAAACGCCCGGACTGACCGGCACCCCTCATATCCATCTCAAATATGGGGACGATACGAGGGCTCGCGGACGCGCCCAGACACGCCGCCACTTAGGACGCGACCCCACTCCGGACCACCTTTTCTCTTTTCTTATTCATTATTTTCTTTCTCTCTCTTCTTCTCCACCAATCACGTGCAAGTGACCGGACATATGAGAAGAAAAATGAGAAGTGTGGCTGCGCGGACCAAATTATAGGGGCTCAAAACGGACACGTCCGGTCACTGACCGGGCGCGTCCGCGGGCGTTTAAGGGGTCAGATTTGCTAGGTCCGGCTGTAGATGCTCTAACTGGAGTGGTGCAATCTCAATGTGCATGATGGCATGCTGCCGAGGCATCAGCTCAAAAAACAAATGCATCAGCGGTACTTCTTTTTTGTCACGACACATATGATGATGCATGATGCACGGTTTGAGACGGGCGTACGTTAGTTTTGCATCGCAGGCCAGGTCGATCATGGCCTTGAAATATACATCCGTATGTTGTTCATAATAGAATTTTTAAAAAGACTTATATTTAGAAACGAAGGGAGTAGATGCAGGCAGTCATGCACTACGAATCTACGATCGACTCTAGCGACCGGTTCTTTTTTTTTCCTGAACACAGTACATACGCAAGCACTCATATACACGCGCATACACTTACCCCTATGAACGCACACGCGTACACCATACCCCTATGAGCACCTCCGAGAGACCGAGCCGGCATATCATCTTGAAATTTACGAAGTCACCGTAGGCACCTCGTCGTCGACGGGAACGTCTCCTCCCATTAAATGCGCATTGTCGAAAATCCTGAAATAAATCTAGAAATAAATGCGAGTATCAGGACTTGAACCCTGATGGACTGGAGATACCACAGTCCCTTTAACCATCCAACCACAGGTTGGTTCGCACCGGTTCGTTGTTTAGATTTGCCATGTGAGCATTGGATCCCGTATGCGCTTAATAAGTAGCGACTACGCATTACGTACATACATCCATCAATCGGGTCTATCGGACGTACGTACGCCAGTGAGAAAATGCAGCTCTTGGACCGACCCGATTCGACGGTGCGTGCGTGCACAACACATACGCACGCTGTCAGTCGATCGGTCAATACACTCAATAGTGTCGATCCACATCGGTGCCGTGCATGTGTACGCGCGCGGTAGATTAACTGGACCAGTAGTGTCATGATGTCAATGTGCATGTCGAAGTGAGTTTTCCTTCTCCTTTTCGTCCCCTGATCCTAGCCGGCTCGGGCAAACTCTTCACTCTAGACTTTATCGACGAGCCCGTGGATCTCCTCCATTCTGTCAGACGCTCCGATGACCAGTGACGGGAAGGGGAACCCCAATGCCTTTACTCTAGTTATTAATGGTGTAGATTAGGGTTTTTTAGTCCTTGTAGATGCGGGGCTCCTATTGATGTCGATGTTTCTTCTTCGAGTTTGCGAGTTCGTACGTCTGGACACATTCGACGAAGCTCCAACGTAGAGTTTAGCGGCATTGGATCCTACAGTAAATTTAGCGGCATTTAGATTTTTTTTAAGACAATCTCGCGAAGCCTTTATTAACCCGTCACAGTGTTTATAGGGACAAAAGAAAGATCTTCACGGTGACCTAACCAAACATGGCGACCAACCGACCACCCCAGAGAGAGAGAGAGAGAGAGAGAGAGAGAGAGAGAGAGAGAGAGAGAGAGAGAGAGAGAGAGAGAGAGAAAACATGCTTCGCTAAATTATGAGCCTTAGAATTTCAGAACCTAAATTCATGAACTATAACAGAAAGGAAAGCCTAAAGAACGATCTACTATCACTGCTTCGTAAGATGTAGTGTTCCCCCGCTTTATGTCATCTATCACCGTCTTGCAGTCCGATGCAATGTGAATGCGTTGGACATATAGATCATTTGAAAGTGACAAAGCTTCCCTTATATCCAGTGCTTCAAGGGTCTTGGGATCCATAATGTGTTTGAAAACAATCGCTGAAGCTCCAAGATAGGTGTGGCCGGTCGATCAGATGCCAGTGAGGCAGTGACAAAATGCTTTTGGGCCCATTTCGATGGTGCAAAATACACACATACACCTCCCTAATAAGTTGGCTACCTGGATATACAGAAACTTCATTCATTAATTAGAGATATATCTTGTTTTATCCATCGATCGAGATCAACTAAAGTCGGCATCAAAATGTAGCTAGATATTCGTATAGGAAAACCGTAAATGTATTTCAAATTAGAAGAATAAAAAGGAAACCCAAAAAACTACAAATAATGGTGAAAATAAAAACAGGATTAAAAAAAAACTTGTATGATTATTATTTTTATAAGTATTATAATTTTTAAATAACAAAACAAAAATTTAGAGAATAATATTTGAAAGACATGAACATGTATAAATAAACTAATTTTTTTATTAAACCTTAATGATTTAAAAAATTCTGAACATTTTACAAAAAAGCGTTAATGTTTTCAAAATTTGGGATTTTATGAAAAACTCCGAAACATGTTTGAAATAACAGAAAGGAAAAGGGAAAGGAAAGAAATAAAAACCGGTAAAGGAATAATACAAACAAGAAAAATTAAAATCATACCAGAACCTTCTACAACCTTCATAAACCCGAGGAAAGCAGCCTAAAACCTTCCTAAAACTGAAAACAATCTAGTATAAATGCCAATTCAGCTGAGCAGTCTCTCCAGTTGTGCGATAGCCCCACAATTTGCCGCAATCAGTGGCAAATAAGGTCTGCCATATTTTACAGGGCGCTCCTATATATCAGTTACTCAGATTTTTTTTTGAGCAACATCAGTTACTCAGATATGCAGCGTACACTCACCTATGGCACTTCTGTTGTCGACCGACCCACTACGGTGATTAACCGTTTTATCTAGCATGCTATTTTCTTGTTGGGTTATTCAATGATTGTTTTTACTTTTTCATGAGTTTTTGTTTTCTTGTCCATTGGATAAAATAATAATTTATTTATAATGTGCATGGACATTATTTCTATTATGCGAATATTATTTTTTCAAAAATAAATCCAAATATATGAATATTATCTAAAGCCAATAATTTATTTTGAACGTATAGAAACTTTTCAAAAGAAATGTCTATTTTCAAAAGTCTGAACTATTTTAAAAAAACTTAATTTATTTACAAAAATTCTCATGCCTTTAAAAATATATTCATGCATTATTTAAAAATATCAAGCACTTGTAAACATGTTCTTGCAATAAAAAAATGTTTCCTCATTTCTTAAAATTCCATGCAGTTTAGCAAAAAAATCATGTATTTTTAAATTGTTCATGTAATTGAAAAATATTAAATTTTTCAAAAATGTTTATGTAATTTAAAAATGGTTCATGCACTCAAAAAATATTCCTGTAATTTGAGAAAATAATCACGCATTTTAAAAATATACATGTATTTTAGGAAAATATATCTAGCCGTATGTCAAAAAATATATAAAAAATGCAAAGCTTAGAGTAAAGTAAAAGAGGAAAAAGAGGCAAGACAAAGAACTGGAAACTTTTTAAGTAACACTTGATCGTCCCGTCAAAATGAAAAATGTTCACAACTTGCAAAACATGTACATGCGGCATAAGGAATGTTCCTAGTTTCAATAAAGTTCACTCAACTATTAAAAATGCTCTTTGTGTGAAAAAAGTATTGATGTGCTACAAAGGAAAAGTGCATGCATATACAATTAATTTGCACACATCTCAAATACATGTTCTTGTTTGATAAAATTGTCACAACTCACAGGTTAAAAAAAGGTTTCATGTGTCTCCTAAAAAATAGTGTTGTGTTTTACCGCAGTGAACAAATGGAAAACCAGAAAAGGAAACATAATAAGAAAGAAATAGGAAAAATAGAAGAGAGAGAGAGAGAGAGAGAGAGAGGAAAATGATAAAATAAAAATAAAAAATGAGACAATGAAAAATGAAGAAGCAAAAAGGAAAACAATAAATAAATAAATAACTCAAAAAATTTAAAAATATATGAAAAAATAAAGAAAAAAACAATAAAAACTGGAGACAAGCGGTAGAAAATAAGGGAGAAACCTGGTCGGATTTAGATGGTTAATGGCATATGGTATCATGTTCCATTTTTTTGTGGATTCAAAAGCGGGGTGGGTGCGGTGTGGATACAAATTTGTATACCAATTTATGTTAGATTCAGACATGGTACGGTAATAGGATGGATTGGGATATGAAACGGGCATATACTCAGAAAGTATATTCGCTGAAGTTATATATAAGCTATGAACAAGTATTAATACTCACACACTTTAAGCACACATAAATCATTGGAAGGTACTAAGACAATCTGGGAGTTTTTTTTGTTCACATGTACGTGCTTTTGTTGTTGTGGGATTTGACTTTTCAAAATGGAATGTCTCTTAAACCCAGAGTTCAAATTATAAAACATTTTCACTGTTGTGTTTTTCACATCGAGATATTCGACACTAGATCTGTTGTTGACAATTTTTTATGAACTTTTTGGGCGCATCTTGTACTCCCATAAAAAACAAACGTGTACTCCCTAAACACGACTAACATGGTACAATCCAAATAACGGCATGCCACGACTAACTGGACCGGGCTGGGCCTAAGAATGGCAAAATTAGATGGCACAACTCGATACAGTAATGAAGTTGTGCGGGAGCCATCCCCGACAAGAGGTATACGACAGCGAGACTATTTCCCCTTACCTTTACTTAATTGCAGCAGAAGGCCTTTCATGCCGTTTAAAATCTAGTTCTCGGTAGAGTTAAGGTGCCCCTCACAGCCCCGGCTGTTAACCACCTATTGTTTGCACGTGACATCGTATTGATTTTTAAGTCAAGTGTTGATAATGTGGTGTCAAACCTGTTGACCGGCTATTCTGAAACCTCGGGGCAAAGAATAAATCATGAGAAATCATCGCTATTTTTTAGTATAGGATGTCCTCAAATCTTGAGACATAATGTGAAGAATTCTCTCAATGTGTAGAATGAGTCTGTGAGTGAAAAATATTTGGGCATGCCAACAAATGTGGGTCCGTTAAAAAAAGGAACCTTTAAATATTTGCGAGATAGGGTTTGGGAGAAAATCCGAGGATGGATGGAGAATCTTTTATCTGCTGCAAGTAAATAGGTGCTTATTAAATCACGGGCACGATTGCTTCCTCCTCCTGCCATGTGGTGTGCCTCCAGGAGACGAAACTCAATGACATGGACCAGTTCACGGCGGCTTACCTGGGAGGGCACAGGTTGCGTAGCTTCGCGCAGCGCCCGGCGAACGGCACCAGGGGGGGTATTCTCCTGCTTTGGGATGACCTTTTGGTGGAGATGTCCAACATCGCCTTCTCTACCTTCTGCCTTTCAGCCATGGTTCGTGTCAGAGACTCGGGCGTGAGCTTCAAGATAACTACCGTATATGGCCCCACCAACCACTCGCTCAAAGACGCGTTCTTTGCCGAGCTCATTAGCCATAAGCCACCCGCGGGAGTGGCTTGGCTTGTCTCAGGGGACTTCAACCAGATTTATCGGGCCAGGGATAAAAACAAGAGGAATGTGAACTGCAGCCGTATCAATCGGTTCCGTTCAACTCTTAATAGTTGTGAGCTAAAAGAAATCCACCTCCAGAATAGGAGGTTCACCTGGAGCAACGAGAGGGCAAACCCCACCCTATGCAAGCTCGACTCCTTCTTTTGCAATGCGGAGTGGGACATGACCTTCAACGATCACGTGCTTCACGCACTCTCTTCCTCCCTCTCAGACCATTGCCCGCTCCTGCTCGCCGAGGACAAGGGTCCAAGGAGGCCTAAGACTTTTAAATTCAAGAACTTTTGGGCATCCATGCCAGGCTTCGCTGAGGTGGTCCACAAGGCCTGGGCCGAGCCGGTTAATCATACCGATCCATACATCATCCTTTTCCACAAGCTCAAGAAAACGGCGATGCGCCTCACGGAGTGGAGTACATGCCTCTTCTCTAAAGCTAAAGTACACCTTCACGCCGCCCTCTTGGTCATACTCCGCCTCGACGTTGCCCAAGAGGGAAGAGGGCTCTCCCCAGGGGAGCGCGATCTTCAGACTCGGCTTAAGAGAAGGGTCATAAGCTTGGCCGCGCTCGAGAGAGCTCGCAAGAAGCAATGTGCCAGAATCGCCAACATTAAGGAAGGTGATGCTAACACCAAGTTCTTCCACCGCCGGGTGAACGCGAGGAGGCGGAAAAACCATATTAACCGGATTATGAAGGATCAAGGGTGGGTGACTGAGCACGATGCTAAGGCGAAAATTATTCATGACCACTTCTCGCAAGTCATGGGAAGAGGGAGCGCTAGCACCAAGGATTTCAACTGGGGCGAGCTCAACCTGGAGACGCACGACTTGCAAGATCTTGACTCTTCCTTCACTGAATCCGAGGTCATCGAGGCGATCAATAGCATGTCTAGCGACAAGGCGCCGGGCCCGGATGGCTTCACCGGCCTCTTCTTCAAAAAGTGTTGGGGCATCATCAAGCACGACCTCATGAGGGTTATCCAACGATTCGACTCCCTCCACACTTCAAACATGCACTGGCTCAACTCCGCAAATATTGTGCTGCTTCCCAAAAAGGAGGGGGCGGAGAGCATCGTCGATTTCAGGCCCATCAGTCTCTTTCATGCAATCTCCAAGATCATCGCCAAGGTTCTGTCCATCCGACTTGGCCCGCACATGTCCGCCCTCGTCTCCAACGCGCAGAGTGCTTTCATCAAAACGCGGAGCATCCACGACAACTTCATGTATGTCAAAAACCTGGCGCGCCGCCTGCACAAGAGCAAGACTCCCTCTCTCCTCTTCAAGTTGGACATCCGCAAGGCATTTGACTCTGTCAAATGGGAGTATTTGCTTGACCTACTGCGGAGGCGAGGCTTCCCAAGCAAATTCCGCGAGTGGATTGCGGCCCTCTTGTGTTCCTCATCTTCCAGAGTCCTGTTGAATGGGGTGGCTGGCTCCCCCATCAAGCATGGACGGGGCCTCCGGCAAGGGGGCCCTATCTCTCCCCTACTCTTCGTCATAGCAATCGACCCATTGAAGCAAATCCTCGACGTGGCAACGAGGAGGGGACTGCTGCATAAGATCCGAGGTAGAGGAGTCATGGTGCGCACCTCCCTCTACGCGGATGATGCGGCTGTGTTCGTAGCGCCGATCAAGAGAGATGTGGACAACCTTGCAGCCATCCTGCATGGGTTTGGCGAGGTCACCGGCCTCTGCACCAACTTCCACAAGAGCTCGGTGATACCCATCAGATGCGGCTACCTCGACTTGACCCACATCACCCAGTGGCTCCCGGCTATCAGGTCCTCCTTTCCGCTCCGTTACCTGGGACTACCGCTCTCTGTGTGGAAGTTGAAGCTTGTCGACCTGCAATTTCTTGTGGATAAGGTGGCAAACCGTTTGACGGCTTACGAGGGCCAAAACATCACCACCATCGGGCGTGCGGCCCTTGTCAAGTCGGTTCTCGCTTCCCAAGTGATATATTTCATTACGCCACTTGTCATCCAACCAACCATCCTGCAAAACATCGACAAGCTTGAGCGGGCATTCCTCTGGTCCGGGAAGGACAGGACTACCGGGGCACAATGCAAGGTCAACTGGGAAGCCGTCTGCCGGCCGCTTGCCTATGGTGGGCTTGGGATCCTCAACACCGACAAGTTCGCAAGGGCCTTGCGCTTAAGGTGGCCTTGGTACGAGTGGAAGGAGCCCACGAAGTTGTGGGTTGGGAGTGGGAATCCATGTGATGAGGAGGACCTTAATTTCTTCTATGCCTGCACCACCATCACAGTTGGGAACGGTGCGAGGACTCCATTTTGGGAATCTCCCTGGCTTCTTGGGCGCAAGCCCAAAGATATTGCTCCGCTAGTATACGAGGCCTCCTCCCGGAAGCACTGGAAGGTGCGGGATGCTCTCAAGGAGAATGCTTGGATCCTCAAAATCAGACCTCCTGCTTCGGCCTCCATCGAGCATGTCACGCAATTCTTCAACCTCTGGATGCTATTGAATGAGGTGCACCTTGATGAGCTTGTCGAGGACGACATCCTTTGGAAGCACACGAGCTCTGGGCATTACTCCGCGTCCTCGGCCTACAGAGCTCAGTTCTTGGGGTTGGTTCTCTCCCCCATGGACCAGTTGGTTTGGAAGGTTTGGGCCCCACCAAAAGTCAAGTTCTTCGCATGGCTTGCGCTCCAGGATAGGATCTGGACTGCCGACAGATTGCATAAGCGAGGCTGGCCTAACTGTGGCCCTTGCCCATTGTGCCGAGGTGTGCAGGAAAGTGGCCCCCATCTCTTCTTCAAATGCCGCTTCACTCTCAGGCTCTGGGGCATGGTTATTCACAAACTACGCATCCACGACATGGACACATCCGCATGGCACTTGTTCGACTCTGTGGAGGCTTGGTGGGCGAGCACATGCGGCCTCGGCATCACCGACCGAAAGGCAAAGGCCTCTATTACCATGCTGGTGTCGTGGGTCATCTGGAACGAGCGCAATGCAAGGGTGTTCAGACAGAAGAGCGCACCTCCGCAAGTCTTGCTTAACACCATAGTCGACGAGGCGCACCTCTGGATCAAAGCCGGGGCAAAGAAACTAGGGACCTTCTTCTTGCGAGAATAATTGTCATGCCGTATATTGGGAGTGTGTTGTAACAAACTCTTTCTCCTCCTTAATTAATATATGAGGCAAATATTTTGCCTCCGTTTCAAAAAAAAAAGGTGTTCGTGAAAGCGTGACATCTATCACTAGACAATTTTGATGGGGAAGCAAACGTGCAAATGGAAACCATGTATAGTTACGTTGTGGGCGATTTGGTCCACGCACTGAAGGCGATACAAGAGGATATTTTCCAGAGCCCTTACTCCACTTATTGTTTCATTGAGATGTTCCTGAAAGAGATTGAAAGTTTGAAAAAACCAAGAAATACTTTCGGCGATGTTCCTACCCCAAGGCCGACACAATGGATCCCTCCTCCTGACAACTATGCAAAAATTAATGTTGATGCTTCAATTGCCAGATCAGGTGGATTTGGAGCTATTGGGCAGTCTGTCGAGATCAAGGTGGAACGTTTCAGGGGGGCTTCGGCGGTTATGTTTAAAAACATTGACGGCCCACCTACTCTGTAGACATTGACAGTGAGAGAGGCTTTGGCTTTGGCCGAGGACCTATATATTCAAAGAGTCTTCGTGGCGTCAGACTGTAAGGTGGTCGCTGAAGCTATCAAGGATGGCGCGGCACATTGGGAAGCGGTGGCACGTGTAATAACAAATCAATCTACTACTTTTATTTCCAGTATTTTTAGCCATGAGTTTAGAACCTCAAATGTCGAGGCTCACAATCTTGCAAAACATGCGCTTTCTCTTGGGGTCAACTGTCATGTTTGGTTCGATCAACGCGGTGATTTGTCTTCGTCCTTATAAATATCTAATAAAGCTCTATGAGTTTTGCTTGAAAAAGGAACATCAGTAAGTTGTTGTCATCGACCCCTGAAAAGTGAAAACAATGTAAGTTGTTGTCATCCCATCATCATCAACGAGGGAAAAAATAAAGAGAAAAGACACCCAGATTGGGCAAGTTGAGGCGATTGCCATCCACACCCTTATTTTCTGTAGAGAGATAGTTTGGCAATACAATAATCGATGTATTGATAGGGTGCCTGTGTCGATGTATTGATAGGGTGCCTGTGCACGTATATATGGAGTACAAGTGGGCCTCTACCTCAACTATACACAACTAGGAGGTGGGCCAGATTATACACAAATACATGCAACATATATATATTCAACACCTCCCCGCAGTCGAAGCGTCGCCTGAGACACAGAGACTGGACCGAAACTCCTCAAAGACGGGAGTAGGAAAGCCCTTAGTCATGACATGATCAAACTGTTGCGTCGTCAGCACGTGGAGAACCGAACACGGCCAAGTGCAACCTGCTCATGAACGAAGTGAATATCGAGCTCAATATGCTTCGTACGGCGATGGTGCACCAGGTTGGCAGAGAGGTAGACCGCGCTGACGTTGTCGCAGTAGACAAGTGTTGGCTTGTGAACACCACAAAGCAACTCCTGTGGCAGCTGACGAACCCAAGAGCATTCCGCCACGGTATTGGCGACGGCCCGATACTCTGCCTTAGCACTGGAGCGGGAGACCGTGGGCTGTCTCTTCGAGGACCAAGAGATCAACGAGGGCCCAAGGTAGACGCAATAGCCGGACGTAGAGCGCCGGGTGTCGGGGCAGCCAACCCAGTCGGCGTCCGAGTAGGCGACGAGGTCGGTGGAGGCGGAGGCCGTCAGGGTGAGACCCAAGGACATGGTGCCACGTATGTAACGGAGAATACGCTTCACCAGGGTCCAATGGGAGTCACGCGGGGACTGCATGTGGAGGCACACCTGCTGAACAGCGTACTGCAAGTCCGGGCGGGTCAGCGTCAAATACTGTAAGGCACCAACAATGGAGCGATAAAACGCTGCATCGGACGCGAGAGACCCCTCCAGAGCAGAAACCTTCGCCTTCATGTCGACCGGAGTGGGCGCCGTCTTGCAGTTAAGCATGCCAGCGCGCTCCAGAACCTCGTGGGCGTACTTCTGCTGATGCAGAAAGAAACCGTCAGCCCGACGGACCACCTCAATGCCGAGGAAGTAATGCAGAGGCCTCAAGTCCTTGAGGGCGAACTCAGCTCTAAGACGAGCCGTGATCCGCTGAAGGAGCTCGGTGCCGGATGCCGTGAGGATGATGTCATCGACGTAGAGAAGCAGATATGCAGTGTCAGCGCCCTGATGATACACGAAGAGCGAGGCATCGGGGCGGGTGGTCCGGAAACCCAGAGACTGCAGGAAGGCAGCGATACGCTGGTACCAAGCCCGTGGCGCCTGCTTCAACTCGTAAAGAGAGCGGGAGAGCAAGCACACGAAGTCCGGATGCTCGGCGTCGACGAAGCCTGTGGGCTGCTCACAGAACACCTGCTCGGCAAGATGACCGTGCAAGAAGGCGTTGGAGACATCCAACTGATGCACATGCCAGGCTCGCGAGACCGCCAACTAAAGCACGGTGCGGATCGTGCCCGGTTTCACAACCGGAGCGAAGGTGTCGGTGAAATCCACTCCTACACGTTGTCGAAAGCCACGAACCACCCACCGAGCCTTATAGCGCTCCAGAGAACCGTCCGGGCGGGTCTTATGGCGGAACACCCACTTGCCAGTGATGACATTGGCACGAGGGGGTCGCGGAACAAGATGCCACGTGCGGTTGCGCTGCAAGGCGTCGAACTCCTCCTGCATCGCCGCGAGCCAGTGGGGATCCCGAAGAGCAGCACGAGCGGAGGAAGGGATGGGTGACGGTGTCGACGTCGAGGCAGTGCACACATACTCGTCGGAAGAGTAGCGCATGCTCGGGCGGAACACACCAGCCCGGGCGCGGGTCGTCATGCCGGGAGCCGGACCAGCGGCGGCGCTCGTGCCCGCGGTGGCGGCGGGTCCCTCGGCATCGGTGGCCGAGCCCACGGTTGAGCCTGTAGCAGCTGGAGAGGCGACAGGCGAGGAGGATGTCGAGCCCGTGGCCGGAGAGGCGGCGCCGACTGGGGTGGGAGGCGGTGTGTCCGCCACGGCGCCGACCGGGGTGGGAGGCGGTGTGTCTGCCATGTCTCGAGGTGTACACGCGGTGAGAGACAGGATCATAGCACCGGTAACCTTTGGTGTTAGAGGGGTAACCAAGGAAGACGCATGGGAGTGATCGTGGTGCGAGTTTGTGTGGAGCGGTGGACGCGGTGCTAGGATAACAAAGACACCCGAAGATGCGAAGGCCGTCATAGGACGGCGGTGCACCGAAGAGAAGGTGGCGAGGGGCGTAGTTCCACCCAGGACGACACGGCCGGATGTTAACTAGAAGGGTGGCAGTGGCAAGAGCATCAGGCCAAAACCGGGCGGGCACGTTAGAGTGAAAGAGTAACGTGCGAACGCAGTCGTTAAGAGTGCGAAGAATGCGCTCGGCGTGACCGTTCTGCTGGGAGGTGTATGGGCAAGTTAAGTGGAAGGTGGTGCCGTGGGAGGCAAGAAGGGTGCGGAGAGCAAGGTTATCAAACTCTTTTCCGTTGTCGGTTTGGAGTGCAAGTATGGGGCGACCAAACTGTGTGGTGACATAGGAGAAAAAAGACGTGAGTGTGGCTAAGGCATCGGATTTGCGACGAAGAGGAAAAGTCCACACATAATGAGAATAATCATCCAAAATCACCAGATAGTATAGGTAGCCCGTGTTACTCGCAACGGGAGACGTCCAAACATCACTATGAAGTAATTGAAACGGAAAAGTGGAAACAGTTGTAGATGCACTAAAGGGAAGACGAACGTGCTTGCCTAACCGGCAAGCCTCACAAGTATGCTCGTCGAGCTTATTACATGAGAAAGAAAAACTCCTAAGAATTTGACGCAAAACGGCGGGGTTGGGATGGCCCAAGAGAGCATGCCAAAGGTCGATGCCGGTGGCGAGGGCGACGGGTGTGGAGGTGGAGGCACCGGCGTGCACAGGATAAAGCTCATCGGGGCTGTCACATCGGTGAAGTACCATCCGGGTACGGGCGTCCTTCACAGAAAAACCAACACCGTCAAATTCAACAGTAAGAGGGTTCTCACGAGTAAGACAACGAACGGAAACTAAGTTCATGACTAAGTCAGGAGAAACGAGAACATTAGACATAGGGATGGTGAGGGATCACTAGAAGAGTGTCTAGAGGGGGGGGGGTGAATAAACTACTAGCAGGAATTAAAAACCTAACCTTTTCCCAAATTAATTGGTTGGCAGATTTTAACAATTATAGAAAGTCTAGCACACCCTACACATGCATGTCAACAAGTATGGCAGCGGAAAATAAAGACATTGCACATGGAAGTAAAGAGTTGAGATAGGAAGATCAAACGCATGAGGGACACGAAGATTTTTCCCGTGGTTCCGATAGGTGGTGCTATCGTACGTCCACGTTTATGGAGTCTTCAACCCACGGAGGGTAACAGTCGTGAGAGTCCACGGAGGGCTCCACCCATAAGGGTCCACGAAGTAGCAACCTTGACTATTCCATAACGGCTTCCGTCCACGAAGGACTAGCCTCACTATGGGTAGATCTTCACGAAGTAGGCGATCTCCTTGCCCGTACAAACTTCTTGGTTCAACTCCACAACACGAAGTAGGAGGCTCCCAAGCGACACCTATCCAATCTAGGAGGCACCACCCTCCAAAAGGTAATAGGCTCGGCAATGTCGATGAACTCCTTGCTCTTGTGCTTCAAGATGATAGACTCCTCAACACACAATCACTCTCTCACAGATTTGGCTTTGGTGGAAAGCAACTTGGGGAGGCTAGAGATCAAGATTCATATGGATGGAGTGGAATGGCTTGATCTCAACACATGAGTAGGTGGCTCTCTCTCAGAAAATTGGATGGGGCAAGTATGGAATAGTTCTGAGTGCTTCTCTTTCGAGTAGGTGGTGGTGAAGGGGTATATATAGGCATCCCCAAAAATCCAACCGTTACACCTAAAGTGACCAACTCAGTGACACCGATGTGTGAATCTCGGTGGTACCGAAGTGACCAAAAGGCAGTAACTTTTGAATCTCGGTGAGACCGATATATAATTCTCGGTGGTACCGATTAGGTGACCAACGGTCAGATTGCACAACTCGGTGACGCCGATCCAGAAAACTTGGTGGTACCGATTTTGTGAATCGAGGTAACAGAAAGTTGGCAACCTAAACTCGGTGGCACCGAAGTGGAATCGGTTGCACCGATGTGCTAGGGTTTGGCATGGGTCTGTTTGAGTTTGGGAATCGGTGGCACCGAGTGGGAATTGTTGGTTGCACCGATTTTGGATAGTTGGCTTTGGACAGACTTTTGTGGAAGAGCTTGTGGGTGTTTTTGGTGACTATCTCTTGTGCACGTGGATCATCTTGTTCACCAACAGTACCTTACCCCCTTTTAATAGTATTGGCTTTCCTATGGACTCAAGGTGATTTCTCACAAAGTAAAATGTAGAGTCCTCTTGCTTGAAGCTTTGCCAATCCATTTCCTTGCATCTTGGGGTTTCTCCACAATCCTTTTGCCAACCCTCTCTGTGGACTTTATCTGAAATACACTAGGTAAAAGTATTAGTCCAAGAGACAATGTATGTTGTCATGAATTATCAAAACCACCAAGGGAGCACATTGTGCTTTCAATCTCCCCCTTTTTGGTAATTGATGACAACATACAATCAAAGCTTCAAATAAAGATATGCATGGATATAATGAAGACTTTGAGAGACACATGACTTATGCTTGCTCCCCCTAAATGTGTGCAATCCCTTTAAAGGATATTTGCTCTGGAATGCATGGACACACAAATAGTAGAAGGGATATAATGAGTCATGTGTATCTTGGCTATATGCATCAAATGTATGTAAATGAGTTGTATCCTTGTTCAAGACTTCACTCTTGCAAACAGTATGTGCAAGAAGCAAGAGATCATCTTGATCAAGGATATGATGCATATACTTACCTTGAGTTCTTGAGCATTCTAGTAGTAGAAACACACTTGAGAAAACAATGTTAGGAAACACAAGAGTATTCTACCAATCAAAGGCAATAGAGCTCAATAGTACCAAGATATGGAGAACATATAGAAGATAGTATTCCTTAAGATTGATATGTCTCCAAGATTATTTAGAGCTTTCTCCCCTTAGATATGAAAATAGTAGATCATCCTCTCCCCCTGAATCTTAGCATGTAGATATTGGGATTGGATAGGGTGAGAAAAGTCTAACAGAAGTAGTCAAATGAAATAAACATATTTTTCTCCCAAGCATATTTTTCTCCCCCTACTTTGGTATTCTCCCCTTGTCTATATAAGTATAAACTCTGATATTCTCCTCCCCCCTTGATTATACCTCCCCCTTTTGCATAAGCATGTATCTCCCCCTTTAGCATTGAAGCTTTGGTATTTCTCCCCCTTTGGCATTAATTTCCAAAAAGGTCATACACAGGGTTAGATACAGGGATCATTGATTAAGAAGGGATCCTTGAGTACAAGGGTCATAGAATGTAGGGATCATGGAAAGACTAGAGTGATACTTCTCCTCCTTTGAGTTAGGGATCCTTGAATAAAGTTTCTCCCCCAATTTTTTTTAAATAAGGGATCATCGAAGAAATGAAAATATCATGATAGGATCACTAAGGAAACAAAGATTTACTGACATGAACACAGACTGGAGAAGATATCAAATCGGTAGCTCCGAGACAAACAAGTCGGTGGAACCGATATGTTGTTATGCAGCTCATCTGCTAAATCGGTAGAACCGAGTTATTTGTATCGGAGGCTCCGAGGCTTAAACAGAAACTTGGCAATGTTTGAGAAACTTGCAAATTAATTTTGAATTTTTTTGTAACAAAGTGTCGGAAGGTTTTTCAAAGGAAATGCAAAAGACTTTACAAAGAGATATCAACTAGAGAAGATTTGAGTGGTTCCAAGAAATCTTGCAAATTGAAAATTAACCAAACAAGATTCTTAACTAGATGATGGGCGGTGACTAGGTCACCTATATTAGAGTATATTGACTTAGGAGCCAAGCAAAAATGCTTGATCATAGGTCATGCTCATCATTAAGCTCAAAATGGGGTTAACATTTTTCGATTAAGCATTTTAATGTTTTCATATCACTTGAGTTGCTTTAGCTCATGACTTGGAGTAAAGCCTTTTCAAGGATATGAGTACATACCTTCGAGTGATGTTGATGACGTGGCTTGTAGGTGAACTTGTTGAGGATGCTCGAGGTTGATGAAGTTCATCTTGAGTTGGGAGCAATCCTTCTTGTTTTGATACACATGTAACCTACATAGGTTAGTCAAGCAAGGAAGAACATGATATGACATAATACCAATTGTGAAATTCAAATATGTGTCAAGGATATGTTTTTGTTGTCTTCTTCCTTCCATCATCAAGAGGGGTTGTGGATACTTGGTCATAACAAGATTGCTTATGATTTGAGTTGATGGCAATCTTGTGGAATGAAGTTCTTCCAAGTACCTACAAAAGGTTAGATGCAATACAAGGGAGCATAGAATTCCATGGTATAAGATAACATATTAAGAGTATCATGGAAGTATCAAGTAAGCTCATGCCCTTGCATGCATCCGAGTGAGTCTAGCTCAAGTTTGAAGCATCAATGATGTTCAACTCACTCCTCAAGTGACAAAACACTTTCTCATCAAGTGGCTTAGTAAAGATATCGGCCAATTGCTTGTTAGTGCGAACATGCTTAAGATCAATATCTCCTTTGGCAACATGATCACGAATGAAATGATGTCGAACTTGAATATGTTTAGTTCGAGAATGTTGCACAGGATTATGACCAATCTTAATAGCACTCTCATTGTCACAAAGTAATGGAACATTTTTAACATGAATTCCATAATCCTTAAGCGTTTGTGTCATCCATAGTAATTGTGCACAACATGATCCGGCAACAATATACTCAGCTTCGGCAGTAGATAGAGATACCGAGTTTTGTTTCTTGGAGGACCAAGACACAAGAGATCTACCCAAAAATTGACAAGTACCCGAGGTGGATTTTCTATCAACCTTGTCACCGGCATAGTCCGAATCGGAATAGCCAACAAGGTTAAAGGAAGATCCCTTGGGATACCAAATGCTAAAGTTTGGTGTTTGTATCAAATATCTCACAATACGTTTCACGGCCAAAAGATGACACTCTTTAGGTACAGCTTGATATCTAGCACACATGCAAACACTAAGCATAATATCGGGACGGGAGGCGCATAGATATAGCAATGAACCAATCATAGATCGATAAACCTTTTGATCAACCGGTTCATCCTCCTTGGTAAGATCAACATGTCCACTAGTGGGCATAGGAGTTTTCATACCTTTACACTCTTGCATGTTGAACTTCTTGATCAAGTCCTTGGTATACTTGGTTTGAGAGATGAAAGTTCCTTCTCTCGTTTGCTTGATTTGCATACCAAGAAAGAATTTCAGCTCACACATCATAGACATCTCATACTTCTCGGACATCAACCTTTCAAATCTTTCACTAAATTGTGGGTTAGTAGATCCAAAGATAATATCATCCACATAGATTTGGCACACAAACAATTCACCATTAACTCTCTTAGTGAATAAGGTTGCGTCAATTTTACCAATTTTAAAACCCTTTTCAATGAGAAACTTCGTTAAGCATTTATACCAAGCGCGTGGGGCTTGCTTAAGACCATAAAGAGCTTTACGAAGCTTGTAAACATGATTAGGTTTCTTAGGATTCACAAAACCAGGGGGTTGTTTAACATATACCTCTTCTTCAATCTCACCATTTAAAAATGCACTTTTAATGTCCATTTGATAAAGCGTGATATCATGGTGATTAGCATAAGCAAGAAGAATGCGAATAGCTTCAAGTCTAGCGACGGGGGCATAGGTCTGACCGTAGTCCATACTTTCGACTTGCGTATATCCTTGTGCTACGAGACGTGCCTTGTTGCGTACGACTTGACCGTCTTCATCTTGCTTGTTTTGAAACACCCATTTGGTTCCGATGATGTTGTGCTCGTCCTTGGGATTCTCCACGAGTGTCCACACTCCGTTCCTTTCGAAGTTGTGAAGCTCTTCATGCATGGCGTTCACCCAATCCGGGTTTTCAAGAGCTTGTTCTACCTTCAAGGGTTCAATGCTAGAGATGAAAGAATAATGCTCACAAAAATTAGCTAAGCGAGTTTTAGAGCGAGTGGTTCTCCCAGTTTGTATCTCACCAAAGATTTGGTTTAGAGGATGGTTCTTGGTCACTCTTGCTCGAACTCGGGGTAGCTTCGGCTTGTTGGATGGTGGAGCTTCTTCATCATCATCATCTCCTTCATCTTCGTTGTTGTTGAAGGTGTCGTTTCCTTGAGGTGGTGGTGAAGGAGGTTGTGGTGGATCTTCATGATGTACTTCCTCCTCTTCATCTAGTCGTGTACCGCTTGTGGATACCTCCATGTCGTGTTGAGGTTCACCTTGACGTGAAGTAGGGGCTTCCACTTGAGTTGACGAGGTACTTTCCTTCACCTCCATGGGACGAATCTTGCCGATGGACAAGTCTTGGATAGCTTCCGAAGGATCCTTATCTCCTACATCATTTGGCAATTGTTCGACTTGCAAACCATTAGATTCATCAAACTTCACATCTACCGTCTCTTCAACTTTTTGAGTGAAGTTGTTGTAGACACGGTAAGTGTGAGAGTTCGATCCGTAACCAAGTAGGAATCCTTCATGAGATTTAGGAGCAAATTTAGTACGACGATGCTTATCAAGAATGTAGCACTTTGAGCCGAATACTCGAAAGTATCCAACTTGGGGTTTGTTACCGGTGAGTAGCTCGTATGCCGTTTTACCGAGAAGCTTGTGCAAGTAGAGTCGGTTCGTGGCATCACATGTTGTTTCCACGGCTTCTGCCCAAAAGTGTCTTGGCGTCTTGTATTCGTCAAGCATCGTTCTTGCCATCTCAATAAGAGTTCTATTCTTCCTCTCAACAACTCCATTTTGTTGAGGCGTGTACGTAGCCGAGAACTCATGTGAAACACCTTCTTCATCAAGAAAGGTATCTACATGGGTGTTCTTGAACTCCGATCCATTATCGCTCCGAACCTTTTTGATCTTCACTTCAAACTGATTTTGCGCTTTGCGAACGAAATTCTTGAAGATCTTTTGTACCTATGACTTATCATCAAGAAAGAATACCCACGCAAATCTGGAAAAATCATCAACTATAACTAGACCACAGGGATTTCCACCGAGGGTCTTATAAGCATTGGGACCAAAAAGATCCATGTGAAGTAACTCGAGTGGTCTCCTAGTAGTCATGATATTTTTTACGGGATGACTTCCACCTACTTGCTTTCCATCTTGGCAAGCACTACAAAGTCTATCTTTGTCAAAGATAACATCTTTAACACCAAGTATATGATCACCTTTGATAAGCTTGTCTAGATTACGCATGCCAACATGTCCTAGTCTTCTATGCCAAAGCCAACCTTTAGAAGATTTTGCAATAAGACAAGTACGAGGTTTAGATCTCTTAGTGAAATCGACAATGTATAGATCACCTCTACGGAAACCGGTAAAGACCATGTTATGATTATCTTGATGAAACACTTGGCAATCTACTTTCGTGAATAGCACATTAAAACCAAAGTCGGCAAGTCTAGATATGGAAACAAGATTGTAACCAAGGGATTCAACAAGCATGACGTTTTGAATAGAGCTATCATGGGATATGGCCACCTTACCAAGACCAAGTACCTTACCCTTGGAGTTGTCTCCAAAAGTTACATACCTTCGCGGTCCATGGTTTGGTGTGATCTCTTCAAACATCTCTCTATCTCCGGTCATATGATCGGTGCATCCGCTATCGAGAATCCACTCTTTTCCTCCGGACATGTAATCCTTTAAGTTTGCCATGAGACTTAGATTCTTAATGATCTTCTCATGCTCGATGTCGAACAACTCATCTTCATCATAGTACCCATGTTCCACATTGTCATCATCGAGTGGGAAATCCTCGTCACAAGAAACAAGAGATTCGTTAGGGTTGTGATCATGACAATTTTCAAACTTGTGAATTCGAATGGCTTCTACAATGATGTTGTATGAACGTGAGTGGAGGAGGTTAGGTTACCGGGATGAACTGTCATGTGCGTAGTAGCACCGGAGTCCATGTACCAGTCGCCTCCACCGCCGTAGTTACTCAGCGACGGTGCGGAGTGCAGGACAGCCAGGAGGGAGGGATCCCAGGGCGCAGGAGCCGGCGACGGCAGGAGGCCCCTGTAGGGCGGCGCCTGGACGGGTGGACCGTAACCGCCGAGAGGCGGCGGCGCGAGGGGGGGCGTCTTAGACGGCGCCGGCCGGCTGGTAAGGCGCGCCGAGGAACGCCTGGTGGCCGGCGGGGCTAGGACCGAGGATGCCCGGCGCAGGAGCCCATGGGACGGGCATGTGATAGGCGCGACGCCCCCCGGCACCCTGGGCCGGCTGCAGCTGCTGCTGCTGGCGGCGACCCCCGCCGCCCCGCCGGTTGCGCCGGCCCCCTCCGCCTTGCTGCTGCTGGGGAGGCGCAGGTGGCGCAGGTGGCGCGGGTGGTAGCGGGTAGTACCCGGCGGGTGCAGGAGGGCGCGGCTGGGGTGGCGCGGCCGGTGTAGCGGGACCGCCGCGGGTGGTGCCGGCGGCGAGGGCGGTGTGCTGGACCCGCTGCTTCACCTTCGTCATCCGGCGCTCCTCGAGCTTGAGGTACGCGACGACGCGCTGAAAAGTAGGCTTTGGAAGCAAAGTGAGGTTAGAAGCCGCGTTGCCGAAATCCTCGTTGAGGCCGGCGGTGAGGGTGCTCAGCATGAGGTCGTTGTTGACTGCGGAACCGATGTGGCGAAGCTCATCGGCGAGCATCTTGAGCCGCATGCAGTACTCATCGATGGTGGAGTTGTCCTGGTGACAGCCGAAGAACTCCTGCTGCAAGAAAACAAGGCGCTGAAGTTTGTTGTCGGTGAAGAGCGCGTTGATCTTGGTCCACACGGCGCAAGCATCGTCGTTCTCGGTGACGACCGTGTGGAAGATGTCCTTCGAGATGGTTTGATAGAACCATCGGATGAGCGTGGCCTCAATAGCGGACCACTCCGGATCGCCCTTCATGTAGTCGCCGTCTACGAAACCATCGATGTGCTCGGTGAGATAGTACTCGCGGAAGATAAGGTTGAAGTAGGTCTTCCACGCGAAGTACGAGGAGCTGGAGCTGTCGAGGCGAACGGGGACCCGGGCCTCGATGTTGAGGTCGCGGATGACGGCGGCGGAGGGCTCGGGGCCGGCGAAGGGGTTCGACGAACCGGTGGTGGAAGAGTGCGGGGAGGCCATGGCGCGGCTAGGGTTAGGGTTTGGAAGGAGGGGTGCAGCGGCGGCGGGGGGGGGGGGGGGGGGGGGGTGCGGCGGCTGCGAGGGCCACCGGAGAGGTGGTATCGGCGGCGGGTAGGGGTGGTGGCGCGACGGGGCAGCGGCGGCGGCGCGGGAAGGAGGAGGCGTGGCGGCGGCGGCTGTAGATCGGCGCGGGAGGGAGGAGCGGAAGCGATGGCGGCACGGGGCGGCGGCGGCGGCAGAGGAGACCGCGGCGGCGGCAGGGTGCGGCGGTGGTGGGGGAGCGGCGGCGGCGATGCGCGCGAGAGGGCACGGCGGCGACGGCGGCGGCGTACCCTAGGGCAGGACCTTGAGAGGTGATACCATGTAGAGAGATAGTTTGACAATACAATAATCGATGTATTGATAGGGTGCCTGTGCACGTATATATGGAGTACAAGTGGGCCTCTACCTCAACTATACACAACTAGAAGGTGGGCCAGATTATACACAAATACATGCAACATATATATTCAACATTTTCCACGCAGGTATGCACGCTGAGGCCGCAGCTCATTACGCTATTCGCCTTCAACATACGAGGACTCTCACGCGAGCCGGAGAGGTAAGCCAGATAGAAGGTTCCATGTCGGGTCAATCTTCTTGCTGCTCTCTGGCAGTCTGGTGTATGTATGCACACGCAGACACGCTAATCATCAGACCGTGAGCGTTTTCCCCTGGCCTGGTTACGTACTACCTACCATGACCTGATCAGGCGGTCAGCACACACACCACACACACCTTTCTGACCAGATCATCGATCGATCTCTTGGACGCATGTGCGCGCCACTCTTCTCGAGTGAGAGGGACGCATCCGGCCACGGAGCGAATATGGAATATTGTCCGGCGACCAGCAGGTGCCGCCGGCTCCGGTGATCTCTCCCTCTCCGCTCGCTCGTCCTCGGCCTTTTTATTAAGGGTCGCGATAATCACCACATGTATGGTAGGAGCAAGAACAGACCACACGTCCAATGATCACAGATTGCGCTGCATGCACAAGTGACGAAACTAATGATGCCAACAAAAATCTTTTGTTTTTTCAGTTTTTATAATGTTTTATCTCTTAAATAAAAAATCCGATTGAAAAACCGTTTTCATCGTTAAATCCGTCACAACGAGATCTTTGAAAGTAAATCCCATAGTGATATGTTTTGACGACTTTTTTTCCGTTAAAAGTTGTCATGTCTATTGCACATAAATTGCCATCATGATTACACTGAAGTTGCCATGATATATTTCAACTACTTTTTTCTCTACGTTTGTAGTAAATTTTGACATGTTATAAAAAGGAAATTAAGAACCTAAACTTGACATGAGGTATTACTAAAATTTGACATGATCCATGAAATAATTTTGACATGGTTCATAAATAAAAAGAAACATGCCATCAATTACTTAAAAATGCATGATCAATGGTTCAAATTTGCCATGAACCATAAACTAAAATTGTCATGATAAATTACTTAAATTTTCCATGATAAATGCATTAAAATTTGCCATGATTCATACAAAAAATATTTTACATGTTCAAAATACTAGAATTGTCATGATCTATAAACTAATGCCATCATCTATAAACTAAATTTGCCATGATGAATTCTAAAAATTTCAATGATCGATGAATTAAATTTGTCGTGGTTATTTTTTCAAATTGCCATGGTTAATTAATAAAAATTGCCATGAAAAATAGTTAAAAATGCAACGGTAGCTTTAAATTTAGAAGAAAAAATAAATAAAACATATCATGGCAACTTTAGTGTAAACTCTATGGCAACTATAGTGTAAACATCATGGCAAATTTTGGCGAAAAAATAGTTCGTCGAAACATATCAATATGGGGTCTAGTTTTGAAGATCTCGTCGAGACGGATTTATTGGTGAAAACGGATTTTTAATCGGATTCTTTATTTAAGAGATAAAACATTTTTAAGTTTCAAAAACAAAAAAGATTCCGTTGATGTCATTTGTTTGATGTGGCAAAATGGTTGGTAATGGAGGTGTTTGGGCCATGTTGTTTCGTGCCACACGTGTGAACGTTATCATTTAGGTTTATTAATTACTCGCATAGCATCTACAGCCGCATATTGCTAATCCGGTCCTTCAAATGTCCACGGATGTGTCCGTCGACAGTTTCCTCTTACACAACCTGATACTTAAATTTTAAATTCTTAATTTTCATACAATTACATGCAACATAAAACCTTCGTCGGCACTCGTTCGTCTCCATGTCTCGCGACCGACTTAGCATCCCAGAGTAAAGGTGCGGTCCCCGGCGAGGAAGAGTAGGACATGAGACATGAACCGGCTCACGGGACTCGGGGTGCCGCTGTCTCTCATGCCCTACTATTCCTCCTCGAAGCCCGTGGCCTGGACATTGCCGATCTAGTGAGATCCACAATAGACCTCTCGTGTTCGGAGCCCAAGACCTCACCCACAACACAGTTACGACGCCAGGGGGTGCCAAACACCTATAGCGGCTTCACCGCGGCATGCAACTCTGGCTCTGCGGTCTCTCGCGTCCTCTGCCTCGCACGGCGGGTACATCGCGACATAGTAGCGGATGGCCCATCGGCGTTTATCTCCGACTCGAAGCCCGACTCGGTGGGGAAGATGCGCCACCGCCACGGTGTTGGGGCGCCATATGGACCGTACCGCCTTCGGTGAGGCAGCGGTCAAGCGCCTCCCTCCACAACGCCCGACGGATTCAATCGCCATTTGCACGGACGCAATGGATTCCCACATGATCGATTCCAACCGCTGTCGGTCGGACTCCTCCCGGGAGCGGCAGAGAGCAATGAAGATGCCCATCTCCTCCTCAGACCCACATGTGATGAGGTCCCAGTCCATAAATCGGGAGAGCTCGGATTCGGATAAGCTACCCGCCATGCCGGAGAAGACCGAACATCGCCAGAGGGAAGCTTGGGTCGGAGTGAAGTGTAGTGGCTAGGATTTGGTTCGAGATGCGCGTGGGGTCGAATATATATGGGGTCAGGATGAGCCAGATCCGACACAGCGGGCTTACCCAGGCTCCCATATCCATCCTAGATTTGAATTGGACATAAGGGTTGCTGGTTATCCCGAATGTAAAGGTGCGGTTTGAGGCACCCATTTGGGTCAGGATTTTGTGACCGACTAATGATCGGGCCATCCGCCCGGACGTATTCGCGGGGGCCGATGAAATTCTCCCCTAGCCAAGCAAAACCACGGCCCCACCAGACGCCATCGATCGGTCAATACTTAGTAGTGCCGATTCAGAACAAGGAAACAACCAAACAAATAGATAAATAAAATTGAAAGGTTAAAAAATAAAATAAAAGGAAAAATGAAAAAAAAATAACTAAAGCAAAAGCGTTGAACTGGCAAAAAACCGAGATAAAACAAACAACCTGAGATCTTTTTGAGAGTACAGACAACCTGAGATTTTTTTTGAAGGGAACCTGAGAAATGGATATTTGGAAAAAACCCTACGCAAGAAACTGTACAAGTGGTGATGCCCCTGTCATTGGGCCTACCCTTACAGGGGATGCACCCTTGGCACTCGCAAAAGGCGAGAAATAACATTTGCACCCAAGCAAGACACACTTCTTTTTGTGTTGGCAATATCTCTGTAATCTTTTCCTTTACTTCAACTGATCGTATTCTACTTTTAGCGCACTGTACAACCTTCTTTTAGTCTCAAAACTAATTACTAATACATCATCAATGTTAAGTCAGATCACCTTAGAAAGGGGACCTCCTATTGGACTCTCGTTGCGTCCAATAGAGGCGCGACGCACAAGCAGGCAATTCTACTGGCCGGCCCATTCACAAGAACCGAACCAAACCGAACCGAGCGAGCGAAAATACAGCAATGAACGAAACTGCATCAGTCACTGTAGCAAACAGTTTTTGAAAACACAAAATGTTATCCAAATTTTGAACATTAAAAAAAAAGGAATTCCAAACATTTCTTGAAAATTTTGGATAATTCTCGGAATTACAAATAATTTTTGACAAACTGAACATTTTCTAAAAATATGAACTTTTTAAAATTTGAACAATTTTTTGAAATTCCGTATTTTTTTTACATTTCCGAACAACTTTTTTTCATCTGAACCTTTTTTTTGAAGATTTCCATTTTTTTAGAAAAGTTAACATTTCTTAAGACCCCAAACAAATCTAACAAAATGTGAACAAAATTTCTAAATTTCAAACATTTATTGGAAAATGAACAATTTTTGAAGTTCGAAAGAATTTTTGAAGATTTTGAACTTTTATTGAAATATGTGAATTATGGAAAAATAAAAATAAAAACCTAGAAAACAGAATTACAGAAACAAGCAGGAAAAGGAAACTGATAAAGAGCCAGACAAAATCTTTTGAAGGGTCCAAAAATCAAAGTAATGTGCTACGGTGAATGGGTCGGCCCAGTTTCCTCGGTCGATCGAGCGTGCCTGTGCGTTAGGTCGAGAACTTGACACAACGCGCTTCAGATAGGGTTTTCCCTTTGAAAGGAGACCTCCTTTTCGGCGCTTCACGTGACAAAAAGGATCTCTGGCACATCGCGCTTCAGATAGGGTTTTCCCTTTGAAAGGAGACCTCCTTTTCGGCGCTTCAGGTGACAAAAAGGATCCCTGGCATTGAGGACAGAAAGAAAATACCACATGCGCGTGCTCACCTGGCCTGGCTCGGGCAGGGGCGCGGGTGTGTGACATGCGCATGAAGGAGCGCGACTTCCTTTTGCCGTTTTATTTTCTGATGTCTTGACAGAGAAGTTGATTGCTTCTTGTTCGGCAAGTTTATGTCTTGGAAACAAAGTTGGTTTGAGATCGTGATTGCGACATGATACCGCCTCTGATTCTCCTATATATAAAACTTACCGGCCATGGCCAGAGACACACCAAAATCGAGCTAGAGTTTTTGCCTTCTCTCTCTACTTGCATCGCCGCTGTTGTCTACTCCACCCCGAATGTTGGCATGCACCGGCGAACTAAAGAGCACGTCTCCGAAACCTCTCGTCCTTCTGATCCTGCACCGAGAGAGAGGGCGAATAAGGTTTTTGGGAAGCGCTTTGCGCGACTCCTTACCGTCCGTCACCATGGGTCGTTTTCCTTCCAAGCAAGGCAACGCTACTCATCGTCATCTCCAACGCCATATGCATCGACCGGTGATCACCAACATCATTATCAACAACATCGTACCAGCAGCAACGGAGGTATGTACAAACGATGAGTGCGTGCACCGTAACCTGATCTAATCTCTCACTACTATGGTTATTGTTGCATGTTCTATGATGATGTTCATGCCGTTTAGTATGTCTAGTATGTTTGATATATGCATGCTAGCTGCTGTTGTAATCATGAATTGTTTATTAAAATAATTCATCAACTTGACTAATTTTCCAACACCCTTGAGGCCCATCTTTGTTCCGTCTTGAAACCGTCTAGAACCGTGTCAGCCCATTCAGGAGACAAGGATCTATCTCTTGGCTTTTCTTGGATTGCTTTCCCCCAGGATAGGCATCTTCCCCGTGAAAACGAATGAATGAAAAAAAAAGGAACATCGGTAAGTTGCCGTCATCGCATCAATCAAATCAAAGAGGAAAAACATAAGAGAAAAGATACCCAAGTTTGTCAAGTTGAGGCGAGGCGATTGCTACGTGTGCCCATTTTTTTCCACGTAGACCGACGTAGGTATGCACGCTGACGCAGCACAGCTCGCACATGTTCTTCTAGACGTAGGTACTCCCTCCATTCCACAATATAGCGCGTCCTCGTTTTCCATGATCTAAGTTTGACCATAAATTTCACCAACGAGACCGACAGCGGCGGGAGCAAAAATTATACCATTGAATTCGTATCGAAAATACGAATTCAGTGATATAATTTTTGCTTCCGCCGCAGTCGTCTCGGAAAGCATAGGCGCACTATATTGTGGAGTTTTTTTTTGGAGGGAAAATATATTGTGAAATTGAGGGAGTATGTATGTACGTGGACGGCGTGCAAGGCCGCATGTCGGGTCGGGTCAATCTTCTTCTTCTCGCTGCTCGTGGACGGGCACGCCAGTCATCAGACCGCCGCGAGCGTTTTTCCCTGGGTTCGTTGGTTGGCTACCGGGTACGCGTGCACGGCTAGCCGCACCTAGGCTAGCTGCTCCTACCGTGACCTGACCTGACCTGATCAGAAGGCACACGCACCTTTCCATCGACCTGTTGGACGCATGCGCCACTGTCCTCCCGTGAAAGCGGAGCCATGCCCATGCGTCCGGCCACGAATCGCAATGGAATACAAGACTATGGAATATGGAACGGGGCGCATGGACCGGCGACCAGCACGTGCCGACGACTCCGCTGTCTCTCTCTCTCTCTGTTTCTAACGACCAGTACTAAT
The DNA here is from genome assembly GCA_039707655.1 of Elymus sibiricus. Taxonomy (NCBI): domain Eukaryota; kingdom Viridiplantae; phylum Streptophyta; class Magnoliopsida; order Poales; family Poaceae; genus Elymus; species Elymus sibiricus. Next base: position 56,809,560 of record CM077667.1, read on the forward strand.
TTCCACCTCCCCGTGCATGCATGCCCCGGTCGCCGCTGTTTGGCCCAATCCATGCATGCATGGGGTAGCTTGGCTCTTCAACGCGGCTCGACAACGAACGTTGAAACAAGGCGGGCGGGGGTCAGTCGACGGAGACCGCGGCCCGCAGCAGGTACGTACACACAAGTAGCTGCTGTCACCTGACGGTCGCCAGCCGGTCCAGGACGGACGGACCTCTCCCCTGGCCAAGCCAAGTGTGCCTGCAAGCATTGGTGCACACGTACGCACGCCCATCTGCTAGCTTAGGGTACGTAGTGTCATGTCAATGCGTTCACGTCCGAGCATCAGCAGCCTTTTTGTCACTACGTACATGATGCCTGATGCACCGTTGTAGACGGAGGTACGTTAGTTTGTCTCAGCGTGCCGCGCCCTCTGCGGCACAGCCACAGGCGTGCAGGCAGGCGCAGTCTGCATGCGCCGCAGCCCGCAGGCCACCAGCTCGTCGATCGATCATGCCTTTTTTTTTGCGGGTTGATCATGCATGGCCTTCAAGTGCCTGCAGGCAGTCATGTACAACTACGACTCTAGCGCCCGTGTCAAGTGAGAATTGGATCCCGTATGCACTTGGCAGCCACTACATAGTACGCACATCGATCGGTCGATCAGACGTACGCCAGTGACAAAATGCTCTTGGACCGACCCGTTTCCATAGTCCGTGCACAACACACCTACCAAAGCGGGCTACCAAAATGTATCATATTGAAACTGTAAGGAGCACAGCGTGTGGGATTTTTTTAAGATCCAGTCGATTTTGCTAGAACCGTCGGATTTTAATCCAACGGCTCCATACTCATCTTTCTCCTCGGAATCGGTATTTCCGACGCGACACCCCCTCTGTGCCTCTCCTTGGGTTGCTCGCCGCGCTGTCCCTGCTTCGAGGTACTGGCCAAACCTTCGCCGCCGATGCCATGGTCGTCCGTGTCGTACTCGTCTCGAGCTCGGGCATCGTCCAATCCTAGTGGGAGCCAAATTGAAAAGGCCCTCTATCTGCCTTTGTGACCTTGACCTCACCTCCAACGGCGACGAGACCAACCACGTTATCATGCCTCCGATGAGATCTCGGTTCAGCCTTGCCGGGGATGGCCCCACCGGCCGCGACGTCGCTGTTGCAGTCTCAGGGTTATGTTGCTGCTCTCCATGGAATCGACCGACGCTTGCTAAATTGTCAAGCAACCCTAACCACGACCCATCCGCTGATTCTTTAACATTAGTCGGTTCGGAACAGAAATACCCGACGCGAAACTTCAATCATTAATGGGAGATCCATCCATCCATCTCAACAAAAGTCGGCATCAAAATGTAGCTAGATATATTCGTAACCACCAACATCAACGATGTGCGACAACCTACTCATGGATGGATAGATGGGGCCAAAGGGTTCTCCTAGGGGGTGTGAATCTAGTCCCCCCCTCTCCATATCCAGCCAGGTTCCACACTCCTCTCCCCCACTAGCCAGCCCCTATCCCCCACTGGGCCGCTGCTTGCATATGGATGAACCCATCTGCTGCTTCCACTTGGGTATCTGGCTTGCTTGGGCAATCATCAGGTGCACAGTACCCCGGGCGCCAACACCAACATGGATATATATATGTTGATCTTGACCACCGTTGCCGGAGTCGGCCACACTGCCTATAGAACTAGCCTGGTTTTTACACTTACACGTTCATCCTCCCTGCCAGTAAAAGTATCAACTTGGCCATCTTGCTTGCTTGCTTGGTTGGGGCAATCATTCGGTGCACATCACAGTACCCCGTGTGTCAACATACATGGATACGTATAGTACAACAGAGTGTGTGGATTTTGACCACCAGAATACCGGTGCGGGGCTACCTATGAACCTAGTCTGGTTTTTACTTGCAAGCAGTTGTAGTAATATCCAATGTCCTGCAGCACCACACTTGCACTTTTCATCCTCTGAATGTAATATCAACTTGAGTGCAGTTGTATCTCAATTATTAAAATGTGGCACTGGTGTTACACTTACACTCACTTCTTAAACCGTGAAAGCGAATGAAATACTCACTCCGTTTTTATCTGCTCCGCATATTAGCTTTGATTGACGTTATACTTTATATAGTTTGATCAAGTCTATAGAAAACAATATAAAAATTTAAGATAAAAAATATATATGATGTGAAAATATATTAGGTGACGAATCTAATGGTTTTGATTTGGTATTGTGTATATCAATTTTTTTCTATAAACTTGGTGAAAGATTAGAAAGTTTGACTTCCGACAAAGTTAATATGTGTAGGAAATAACAACCCAGGGACTACTAGTTGTTGTCAATCAGAGATCATTCATCTGCATGTGGAGTGGACAGCGAAACTTCCCATACTCCCTCCGGACGGGAATCGGGAATATAAGTCGATCACAATTTTTTAGGTTTGCAATTTGACAGCGAAACAAGTGCTATATGTCACAATATAAATATATAAAACTTAATTCGATGACTGATTTAAAGATATATATTTTTGTGGTATGTAACATATATTTTGCTGGTAAAATTGAAGACCTACTAGAATTGATATGTGAAAAGGAATGGACATAGTTACATATGGGAGATTGTGTCCGATTCTAGAACGACATGTATTTCCAAACCGAGGGATCAATTTTCGTCCGCAAGTAACTCATATGACCCCACGATGATGTGACATCTGCCAATTAGGACACCATGTTATTATTTGAACAAAAATATGGATCATAATTTGTGAGCATATACATATTCCTTCTTCACCTTCTTCTCTCTCTATATGAGTTTTTTCCTTCTGTTTTTCTTCCCTTGCCATATATACCTACCAAAACCAATGCTTGACCGCTAAGGAAAAATAACCCATATATATTGGTCTTTCCAGACAAGCCATCTCCAATATGTTAGAGTAACAAAGTAACCCTAAAGTCAAATTGATTTTCAGGATGAGACATTCTTGGCTTACCCTGTTATTTATGTGATGGTGGTAACAAAAAAACTCATCGTCCACCTAATTTTTTGACATTGCCAAAAGGTTTGTTTTTCATAGGTTACTAAATATGTTGAGATGGCCAAGGGGTAGTGTACCATCCTCTATGAATGTGCAACTTGAGCAAGTACCGTTAGATGCCCACTAGTTTGTCACCATCCTTGCCATGGTTTTTGTAGTCACTCGGTAATTTATTCATTTACCTATTTCCTAGGCGTCCGAGAAATAAATATTTTCTTAGTTACCACTAAGAATCATGTGACCTCTATGTCGGGATACCTGCAACTACAATAAAATTTAACTAGACGGCTATCAATAGTTGACCGACAGACACGTAACAATTTCCAGAGCATCTGTTTGGTGAATTTTCTTAATTTTATCACGATAGCCTTTGTATCATAATTTTCTGGTCTTCATATGATTTCTTGATAGTTTTTCGGCTAATTTTCGTGGATTAGTGTCTGTGTTGCAAAAATAACACTTCATGATCCCCTAGCTGTTACATAAGTCGGTGGGTTCATGGACAAAGACTTTTAATATGCAAGGGAAATAAAATGCAATTTAAGCTAATGACCAGATTCTCACAAGTCACCAGCACATCTACGGCCAAAGGCATAATAATGACAACCCTAGTGCCAAAAGTTCAGTAGAAGGCAACCACACATGTGTATGTAGCATAAAATATCAGCTTTTAGCAGCGTAATGCTGCAAAGCATACATAAGCACCAACATAAACACAGTTACACACTAATCGATCCAGCGCAAGTGTAAAATTGGAAGCAACCATGCACCAATCTCCATATATACACAAGAAATCACCAACTATGCACGTACAATAATCCCCACGATGGCATCTGGCAAGGCGACAAACCCCGGGATGGAGGACGACAACGACATGGAGTACTCGTCGACGGAATCGGGAGCCGAGGACGCGACGGAGTCGTCATCGTCGCCGGTGCTGGCGCCGCCGCGGGCGGCTCCCTCGTCGCGGTTCAAGGGCGTCGTCCCGCAGCCCAACGGGCGGTGGGGCGCGCAGATCTACGAGAAGCACTCGCGGGTGTGGCTCGGCACGTTCCCCAACGAGGACGCTGCCGCGCGCGCCTACGACGTGGCCGCGCTCCGCTTCCGCGGCCCGGACGCCGTCATCAACCACCAGCGCCCGACGGCGGCGGAGGAGGCCGGCTCGTCGTCGTCCAGGAGCGAGATCGATCCCGAGCTCGGCTTCCTCGCCGACCACTCCAAGGCCGAGATCGTGGACATGCTCCGGAAGCACACCTACGACGACGAGCTCCGGCAGGGCCTGCGCCGCGGGCGCGGGCGCGCACAGCCGACGCCGGAGTGGGCGCGAGAGCTCCTCTTCGAGAAGGCCGTGACCCCGAGCGACGTCGGCAAGCTCAACCGCCTCGTGGTGCCGAAGCAGCACGCCGAGAAGCACTTCCCTCCGACCACTGCGGCGGCCACCGGTAGCAACGGCAAGGGCGTGCTGCTCAACTTCGAGGACGGAGAAGGCAAGGTGTGGCGATTCCGGTACTCGTACTGGAACAGCAGCCAGAGCTACGTGCTCACCAAGGGCTGGAGCCGCTTCGTCAAGGAGACAGGTCTCCGCGCCGGTGACACCGTTGCGTTCTACCGGTCGGCGTACGGGAATGACACGGAGGATCAGCTCTTCATCGACTACAAAAAGATGAACAGGGATGACGAAGCTGCCGACGCGGCGATTTCGGAAGAGAATGAGACCGGCCATGTCGCCGTCAAGCTCTTCGGCGTTGACATTGCCGGAGGAGGGATGGCGGGATCATCAGGTGGCTGAAGGGCACGGCCGGTAAGTTCTTGGTCTTCTGCCGTAGTGTGATTGCAATTGCATATATTGATTGCTGGCTACTCGATCTACATTTCCATTTCCGGAAGCAAGAATAGACAGAAACAGTTATTTAATCACATGATCACACGATATAGAAGATGCAGACAGATCGGAGCAAGAGTTGTAAGAGAGGGACAATTCATTCCCATTTTGTATGCCCATCTTGTCGAATAGATTCCACTATTCGAGAGGGTTATTAGAAAGCGGCAATTCTTTGTGTAGTTTTTTATGGTGTTCATGTTGAATATGCGGTTACCTTTAGCAAGCCAAATCTTCTTCTACTGCCATGATGGTTGTGCAGCTAGCCTTTAATTGTTATGTATATTTGGTTATACGAGATCAATCTATATCATATTCCTGATACAGTGCAGTCTACTACCATATGAGTATGTTGCACTAACAGGTTCGATCAGGAGCCGTTAGACATAAGGAGTCACAAACTTCATCTATAAAATAAGGAGTTGTAAAACCTTTTTCCAGAAATGAATTTATAAGGTAGAGAATCATCTGAACTTCCATTCCGGAGCAATTTGTACATTAATCAATGGGTTGCGTGTATCAACCGGTACACATGCCGATGTCACCTTTTTGGAAAAGAAAAATCTGTGAGACGGTCATAAAGCACTTGAAGAAATGTTATGCCTGATGAAACCTCAACGTGTGGAATGCGGCTTTGTTATACATGGGTTAGTTCATGCTCTATAAGGGGTTAAATTAACACGATTTCTTCTTCCTTTTTGCGAGGGGAAAGTGTTTTCATTAATTAACCTGGATCACAACGACTCCGTTTGCAAATGTTTACAACCCTCTCGAGACCGGACCGAAGTCACACAGCCGTTTTAATCTCAACACGACCTATCTTAGCTGGTTCATGGCTAGTCGTTATTACTTTCACGCCTAATGGCTTGTACCCAATTTCAAATTAGATGGGCATCAAGGTAATGGAGCAGGATGTATACTGTTGGGAGATCTGCCTATGTCTAAATGAGGAAGTACATGGTGCATTGATCATCTTGATGTCATTTACAAGCTTAATTATTGCACACCTAGATGGGAAATTGAGCAGAATGAGAAGGTTGATTACGTACGTCATCTTGATGCCATTATGCTTTGTGGAAATATTAGTAACTTAAAGTGTCAGTTGCAATATTACAAGTTAATGGGATTTCAATCCTAATGTTTATTCTGAAAGGGATGAAGCACTGGGCACCATCGAACGATTTTGTGTAAATAACTAAATATGCATGAGTAACGAGAAGAAGGACGGGAACATGGTAAGAACCATATGCTATCATAAGACAAACAAGGACATATGATAAAAGATCATACTAATATGAAATATAAAGGAGGACCAGCTCCATTGAAATTATAATCTAGACCCCCTAGTTGATTTTGGATGACAGACAACAAAAGAATGAAGGGGCAATGCCTTAATTTAGTGTTAAACAAGTTTTAATAGTTCCATTGTCTAAATCCAAAAGTAAAATGACGACCCTTAAAAGAATTGAAAAGAGGCGATAAGACTAACGAGGATTTTCTTAGCTCTTTTGGAGAGCTCGGGTTACTTTGACTAAATAAAAAATTCATACGGTCAAGAGAAGAGTTTGACCTAAGTGAGGAAGGTGTATAGTCACGACCCACCTTTTCAGACATACGGTCTCCGTGTGTTTCTATGTCAACCTCTGGATTAAATCGTCATCGACATACCCGGTAACGATGTTGTATCATACACCAATGCGTCCTTTATTACATTGCATGATCCAGAAAGCAAATCGTTTTACACACTGTAGCCACATGCTAGTCAAATACATAGTCTTACAATAGGCAATCATATATAGTTCATAACAGAGCGAAAACGAAAGAAAATCCAAGGTAGACATCTTGGTAGCTCCATCAACACCACGGGGAAGAATGTTCAGTGGAGGCACGAAACCCTATGTAAGTCACTCCTCGTAATATTCACCTGCAACATGAGAAGTTGCAATCACTAGGGTGAATACATTGAATGTATTGGCAAGTCCACAGTTCAATTGTAACCTATTCACCTACATGTACTTACTGCATCCTGCATCAGTCCTGGATAAATCGATCACCCGATCATCCAAATGCACTTTCAGCATGTGGGTTCCCGCATCCTGCAATTGCCGTAACCAATCTCCAGAGACCCTGATCCAACTCCAGTCCTTTGAGATGAGGTCCATTCTCCTATTCGGTTCAACCCAACAAGTTTTATTAGAAAAGGTGATGAGATCAAACTGACAATTCTCCTATGAGTTGCTAAAAAATTGTCCGTAACTAGGGACACGACTAATCATGATCAGTTTTATACACTCTATAGGGGTTTATGTACTTTACCTATGATTTCCAATCACACCCTCCCGCAACTAAACATCACTCGTGAAGTAGCTAGGTAGATAAAGATGAGACTTTTGGTATGTAGTAGCCCTCTCAGAAAAGGCAGACCATGTCCAACCTAGACACCTACACCTGCTGGTCATGCCCAGGAGGGTCCCCACAACTTACTTGGTCCAGATAGAGCCCATATTGTCTCACGGTCACACATGGAAGCTACTCAACTTTGAACTCATACAATCCCTTTGAGCCTGGGCGGTCACCCACAAAACTGTCGACCACCAAGCAATACCGATGTACCACCTAGTTGATTCATCAGTTAAGTAGTCAACCATATGGTTGTATAATGAAACAATATTTGATGTTTCCCAATCCACGTCATAGCAGCTATGCATGTACTAGATGGTTACAAGGTTAGGGTAAGTTCGGACCTAAGTTGTCAACTATAGGGTTGCATTGAATTTAGCATCCTAACTTAGACACCTATCATGGCAAAACTACAATGCAAGAAAATAATGGGTATTCATGGTCAAAGTGGAATTTGCCTTGGTTGTTGTTTCCACCGGTGCACTCCTCACAGTCATAGGGGTTGCACCTCCTAGCAATCTAACATTGACAGAAGAGTAGCACATATCAATCATAATCATACAATTCATGCAAAGGGAAAACTCGCATGAATGCATAGAAAAAATTCGCACATCACAAAGTATTGGATTGTTTGGGTTTGATTTCATTCAAAACGGATCATTCCATTTTCAGTTCATAGTTTGGTTTGCATTTGACTCAAGGAATAGTTCAGTCAAATGGTCATGGTTTAACTTCCTAAGCAAATCAACATTTTAAAATCCTGGTTCAAAGTTTATGAACCCTGATAGTTTGAATACCTCATATGTTTATGAAATTTATTTGAATTTTAGAATATGACTAACATTATTTGAATTTCTATTCGACCTAAGTTTGAGTATCAGTTTTGAAGTTCATTTCTCCTATTCATATGATTTAATTTCTAAGTCGAATTACCCTGTTCTCCTAAATTTGTTTTATAAAAATAAGTGGGTTCTTATCATTAGTGCACTAGGTTTCATGAAAAACATTCAAAGTATGATTCAAATTTATTTTCAAAATATTTTAGTTAGTGCCCTATTATGTTTTCAACGGGACTAGGATTTATACCAATTAAATTTGGTTGAACTAATTTTTTTAATTCACCAAATAAATTCAATTATATGTGAAACTAGTGTTGCTAAGTTTCCACCTAGGAAATATTTTATAAAAATTTATAAACTAACCAACTGTAGACTAAATGGAACTACAATTCACTAGCTTCAAAATGCAAAAAGAATCACCTAATTTGGTTATATATTTTTAAAGTTATGCCCTATTTAAGGTTTACATCATTCTGGTCGAAATTCAAATTTATTTTTAAATATTCCTGATTGTTCATCTCCTAACATTTCATTTTCAAAAGGAAGCACTCAAATTGGACCTTTAGATAATTAGTTATGATGGTTTGAAGTTACATGGGCTTTTCTACAAAACTACCATTTTAATTAAATTAACGAATTCGTTCTGGATAACGTTTTGGATAAGGTCATACACGAGACTCTCTCCGATTGTTCGGTATCGTTTTGGATTTAAATTAAAATGAATCCATTAGATCTAGATCTAACGAACGACATCTAACCATACCGATTCATTTTAAGTGATCTAATCTAACACGTCGGATCAAAATCGGACGGTCCAGGTCAGATCAGGGCTCACCGCGGTAGCTAGGTTACTGGAGATTCGCAGGAAAACATGAGCAAGGATCAGCTGTGGAAGAACTTGACGTTACGGTGCTCCCAGGCAACGACGACGAGGCTCTTGGTGGTCTTGGTTGGTGCCGGGGTGGACGGAGGCGACCATGCGGGGCTGCCCGAGTTGAGAACTGCAACATAGAGCTTTGGGCGTCTACGACGTGCTTGATTATGCGTGGTTTTGGATGAATTAAGGCGTTTGGAAGATGACTGAGAGCGTGTGGAGTGATTTGGACATGGTGCGCGAACAAATGGGTCACGAGGCTAATCAGAGTTACAACGACGGCAACACTGAGCTTCCCGCTCCGTCGATGTCAACGTTGTCGGCGGCTACGGGCGTGCTGGTGATGTCCAAGGGGTTCGCCGTCGACCGATGATTCTTGTGGTGTGGACGGGTGGTCGCGGGGTGGCTTGAGGTCGCTGAAATCTTGTTGGAGATCTCTCGGCCACAGCGAAGAGGGTGGGGTTGCTGCGAGCAGCACCATGGCACTCCGACAGAATTTTTTGGGGGTTCCGAATGAGGGGGACCGGGGGTATTTATCGGGCATTGTGTTTGCTGCTGGCGAGCATGACGACCGCGCGAAGTGGAGGTAGTGGGCGTGTGCATGTTCGGGTAGTGGGCGTGTGCATGTTCGGTTGAGCGAGCTTGGAGGGGAAGCTGACGTGCGAGGCCTGCTCGTCAGTGGGAGCGAGAGAGAGAAGCCGCGCATGCGTGCGGCTGGGACGGTTGGATGGCTGGGCCGCGGTTGGTCGGGTTTATTGGCTGACCTTGCCCATTTTTTCTTTCCTTTTCCTTTTCTAATTTTCTGCTATGCTCTTTGTTTTGATTTTTTTTCTTCAAAAAGAGAACTACTCCTACAATATTTTGGGAATATTCCTTACTTCTTACACTTTTTCCCAAAGGATATTGACAAACTATTTTTGTCACTAACTAATGGGCCTAATTTATTTATTTTTTCTGTTTTCTTTCTTTTATCCAAGGTTTACCCATACTTTAACTTCCCAATTTAAACTATTTTCAAATCCCGACTCACAATCAAAATAGGGCAAATATTAATCCTAGGGAATTCCATTCCTACCCTTATGCATTTTCAGAAAATTATTTTTGGTGAAACTTTCATGGCCTCCAATAAACTCAAAAATGAATGTGAATTCAAGTGTTGGTCATATTAGTTTCAAAAACCAAATGTGCAAGGTAAATTATGAGTGCATATGCTTCTAGGTTCACATCCAAAATTTAGGAAAAATTTGGGTTGTGACAGACTAACCCCCTTAAGATGAATCTCGTCCCCGAGATTCGGTGTGGCTAGAAAATAGGTGCGGATGGTTCTCCCGAAGTTCATCTTCGCGTTTCCAAGTAGCTTCTTCTTTTCTGTGGTGATCCCACAACACCTTGTAGAACTTAATGGTCTTGGTTTAGGTGTTTCTCTTGATGGTTCCCAAGATCCTAATGGTCTCGCCTCGTATGTGAGGTCCTCTCCCAGTCAAACTTCCGTTAAGGGTACTCCTACTGGACATAGGTGTTCAGTTTTCCCCGAAGAGGAAGGGATGGAGCAACAGTATAGCAACATATAGTATTTCCCTCAGTTAAGAACCAAGGTTTAACAAACCAATAGGAGACACCACACAAATAATGTCAACAACACCTACACACACAAAGCAAATGCTCACACCCAACAAAGGCAAGAGGGTTGTCAATCCCCTTGTTCCCGCCAATTGCGAGGATTAAATATGGTAGTGATAGATAGATAAGAAAATAATATAAAAAGTAAATAGAAACATCAAGGTAATTATATTTTTGGTATTTAATAGGAAAAGTGGACGAGGGGGCCATAGCGTTCACTAGAGGCATCTCTCTCATAAACATAATGGTGGGTAGGCAAATTACTGTTGGGCAATTGATAGAAAAGCGCATAGTTATGATTGTGATACTTCATGGCATAATTCATATATAGGCATTACATACTTGACAACTAGACTGTCAGACTTACTGACGCCTACTACTATTACTCCACCCCCTGACTCCTATCTAGCATGCATCGTGCTACTTGTAGATGCGTTGGGTTTTTCCCCAAAGAAAAAGTGATGAAGTAGTACAGTAGCGGTAGGTATTTCCTTTAGTTAACAACCAAGGTTATCGAACCAGTAGGAAGCGATGCAAACACACGATCAATAGTTCCTGCACACACAAGAGAAAATACTTGTACCCAACACGAGCAAGAGGGTTATAAAGCCCCTTGCACTCATTAATTGCAAGGATTAAATCTTGAGACAGTAGGATAAATAAATACTAAATAAAAGTAAATAAATAACAGAAAAATATTTTTATGTATTTTGATATAATATAAATATGGACCCGATGCCATAGTGTTCACTAGAGGCATCTCTCTCAATAGCATAGTAGCGGTGGGTGCACAAATTACTATTGGGCAATTGATAGAAAAGCAAATAATTATGCGATCATTCATGTCATGATCTATATATAGACATTGAGTCCATGACAAATAGACCAAAACGATTTTGCATCTACTACTATTACTCCACCAATCGACCGCTATACATCATGCATCTATGGTATTAAGTTCATGACAAACAGAGTAATGCTTGAAGCAAGATGACATAATGTAGATAATGTAAGACAAGAAATATGTTCATACCTCGCCGTTTTATCCTTAGTAGCAACAATAAAAATACGTGCCGCGCTACCCCATCTGTCACGAGGTGAGGACACCACAAGATTGAAGCTACTGCTATGCACCACTCCCTCTGATGATCTACTCATCTACTTGGCCAAAGCAAAATTACAAATCGGAAAGCATACATAGTGATATGAAAGCACACATAATAAAACTCAAATTTGATCAACTCCTTTCAATGAGTAATCTGAATATAAACTGGCAATTCATCGGATTCCAACAAACACAACACAAAAGTTACAACGAATAGGTCTCCGAAGAGATCATTGTATTGAAGATCAAACGAGAGAGAGAGAGAGAGAGAGAGAGAGAGAGAGAGAGAGAGAGAGAGAGAGAGAGAGAGAGAGAGAGAGAGAGTGATACGTCTCCATCGTATCTACTTTTCCAAACTCTTTTGCCCTTGTTTTGGACTCTAATTTGCATGATTTGAATGGAACTAACCCGGACTGCAGCTGTTTTCAGCAGAATTGCCTTGGTGTTATTTTTGTGCAGAAATAAAAGTTCTCGGATTGACCTGAAAATTTACGGAGAATATTTTTGGAATTCATAAAAAATACCGGCGAAAGAATCAACCGGAGGAGGTCCACCACCTGGCCACAACCAGGGGGGCACGCCCCCCTGTCTTGTGGGCCCCCTGGAGCTCCGCCGACCTCAACTCTAACTCTATATATTCCTATTCGGGGAGAAAAAAATAGGAGAGAATAGTTCATCGCGTTTCACGATACGGAGCCGCCGCCACCTCCTGTTCTTCCTCGGGAGGGCGGATCTGGAGTCTGTTTTGGGCTCCGAAGAGGGGTGTGACGCCCCCAATTTCGACCGTACGCTAAACATACACGCAATGCGTACGACCAAGATTAGGGACTCACTGATTGATATCACAACACAACACTAGACACAAATCAAAGTCATACATCTTCATATTACAAGCCAGGGGCCTCGAGGGCTCGAATACAAAGCTCGACAAAGCACGAGTCAACGGAAGCAAATAATATCTGAGTACAGACATAAGTTAAACAAGTTTTACCTTATGAAGGCTAGCACAAACATAACAACGGAATCGAAAGAGGCGAGGCCTCCTGCCTGGGAACCTCCTAACTACTCCTGAGCGTCTGCACTCTTCACGTAGTAGTAGGCTCCAGCGGTGGTGTAGTAGTCGTCTCCGGCGTACTCCATCTCCTGGGCTCCGTCATCTGAACGCGGTAATCGTATCGAGGGGGAAAGAGAATGCAAAGCAGCGGTGAGTATGCTAAGTATGCATCAGTATCAAGGAATGGGGTTATATCTGGACTGACTGCAGAAAGCAAGAATGAGGGGGAAGGCCTAGTCCTATCGAAGACTAGCATCTTCAGCATCTTGCAGCATTAGAAGAGAGTAGACTGGTATCTCAATATATCCATATTATTGTAGCAAAATTTTATTAAGTAATCACGCCCAGAGATTCTTCCTCGACTCCCTGCGAGGAAGCAATCTCGGAGCCAACATTCATTTCAAATTTAAGTCACAGTTATAGTTGTAGAAGGTCAAAGTACAACTCCAAGTCGTCCTGTTACCGTGGACACGGCTATTCGAATATATGAATTCATCCCTGCAGGGGTGCACCGCATTTCCAACACGCTTGATCACCTCCGGCCGGACACACTTTCCTGGGTCATGCCCGGCCTCGGGATATGAACACGTCGTCGCCCCACCTAGGCTCAACAGAGAGGCCAACCCGCCGGTCTAAATCCTAAGCGCCCAGGGGTCATGGGCCCGCTTGCACTTTGCGCTCCTGCACGATGCGAACGCGGCCGAGGTCAGCCCTAGCACACTCTAATCCAAGAGCTGTACCGTCCAGGCCACTCGGGCGCGCGCCGCTCCATTGCTGACGTCCGAAGAGCTTCGGCTGATACAACGATGCTGAGTACCCATAACTTCTCCCACGTGAAGGTTTGGTGCGTAAAAGGTCAATCGACCAACTCAGATCAAATACCCAACCCATTAGCATTTTATTAATGCGGGGCAAGTGCGACGCATGAAGTGCGGTCCCGTCGCCCCGTCTCGAGGATGTGTGGCAAGGGCCTCTCCTGCCCGTCCACGCCTCAACATCATCAAACCGTGGGTACCCCTCAGGGCCGACCCATCACCAACATGTTTCTATAACCATGTCATAGTATCTGTGTGTATAAAACATCAAGACGGAACCTGAGGAATCACCCTCAAAGGGTCCCGCTCGATGAAACCGTCACGGTGGACTTAGAGGAATCACCCTCGAGGGTCCCACACTTGAGGGGTTGCACGATAGAGTCATCGTCGGGAGTGGTGAAGGAGGAATCACCCTCGATAACCACGACCGACTAGCTGCACTACAGAGTTAGCATCATCAGTACTTCATGAGGTGTCAACCTCGATACTCGATAGTAACTCTGTAGAGTCGTACAACTAAGGGGTGTGCGGTGATGTGAGGGGCCTGGCTCGTGGGTCGGTTGCCGAGTCTTCGAATCTTCGGGTCGTCGAGTCGTCGATGAAGAAGCAGGGGCAACTGGGACTAGGGGGTCACAGGGGATTCATTGATCAACCTATGCTAAGCAGTTGATATGATTGCAGGTACAGTAGCAGTTTACAAAAACAGGCTATGCATCAGAATAGGAGCTAACTAATACAGTAGCAAAAACTAATGCAAGAATAAGAGGGAAAGAAAAGGGCGATATCGGAATGCTCAAGGGGGGGTTGCTTGCCTTGCCGCTCTGCGGCAAAAGGCTGATCGTCAACGGTGTAGTCGTACCCGGCAGGACCGTTAGTCTCGGGGTCTACCGGTAAGAAAAAGGAGGGAGAAACAATAAATATAAAGCAGACAAATGCATCATGATGCATGACATGGCAATATGCAGAGCTAGGCATGCAATAACGCAGTATCACACGTCGCACACGGGTCGGAAGAATATCTGACGATATTTTCCGGGTCTCGGGCTTCTACCGGACAGATGAAAACGATGGAAATGTTCCACGTTCGTTATGATAGGAGCACGTGACAGACTAACGGACAGCGTATTCGGATTCGTGGAATTTTTCTGAACAACTTTCATGTACAAATTAATTTCATCTGACTTACGTATTATTTTATATTAATTTTTAAAGTTTTATTAATATTCAAAAATTAAAATAGATTATTTTAATTCAATAATGAATTATGACATCAGCATGATGTCATGCTGACATCAGCAGTCAACAGTCTCAGTTGAGTAGTCAAACTGACAGTGGGCCCCACATGTCAGTGACACATGCTTAATTAAGTTTAAATAACTTTAATCGGATTAATTAGGGGGGGGTGGGGCCCACTTGTCATACACTGATAAACCTAATTAATTAACAGAATTATTAATTAACCTAATTAATTTCATTAAGTTAATTAACAGATTAATCAATTACTTAATTAGTCTTAATTAAGTTAACTAATTAATTAATTAATTAATAATAATATTATTTATTTATTTTAATTAATTAATTATTTTATTTTTTTAAACGTCATTAGGGAGGGTGGGCCCCCATGTCAGCGGGCCAGGGGGGTTAGTGGGGCGGTCAACCCCCACTAACCAAATCAGACAGGGGAGGGGAGGCAGGCCCCTACGGGGGTTCGGGCGCGCCGGCGCCGGCGGCCAGGGGCGGCGCGGTGCGTCTGGGCGCACAGCGACGCGGGCAGGGGCGGCGGAGCAGTCGGGCGCGGCTGCGGGCGGCCGGGGGCAGGCGCGGGCGCGAGCGGGCGCACGTGGGTGGTGGCGAGCGGATCCGGTCGGCGAGGGGAAGAGGGAGGAGCCCGGTGGGCTCACCGGCGTTGCGGGGTGGCTTGGGCGGCGAGGCTCGAGGTGGTCCGACGGGGAGGGGGACGAGGAGGTCCGGGGAGGCGGAGGCGAGGCGGACGGTGGCGTGGTCGACGGTGGCGGCGCCGGTGCGGGGCGCCGGGGCGGCGGCGGCCTCTGCCCCGATCCAATCTGGATCGGGAGGAGAGGGGGGGGGGGGCAGGTGCGAGCGACGGGGGCGAGTGGGGGCGTCTCGGGGGCTAGGGTTGGCGCCCCACCCCTTGTAGGCGCCGGCTGGGCCGACTGGCCAAATGGGCCGAGGCCCAGTTGGGCCGGTTTTTTTTTTTCTTTTTCTATTTTAATTAGTTTTAGTTTTTCTTTTTTCATTTATTTAATTAATTTCTTTTTACTTACTTTAAAAAAATAATACAAAACAGTTGTTAAAATTAGTATAACTAAATATACTACTTCCACATTAATTATGGCACCCTAATAAAATAGTTTAACATTTTATTAATTAAAAAGACATTAATCAATTGTTTTTAACCACTGCTTTAATTGATTTTGGACATTAAATCACCTTACAAAAATGTTGGTTCCAATTTTAGAAATGCCTAGGGAATATTTGAAACCCATTCATGATTTCTAATTCCTGGTTTGCAAAACTTTTTAATTCCACTTTTCAAATGATTTTGAATTGCAAAGGAATTTGAATTAGGGTTGATTCCAACAGTGATCATAACCGGATCAGCAAAATGATTAAGCTTGATCAAGGTCATTACTGTAGCTTAATTACACCGATTACTGTAGCTGCAAATCCAGGGCGTCACAAGGGGAAATCGACGCCGTTGTCATCACTAACCATCCTTCATCACCAATTTCATGATGCTCTCCGCCGTTCGTGAGTAATCCCATCGTAGGCTTGCTGGACGGTGATGGGTTGGATGAGATCTACCATGTAATCGAGTTAGTTTTGTTAGGGTTTGATCCCTAGTATCCACTATGTTCTGAGATTGATGTTGCTATGACTTTGCTATCCTTAATGCTTGTCACTAGGGCCCGAGTGCCATGATTTCAGATCTGAACCTATTATGTTTTCATGAATATATATGTGTTCTTGATCCTTTCTTGCAAGTTGTAGACACCTATTACGAGTTATGATCCGCATCCCCCAGGGTGACAATAACTGAGATTCTTTCCGGTGATTACCGTAGTTTGAGGAGTTCATGTATTCACTAAGTGCTAATGCTTTGGTCTGGTTCTCTATGAAAAGGAGGCCTTAATATCCCTTAGTTTCCATTAGGACCCCGCTGCCACGGGAGGGTATGACAAAAGATGTCATGCAAGTTCTTTTCCATAAGCACGTATGACTATATATGGAATACATGCCTACATTACATTGATGAATTGGAGCTAGTTCTGTATCACCCTATGTTATAACCGTTGCATGATGAATGCCATCCGACATAATTATCCATCACTGATCCATTGCCTACGAGCTTTTCACATATTGATCTTTGCTAAGTTACTTTTCCATTGCTACTGTTACAATCACTACAATACTGCTACTGTCACTTTTGCCACCGTTACCGTTACTTCCATACTACTTTGCTACTAAATACTTTGCTGCAGATATTAAGTCTTTCAGGTGTGGTTGAATTGACAACTCAGTTGCTAATACTCGAGAATATTCTTTGGCTCCCCTTGTGTCGAATCAATAAATTTGGGTTGAATACTCTACCCTCGAAAACTGTTGCGATCCCCTATACTTGTGGGTTATCAAGACCTTTTTCTGGCGCCGTTGCCGGGGAGCATAGCTCTATTCTATGAGTCACTTGGGATTTATATCTGTTGATCACTATGAAGAATCTGAAAGACCCAAAAACCAAGATCTATCCCTCTACTATGAGGGGAGGTAAGGAACTGCCATCTAGCTCTGCACTTGATTCACCTTCTGTTATGAGTAAATTTGCGACACCACCACCTGCTAGTAATTCTGATATGTCGCAAGTAATTGATGATTCCACTTCTGCTATGCATGATGCTTATGATGATACTTTGCTTGATAATACTGTGCCACTTGGTGAATTTCTTGATGAACAAATTGCTAGAGTCAATGCTGAAACTGATGATATTTCTGAATCTGATGAAATTATTGAAACTGAACACTATGAGACACCTGCTAGACCTAGCTCTCCTAGATATGAATTGCCTAATATACCTAAGGGTTATGTTATGGAAGGAGAGGTAGCTAGGGACTTTCTTGCTTGTAAGGATAGAGATGATCTTAAGAAATTGCTATGCAAGTGGAAGGAAAAATCTTTGAATGCTAGAATGCAATATGATCCTAAGTTTGCTACTTCACCTATCTTTGTTACTGATAAGGATTATGAATTCTCTGTCGATCCTAAGTTGATTACTTTGGTTGAATCTGATCCTTTCCATGGTTATGAATCTGAAACTGTTGTGGCACATCTTACTAAATTGAATGATATAGCCACCCTATTCACTCATGAGGAAAAAATTCGCTATTACTATATTCTTAAGTTGTTTCCTTTCTCATTAAAGGGTGATGCTAAGATATGGTTTAATTCTCTTGCTCCTGGTTGTGTGCTTAGTCCCCAGGATATGATATACTACTTCTCTGAAAAATATTTTCCTGCCCATAAGAAACAAGCTGCCTTGCAGGAAATATTTAACTTTGTGCAAGTTGAAGAAGAGAGTCTCCCACAAGCTTGGGGGAGGCTTCTCATTACTTAATGCTTTGCCTGATCATCCTCTCAAGAAAAACGAAATACTTGATATGTTTTATAATGGACTAACCGATGCTTCTAGGGACCACCTAGATAGTTGTGCTGGTTGTGCTTTCAGGGAACGAACTGTTGAACAAGCTGAACTACTATTAAGTAATATATTGAGCAATGATAATGATTGGATATTCCCGAACCACCTCCAAAGCCCACTCCGAAGAAAAGAGGTATTCTATTTCTCAGTCCTGAAGATATGCAAGAGGCAAAGAAATCTATGAAAGAAAAGGGTATTAAAGCCGAAGATGTTAAGAATCTACCACCTATTGAAGAAATACATGGTCTTGGTAACTCGACACATGTAGTAGAGGTAAATTCTCTCCGTAGATTTGATGAAGGTTATATTCCTTATAATAAGTCTGCTAGCCAATGCTTGGACGAGTTTGATAACTTTATTGTTAAGCAAGAAATTTTCAATGCTTATGTTAGTAGACAATTGAAACACAATGCTTACATGCTTGATCGCTTAGGTGATTATATGAGTAGAACTATCAATGATCTTAAGCTTATTAGTAAACATGCTTCCATGGTAACTAGTCAAGTAGAACAAGTACTTAATGCACAAAATGATTTGCTTAATGAGATGAATGGTAAGAACAATGATCATTCTGTTAGAGTTGTGACTAGAGGTGGTAAAATGACTCAGGAACCTTTGTATCCCGAGGGCCATCCTAAGAGAATTGAGCAAGATTCTCAGAGAATTAATACTGATGCACCGAGTCGTCACAGTAATAAAAGGAAAAAGAATGACGATAGGACTTTGCATGCTGCTAGTGAACCTGTTATAGATACACATGAAAACCCAAATGATATTTCTATTTCTGATGCTGAGACACAATCTGGTAATGAACATGAGCCTAGTGATAATATTAATGATGATGTTCATGTTGATGCTCAACCTAGTAATGATAATGATGTGGAGATTGAATCTGCTGTTGATCTTTATAACCCACAACCTAAGAACAAAAGATATGATAAAAGAGACTTTGTTGCTAGGAAGCATGGTAAAGAAAGAGAGCCTTGGGTTCAGAAACCCATGCCCTTTCATCCTAAGCCATCCAAGAAAAAGGATGATGAGGATTTTGAGCGCTTTGTTGAAATGCTTAGACCTGTCTTTTTGCGTATGCGCTTGACTGATATTCTGAAAATGTCTCCTTATGCTAAGTATATGAAAGATATTGTGACAAATAAGAGAAAGATATCGGAAGCTGAGATTTCCACCATGCTTGCTAATTATACCTTTAAGGGTGGAATACCAAAGAAACTAGGAGATCCCGGAGTACCTACTATACCATGCTCTATTAAAAGAAATTATGTTAAAACTGCTTTATGTGACCTTGGAGCTGGTGTTAGTGTTATGTCTTTCTCTTTGTATCGTAGACTTGATTTGAATAAGTTGACACCTACTGAAATCTCTTTGCAAATGGCTGATAAATCAACTGCTTTACCCATCGGTATGTGTGAGGATGTGCCTGTCGTAGTTGCAAATGTTACTATCCTAATGGACTTTGTTATTCTTGATATTCCCGAGGACGACAGTATGTCGATCATCCTGTGTAGACCTTTTTTGAATACTACAGGGGCTGTTATTGATTGCAACAAAGGCAATGTCACTTTTCATGTTAATGGTAATGAGCATACGGTACACTTTCCGAAGAAACAACCTCAAGTTCATAGTATCAACTCCATTGGAAAAATTTCAACGATTATTATTGCAGATTTTGAATTCCCTCTCCCTACTGCCAAAAATAAATATGATATACTTATTTTTGGGAACATGCATATCCCCATTGAGGTAACCTAGTATTATTCGAAAATTCTCCGGTTCCGTGTCATTCGAAAAAAGTTTGTCAATAAGACATGATTAACCTTATTGATGGATTCTTTTTGATGAGCATGAGATGGATGAATTTAGAAAGCACAACCTTCTGTACCCAACTTTTACTTTATGTTATTTAGATTAAATAAAGTAAAAATGCTATTATTTTTTCTGTTTTCTGATTTATCCGCGCAATAAAAAAGTGACCTGAAAATAAAAGTTCTCCAAATGCCCTGAAAATGTAGTATAATTTTTTCTGGAATATTTAAGAATTTTTGGCACTGAGAACACATCAGGGGGCTGCACCAGTGGGCCACAAGCCTACAGGGCGCGCCCACCCCCCTGGGCGCGCCCCCTGGCTTATGGGTCCCACGTAGGCCCCCTCACTTATTCCAGCCACCATCCACTTCGTCTTCCTCCAGAAAAAATCCCACCATTGCTCAAACCCATGTCCTAGCTCATTTTGCTGCCATTTTCGATCTCCTTGTGCAAAGCTCCATTTGCAAAACTGTTTTGGGGGATTGATCTTCGGTATGTGACTCCTCCAATGGTCCAATTAGTTTTTGTTCTAGTGCTTTATATATTGCAAATTTTTGCTGCTGTGGTGACCTTGTTCTTGAGCTTGCATGTCAAATTTGTATGGTCCCAAGTAGTTTTGATGCATGATATAGCCTCTAGGCACTTGTGGGAGTAGTTGCTATAAGTTTTGTTGAGTTTTGTTCACCTTTACTTTGAGTCACTAAAAATTTCAGAAAATTTTCACAGAAAAAATGATGAGGAGATTATTAAGAGGCTCTTCAAGCTGGGGCTCTAAAGAGGATGAAAATGAGGTGAAGAACTCCAAATATAATCTTCGTCGCGTCGCGGAGGTTCGGCCATGTGAATGGCCAAGTGATGCATTCTTGAGGGCGGCCGGAATTTATGAAGATTTTTATTATTTGGCAGAGAATGCAGGCATCACCGACTTCCTCAATGATAAGTGTGACTAGTACCTCCTACTCACTAATATCTTCGTGCAAAATTTTCACTTTTATCCTAGGAAGAATCCTCCCATGGTAGAATTTTACTTATATGATGTGCCTAAGGAGATGAAACTTTATGATTTTTACAAAGTTTGCAAAATACCTTATGAGGGCAGCATCGGTGAACCACGTCCTAGAGACATGGAGGACTTTATTGCCGCAATCACTGTGGGGGAAGAGAGAGGGGTGTCAAAGGCAAGAGCGGCTAGTTTACATTTTCCTGTTCTACGCTATTATTCATTATTCGCGGGGAGATGTTTAGTTGGTCGTGGGGAGAGTGGAAGCCTTAGTGCTCCCGACCTCGCCATTCTGCGCCACGCTTTACTTGCTGATAGAACTTTTAGTCTGGGCGCTATAGTGGCCCAACGGTTGAACTTAAACCGTTCGAAGGGCCCCATATTAGGAGGTATCTATGCATCTTGTCTAGCCAAACACTTTAAAATACCCATTAGGCTTGACGAGGAAGAGGAAATGTTACTACCTACAAGATATTTAGACTATGATAGTATGGTAGCACATGATTTTATTAGGAAGGATAATGATAGGAGGCTGCTTTACAACCTAGTATTTAGTCAGGGTACTTGTGAGATTATTGCTCTGCCTGCTTCTTCTTTGTTCGATATTCATTCAGGCAGGTACACTATTATGCCCGAGGACATCTACAGATATTGGGGTCCGTCGCAACCCCCAGCACCTGAGTTGGCACCAGCCCTTGATCCGTACCAGGATCCAGTTTTTCAGTGGGAGCCACAGGAGCTCGCCAACCAATGGAACCCTCAGTATCCTCCGGAGTATCCAGGAGATGGTTATTTTCAGCCATTGCCATAGACCAACTTAGGCCAAAAGCCTAAGCTTGGGGGAGTACGTATTTCTCACCGACATTACATTCATGTTCACACACTCATTCCAGTTGTCGGTGCTTATACGTTTTCATTGTATCATCCATGGTGTTTTATTTCTTCTTTCCGCTTTCTTCTTGAGTGTTTAATTAACCTTGAGAAAAATAAAAAAAAATAGTTCTAGCTTTACCTTTTAGTTTGTTTAGTTGTATCATTAAAAGAAAACCCAAAAAGATTTCTCGTTCTTCTTTTGCTTGTTGGGAGCTTTCCCGTGTAGATAGTTTTTCTCGTTCTTGTTTTGAAATTTATTTTCTTTGGGTCGTAAGGAGAAGACCACAATGAAAATGTTGAGTGGCTCTCGTATGCATTATTGTTTATCTTACAGAGAGCCCATATTACCTTGCCTTCTCCTTTGAGTTATTGTTTGCAGATTCCAGCTTAGTCCAATGCACGTGCACTCTTAATATTATTCACACCGTTCGGTCGTGCAAGTGAAAGGCAATAATGACGATATATGATGAAGTGATTGAGATGGAGAAAAGCTGGTATGAACTCGACCTATTTTGTTTTTGTAAATATGATTAGCTCGTCGTTCTGGATTCAGCTCATTATGGATGGAACATGTTTGCAATGACAATTAGAGATTATAGTTACTTATGCCATGCTTAATTTGCTAAGAGTGTATAATGGTTTGTCTTGAGTGCCAACATGCATTTTAAAATGGTTGTGATGTAGTATGATAGGATGGTATCCTCCTCTGAATGATTCAAGTGGCTTGACTTGGCACATGTTCACGCATGTAGTTGAAACAAAATCAACATAGCCTCCACGATATTTATGTTCATGGTGATTTATATCCTACTCATGCTTGCATTCAATGTTGGTTAATCTCAAAGCATGTTTATGACTGTTGTCGCTCTCTAGTTGGTCGCTTCCCAATCTCTTGCTAGCCTTCACTTGTACTAAGCGGGCATACTGCTTGTGCATCCACTTTCATAAACCCAAAGTTGTTCCATATGAGTCCACCATACCTACCTATATGCGGTATTTACCCGCCGTTCCAAGTAAATTTGCATGTGCCAAACTCTAAACCTTCAAATAATATTCTGTTTTGCATGCCCAAATCGCTCATGTAGTAATTAGGGGCTGTCAGTATCTTCCATGCTAGGTGGGTTATTCTCACGATATGTGTTGATTCACTATCATTCATGAGAAAGTGGCTGGTATTCGGGTTGCCCAGTTCCATGCTCAAAATAAAATCAAAATATAATGAAACAAAACTCCCCCAGGATTGTTGTTTGTATGGACGGTACCCGTGGATTCGGCTCGCCGTGGAGTGTGATTGATTGGTGGAGGGGTAGTAAAAACTTTACTATTCTGTTTGGGAACCACCTATAATGTATCTAGCATGGAAGATACCGAGATCTCTCAGTTGTTATGTTGACAATGAAAGCATACTGCTCAAAATTATCATTCATCCCTGTTTTAAAAGCTCGAGCTCTGGCACCTCTACAAATCAATGCTTCCCTCTGCGAAGGGCCTATCTATTTTACTTTACTGTTGAGTCATCCTCTTCTTATAAAAAGCACCAGTTAGAGAGCACCACCGTCATTTGTATGCTTTGTTATTAATTGATATTGAGTATGATTGTGACTGGATCTCTTTTACCATGAATTACAATGTCTAGTCAGTCCTTGTTCTTCAGAGGTGCTCTGCATTTATGTTTTGCGGTCTCAGAAAGGGCTAGCGAGATACCATTATATCATATTGTATCATGATTGTTTTGACAAAATTGTTGTCATCCAAGATTTATTATTATTGCTCGCTAGTTGGTTATGCCATTGATATGACTAAATGTGAGACCTAAATGTTATTGCGAATGTGCTTAGTCTATAATCCTTGCTGAAAATCTGAACATCAGTTAGACATATTTACAACAACAAGATCAAATAGAGTTTGTAAAAGTTTTTCTTTGTCACTTTCAGTTTGTCAACTGAATTTCTTGAGGACAAGCAATGGGTTAAGCTTGGGGGAGTTGATACGTCTCCAAACTCTTTTGCCCTTGTTTTGGACTCTAATTTGCGAATGTGGTTAGTCTATAATCCTTGCTGAAAATCTGAACATCAGTTTTCCAAACTATTTTGCCCTTGTTTTGGACTCTAATTTGCATGATTTGAATGGAACTAACCCGGACTGACGCTGTTTTTAGCAGAATTGCCTTGGTGTTATTTTTTTGCAGAAATAAAAGTTCTCAGATTGACCTGAAAATTTACGGAGAATATTTTTGGAATTAATAAAAAATACTGGCGAAAGAATCAACCGGAGGAGGTCCACCACCTGGCCACAAGCCAGGGGGGCGCGCCCCCCTAGGGCGCGCCCCCCTGTCTTGTGGGCTCCCTGGAGCTCCGCCGACCTCAACTCCAACTCTATATATTCCAATTCGGGGAGAAAAAAATAAGAGAGAAGAGTTCATCGCGTTTCACGATACGGAGCCGCTGCCACCTCCTGTTCTTCCTCGGGAGGGCAGATCTGGAGTCTGTTTTGGGCTCCGGAGAGGGGAAATCGACACCGTCGTCATCACCAACCATCCTTCATCACCAATTTCATGATGCTCTCCGCTGTTCGTGAGTAATCCCATCGTAGGCTTGTTGGACGGTGATGGGTTGGATGAGATCTACCATGTAATCGAGTTAGTTTTGTTAGGGTTTGATCCCTAGTATCCACTATGTTTTGAGATTGATGTTGCTATGACTTTGCTATGCTTAATGCTTGTCACTAGGGCCCGAGTGCCATGATTTCAGATCTGAACCAATTATGTTTTCATGAATATATATGTGTTCTTGATCCTATCTTGCAAGTTGTAGACACCTATTACGAGTTATGATCCGCATCCCCCAGGGTGACAATCAATGGGATTCTTTCCGGTGATTACCGTAGTTTGAGGAGTTCATGTATTCACTAAGTGCTAATGCTTTGGTCCGGTTCTCTATTAAAAGGAGGCCTTAATATCCCTTAGTTTCCATTAGGACCCCGCTGCCACGGGAGGGTAGGACAAAAGATGTCATGCAAGTTCTTTTCCATAAGCACGTATGATTATATATGGAATACATGCCTACATTACATTGATGAATTGGAGCTAGTTCTGTATCACCCTATATTATAACCGTTGCATGATGAATGCCATCCAACATAATTATCCATCACTGATCCATTGCCTACGAGCTTTTCACATATCGATCTTTGCTAAGTTACTTTTCCGTTGCTACTGTTACAAACACTACAATACTACTACTGTCACTTTTGCCACCGTTACCGTTACTTCCATACTACTTTGCTACTAAATACTTTGCTGCAGATATTAAGTCTTTCAGGTGTTGTTGAATTGACAACTCAGCTGCTAATACTCGAGAATATTCTTTGGCTCCCCTTGTGTCGAATCAATAAATTTGGGTTGAATACTCTACCGTCGAAAACTGTTGCGATCCCCTATACTTGTGGGTTATCAGAGAGCCATCTAGCTATAGCTATGGACCTCTAGGACATGTGGGAGGCAGCATGGTTGATGAAGATGGCCGCCGTGATGGATTCCCCCTCCGACAGAGTACCAGGGATCGTGGCGGAATAGAGACTTACGGTGGCGAAAAAAGTGTTTCGGATGCTCTCCTAGGGTTTTTAGGATATTTGGGGATTTATAGAACAAAGAGGCGGCGAAGGGGACCCGTGAGGGATTCACAAGGGGGAGGGTGCGTCCTACCCCCAGGGCGCGCCCCTGCCCTTGTGTCTGCCTCGTGTATCATCTAGTCTCCCTCCGAAGCTCCCATGACTTGTTTTGGTCAAGAATAAATCATCAAAAAGTTTCGTTACGTTTGGACTTTGTTTGGTACAGATTTTCTGTAAAACCAAAAACATGCAAAAAACAACAACTGGCACTGGGAGCTTCGGAGGGAGACCAGACGGAGAATGTAAGCATATAAGATTGATAAAATAGTAGCATGAAACCATAAAAAATATAGATACGTTGGAGACGTATCAGTATCCCCAAGCTTAATTCCTGCTCATCCTCGAGTAAGTAAATGATAAGAACAACATTTTTTATGTTGAATGCTAGCTAGCATGTGTATCATGTAATCTTTTGGGTATAAATATTGAGAAACAATGACTTAGTAAATACTAAAACAATAATAAAGAAGAATACTAGCAAATAATCGTTGCCTTTCAAAATAACAACACTAAATAACGTTATTATCCATTCATTTAATCATGTAAGCAATGTCATAATTGGTCTTCCTAACGTTAAGTATGAATCATGATCCCCCGGTGCCTAACCAAGCACTTGTTTCGTAATTTCTCACGTCCTTCAACTTTTTCAACTTCACGCAATACCTGAGCGTGAGCCATTAACTTTTAGCATTTTAGGTGGAATAGAATGATGGTAGG
Organism: Elymus sibiricus; assembly: GCA_039707655.1. NCBI lineage: Eukaryota > Viridiplantae > Streptophyta > Magnoliopsida > Poales > Poaceae > Elymus > Elymus sibiricus. Next base: position 56,835,961 of record CM077667.1, read on the forward strand.
GATTGAGAGGAGAAGACCAAAATAAGGATACTCTCGAATCAACTCGACGGATCGTTAGGCCATGGAGACAGCTTTCAATCGATATCGATGCGAGGAGTAGGGATTGCCATGCAAATTTTGTTGCACTAGAGATATAACTGTATGAAAGCTCTCTAATGAAACTAAATGGGTGTGCATCTAACCTACTTGCAACATGAAGAACTCGGGCAATTGAGGAACCCGTAAGTGAAATATGCAAGCTAAGTTCTACATTGATTCCCACTAGTATATGAAAGTGACTAAACATGAGGACTCTCTATGGTGGTACTTCAAAGCACAAGTGTGGAAAAAGGAGAGTAATGCTGCCCCTCTCTCATCTCTCATTACATTTTTTGATTCGGCTCTTTTGGCCTTCCTTTTCTCTCTCTTTTTAATTGATAATTCTTCACAGGTAGGGGCAACCCTCTAACAATAATGATGATGATCCTCACACTTCTATTTACTTACAACTTGATAAAATTGAAAAAGTATATGAATACATATGAATGCCTCTGGCAGTGTACCAGGATGTGCATTAATACTAGCGTAACATGTATACAATCATGAACAGTGGCTTTGCCACAAATATCATGTGAGCTATATGATCATGTAAAGAAAAATGACAATGAATGCTCAAGTCATATGAACAGTAATGATGGAAGTTGCATGCCAATATATCTCAGAATGGCTATGGAAATGCCATGATTGGTAAGTATGGTGGCTGTTTCGAGGAAGATATAATTAGGCTTATGTGTGATAGAACGTATCATATCACATGGTTTTGATGCACTGACGGAGTATGCACCAAATCTCGAAGTGAGAAAGGGTAATGCATGATACCGAAGAGGCTAGCAAATTGCAGAAAGATGGGAATTTCTTACAATTCACAAACTCACATTAAACACAAGGAACTTAGATACTTATTGTGTCCTCTATTAGCTCTCTCGAAGCAAAGTACTCATCGCATGCCCCTAGGGTGGAGGTTGGGAGGAGTTAACCACCGCGCGCCCCTGGGCAGATGATATGTGCCAAACATATCTACTTTTCCAAACACTTTTGCTCTTGTTTTGGACTCTAATTTGCATGATTTGAATGAAACTAGCCTGGACCGACGTTGTTTTCAGCAGAACTACCATTGTGTTATTTTTGTGCAGAAATAAAAGTTCTCAGATTGGGCTGAAAATTTACAGAGATTATTTTCAGAATATATAAAAATATTGGCAAAGACACCTACCAGAGGGGGGCCACCTAGGAGCCACGAGTTCAGCGGGCGGGCCTACCACACCAAGGCGCGCCTTGTGAGCTCGTGGGTCCCACGACCCTTCGTTTCCCCTAACTCCAACTCCATAAGTACCGTATTGCGGAGAAAAAAAATCTAGGGGAAACTTTCATCACGTTTTGCGCGAGGGAGCCGCCGCCACCTCCTGTTCTTCATCGGGAGGGCTGATCTAGAGTCCGTTTGGGGCTCCAGAGAGGGGTTTTGTCACCGTCGTCATCACCATCCTTTCTCCATCAACAATTCCATGATGCTCACCACCGGGAGTGAGTAATTCCTTCATATGCTTGCTGGAAGGTGATGGAGTTGGATGTGATTTGTCATGTAATCGAGTCAATTTGTTAGGGCATGATCCCTAGTATCCACTATGTTCTGACATTGATGTTGCTATGACTTTGGTATGCTTAATTCTTGTCACTAGGGCCCGAGTGTCATGATTTCAGCTCTGAACCTATTATGTTTCCATGAATACGAGAGTGTTTTGTATCCTATCTTGCAAGTTGTATGTACCTATTATGTGTTATGATCTGTAGACCCCAAAGTGACAATAGTTGGGATCATCTCCGATGATGACCGTAGTATGAGGAGTTCATGTATTGACCATGTGTTAATGCTTCGTTTCCAGTTCTCTATTAGAAGGAGGCCTTAATATCCCTTAGTTTCCCGTTGGACCCGCTGCCATGTGAGGGTAGGGCAAAAGATGTCATGCAAGTTCTTATTAGAAGCACGTATGACTATATACGAAATACATGCCTACATTACATTGATGAATTGGAGCTAGTTCTGTATCGCTCTAAGTTGTGACTGTTACATGATGAATGTCATCAACCACGAACATCCATCGCTGATCCAATGCCTACACATTTTGCATATTGATTTTTGCTAAGTTACTATTGTTGTTGCTGTTGTTACAATCATCACAAACTGCTACTGTTTCTGTTCCTGTTACTATTGCTACTGTGCTACTAAACATATTGTTGCAGAAAGATATTTCTAGGTGTGGTTGGATTGACAACTCAAGTGCTATGGCTCATAAATATTCTTGGGCTCCCCTTGTGTCAAATCAACAAATTTGGGTGAAATACTACTCTCGAAGTCTGTCGCGATTCCCTATACTTGTGGGTATCAAGACCTTTTTCTGGCACCATTGCCGGGGGAGCATAGATTTATTTATTGAGTTCACTTCAGTTATCTTTTGATCACTATGCAGAATATGAAAGACGCTAATACTAAGATCGTACCCTATAAGACGAGGGGAGGTAACACTACTGTAGGATGGTCCAAAGACGACACATCAATCAGAGACTCTTCGACGAAACTGTGTGCGATGCATGAATCACAAACGATATAGTTCAAGCTCTGTCGCTAATGACACGAACTGTGTGCGATGGTGGATCCATCAAATATGATTCAGAAAATATCTGCATGTGCGATCTACGGCTGACAGTTTGTTCTTATGAACCGTTTGTGATTAGCAAAGATAACAGAAACGGTTAACAAATCTACATACGTGTGCGAAGTACGGCATACGGTTCACTCGGATAAACTGTGTGTGATGATACAATAGAACACAAACGGTTTGGCATAACAAGATGTGTGCGATATACATCAAACAGGTGAGTAATCAGAATCGTGTGCGAACACCAGAAATAACACAGACGATTGGTGCTAATAACCTGTGTGCGTTGTGGGAAAACGCTTGCTGGTATACAATTGTCAGCGATTGATGAAATCATCACCGACGGGTTTCGTAGTTTAGTCCGTGTGTAGTGTGATTTGCTCTGTCTGCACAACATCTATGCTGTGCCTACAGAACAACAACATATGTACTTATAAGAACATGATTGCATAAACAAAAAAGAACACAATGCAATTTCAAATATTGTATCACAAATACCAGCAATATTACAAGGTTCAAATTCCAGCATTACAAGACCCACATTCAAAGATTACAAGGTACAAACTGATATTAGAAATCAAATCCAATCTTCAGGATCCATGGGATGAAATATTTCTGCCAAGGGATCAGCCACCGAGAAGTCATATATCGGCTCGATAGAATCGCTTCCGAATAATCTGTCATATGAACTTCCAAACTTAAAATCAAGTTCTGCAGAGCCTTTTCCGTTCCGCTGTAGACGCCTCCGTTGATCAGTAAACCATCCATTGTGGCGCACTAAATATAGTGCAAACCTCATTACCTTGAGCACCCTTGCTTTCTGAACAAAGAAACTGGCGAATTGAATCTCTGGATTGCTGCCTTGGTACTCGTTCAAAGTAATTTCCGTGAGATGGAATTCAAGGCATTCGATGGGATTGTTATATTGCGCCACCTTTTCCACTCCAAGTCCCGCTTGTATTTGCAAACGAAGACAACATATCAGTGCTTAGATGCAGTTTTGAACACTACGGGCCTCTTTGATTTGCGTGATTTATAAAATACACTAATAGATTGACATGCCATCTTTGATCGTTCATGATTAACATCTCAAAAAATGTATAGTACATCTGTCATTGTAATCATGGGTAAAAATACCAACAAATTGAACTCCATTGTGGTTAACAATTAACAGGAAAGGAACATCACCTCGACGTATAGCTTCTCCATGCATGGAAAGCATCTAAGGAACTTAACAACTTCATCCAGACCGGGGCCGATAGATTGTAGTGCCAAAATCTTCACTGTGCGCAGAGACAATGCGACGCCTGTGGGAATCATTTTCTGGATGACAGATGAACATAGATCAACAAAAACTAGATAAAATGTGATGTACAATAATAAGAATGAGAATAACATTGTTGTACCTGAACGAGTATGGATCCAGCTGTAACAAGTTCGGAGAATTCAACACACGAATAGCCCAACACTATCAATTTCTATGCGTCAATGACCCTGATTCTTGTTCGACCTTCTTTATCAAGTAAAAACAATCTCTCAAGGAAAGGCACATTCTCAATGACCATATCATGAAACTCCCCAACTGACAGCGTGTTGCAGCACCAGCCATGCACATAAATCGTACGGAGATTCTTCTTAGGGATGTGGAGGCTACTGAACCCAAACATCATCTGAAGACGAATGTACTCGAGCGTTGTACAGCCGCCGAGCAGGCGCTCCAAATCCGCCTTCGAGATGCTGACTCCAATGAGCTCGAGGTGCCTCAGTTTAGGGAGATGAAGAGCGTGCGCGGCATTAATCTTGGGGAAAAGGCACCGCATGAACGTAGCGCGACGCAGAGTGGGCGCGAGGCGGAGGACGGACGGAGGCAGCGAACGCCCATGTGCAACAACAAAGTTGAGCTCCTCGAGCTGATCTAGGGTGGGTGATGAGAACCACTCGTGAAACTTGGGATCAACCTTGTAGTTGGAACGGAAAGTGCCGATGGCAAGGCGTCTGACTGGCGCAGTGTGCGTGGCGAGGATGTGGGACAATGCGTCCAAGCATTTGCGATCCCCGCTGCAGAGCTCGTCGTGGTCGAGGAGGTCAATGGGGGTGGAGTGCCATAGGGGGCGCCACCGCCTAGAGAGGATGGTGGTCTGCACGGCAGATTTGATGGGGAGGAGGGACATGATGGTTACCAACATCTCGTCGGGGATGCTGCCGATGAAGTCCACGCTCCCCGGAGGCTCGTGTGGTTTAGCCTCGACCCGCCCCCGCTTCTTAGCTGCCTCGCCGTCCATCGAAAAAGGAGGCGATCCTCGGCGGTCGCCCTTATAGATAAGACCGGAGGAGAAGTTGGAGCATTAATGGAGATCTTGGGAGAGAATAGGGCTGTGGGTGGAGGTCCGAGGTCAAAGGGCTTGATTCCCGGTGAGCCAGCTGCGCCTACGCGGCGGACTGCTCGCACGCGTCCCTTTGAGCCTGCGCGGTGGACTGCTCGCACGCGTCCCGTCTAATCAAACCTGCACCCACAGCACCCCCTAGCCAATAAAATTATAAAATATAGTAAATTATACCGGTTGCTAATATTGTCACCAAAAATATTAAATAATAGAGAAAAAGTATACACTTGTTGCTAATACTGACATTTAATTATATTGACATATATTTGTATTGTTATAAATTGCGCGAACAATTATGAAACGTAATTTACTTAGTTAGTATGTATAATGTTTATACCGCACGAATAATTAAATGTTATGTTTGTTATTGAGATTAGAATTTACAAACCTTTTAGACATTTCTAAAAAACTTTGTTTTATGTTAATTTTCACATTTTCCTAATAGGCGGGGCCCACCTCTCATAGAGGCGGGGCCACGCGTCTGCTCGATGAGCCTGTTCCCGCGCACAAAAGCGTGCTACCCACTACGCTCCGCCACGACTGCCCGAAGGAAGCTGCTGCCGGCGGCCGCCGTGGCCACCTTGGCCGCCACCCACCGTCACCCGCTGAGGCCGCCACCATAGCGGCGTCCGTCTTGGCCACCATGACACCGTCATCGGTCTTGGCCCCGACCCTGCAGTAATAGTGGGCACGCACGTACACACATCCGAGAACGCACGCCCACGTACACCATCCCACACGGTTTCTAAAAACCATAAAGCGTTCCGTCCTTGGGAACTAAAACCATCAATAAATCTTGAGCTTGTTTCCCGTCACATTCCAAATTACCACGCACTAAATTTATTGCAAATCCGTTCACACCTACCAAACCTAAACGCGTTCCCACTTAGCAGCTGTTTACTGTAGTAGGCTATAAAAACACCTACTCAAAAATTACCACACATTCCTCACCCATCCACCAAAACAACATGCCTTTCTTTGTTAGTCGTTCATTCCATTTGCCATGGCCGGTAGGAGGGGGGGGGGGGGTTCTGGGTCGAGATATAATCAGGGAAGAAAGACCAAGGCCGCGGAAGGAGAGAGAGTGGTGTCGATAAAATAAAATACGGACATGAAAGAATCATGATCATTATCATAGAAGCAACATAATATCATAAAACTTCTCAAGAACAAGTGACAATCAATCCACACGCTCAAGTATGAATCATAAACCTTATTGAAAACTAACAAACCATGTTCTTATTCCATGAAACAATTGCAATCCATCATATTTTCAGAAAGAGTCTATGTCAGAGATCCGTTTACCAAGTTGACATACTCAACTATCATTTAGTATTCTATGATTGCTAACACTCACGACATATTTTTGAGGCAAAAAGTTTCAATTAGACACATAGTAAGATAGGGTTTTATAGTTTGTCAACAATAATAACTCATGATCACCTACATCCAACTGGATATATGTGCCTGGATCTTTCCCCACCACATGATCCTTGCCAAGTAGAGAATAATGAGAATGGAATAGGGATTAACATTATTGACTCTTGCATTAAAGTAAATATAGAAAAGTAAAAGATAGGCCCTTCGCAGAGGGAAGCAGAGGTTGTCATGCGCTTATTATTTGGATGTGCAAGCTCTTAATGGAAAGGAATATCACTTTATATTGCCCCTTTTGATAGCAAACTTTATGATGCAGTTCGTCGCTTTTATTTCTTTGTCATCACAAGTTCGTACAAAGCTTATTTTCCCTTCCAATAAAAGATCATACATATTTAGGAGCAATTTTTATTGCTTTTGCACCGATGACAACTTACTTGAAGGATCTTATTCAACCCATAGGTAGATATGGTGGACTCTTGTGGCAAGAAACTGCTTTTAAGGGTTTTTGGATGCACAAGTAGTATCTCTACTTGGTGCCAAGTTTTGGCTAGCAAAAGTTATGAGCAAGCACCACATGTTAGAGGATCCCTGACAATATAACTTCTATGTGAATATAAGCAAACATAACTCATTACGTTGTCTTCCTTGTCCAATGTCAACTAGTTGATCATGCATAGACTATTTAATGGGGGCTCACAATCATAAAAGATGTCAAAGATAGTATATTTATATGTGAGACTATTTAATGGGGGCTCACAATCATAAAAGATGTCAAAGATAGTATATTTATATGTGAGACATCTCTTTCATTATTACCTTTTCATGAATTGCATCAATGACCAATGCTATGTGTGTTAACTTCCAACAAATTTTATCAGTTATACTCTTTTTATGTGAAGTCATCAGTCCCCATGGGATTAGCATATGATATTTTCATTATTTTCATTGCTAAGGTTGATGCAAGAAAGTAAAAGCAAACAAATTCAAACTACTCTTTATTATATAACTCTCACACTCGATTACATAGATAACACACATGGTTTTCAATCAAGGATATAGAAGACTCCAACTTCCTTGTCATGCCCCGACTGACACTTTAATGAATACTAAATCACAAACCTTAATACTGTTATTCTTACTAATCAACTTTCACAAAATAGTAAGCCCCCATATTATAACCTCAATACCGTTGATCATATGTTTCACATTTAGTGATCTACATGCAAGTTTTTATTATATCCCTCTTGTATACCTATCGTTTTCCGACTAAACATATAACTCGTGCAAATTACCACTTACTATTCGGACTCTCAAGAATATATAAGTGAAATATGAGAGTGCACATGATTACTAGAAAATATAATTTCCGCCGTGATCTAAGAATTTAAGTGAAGCACGTGAGCATAATTGCCTTAACTCAATAGATATATGTGAAGCATAATGAGCATTCAAACAAATTACCATGAATGTGTGTATCTTATAATAGGTGTGTGTAGCAAACAATGACTGCGACAAACTTACAGTAAAAGGAAGCAAAAATATAATACACAATGCACCAAGCAAAACACATATCATGTGATGAATAAAAATATAGCTCCAAGTAAAATTATCGATGGACGATAGACGAAAGAGGGGATGCTATCCGGGTCATCCCCAAGCTTAGACGCTTGGGTTTTCCTTGAATATTACCTTGGGGTGCCTTGGGCATCCCGAATCTTAGGGCCTTGCCGCTCCTTATTCCTTTATCCATCGTGATCTCACCCAAAACTTGAAAACTTCAGCACAGAAAACTCAAAAGAAACTTCGCCAGATCTGTTAGTACAGTAATAAGATCAAACACTTTAGGTACTGTTAAATAGATTCATATTTGTTCTTGCATAATAACTACTGTATTCTAACTCCCCCATGACTTATAGCCCCGATACAATCCATAGAATCATTAAAACAAGCACACTATGCAACAGAAACAGAATCTGTCTAAAACAGAACAGTCTGTAAAGATCTGTATTGAAACCATACTTATTTCACTCCAATTTTTTTGAAAAATTAGGAAAGCCTGGGAAATTTGTATCATAGTACTATGTAAACATTTCAGCAATTTTTCACGTTCCAATAAAAAAAATCAAAATTCAAATACTCAGCGTAAAAGTTTCTGTTTCTGCACCGCATCAATTCAACTATCATCCAAATCATCCCAAAGGGTTTACTTAGCACAAACACTAATAAGAATATAAAAACACAATCATTACAGTAGGAATAATCATATGAGAGGCGATTTCCTATGCATGGTGGTAGCTACGCATGCATGGTGGTAGCTACGCATGCATGGTGGCAACTACACACCCTTTGGCATAAGTGCGCTTTTTTGATACATGAGGTGTCGTGTTTCTTATGGCATTGTCACAAGTGCATTTTAGTTGTACAGAAATGACCTTTTCTCACTTCTCTTTGTTTTGTTATTACCTTTGTGACACAAGTGCCTATTTACTTTTTAGAAATTGCCCTTTCTCACTTCTCTCGGTGTTTTTGCTTGCACTTTTGGCATAATTGCCCGTTTACTTGCCTGGCTGGTCCAAAGTCTTGATATTTTTGTTATAGAGTTATTTTTCATAGTCCAAAAGAAATTTCCAAAATTATTAGTGATAAAAATGGGGGCCATGCATAGCTACTACCATGGGTAGCAAATTATTTCCGATAATCATGTCATCACACAAAAACTGAATTGGGAATTATAAACAAGATAAATATTGGGTTGCCTCCCAACATGCGCTATTGTTTTATGTCCCTAGATAGGCATAATGCATAGTTTCATGTTTAGTCATCCAATTCCTAAATGAAGAAATAAGACTTCCTAGGATATTTGGTAAGCATATACTCAATCATGATACTCCTAGGCACACAGTTGAGGAACTGCTTATCAAGAATAGGTTCCTGTATTTCATTGATAAGTTTAGGGTGAACACTAATCATTTTCAATTCCTCATTTTCTTTACTGAATGACCCACCCTTATTTGTCTTAGGAACCTTAGATACATAGGAACATTTTGCTTTATTAATAGGTGGTTCCTCATTACGTGTCATAGGTGAAAAGGCGGAACCCAAAGCATGAATAATGTTTTCTATCTTATCAATTCTAGCGGGACATTGTTCTACTGTATCGATAATGGGTTCTTTTTATTGGTGGTCGATAGAACTTGAGAGAATATTAATTCTACCTTTAGCTCCTTGTTGGGTTTGACATTCTTAGTTATCGAAAAAGGCTACAAACGATCCCGTATACTTGGGGGTTATCACGCCGACATTGTCGTCTTCCTGGCGCCATTAGTGGACAGGTTGGAAGCGAGGCGGGCGGCGATGGAGGTCAAAGGGATCGCTTCCCAGCAAGCCTGCGCAGAATACTCACAGGTGCAGCGACGTGCTATACAAATGGTTTTTAACCCCTTTCCGCGACGTAGTTCTAAACCGTCGCCTTGCATGTGTGGGCGATAGGGGGGGGGGTCCATCCCACACGACACGGAAAACCCGTCGGCGATGGTGACCAACGAACGCAAACGATCTGCAAATATAATCGTGTGCGGTGCAGGAACATATCGCACACATAATATTTTGGGCTTACTTGTGGGATTTGGGATCAATCACACACGTGCAAGACGAGTCAAATGCGTTTAATTGCTCATGGAAAACAAACGGAGTTTGACCTCTACCATTTGCGAAACGTTACCTAATCCACACGGAACATTGTATAAACTGTGTGTGATATGTTCATCATCGCACACGAGATTTCTCTGGACACCGTCTGCCATGCATGGCATCATCGGACACGTTTCCTGAGAAAAGTACGTGTGGGATCGTCTTTGCATCGGGCACGGTTTCCTGTTGGCTCACGTGTGAGATACGGTGCTATCGCAAACATTGAGGAGCTCCTACGCATACGTACGAGTGCTGCGAACCGTTTGCGATTACTTATGTATCACCAACGTTTTAGATTATATCCCGTGTGCTTTTCCTGTGGATCACAGGCGGTTGCGCTATGAGTTGCGTGTGCTTTCCGTTCTCGACCGCACACGCTTAGTTGCTTGAACCGTGTGCGCTGAAATTGCCAGTTTATTGTAAAATATCACATTTAATTCACCCTGCAAACAGCAAATTCACCACAATATGCAATCGACAAATAGTGTCCACATGAAGAACATTCATCATAATTCGCCACAATATGCAATTCAACGAATAGTGTCCACAAGAAGATGATTCATCATAATTCACGACAATATGCAATTGAGCAAATGCTAGCTAAATTCGACAGCTGTTAAACCGACATATGCAGTACATAATCATAGTGTACAAAATACGAAGACATGATCACATGGAAAATAATGCATCCATGTGTATATGTTTAGCTGATAACACTATATGAATGCGTACTTATTATTCAGGGATATGAACCCGGAAATCTTCAACGTCATCATTGGGCTTGATATAGTGTTTCACAAAGAAGGTGCTTATAAATTTCCAAACAGACATCAATTCATCTACGGCGTGCGGTGAAGATGTCATCGGTCCGAAGATCAACTGCGGGACTTTTAGATCAGAATGTGTGGAGTAGAAGATAGTAATTAAGGAGTAGACTTACTTGGTTTATCCTGTCAGCATCGACACCACATTCAACACGTCTTCATTGGTTCATCATGTGTGCCCAAACGTAGTATCCACATAGGCTGGTTCCTTGTTGTTGCTGAGGACACTGGTTTTTTTGTACAATATTAGTCATGTATTTGCCCTGTTAGGAACAACCTAACCGGTGTAAGTTGTTTCTTCTTTTTTCTATGGAGAGAAATAGAAAGAGGTTTACTTAGAAACTTGAACATCTGACTATCATTTTCTGAAAATAACGGATTTTGTTGTCTTACCGAAGAAATGATCACGTGCTGCAGAGGTAGTTGGCAGTCGAACCGATTTGCTCCTAAAGTTATGTTCTTTGACAATACACTGGAAATGAAGATGAATTTTCACACACTCAATTCTGGAACCAGATATGAACACAACGCATTAACATCAAAGAATTCAATACCTATCCATGAAATCCTGAAGATCACTCAGATCCTGAGGCGCATTTGACTCTCTGAGAGAATCCATGTAGTAAACTGTGTTGCGTTTTGGAATAATGACCACCAAGATCCAGTGACCTCTACAGTTTAAGAAAACCATGAACGTACGAACTATGTCTAAAACTGAAAGACGATCAATATATGCGTGGTTGTATATTTAACTTACCGTTCATGGTATGGCCACATGAAAAATTCTCCTATCCGTAAGTTGAACAAGATCTTGGCAACATAATGAATGGAAGCCTTGCGTGATACATTATCTCGTAACAAAACACCGTTTGCTAAATCAGGATCTATGAAATGCTAATGGGCCCTTATCGATCTCTGTACCGTCAATCCCCTGAGAGGAATACAATACAATTAGCTTTTTTTTCATTTACAGCCTTGTATGAAGAAGTTGATCACAGAGTTTGTGAAGTACTTACAAAATCAAGAATTTGACAAGAGTGCCAGCAAGCTCATCGAAGTTGAAGAAGAGATGAAAGTCCTCGAATTCCACACTGATGATACTTGCATCGTGAGAGAAATGCCAGCTGTCGTAGTGCACTTGCAGAATGTTAGTATCTTCTCCTTCCGACATTATGTCCATGCAATATTTATGTAACTTGCGACAACTGGAACTGCACTCGTCAAAGTATTTGCCAACAAGGAATGGCTGGCCATGCTTGTACTTGCGTTTCTCAAATGAGTCTACTTCCTTACTAGAAAGTTGCTTTTCAAGGTCTGCTTCAGACATGTGGTTAGAACCGGGATTACATGGGTCTTCATCGGCCATGCCATGGTTCTGCTCGAAGAGTCTTCGTAGTAGGATGCTCTGGTACTAATCCCTCCTCTGTTTCTATCATGTGTAATAACAAAATGCCAATTTTACCAGGAAGCTAAATATAAATGCAACAGTCTTTGTAGTACAGGATCCACATCGGCAGTGTTTGAATAGTGACAGCTACGTACATTATGCTGTCAAACATTCCAATCTGTTAAAAACTACTGTCTTGCACCATGTTTTTTCACTAAGTCTGAGAATCTGTTTATTTTAGATTGCCATGTTTTAGGTGGTTCAGCCACCTCACAACCGAGGTGTGTGTACGCTCGAACAGTGTTGATGCTAGCCATGTTTCTGTGCATAATTAGACGTTGCTCGTGCTGAATGAAATGAAGTGCTTCATGTGTACTAACTGGCTGTAAATTTTCATGCAATGATAACTCATGTAGCACATAGTTTTCTTGCTGTCAATATGCCTTTAGGTTAAAACTATGACAATGTCTTAATAACATCCAGAATCAAATAGCACACGGGAAGTGTCTGAATCACACCTAATATAACAAATGATTTCTAACAACGAGAGTTAGGCTTACCTTCTTTGCACGTCCCAGAAACTTCCTCCCACTGTACCCAGATTGAAAAGTTCGTAACTTCACGGATTGAAATTGATGTTGACCATGAACAGGCAGGTCTTCAGCTACACATCTCCATTCCTTGGAAGTGATTGTCCTAGGGAGCTACAAGAGAAAGAAATGGCGCAAATGGGCCTGCCGCTTTAAAATCACCAATTCCAAAACAAAACCCTAATCCTAGTTGAGCCAGAGATAAGAGAGACGAATACCTGGCTGGTGAGAGATTCGTCGTCATCGGAGATACCGCTTGAGGGGTCACTCGAGAAGACCATGGCGTGTCCGCGGCGGTCGGAAGCTAGAGGGAGAGATGTGGGTGGCGGCGCGGGGGGTGATACGTCTCCAACGTATCTATAATTTTTGATTGTTCCATGCTATTATATTATCTGTTTTGGATGTTTTATATGCATTAATATGCTATTTTATATTATTTTTTGGACTAACCTATTAACCTAGAGCCCAGTGCCAGTTTCTGTTTTTTCCATATTTTTGAGTTTTACAGAAAAGGAATATCAAACGGAGTCCAAACGGAATAAAACTTTTGCGATTATTTTTCTTGGACCAGAAGACATCTACCAGACCCGGAGAGGAGGGCAGGAGACCTGCCAGGAGACGACAAGCCTCCAGGGCGCGCCCTAGGGGGGGGGGGCGTGCCCCCCTAGCTTGTGGGCCCCCTGGAGACCTTCTAACCCTAACTCTTCGCCTATATATTCCCATATATTCCCAAACCATCGGGGGAGGGCCAAAAAAAATAATTTTCCACCACCGCAACCTTCTGTTCCTGTGAGATCCCATCTTGGGGCCTTTTCCGGCAATCTGCCGGAGGGGGATTCGATCACGGAGGGCTTCTACATCAACTCCATTGCTCCTCCGATGAAGCGTGAGTAGTCCACCTCGGACCTACGTGTCCATAGCTAGTAGCTAGATGGCTTTTTCTCTCTCTCCGATCCTCAATACCATTTTCTCCTCGATGTTCTTGGAGATCTATCCGATGTAATCTTCTTTTGCGGTGTGTTTGTCGAGATCCGATGAATTGTGGATTTATGATCAGATTATCTATGAATATTAATTGAATCTTCTCTGAATTCTTATATGCATGATTTCATATCTTTGTATTTCTCTTCGAGTTATTGATTTGGTTTGGCCAACTAGATCGGTAGTTCTTGCAATGGGAGAGGTGCTTAGTTTTGGGTTCAATCTTGCGGTGTCCTCACCCAGTGACAAAGTAGGGGTAGCGAGGCACGTATTTGTATTGTTGCCATCAAGGATAAAAAGGTGGGGCTTTCATCATATTGCTTGAGTTTATCCCTCTACATCATGTCATCTTTGTAAGAGCACATTTATCCATGTGTGGTTTTGGTAATTGATGACAATCCCTATGGACTAATGGTTGCCTTGAGTTATATTCGAAGGATTTGTCCGTAGGTACTTCTTGAAGTCCATCTGTTGGTTTCAAGGAGTTTATATGGTGACCAAGGTGGTATTCAAGGTTTATCCAAAGATTGGTCATGTGGGAGTTGAACTTATTGCAAGCATGTCTTGAAGAAGAAGATTGTGTGAGCATTCATGTTGACCTTCAAGACATCATCTTTATGAAGAGAGAAGATATGACACAAGGTTGATCAAGATTTAGGCAAAGAATGATTCAAGTTGATCAACACACAAAGCGTAGAAGATGTACCAAGTGGGATCAAGTGATCCCATGGTATGGTAAGCATTGTCCATTACGCTTTGTGTACTAACCCATGGTGTACGTGAGAGTTCGTTGTGGGGTTAGGTATATTTCCATGGGTTTGCGTCAAGAGGAAGATCTCATACAACCCATGGAGGATGACATCAAGTGGTGATCGTCATCAAGGTTGCGGTGTGCAAGTTCAAGTGAAGCATCACGGAGAGATCATGCTTGAAGCTTGCCTTCCATTGTGGTGAGAATGGACTTGTGAAGATGTGCCGAAGAGTGGCTCTCCCATAGTGGAGTATGGGGGAGCAATCTACTAGTCTTCATCGAGCCGACACAATCAAGAAAGGTGGTCCATCTTGAGAAGGACAAGATCGTAATCATCTAGCTCAAGTGGACTATGCGCAAGGCAAAGGTTTGACCTTGATAGGGTTTTCTATTTTACCGGTCTCATGGTGGTAGTTGGGAGACCGGGTTATAGGATCGATTGCCGTACTATCAAGGGGGGCTCTCAAGTGAGTAGCTTGATCGTATCGTTCGTTGAGAGCTCAAACCATTGCATTCTTGGCATCATCATCTTTCTTGGTTCTTGGTTGGCTTTTCTCTATGTGGGTTCTTGAGCTTATGGTCAGCTTCATGACAAGCTCAAGTTCATCGAAAACGGAGTCCTTATGCATCTTCTATGATGTTTTCGATGTTGGAGTTTTTGCCGGTTCTTCATTGATAGAGGTTTCACATCTCTATATCTTTCGCATTTTCATACTGCCTCTTCTTAAGAAAACCTCTCGCAGTTGGATATCTCTTGTCGTCCTGATTCCAACAAGCTTCTGTTTGCCCAATTCGGAGCTCATTTGCAGAAGTTATGGCAGTTCCTGTTTTTCTGTTTCCTTCCGTTTTCCTAGCTGAGTAGTTGAAGGTAGCAAGGTGCTGCAGTACAGTGGCTAGCGGTAGTACCGCTCCTCGGAGCGGTAGTACCGCAGGAGACAGCGGTAGTACCGCTCCAGTGAGCGGTAGTACCGCTGTCCCCAGCACCTGATGCGTGCGCTTGCGGTAGTAGGCGCGGATGTAATTTTTTACATCCGCCCTCGAGCGGTAGTACCGTGATGTTTGTGCGGTACTACCGTGTCGGTCTTTTGCACTGCTCTGCCCTCAGCGGAGGTAGGCACGGAAGGAATTTTTTACATCCGTGGACGTGCGGTAGTACCGCTACCCCGAGCGGTAGTACCGCTGCCTCACGGTGTCTTCTGCCGTGTGCTGCTCCTGAGTGGCCGTTGAATACTACCCCCGTGGTAGTACCGCGAGGGCAGGCGGTAGTACCGCTCTGGCAGTACTACCGGCCTGTTGCCTCGTTGCAGTAGTGTTTCTATGGCTACTACCGCCCTAGCGGTAGTACCGCTCCTTGGAGCGGTAGTACCGCTCTGTGCGGGCTGTGAGGATAACGGTTGGATTTTTCCCCACCTATAAAAGGGGATCTTCTTCCCCAATGCACCTTATCTCTTTAGCTTGTGTTCTTCCCCCATTGTTGACCTTCTTCGAGCTTGCTAACTCTCAATCCCTCCAATGATTCTTGCTAGTTCTTGAGGGAAAAGAGAGAGGAGATCTAGATCCACATTTCCACTAATCACTTTCTCCTCTAAGTGAGGGGAACCCCTTGGATCTAGATCTTGGAGTTCTTCGTGTTCTTCTTCGTTCTTCCTCTCATTTTCCTCCCTAGCATTAGTTGCTTTGGTGGGATTTGGGAGAGAAGGACTTGGGCACTCCGTGTGCCCTTGCCATTGCATTTGGTGCATAGGTTTGAGTTCTCCACGGTGATACGTGGAAGTGAGAAGTTGAGAAGCTTATTACTCTTGGGTGTTTGAGCACCCTTGAGCTTGTTCCTCTTGGGTGCTTTGGCGCCCTAGATGGTTGGTGGTGCCTCGGAGCTCAATCATTGTGGTGCAAAGCTCCGGGCAAGCTTTGGGGTCTCCAATTAGGTTGTGGAGTTTGCCCCAACCTTGTTTGTACGGGTTCGGTGACCGCCCTCAAGGGTCCCTTAGTGGAATCACGGCATCTTGCATTGTGCGAGGGCGTGAGGAGATTACGGTGGCCCTAGTGGCTTCTTGGGGAGCATTGTGCCTCCACACCGCTCCGAACGGAGATTAGCATCCGCAAGGGTGTGAACTTCGGGATACATCATCGTCTCCGCGTGCCTCGGGTATCTCTTACCCGAGCCCTTTACTTATGCACTTTACTTTGTGATAGCCATATTGTTTCTTGTTATATATCTTGCTATCACTTAGTTGTCTATCTTGCTTAGCATAAGTTGTTGGTGCACATAGGTGAGCCTAGTTGTTTTAGGTTTTTTGCTTGACTAATTAA
Source organism: Elymus sibiricus (assembly GCA_039707655.1). Lineage (NCBI taxonomy): Eukaryota > Viridiplantae > Streptophyta > Magnoliopsida > Poales > Poaceae > Elymus > Elymus sibiricus. Next base: position 56,852,951 of record CM077667.1, read on the forward strand.
ACGATAGTTTTATTCTGCATTTGTTCAAGCCTAAACCGTAATTATTTTAAAGCGCCTATTCACCCCCCTCTAGGCGACATCCATGTCCTTTCAATCTTACTTAAGGCGTTACTCTGTTCTTTATGAACTTAATACTCTAGATGCAGGCAGGAGTCGGTCGATGTGTGGAGTAATAGTAGTAGATGCAGAATTGTTTCGGTCTACTTGACACGGACGTGATGCCTATATGCATAATCATTGCCTTGGATATCGTCATAACTTTGCGCTTTTCTATCAATTGCTCGACAGTAATTTGTTCACCCACCGTACTATTTTCCTTCAAGAGAGAAGCCTCTAGTGAAACCTATGGCCCCCGGGTCTATTTTCCATTATATATTTTCAGATCTATAAACCAAAAATACCAAAAATACCTTGCTGCAATTTTCTTTACTTTTATTTAGTTTTACTTTTAGTAATCTTTTATATCTATCTCTATCAGATCTCATCCTTGCAAGTGACCGTGAAGGGATTGACAACCCCTTTATAGCGTTGGGTGCAAGTGTTTGATTGTTTGTGCAGGTGCATAGATTGGGGCCTTGTTTGTACCTCCTACTGGATTGATACCTTGGTTCTCAAAACTGAGGGAAATACTTATCTCTACTTTGCTGCACCACCCTTTCCTCTTCAAGGGAAATACCAACGCAAGCTCAAGAAGTAGCAGGAAGAATTTCTGGCGCCGTTGCCGAGGAGGATACATAGCAAGTCAAGACAAGAACTCTCCTGTCAACTTGCCAATTTCTGGCGCCGTTGCCGGGGAGGATACATAGCAAGTCAAGACAAGAACTATCCCGTCAACTTGCCAATTTCTGGCGCCGTTGCCGGGGAGGTCTACATCAAGCCTACCAAGTACCCATCATAAACTCATCTCTTTCATTTACATTATTTGCCATTTGCCTCTCGTTTTCCTCTCCCCCACTTCTAAAACGATTTTCAGAAAAAACCAAAAAGATTTGCCCTTTTATTCGCCCTTCTTCCGTTCGTCTTTTCGTTTGCTTTTTGTTTGCTTGTGTGCTAGATTGCTTGCTTTGTCACAATGACTCAAGAGAATACCAAGTTGTGTGACTTCTCCAATACTAATAATAATGACTTTATTAGTACTCCGATTGCTCCCGCCACTAGTGCGGAATGTTATGAAATTAATGCCGCTTTGCTGAATCTTGTTATGAAAGAACAATTTTCCGGCCTTCCTAGAGAAGATGCCGCATCCCATCTAAATACTTTCGTTGAATTGTGTGATATGCAAAAGAAGAAAGATGTGGATAATGACATTGTTAAATTGAAGCTATTTCCGTTCTCACTACGAGATCGTGCTAAATCTTGGTTTGCATCTTTGCCTAAAAATAGTATTGATTCATGGAATAAGTGTAAAGATGCTTTTATTTCCAAGTACTTTCCGCCCGCTAAGATCATCTCCCTTAGGAACGATATAATGAATTTTAAGCAACTTGATCATGAGCATGTTGCACAATCTTGGGAGAGGATGAAATTAATGATTAGAAATTGTCCCGCGCTTGGTTTGAGTTTATGGATGATTATACAAATTTTTTATGTGGGATTGAATTTTGCATCTAGAAATCTTTTAGATTCCGCCGCGGGTGGTACTTTTATGGAAATCACATTAGGAGAAGCTACTAAACTCCTAGATAATATTATGGCAAATTACTCTCAATGGCATACCGAAAGATCTCCTACTAGTAAAAAGGTGCATGTAATTGAAGAAATAAATACTTTGAGTGGAAAGATGGATGAATTAATGAAATTGTTTGCTAGTAAGAGTTCTCCTATTGATCCTAATGATATGCCTTTGTCTTCTTTGATTGGAAATAATAATGAATCTATGGATGTGAATTTTGTTGGTAGGAACAATTTTGGTAATAACGCGTATAGAGGTAATTTCAACCCTAGGCCGTTTCCTAGTAATTCTTCTAATAATTATGGTAATTCCTACAACAATTCTTATGGAAATTATAATAAGATGCCCTCTGATCTTGAGAATAATATTAAAGAATTTATTAGTTCGCAAAAGGTTTTCAATGCTATGATTGAAGAAAAATTGCTCAAGATTAATGATTTGGCTAGGAACGTTGATAGAATTTCTCTTGAGATTGATTCTTTGAAAATTAGATCTATTCCACCCAAGCATGATATTAATGAGTCTCTAAAAGCTATGAGAATTTCTATGGATGAATGTAAAGAAAGAACCACTAGGATGCGTGCTAAGCGAGAATTGTTAGTAAAAGCGTGTTCTTCGATTTCTCGTGAAAATAATGATGAAGATCTTAAAGTGATTGATGTGACTCCTATTGAATATTTGTTTTCTAATATAAATCTTGATAAAGATGAAACTGGAGATAAGTCAACTTTAATTAGAAGGCGTCCTAATGATTCGGAGTTTATAGATCTTGATGCAAAAATTGATAAAAGTAGGATTGAAGAGGTCAAAACTTTAAGTAGCAATGAACTCACTCCTTTGGATTTCAAGGATTTTAATTATGATAATTTTTGTTTGACAGATTGTATTTCCTTGTTGCAATCCATGTTGAATTCTCCTCATGCTTATAATCAAAATAAAGCTTTTACTAAACATATCGTGGATGCTATGATGAAATCCTTTGAAGAAAAACATGAGTTGGAAGTGTCTATACCTAGAAAGATTTATGATGAGTGGGAGCCTACTATTAAGATTAAAATTAAAGATTATGAGTGCCATGCTTTGTGTGATTTGGGTGCTAGCGTTTCCACTATTTCGAAAACTTTATGTGATGTGCTAGGTTTCCGTGAATTTGATGATTGCTCCTTAAATTTGCATCTTGCGGATTCCACTATAAAGAAGCCTATGGGAAGGATTGATGATGTTCTTATTGTTGCAAATAGGAATTATGTGCCCTAGATTTCATTGTTCTTGATATAGATTGCAATCCTACATGTCCTATTATTCTTGGTAGACCTTTCCTTAGAACAATTGGTGCAATTATTGATATGAAAGAAGGAAACATTAGATTTCAATTTCCGTTAAGGAAGGGCATGGAACACTTCCCAAGAAAGAAAATTAAATTAACATATGAATCTATTATGAGAGCTACTTATGGATTGCATACCAAAGACGATAATACTTAGATCTATTGCGTTATGCCTAGCTAGGGGCGTTAAACAATAGCGCTTGTTGGGAGGCAACCCAATTTTATTTTTATGTTTTTTGTTTTGTTTATGTTCTTGAATAAATTACACATTATTACCTCTGTAGTAATTGTGTTTTAGTGTTTTAATTAGTGTTTGTGCCAAGTAAGACCTTTGGGATGGTCTACGGTGATAGTTGATTTGATCTTGCTGAAAAACAGAAACTTTGACGCCCAGTCCAGGAATTTTATAAATTCACAGAAGCGTCGATTGGATCTGAATTTTTTACACAAGATTGATATATAAATTGCCCAGATTTTCCTAATTTTTCAGAATTTTTAGAGTTACAGAAGTATTCGAAGTTTACAGATTGATACAGACTGTTCTGTTTTAGACAGATTCTGTTTTCTTTGTGTTGTTTGCTTATTTTGATGAATCTATGGGTAGTATCGGGGGGGGGTATGATCCATGGAGAAGTTGGAATACAGTATATATTACACCAATATATATATAAATAATGAGTTCACAACAGTACCTAAAGTGGTGATTTTATTTTCTTATACTAACGGATCTCACGAGTTTTCTGTTGAGTTTTGTGTTGTGAAGTTTTCAAGTTTTGGGTAAAGATTTGATGGACTATGGAATAAGGAGTGGCAAGAGCCTAAGCTTGGGGATGCCCCGGAAGGCATCCCCTCTTTCGTCTTCAATCCATCGGTAAATTTACTTGAGGCTATATTTTTATTCACCACATGATATGTGTTTTGCTTGGAGCGTCTTGTATGATATGAGTCTTTGCTTTTTAGTTTGTCACAATCATCCTTGCTGTACACACTTTTTGAGAGGGACATGCATGAATTGTGAATTTATTAGAATACTCTATGTGCTTCACTTATATCTTTTTAGAGCACGGCGGTGGCTTTATTTTATAGAAATTGTTGAACTCTCTTGCTTCACTTATATTATTTTGAGAGTCTCTAAACAGCATGGTAATTTGTTTAGGTTATGAATTTAGTCCTAATATGATGGGCATCCAAGAGAGATATAATAAAAACTTTCATATAAAAGTGCATTGAATACTATGAGAAGTTTGATTCCTTATGATTGTTTTGAGATATAAAGATTGTAATATTAGAGACATGCTAGTGAGTAATTGTGGATTGGTAGAAATACTTGTGTTAAAGTTTGTGATTCCCGTAGCATGCACGAATGGTGAACCGTTATGTGACGAAGTCGGAGCATTATTTATTTATTGATTGCCTTACTTTGTGTGGAGGTCGGGATCGCGCGATGGTTAACTCCTACCAACCCTTCCCCTAGGAGCATGCGTGTAATACATTGTTTTGATGACTAATAGACTTTTGCAATAAGTATGTGAGTTCTTTATGACTAATGTTGAGTCCATGGATTATACGCACTCTCACCCTTCCACCTTTGCTAGCCTCTCTAGTACCGCGCAACTTTCGCCGGTGCATTAAATCCACCTTCCTCAAAACAGCCACCATACCTACCTATTATGGCATTTCCATAGCCATTCCGAGATATATTGCCATGCAACTTCCACCGTTCCGTTTATTATGACACGCACCATCATTTTCATATTGCTTAGCATGACTGTAAGATACATAGCATGATGATGTCATTGATACGCTAGATCATTGCATATCCCGGTACACCGCCGGAGGCATTCATATAGAGTCATATCTTGTTCTAGTATCGAGTTGTAAATTTTGAGTTGTAATTAAATAAAAGTGTGATGATCATCATTATAGAGCATTGTCCCATGTGAGGAAAGGATGATGGAAACTATGATTCCCCCACAAGTCAGGATGAGTCTCCGGACTTTATGAAAAATAAAAGAGGCCAGAGAAGCCCCCAAAAAAAAGAGGCCAAAGAAGCCCACCAAAAGAAAAAAAAATAAAAAAAGGAGAAAAAAATGAGAGAAAAGGGAGAAGGGGCAATGCTACTATCCTTTTTCCACACTTGTGCTTCAAAGTAGCACCATGATCTTCATGATAGAGTCTCCTATATTGACACTTTCATATACTAGTGGGAATTTTTCATTATAGAACTTGGCTTGTATATTCCAATGATGGGCTTCCTCAAATTACCCTAGGTCTTCGTGAGCAAGCGAGTTGGATGCACACCCACTTAGTTTCTTTTTTGAGCTTTCATACACTTATAGCTCTAGTGCATCCGTTGCATGGCAATCCCTACTCACTCACATTGATCTCTATTGATGGGCATCTCCATAGCCCGATGATACGCCTAGTTGGTGTGAGACTATCTCCTTCTTTTGTCTTCTCCACAACCACCATATTCTATTCCACCAATAGTGCTATGTCCATGGCTCACGCTCAAGTATTGCGTGAGAGTTGAAAAAGTTTGAAAATACTAAAGTATGAAACAATTGCTTGGCTAAAACCGGGGTTGTGCATGATTTAATACTTTGTGTGATGAAGATGGAGCATAGCCAGACTATATGATTTTGTAGGGATAACTTTCTTTGGCCATGTTATTTTGAGAAGACACAATTGCTTTATTAGTATGCTTGAAGTATTATTGTTTTTATGTCAACATTAAACTTTTGTTTTGAATCTTATGGATCTGAATATTCATGCCACAATAAAGAAAATTACATGGATAAATATGTTAGGTAGCATTCCACATCAAAAATTCTGTTTTTATCATTTACCTACTCGAGGACGAGCAAGAATTAAGCTTGGGGATGCTTGATACGTCTCCAACGTATCTATAATTTTTGATTGTTCCATGCTATTATATTATCTATTTTGGATGTTTTATATGCAGTAATATGCTATTTTATATTATTTTTGGGACTAACCTATTAACCTAGAGCCCAGTGCCAGTTTCTGTTTTTTCCCTGTTTTTGAGTTTTACAGAAAAGGAATATCAAACAGAGTCCAAACGGAATAAAACTTTTGCGATGATTTTTCTTGGACCAGAAGACATCTACCAGACCTGGAGAGGAGGGTAGGAGACCTGCTAGGAGACGACAAGCCTCCAGGGCGCGCCCTAAGGGGGGGGGGCGCCCCCTGGCTTGTGGGCCCCCTGGAGACCTTCTAACCCTAACTCTTCGCCTATATATTCCCATATATTCCCAAACCATCGGGGGAGAGCCAAAAAAATACTTTTCCGCCGCCGCAACCTTCTGTTCCCGTGAGATCCCATCTTGGGGCCTTTTCCGGTCATCTGCCGGAGGGGGATTCGATCACGGAGGGTCCATTGCTCCTCCGATGAAGCGTGAGTAGTCTACCTCAGACCTACGGGTCCATAGCTAGTAGCTAGATGGCTTTTTCTCTCTCTCCGATCCTCAATACCATGTTCTCCTCGATATTCTTGGAGATCTATCCGATGTAATCTTCTTTTGCGGTGTGTTTGTCGAGATCCGATGAATTGTGGATTTATGATCAGATTATCTATGAATATTATTTGAATCTTCTCTGAATTCTTATATGCATGATTTCATATCTTTGTATTTCTCTTCGAGTTATTGGTTTGGTTTGGCCAACTAGATCGGTAGTTCTTGCAATGGGAGAGGTGCTTAGTTTTGGGTTCAATCTTGCGGTGTCCTCACCCAGTGACAAAGTAGGGGTAGCAAGGCACGTATTTGTATTGTTGCCATCAAGGATAAAAAGGTGGGGTTTTCATCATATTACTTGAGTTTATCCCTCTACATCATGTCATCTTACTTAAGGCGTTACTCTGTTCTTTATGAACTTAATACTCTATATGCAGGCATGAGTCGGTCGATGTGTGGAGTAATATTAGTAGATGCAGAATCGTTTCGGTCTACTTGACACGGACGTGATGCCTATATGCATAATCATTGCCTTGGATATCGTCATAACTTTGCGCTTTTCTATCAATTGCTCGACAGTAATTTGTTCACCCACCGTACTATTTTCCTTCAAGAGAGAAGCCTCTAGTGAAACCTATGGCCCCCGGGTCTATTTTCCATTATATATTTTCAGATCTATAAACCAAAAATACCTTACTGCAATTTTATTTACTTTTATTTAGTTTTACTTTTAGTAATCTTTTATATCTATCTCTCTCAGATCTCATCCTTGCAAGTGACCGTGAAGGGATTAACAACCCCTTTATAGCGTTGGGTGCAAGTGTTTGATTGTTTGTGCAGGTGCATAGATTGGGGCATTGCTTGTACCTCCTACTGGATTGATACCTTGGTTCTCAAAACTGAGGGAAATACTTATCTCTACTTTGCTGCATCACCCTTTCCTCTTCAAGGGAAATACCAACGCAAGCTCAAGAAGTAGCAGGGGGGAGGGGGTGGGGGGTTGCAGGGGAAATGTGGCCCTTTGGGGGGAAGGGGTGGGGAGGTTGATATTTCGGCGGTCGGCGAAATTTTCCGCTCGTTGCAGGGAATCTTGGCGCGCAAAGATTCATCAGACACGGTGTTTCTGCTTTTATCGTGTGCGATGATACAGAACATACAAAATTTTGCCCCTCCCCACGTATTCCCTGGTTATAGTGCACATCCACATCATTGCATAATGTAACATCAACTGCTAACTTGGGTAGACAAATTAGCGGACACACATAGCTCAGAGTTACTAAGCCGAGCAAGTTCACTAAATAATCAAGCTGCTTGAACTAGACATAGCTCTTACAAAAGACCGGCTCTCTGAACAAAGGCTATTAGTAATACACATAATTTTAACAAAGACGCCGACGAGCAGCCAGCCTATGCCTCGCCGCTGTTCGATGAGATGTCGACGACTTGTCCGGGCGACATTCCGCCGGTGCTGGACTCCGCATCCCCCAGGCTGACTTCGACCGCGACGACGTGCTCATCCTCAACGTTGTCCTCGTCATCGGCATCGCCCTCATCTTCGTAGTACTCGTAGTAGTGGCCGCCATAGCTCGCGTTGGTACTCCACCGCCGATTCCTCGATGGACATGCGCTTCTCGATCTCCTCCTTAGCCACGCACAACTCCTCCCAGCACTCGGCGCTCTCGGACGGCTCCCGCATCTCCAGTTCTTGCTCGGAGGTCTCGTGCGGAAGGGGCTCCATGGCCTCTGCCGCCGCATCGTCGGCATGCATCTCGGCATCCGCAGCAACTGCCTCTTCGGACGTGTGGTGCATGCTGGATTCCGGCGAAGCTTGGAGTATCTTGGCGTGGGCGTTCTCAGTGATATAGGCCTGGATGGCCTTGACCTGGGACAGGTCGGCCTCCGCGGCACGGCACGCTGCTCGAGCGCTATTGGCGTTTGCAGACGCCGTCGTAGCAGCTGCAGCTGCCGTCTCCGCGGCTACGGACGCCCTTTCGACCACCGCAGACGCCCTGTCGGCCGCCGCAGAGGCCCTTTCGGCGGATGCGGCTGCGCTTTTGGCCGAGGCGGCCGCGCTCTCGGCCAAGAGGGCCGCGTTCCTGGCAGAGGCGGGAGCGCTCGGGGCCGAGGGGGCGGTCGTACGCACCCTTACGAAGCGTTCCCACGGCGTCATTCTTTGCAGAGAGGGTTTGTTCGGGAATGGGGATCGAGGGTGAACGGAATCCGAGCTAGATGAAGCCGACGGAGCTTCCCTCGTAAGACATAAATAGATCCGTCAATTTTCATCGCAAACGGTTCCTGTATGAAACCGTGTGTACGTAGTTCACTTTTTGTATTGAATCGTGAAGCTATTTTGGGGTACATCGGTAACGGATATTGTTTTATTTGTAAGAAAATGATCCCTACCGTCAAAATCCACTAACGGCATCCTAAAATTAGGAAATATTCGGGGTTAATTTGGCATTTTATACATTAAGTTAGTTTGTACAAATTTTACGGCCATAATTCAAAAGTGTAACACACGAACATGCAAGATGAAGCAAAAACTGCTGGAAAAATCATATTTATGTACTACTTGCTTCCCTATATATGCCGCTTGCAATAAATTTTAAGGAGTTGCAAACATCTTGGGTAACGGTTTGGACACACGTGCACGCATTGGGAATCTAGGTTTTAAATTTCAAAAAATGAAAAAATGCTCTGAAGTACATGATAATAATCTGCATGATTTCCCCACATGGGGCCAATATATCGTGGTCAAAATGATGGCTTGTTCGAGATAAGCTTTGACACATGCCTCTCACAAAATGAAGCATCACACAAAGGGTCATGGTTCCAATAGGGAACACGAGAGCCTTGTTTGATGACGAACCGCTAGTCGTTGTCTCATTTGGCCTAGCTTTTTTTATTCGTTACAATGCACGAATACGTACGTCATCCTGAAATTTGGACATTTTCGGGGTTCAATGAGCATTTTATATATGAAGTTAGTTTCTAGATATCTAGTGGCCATAATTCAAAACTAAAACACATGGACATGTGCAAGATGAAGCAAAAACTGCAGGAAAAAAATCATATTTGTATATGTACTAGTGCTTCCGTCTATATGCCACGTGCAATAAATTTGAAGGAGTTCCAGACATCTTGAGTAACGGTTAGGACACAAGCATTGAGAATAATCTAGGTTTTTAAATTAAATAAATAAATAAATATGCTATGAAGTACACGAAAATCAGCATGATTTTCCGCCATGGGGCCAATATGTCGTGGTCAGAGTAACGGCTTGTTCGAGATACGTTTTGACACATGCCTCTCACAAACCGGAGCATCACACGCAGGCTCGTATAGTTCCGACAGGGAACGTTGGGGCGTTGTGTGATGACGAACCGGATCGCTACCTCATTCGGCCTAGTTTGTTTTCATCGTTACAATGTACGAATATGACCGTCCTCCTAAAATTAGGAAATATTCGGGGTTCAATTGGCATTTTTACACATGAAGTTGGTTTCCAGAAATTTAATGGCCATAGTTCAAAACTGAAACACATGAACAAGCAAGATGAAGTAAAAAATGCTAGAAAATCATATTTATGTACTACTTGCTTCCATATATATGCCACGTGCAATAACTTTGAAGGAGTTCCAAACATCTTGAGTGATGGTTTTGACACAAAAGCATTGGGAATCTAGTTTTTTAAAGTAAAAAAATGAAAACTGCGTGGAAGTATGAAAATATGCATGATTTCCCGACATGGGGCCAAGATGTCGTGATCAAAGTAACGGCTTGTTCGAGATAAGCTTTGACACATGTCAAGCTGGCAATGCATAGTTAACTGTTACTCGCGTCCCCATGGGTAATAGATCTATTAGGGCACGGGTGCCAGCTGGAATGCCCATCTGGAAGTTGGTGGGTCAAATACCTTACCGAGCGTGTAGGACGGGGATGAGGATGGGATAGCATTACCAGCTTACCCATGAATAGAAGTACTTACATGTGGGCTTTGAAATTAGTAGCCCGCACGTAATTTGTGGCCTCGGTCACCCCAATTTACACACATCCCACCCCTTTGGTCCAAAATTCCCTAAGAAAACCAAAACCTAGGCACAACATATTGTTTATTGCATTGAAATACTACTTTTTCTACTGAAATACGTGAAGGTTGTTCTTAAATGTATGTGTGATTTTCCCCACGGTCATAAAGAACTAGGTGGGGACGTCGATGGGAAACTTTTTATCCCGCGCACGGGTACGTAGACGGGGACGGGGAAGGGAGGGCGGTGATGGGGACGGAGATGTGACTCTACTTCGCCTAAGAAATCCCCAGCTTTAGACACAAGAGCCTCTCACAAACCGGAGCATCACACGAAGGCGCGTGGTTCCGAGAGGGAACGTGGGGCCATGTGTGATGACGAACCGCCAATCGCTTTGTCATTCGACCTAGTTTTTTTTCATCGATACAATGCACGAATATGACCGGCATCCTATTTTTTTTTTTAAAAAAAGGGCGTTCTATTGGCATTTTTATACATTTAGTTAGTTTATAGAAATTTAATGGCCATAGTTCAAAATTGAAACACATGAACAATCTAGATGAAGCAAAAACCGCTGGAAAATCATATTTATATACTACTTGCTTCCCTATATATGCCGCTTGCAATAAATTTGAAGGAGTTCCAAACTTCTTGAGTGACGGTTTGGACACAAAAGCATTGAGAATATAGGTTGTAAATTCAAAAAAAAATGAAAAAAATGCTTTGAATTCTAAAGTACATGAAAATATGCATGATTTCCCGCCATGGGGCCAAGTTGTCGTGGTTACTGCTCTCGGACTTGCTTCCGTAACACAAATGGTACACATGCATTACATTTGGATAGAAAATGTAAATATTTGGCAAAACAAACGGATCGCACATGATTGGCGCCGTGTTTCGCATTTCGAGTTTTGGAAGCCAATTTTTGCGGGCTATTAATCGCACACGGTCATGCATTGGTAACCGTCGGTGATGTTAATTCACACACGGCTGTTGACTAGGAAATCGTGTGCAATCACTGCTGGCGTCGATCAAGATTCCAGCCGCCTATAAATGCTGCCCCTCGAGACGTCATCCCACCTGCATTCTCTTGTCTCTCTATCCCACCCCTCGCACAAAACTCTGCCATGGTGCGGCCGGTCTGTGCACAAGCAAAGGAGGAGGCGCCACCCCGCGAGGACATGGCGAAATGCAGCGACGAGGAGGACCCCTTCGCGCCCCCAGACGAGGTCGCGCCAGACCCCCCAACTGAAGATTGGTTTTGGGGCCAGTACGATCTAGCTTTGTGGAAGACGCTGCCGCCGGCTGAGAGAGCCATGCAGGCGGCGTTCAAGAAGGAGCGGGCTGAGGAGCGCGCCAGGAACCTCGCGGCCTGGAATGCCCTTAGTGCCGCAAGGGAAAAGGAGGAGCTGGAGCTTTGGCGCCGGGCGAGTCGACAAGTGGTGGAGGTGTATGAAGACGGCCAGTACCACGCAAGGAAAGCCAGAGGTGCTAGGCGCCTCACCGCTGCGTGGGCGTGTGTCGGTGTCAAAACCGGCGGATCTCGGGTAGGGGGTCCCGAGCTGTGAGACTAGAACCGATGGTAACAGGGGACGAGGGAGACAAGGTTTTACCCAGGTTCGGGCCCTCTTATAAAGGTAATACCCTACGTCCTGCTTGATTATATTGATGGTGTAAGGGTTACAGAGTTGATCTACCTCGAGATCGAATAGCTAAAACCCTAGATGAGTTCTCTCTTGGCCTACAACCTAAAACCCTCCGGCTTATATAGACGCCGAGGGTACCTAGGGTTTACACATGGTCGGTTACATGTCGAAGGGATAAACATGCCTATTCACTACTTCAAACGTGGAGGATACGCCACGATTCTCGAAGCTTCTCTCTTGGAGTCAGGATGTTCAATCAATCCAGTGCTCGGCAAGCGGCCCATATAGTCCGGCCTCCCGAGGACCCCTTAAACCAGGATCCATCAATGCACAGATCGTGCTCCGTTTTACATGGGATATGTTTAATCATGCGCATATAACGGCATGCGCGTCTTGGGAAGCGGAGGGATTCACGGCGCAGTGAAGGGAGGCTAACCGACGACAAGCCCAATAAAAGGGAAAGAAAACCCCAAGGCTTAACCGCACTTCCCATTCGCATCCCCGCTTCCCCAATCTCCTGAACCTCCAGAGCTCAGATCTAGGTTTTCCACCCTTCCTCCTCCGAGCTCAGCCATGGCCAGCTCCGGCTCCAATGGCAAGTGGGAGGCTTCCACGGTCACAGATCAGGACATCCGGGACCTCAAGGACGCCGGCTACCTCCCCGCCAATATCTTCCACCGCGCCGCGGAGGAGGGCCAGGTGATCCCCACCCCCAAACCAGGCGAGAGGGTGGTTTTCATTCCTCATTTCATCCGAGGATTGAGCTTCCCGCTCCACCCCTTCGTTAGGGGCCTCATGTTCTTCTACGGACTCGACTTCCACGACCTCCCGCCGAACTCTTTCATGCACATATCGGCCTTTATTATCGTCTGCGAGGCTTTCTTGCGGGTCGAGCCACACTTCGGACTGTGGCTCAAGATATTCAACATCAAGCCGAAGTGTGTCGCAGGCGAACACGCAGACTGCGGCTGGGCGGTCATCAGCAAGCTTCCCCGTGCAGGATGGCCATCCGGCACCCTCATCGACACCATCAAGACTTGGCAAAAAGAGTGGTTTTACATCACCGAGCCAAGGGAGGAGGGCGGAACTGTTCCTGCTGAATTCAGATCCGCCCCCGACCAGATTGACCTCATGGGTCCGAAAGGGCCTCGACTGGGGGTCGGACACAGAGGTGGACGACCTGCAGAGGTGCATCGCCTCCCTCATCAAGGATAAAATCGGGCTGACCAACGTGGTCCAGATTATGATCCGGCGGCGCATCCTCCCCTGCCAGCGCCGGGACTCTCCTATGTGGACTTATCGGCTTGACGATGAGCCTACAATTCGCCAGTTCTTCGGCATCACTCGGGAGAAGTGGAAGGCGCTGTTCAAGGTGCAGGAGAATTGGCCAGCCGAGAAGGAGGACAAGGGTCTGCGCGCCGATGAACCCCCTTCCCAGGTATGACATAGTTTCGTTTGATAGGCTTTACTTCCCCGAAGAAAATCTAAGCACTTTCCGATCTCTTCTGCAGGAATGGCTGAGCAAGGCCACGGGCATCAAGTGCCCAGCTCCGCATGTTGGGAAACATTGCATGGGAAACAAAAAGTTTCCTACGCACACACAAGATCTATCCATGGTGATGAGCATCTACGAGAGGGAGAGTGAATCTACATACCCTTGTAGATCGCTAAGCGGAAGCGTTAAGAAACGCGGTTGGTGTAGTCGAACGTCTCCGCGATCCAAATCGCAAGTCGTCCCTCGATCCGATCACGAACTAGTGCCGAACGGACGGCACCTCTGCGTTCAACACACGTACGGCTTGATGACGCCTTCACCTCCTCGATCCAGCGAGCGATGATGAAGTAGTAGAAGAGTTCCGGCAGCACGACGGCGTGGTGATGGTGGTGAGGAACAATCTCTGCAGGGCTTCGCCAAGCACTACGGAGATTATGACAGGAGGAACTAGAGGGTTAGGGTTGCCGGCACACGGCTTCCCGTGTGTTAGCCCTGCCCCTCTATTTATATGTCCTTCTGGTTGCATCATATACAACTCTTCCTTTAAGGAAACCGTTAAGGAACGCTGTTTTGACATCCATCTGCCAAATTTCATAATCGAAAAAGGCAGCTATTGCTAACATGATTCTGACGGACTTAAGGATCGCTACGGATGAGAAGGTCTCATCGTAGTCAACTCCTTGAACTTGTGAAAAACCCTTTGCCACAAGTCGAGCTTTATAGACGGTGACATTACCGTCCGCGTCCGTCTTCCTCTTAAAGATCCATTTGTTCTGAATGGCCTTACGCCCTTCAGGTAATACTTCCAAAGTCCACACTTTGTTTTCATACATGGATCCCATCTCGGATTTCATGGCCTCTAACCACTTCTCGGAATCCGGGCCCATCATTGCTTCTCCATAGCTCGTAGGTTCATCGTTGTCTAACAACATGACCTCTAAGACAGGGTTGCCGTACCACTCAGGAGCAGTACGCGTCCTTGTCGACCTACGAGGTTCGATAGCAACTTGATCCGAAGCTTTATGATCATCATCAACTTCCTCTTCAGCTGATGTAGGCTCTACAGAAACATCTTTCTGCGCTGCGTTACTCTCAGGTTGAAGTAAAGGTTCAACAACCTCATCAAGTTCTATCTTCCTCCCACTCAATTCTTTCGAGAGAAACTCTTTCTCAAGAAATGTTCCGCTTTTAGCGACAAACACTTTGCCTTCGGATCTGAGATAGAAGGTATACCCAACTGTCTCTTTTGGGTATCCTATGAAGACGCATTTCTCCGCTTGGGGTTCCATCTTTTCAAGCATCACATCCCCAAACTTTAAGAAACGACAGCTTTGGCTTCTTGACAAACCAAAGTTCATATGGCGTCGTCTCAACGGATTTCGATGGTGCCCTATTTAAAGTGAATGCATCTGTCTCTAATGCATAACCCCAAAACGATAGTGGCAAATCGGCAAGCGACATCATAGATCGCACCATATCCAATAAGGTTCGATTACGACGTTCGGACACACCATTACGCTGTGGTGTTCCAGGCGGTGTCAGTTGTGAAACAATTCCACATTGTCTTAAGTGACTGCCAAACTCATAACTCAGATATTCTCCTCCTCGATCAGATCGTAGGAATTTAATCTTCTTGTTACGATGATTCTCAACTCCACTCTGAAATTGTTTGAACTTTTCAAATGTTTCAGACTTGTGTTTCATTAAGTAAATATACCCATATCTACTTAAGTCATCAGTGAAGGTGAGAAAGTAACGATAACAAATGCGCGCCTCAATGCTCATCGGACCGCACACATCGGTATGTATGATTTCCAATAAGTCACTTGCCCGTTCCATTGTTCCAGAGAACGGCGTTTTAGTCATCTTGCCCATGAGGCATGGCTCGCATGTGTCAAGTGATTCAAAATCAAGTGACTCCAAAAGTCCATCAGCATGGAGCTTCCTCATGCGTTTTACGCCAATATGACCTAAACGGCAGTGCCACAAGAAAGTGGTATTATCATTATCAATTCTACATCTTTTGGCATCAATGTTATGAACATGTGTATCATTACTATCGAGATTCAATAAGAATAAACCCCTCACTTCGGGTGCATGACCATAAAAGATATTACTCATATAAATAGAACAACCATTATTCTCTGATTTAAATGAGTAAGTGTCTCGCAATAAACAAGATCCAGATATAATGTTCATGCTTAACGCAGGCACCAAATAACATTTATTCAGGTTCATCACTAATCCCGATGGTAATCGAAGAGCGAGCGTGCCGACGGCGATCACATCAACCTTGGAACCATTTCCCACGCGCATCGTCACTTCATCCTTTGCCAGCCTCCGTCTATTCTGCAGTTCCTGTTTAGAGTTGCAAATGTGAGCAACCGCACCGGTATCAAATACCCAGGCACTACAACGAGAGTTGGTAAAGTACACATCAATAACATGTATATCATATATACCTTGTTTGTTGTTGGCCGCCTTCTTGTCAGCCAAATACTTGGGGCAGTTCCGCTTCCAGTGTCCAGTTCCCTTGCAATGAAAGCACACAGTTTCTGGTTTGGGTCCAGCCTTGGGTTTCTTCACGGGAGGAGCAACTGCTTTGCCACTCTTCTTGGAGTTACCCTTCTTACCCTTGCCATTTTTCTTGAAACTAGTGGTTTTATTGACCATCAACACTTGATGCTCCTTCTGAATTTCAGACTCAGCGGCTTTCAGCATCGCAAACAGCTCGGCGACTGACTTGTTCATCCCGTGCATGTTATAGTTCAACACGAAGCTCTTATAGCTAGGTGGCAATGATTGAAGAACTCTGTCAGTGATAGCCTCTGGCGGAAGGGGCATCCCCAATTCAGCCAGACGGGTGGAGTACCCAGACATTCTGAGTATGTGATCACTGATAGACCCGTTCTCCTCCATCTTGCAAGCATAGAACTTATCGGAGATCTCATACCTCTCGATCCGGGCATTCTTCTGAAAGATAAACTTCAACTCCTGGAACATCTCATATGCTCCATGACGTTCAAAACGTCTTTGAAGTCCCGGTTCTAAGCCATACAATATTGCACATTGAACTATTGAGTAATCTTCAGAACGAGCCTGCCAGGAGTTCACATCGTCTAGAGACTCAACTGGAGCGGGTGGATCACCAAGCGGTGCATCAAGGACATAAGCCTTCTGGGAAGCCGTAAGGATAATCCTTAGATTACGGGCCCAGTCCACAAAGTTACTTCCATCATCTTTCAACTTAGCTTTCTCTAGGAACGCATTAAAATTCAGGGGTGCTACTGCGCGAGCCATGATCTACAACATAAATATTGCAAAGACAACTTAGACTATTGTTCAAGATAATGAGTTTAGTTAATCATATTACTTAAAAAATCCCACTCAAATTGACATCCCTCCGGTCATTCGAGTGTAACATGATCCAAATCCACCAACTCAAGTCCGATCATCACGTGAGTTGAGGTGGTTTCAATGGTGAACATCTTTCATGTTGATCATATCTACTATATGACTCATGTTCGACCTTTCGGTCTCTTGTGTTCCGAGGCCATGTCTGTACATGCTAGGCTCGTCAAGTTTAACCCGAGTGTTCCGCATGTGCAACACTGGCTTGCACCCGTTGTATGTGAACGTAGAGTCTATCACACCCGATCATCACGTGGTGTCTCAAAACGACGAACTTTCGCAACGGTGCACACTCGGGGAGAACACAATTTTATCTTGAAATTTAAGTGAGGGATCACCTTATAATGCTACCGTCGTCCTAAGCAAAATAAGATGCATAAAAGGATTAACATCACATGCAAATCATAAGTGACATGATATGGCCATGAACTTGCGCTTTTGATCTCCATCTCCAAAGCACCGGCATGATCTCCATCGTCACCGGCATGACACCATGATCTCCATCATCTTGATCTCCATCAACGTGTCGCCATGAGGTTGTCGCGCCGACTGTTGCTTCCACGACTATTGCTAACTCATAGCGATAAAGTAAAGCAAAACGGCGAAAATAATTAAAGATAACTCTATGGCTCCTGCCAGTTGCCGTACTCATCGACATGCAAGTCGTGATATTCTATACAACACATGATGATCTCATACATAACATATATCTCATCATGTACTTGGCCATATCACATCACAACATACCCTGCAAAAACAAGTTAGACGTCCTCTAATTGTTGTTGCAAGTTTTACGTGGCTGCTACGGGTATCTAGCAAGAACGATTCTTACCTACGCAAAAACCACAACGGTGATATAAAAATTGCTTTTCAACCTTCTCAAGGACCGCCTTTGTCAAATCCGATCCGACTAAAGTGGGAGAAACAGACACCCGCTAGCCATCTTTATGCAACGAAGTTACATGTCAGTTGAAGGAACCGGTCTCTCGTAAGCGTACGAGTAATGTTGGTCCGAGCCGCTTCATCCCACAATACCGCCGAAACAAGAAAAGATCAAGGGAGGAAGCAATCTGAATATCAACGCCCACAAAACCCTTTTGTGTTCTACTCGAGATCTCATCTACGCATAGACCTAGCTTAGATGCCATTGTTGAGAAACGTTGCATGGGAAACAAAATTTTTCCTACGCACACACAAGATCTATCCATGGTGATGAGCATCTACGAGAGGGAGAGTGAATCTACATACCCTTGTAGATCGCTAAGCGGAAGCGTTAAGAAACGCGGTTGATGTAGTCGAACGTCTCCGCGATCCAAATCGCAAGTCGTCCCTCGATCCGATCACAAACTAGTGCCGAACGGACGACACCTCCGCGTTCAACACACGTATGGCTTGATGACGCCTTCACCTCCTCGATCCAGCGAGCGATGATGAAGTAGTAGAAGAGTTCCGGCAGCACGACGGCGTGGTGATGGTGGTGAGGAACAATCTCTGCAGGGCTTCGCCAAGCACTACGGAGATTATGACAGGAGGAACTAGAGGGTTAGGGTTGCCGGCACATGGCTTCCCGTGTGTTAGCCCTGCCCCTCTATTTATATGTTGAGCCCTGGGGTCTAAACTTGGAGAGAAAGCCTCCACAAGGTCGGTTTTGCCCGCACAAGGTCGGTTTGGCCCGCACGGAAAGAGTCCAACTCGGATTCCAGCAGTATCGCGTACAAGCGGTAGTACCGCTCACGAGCGGTAGTACCGCTTGAGCGGTAGTACCGCTTCACACAAGCGGTAGTACCGCTTACGCGGTAGTACTGCCTTACCAGCGGTAGTACCGCTTAAGGCAGCAGCAAAACTTCCTTTTGCACTTTCCAATACCTTGTGGGCTTTACCCCTTTGGCTAATATAAAGTGTTGCTGCACCCGAACACTTCGGTAAACATCTGGAACCCCTTCCGGTGAATTCCGGAACCCTTCCGGAGATCAAAACACTATTATCACATATATCAATCTTTACCTCCAGACTCTTCCGGAGATCCTCGTCATGTCCGGGATCTTATCCGGGACTCCGAACAACCTTCGGTCACCAACAAAATAACTCAACTATACTAATCGTCACCAAACGTTAAGTGTGTAGACCCTGCGGGTTCGAGAACTATGTAGACATGACCGAGACACCTCTACGATCAAGAACCAATAGCGGGACCTGGATGCCCATATTGGCTCCTACATATTCTACGAAGATCTTTTATCGGTCGAACCTCTATGTCAAGGATTCAGTTAATCCCGTATGCTGTTCCCTTTGTTCTTCGGTATGTTACTTGCTCGAGATTCGATCGTCGGTATCTCTATACCTAATTCAATCTCGTTACCGGCAAGTCTCTTTACTCGTTCCGTAATACAAGATCTCGTGGCTAACACTTTAGTCACATTGCTTGCAAGGCTCATTGTGATGTTGTATTACCGAGTGGGCCCTGAGATACCTCTCCGTCACACGGAGTAACAAATCCCAGTCTTGATCCATGCCAACCCAACAGACACCCTCGGAGATACCTGTAGAGCATCTTTATAGTCACCCAGTTACGTTGCGACGTTTGATACACACAAGGTATTCCTCCGATGTCAGGGAGTTGCATGATCTCATGGTCATAGGAACAGATACTTGACATGCAGAAAACAATAGCAATAAACTGACACAATCATATGCTACGTTTATAGTTTGGGTCTTGTCCATCACATCATTCTCCTAATGATGTGATCCCGTTATCAAATGACATCTTATGTCCATGGCTAGGAAACCTTCACCATCTTTTGATCAACGAGCTAGTTAACTAGAGGCTTACTAGGGACACAGTGTTGTCTATGTACCCACACATGTATTTGAGTTTCCAATCAATACAATTATAGCATGGATAATAAATGATTATCATGAACAAGGAAATATAATAATAACTAATTTATTATTGCCTCTAGGGCATATTTCCAACACCGCAGCCCGAAGACCCCAGGTCCAAGCTGCTGTCGGAGATGCTTGTCGTGGCGCCTTAGAAGGCGCCAGATAAGAAGGAGAAGAAGAAGAAACCAGGCCGAGAAGGCCTGCGCATCAGGGACCAGCCGGAAGCTGTGTCCGAGGAAACCCATGCCTCCTCGAATCAAGAGGAGGAGCATGAGGACGAGGGGGAGGGCGATTGCCCCCTCGCAAGAAAGAGGGCGGTGTCACCGGACGCCACAGAGGATGTATCTCCTCCCGCCCCGAAGAAAGCATGTCGGACAAAGTTAGTTTTGTCCGACGACAGTTCGGACTCGGATACCGAGTCCGAGGACTTCGAGAAGGTTCCACGAAGGAGCCTCAGGGTCAAGCCCCCAGCTCGAAGGTAAGATCCGAAGACTTCCCGAGCTATTAGTGCTAAGTTTCAAATGTTTGCCAACACGTGAGCGCCTATTGACTTGCAGCCCACCACGTGTGCTCCCCACCGATCAAATCTCGGACGGGGAGACCCCACGCGCCCAGCTGGCGGAGAGCGGGACCGCGTCACACCCCTCTCCTCCGGGCACCGCGAAGGATGCCATGAAGGTGTCATCCCAACAGGCTCCTTTGGAGCCGGACACCAGAGGTGGGGGCGATGACATCATGGTCGAGGCTAACACCTCGGCCGCCGAAGACCGGGGGGAAAAGCCCCTCCCAGATACTAAGGAGATCGGACGAGGAGATGTCCAGTCACCTCTGAGGTCGTCTCCGAAGTGCACCATGCCTCTAGAGGCACCGGTTCAATCCCCGGTTGGAGATCGGGTCAACCGATCTCCACCGGCGCCACCGACCAATGGGTGGGCGGCTGTGGGGGAGGCTCTGTCAAGCGCCTCCATGTCCGAGGAGCACCTCACCCTTATGGGTGCGGTATTGCAGAGCATTCAGTCCGTAGATAGCGGACTGAAGGAGGCCTTCAACGGTCTCCTGACGGGCTTTCAGGTGAGCCACGTAATGCTTTATTTGTGAAATATCAATTTCTTTGTGTTATCATTATATACATGGCAGCCCCCGAGCCCTAGGTGAGTTTTGGAAAAACTTACCTGGGGGTGAATCATAGATCATTATCCGAACTATGTACCGGAGAATATTCGTTCGGAACGTTCTAACAACCCTTAAGAGGACCGGACACAGGATCATATTTATGACAGTTCGGAGGTTTTGAACCCTTGTGACTGGATATGGTTTTGTTTTTTACAGGCTTCGTCGACGACGGCGGCTACCAATGCTGCCAAGCTGGACGAGCTAAATCGGAAGCTCAAGAGCTCCGAAGACGAGCTAGACGCTCTGAACAAGAGATTCGACGAGGCGCAAGGAAAGCCGGATTAGAGTATCCAAATTCTTCATTACCGTACCGTCAACGCAGTATTTTTGATATGTTTAATGCTTACGCAGCCTCGGCGAAGGAAATTGAGAAGCTCAAGGCCGAGCTTGAGAAGGCGAAGCCGGAGGCTGCGGTTGAGAGGGCGACGGCCAAAGAAGCGGCTACCGCGTTATCCACCTTAAGAGCCACCATCGACAAGCATGAGGCTCGGGTGGAGGAAATCCAACAGGAGCTCAAGGACGCCGGCCAAAAGTGCGAGGACATTGAGCGGAAAGGCAAGGAGCAGGCCGCCGAGCTATCCACCCTGAAAACCAATCTTCAAAAGGAGCGGGTGGATAGGTGGTCTTTTGAAGAGCAAGTCAGCAAGGCCAAGGCTCTCATGGATGGTAAGCCGTATTTATTGCAGTGTGTCTTCAGGGATAGCAAGTTCGAGTTGCTTACCCAAGTATGGCGTTCCTCAGGCGCCTGCTCGGACCTCCAGAAGAGCACAGTGGACGCGAACCAGTTCTATGCTTCGCGGGGAGAAGGAGATGAAGCTCGGCTGTTTTGGGCGCAGTTTGAAGCCCCCGAGCGCTCTCCTCTCCTTGTTGAGCAGCTGAAGCAGCTGATGGAGCTACACCGGATGGCGGAGCCGGCCATGAAGGATCTTTGCATCCGGCTATGGCCCAACGACTTCGGCCTGGTGTAGAAGCTGAGCGATGCCTCGCCCCGAATCAACGCGCTAAGGCGGTCCTCCTGTATCGAGGGAGCTCGGATGACCTTTGCGAAGGCCAAGGTGCACTGGCCGGGGCTGGATCCGATGAAGATAGCCACCGCCCCTCCGCCTCCTGGAAAGGAGCATAGGTGCCCCGAGCTATCCTTCTCCGGAGTAATGGAGGGTGCTCGGGCGATAGAGTCGCAGTGTTCGAGAGAGAACATTTATGAGTAAAGCATTGTAATATGTCCGAAGATCTTTTACCGCGTTTATATTTAAGATGCATGGTTTATCATGTCGTTCATGTTTTGCATCCTTTATAACTCCTGTGTGGCCGTTGAAACTGAAAGCTGCGAGTCGTCGGCTTCAGCCCCCATGTAGATGCGACGCGGGGTGTCTCTGCCAACGCACTGTGACCCTTAGCCGAGCTATCGGTACCCGAAGGCGGTATTGTGGGGCGGACAAGGCAATCGGACCATAGTGCTTTATTGCTTTCACTTAGCCGTAGGGGCGTGAGAAAGGAGTGCGGGGGGATGATGACTAGCCCCCAGGGGTTTGTGATGTTTGGATTAACCGCGGCCAAAGCCGATATCACATGGTTTGTACTAGTACCAAACCCATCGTATGCCACGGAATAACCTCTAACGAGGTCTATTGAAGCTCGGATTCGCAGAGCGGTTCTCGCATACTGCGACAGTCAGTTTTTGGCTTTCTCCACTAAGGTGCTTGACCAGGCTAGCCGGAAACACAATCGCAGTGGTTCTCCCTTTGCCCTTTTAGCCGAACGAGCGGAACATAAAGGGGCAAGCACAGGAGCCGGGCAACCCAACTATTGACCCAAGACATAGTTCGGAACCAATGCATATAAAGCGGAATTCCAAGACGCCGAACGCAAAATTAGTCATGCTTAGGGCGATTTCATAAGTTCGAGCCCCCGGTCCATTAGCCGGTTGCATCGTGAAGTATATCAAACAGGTTCGCAAGAAGAGGGGGAAAATGGAGAGTGTGCCAAAAAAGACGACGAGGCAATCATGCATGCTATATCTGTATTTTACTCAACAACTCTTATTATTCAAATTGCCGATGCAACTATTTACAGGTATTTAAAAATGAAATATAAACCTTATAGGAGGTGTTGTACCAGGGATCTTCGATTGGTGACCTGACGTCCTTGATGTGCCCTGTCGTTTGTCCGCTCGTGCGTCTCCTAAGGAGTCGTATACCACTATGGGTTTTGCTATTCGGCGAGAGGACTTTGGAGAAAAATCTTGAGAAGTTGCCGAAGTGTGAATGAGCTTTACGCCTTAGCAGGTACTTTATGGTACCTGTAGTGCGTCCGAAGACGTTTTTGAAGGTGATAGTTCGGTCCAGCCGAACACTAACCCTTTGATAGTTTTTCCCCACCGCTGCCCATGGAATTTTGAGCGCGAAGTTGTGCCTCCTTGGCACGTACTTTGCTGGTTCTAGGGCTGTGCGATGGGGGGCGAGTCCCTATTTATGGAGAGAAGAAGGTTCTGGTACTTTGGTTTGAGACCGAGCTCGCTTCCCAGCCTTGCATGCCTTTACGGCAGATGTCGGCGTTTGCCGATCATCAGTGTAATGGAATTCGGCCGCTAGGGCCAACGCATGTTCCTCAGTTCGGAGGGAGCGCTCTGTGTTGCCATTGACAGTAATGACCCCCTTGGGGCCGGGCATCTTGAGCTTGAGGTATGCGTAGTGTGGGATGACATTAAAGCGGGCGAACGCTATACGGCCGAGCAGAGCGTGATAGCCGCCGCGGAAAGGTACGATGTTGAAGATCAAGTCCTCGCTTCGAAAGTTATCGGGCAAGCCGAACACTACTTCCAGGCTTACAAAGCCCGTGCACCGGGCTTCGACGCCTGGGATCACTCCTTTAAAGGTAGTGTTGCTGGGTTTGATCCTTGACGGATCTATGCCCATCTTTTTCACCATGTCTGAGTAAATCAGATTGAGGCTACTTCCTCTGTCCATTAGGACTTTAGTGAGGTGATACCCGTCTATGATGGGGTCTAGGACGAGGGCGGCCGAACCCCCATGACGGATACTGGTCGGGTGGTCGCGTCGATCGAAGGTGATCGGGTATGCCGACCATGGGTTATACTTCAGGGCTACAGGCTCTACGACGTAGACCTCTCGAAGGGCGCGCTTCCTCTCCTTTTTGGGTATATGAGTGGCATATATCATATTTACTGTCTTTACCTCTGGAGGGAATTTCTTTTGTCCGCCACCAATCGGACCGCGGGGCTCATCCTCGTCCTCGCTGCGTGGGCTCTTGACTTGGTCCTCGGATGCGAGCTTGCCGGCCTGTTTGAATACCCAACAGTTACGGTTGTTGTGGTTGGCGGGCTTATCTTGAGTGCCATGGATTTGGCAAGGCCTCTCCATGATCTTGTCCAGCGGGGTGGGTCCGTCGGGATTGCCTTTAGGAGGCTTCTTCCGCTGCCCAGGCCGGGAGTTGCGGAAGCCGGCGTTAACGGCCGTGTCATCGGCATCACTATTGTTGTGCCGGCGCTTATTCTTGTTGCGCTTTGGTTTCCCGTTTCCATCCCAAACTTTGGAGGTTCCGGGGTCTTCGGGGTTGTGGCTACATCTTGCTAGCCAGTTATCCTCGCCCACGCAAAAGCGAGTCATGAGTGATGTGAGGGCGGACATTGTCCTTGGTTTATCCTGGCCGAGCTGATGGGCCAGCCACTCATCCCGAATATTATGCCTGAAGGAGGCTATTGCTTCGGCGTCCGGGCAGTCAACGATCTGGTTTTTCTTGGTCAAGAACTGATTCCAGAATAGCCGCGCGGATTCTCCTGGCTTCTGGACGACGTTGCTTAGGTCGGAACATAAGTGCCCTGGAAGTTAGATCGGAATGCATCTTATAAATCCTCCCAACACCCAATGGAGTTTTCGGGGAGGCTGTTTAACCAGTGCCGAGCTGGCCCCATAAGCTTCAGGGGTAGGTATTTGATGGCGTGGAGGTCATCTCCTCGCTCCATATGGATGTGGGGGAGGAAATCCTCGATCCATACGGTAGGGTCAGTTGTCCCATCGTATTGTTCTATGTTTACGGGTTTAAACCCTTCCGGGAACTGTTGCTGGATCACCTCGTCCGTAAAGCACAGTGGGTGGGTAGCGCCTCTGACCCGAGCTATGTCGCGCCGGTGATCTGCGTCTGTCCTAGCCTGGTTCTGTTCCCGACCTTTATTATTGCGGTCGAGCCAAGGCCGGTACCCTTCCCGTCTATCGGGTGAGTATCCTCTGGATCCGTAGATGGATCGCGTACGACCTGCTCTGTAGTCCAGGTCGTGTCGCAGGTCGAACCTATCATCGGGCTCTAGTGGCTCTTTTCCCCGTCTACGGGGTATCGTCGGCCTATAGCCGGTGTCGTCAGCTGTCCTGTCTCATCCTAGAGGAGGGCGGTCTGGCTTGTCGTATTGGGTATGTTTGGGAGACGACGTATCAGAGAGCTCGTCATCGAATTGTGGCAGCAGCCTTCTGGGTGGATAGCTCTTAGGTTGGTCCGATAGACCGGTACCGTATCCTTCCTCAGCTGAGAGGACCTTTGTCCATCGATCGTTGAGGTTGTCTTGTTCGGCTTTAAGCTGCCGTTCTTTTGCTTTCAGGCTACGGGCCGTGGCTATAAGCTGTTGCCTGAACAGTTCCTGATCTTCAATATTATCGGGGATGGCGAAGTCATCGGCTTCCGGGATGTCGTGCTCCTCGACAGGGGCTCAGTAAATGTCGTTTTCGGGATCATCCGGATCGTCGGGGTTGCGCCGGTCTTCCGGCCTCTCCTGACCCTCTAACGAGTGTTCTGGTATATCGGGATCGCCGAGGTCTTTCGGGGTGTCTCTGTCCCCGGTGCCGTCAATAACTTTTCTTCCCTTTTTTCCTTTTGACCGTTTATGCGGCTTTCGGCGTCTTGACGGCGCTTCATCCGATTTGTCGCCATCGTTTTTCGGAGTGTCCACCATGTAGACGTCGTATGTAGAGGTGGTAGTCCACCGCCCGGTGTTAACGGGGGTGAGGGCGCGATCCTCCTCATCCATGTATTCTACCTCCTCAGAGGCATAGTCCAACATGTCGGTTAAATCCTCGACAGTGGCTACCAAGTGGGTGGTGGGTGGGACGAAAAATTCGTCCTGACCCGCTTTGAGCCCGATCTGAGAACAGATCGGGTTTGGATCGTCGGTAATCTTCATCGACGAGATCTGATCTAGGGCCTCGTTGAGTATCGAGAGCTCGATTAGATCGGCCTGCTCAGGGCTTCCGGAGTTAACCTCCGATGCATCCGCGCAGGTAGAGTGTTCGGCAAGAACAGGTGTCCGGACGTCTGGCACTATGACCCAGTCCGGACTGAGAGCCGGGTCCTCGCCGGGGTAAATCCCGTGGGCGGGACCAAAAGATGGATCCGAGGTTAAAGCCTCAGAGTCTTCGGGCGTGGCAGGCGAGACCGCGAGCCCGGTTAGTGACAGGTCGCCCCGAGAGTTTATGGAGAACTCTAGGTTCCCGAATCTGACCTCTTGATCAGGGGCAAAACTTCCGACACGGCCTAGATGGCCGGTCGGGCCGGCGTGCAGCACAATGCTGCCGAAAGCGAAGATCTGTCCAGGGACGAAAGTGTCCGTATTGCGGACCTCTTCGTTGATGACTAGGCGAGCCATCGATTCCTTTGGCGATCACAGCGGAACTCTCAATGAAAGCACCAATGTCAGTGTCAAAACCGGCGGATCTCGGGTAGGGGGTCCCGAGCTGTGAGACTAGAACCGATGGTAATAGGGGACGAGGGAGACAAGGTTTTTCCCAGGTTCGGGCCCTCTTATGGAGGTAATACCCTACGTCCTGCTTGATTATATTGATGGTGTAAGGGTTAGAGAGTTGATCTACCTCGAGATCGAATAGCTAAAACCCTAGATGAGTTCTCTCTTGGCCTATAACCTAAAACCCTCCGGCTTATATAGACGCTGAGGGTACCTAGGGTTTACACATGGTCGGTTACACGTCGAAGGGATAAACATGCCTATTCACTACTTCAAACGTGGAGGATACGCCACGATTCTCGAAGCTTCTCTCCTGGAGTCAGGGTCTTCGATCAATCAAGTGCTCGGCAAGCGGCCCATATAGTCCGGCCTCCCGAGGACCCCTTAAACCAGGACTCCCTCAGCGTGGGCGTGGGCCGATAAGCTCGAGCGTGCCACTGCCAAAGTGCTCTGACGTGGCTTGAGACTGCGTCGGTATTTCCCCAAAGAGGAAGGGATGATGTAGCACAGCGACGGTACGTATTTCCCTCAGTTATGAAACCAAGGTTATCGAACCAGTAGGAGGATCACTACCACCCAATAAGCAGCACCTACACACAAATAACAAATACTTGCAACCCGACGCGAAAGAGAGGTTGTCAATTTCTCTACGGTAAAAAGATAGATTAGGTAGTGATAGATAGGAGAGATAGATCTCTCAAAAGCACAAAATAGAAAAGGCAAATAAAATATGCAGCAATATATTTTTGTGTTTTTTGGTTTTGTAGATCTGAAAATAAATATGTAAAAACATAGATCTGAAAGCAATATGTTGGAAAAGTAGACCCATGGGCCGTAGGGTTCACTAGTGGCTTCTCTCATGAGTATAGCGCACGGTGGGTGAACAAATTACTGTTGGGCAATTGATAGAAAATCGAATAGTCATGCTGATATCCAAGGCGATGATCATTATATAGGCATCACGTCCAAGATAGGTAAACCGAGTTCTGCGTGCATCTACCTCTATTACTCCACACATCGACCGCTATCCAGCATGAATCTAGTGTATTAAGTTCATGGAAAAACGGAGTAATGCAATAAGAACGATGACATGATGTAGACAAGATCTATTCATGTAGGAATAGACCCCATCTTGTTATCCTTAATAGCAACGATACATGCGTGTCTTGCTGCCCCTTCTGCCACTGGGAAAGAACACCGCAAGATCGAACCCATCACAAGGCACCTCTTCCCATGGCAATAAAAATCAATCTAGTTGGCCTAACTAAACCAAAGATTCGAAGAAGAAATATGAGGCTATAAGTAATCATGCATATAAGAGATCAAAGAAGACTCAAATAATATTCATGCATGGATAGATACTGATCATGAACTCAAAATTCATCGGATCCCAACAAACACACCGCAAAAGTTTACATCAAATCGATCTCCAAGAGACCATTGTATTGAGAATCATAAGAGAGAGAGAGGAAGCCATCTAGCTACTGCCTACGGACCCGTAGGTCTATGGTGGACTACTCACGCATCATCTGAGAGGCACCTATGAAGAAGATGAACCCCTCCGTGATGGTGTTTAGATTGGATCTCGAGGTTCTGGAACTTGCAGCGGCTGGAATTGTGTTTCGTCGACTCTCTTAGTGTTTTTGGAATATTTGGAAATTTATAGGCATCAGAGGCGGTGGAGAGGGGCCCCGAGGAGGGAACAACCCATTAGGGCACGCCGGGCCCCCCCTGGCGCACCCTGGTGGGTTGTGGTCTCCTCGGCCCACTTCTCCGGTACTTCTTTGGCCCACTAGGTGTCTTCTGGTCCAGAAAAAATCTCCAAAAAGTTTCATCATGATTGGACTCCGTTTTGTATTGATTTTCTGCGAAGTAAAAAACAAGCAAAAACAACAACTGGCACTTTGGCACTATGTCAATAGGTTAGTCCAAAAAATGATATAAAATTGTTATAAAATGATTGTAGAACATCCAATAATGATAATATAACAGCATGGAACAAGCAAAAATTATAGATACATTGGAGACATATCAGCATCGCCAAGCTTAATTCCTACTCGTCCTCGAGTAGGTAAATGATAAAAACAGAATTTTTGATGTGGAATGCTGCCTAACATGTTCATCATATTCTTTTCTTTTGTATAGCATGGCCATTTGGACTTGTAAATGATTCAAAGCAATAGTCTAGTTTTAACATAATGACTTCAATACTCAAGCATGTCAACAAGCAACCATGCCTTTCAAAATATCAACACTAAAGAAAGTTATCCCTTGCCCAGCATGCTCAATCATTGTTCCATTCATGAAACATACTCAAATATTAGCTATGCCCAATGCTCAAGTACGATCATAGTGCCCCCTAGTTGGTGCTTTATAAGAGAAGATGGAGACTCAAAGTAAAAATAAAAATTGCATAAAGTAAAAAGATAGGCCCTTCGTAGAGGGAAGTAGGGATTTGTAGAGGTGCCAGAGCTCAAAGTTTTAAATTGACAGAGAAAAATATTTTGGGTGGCATGCCTTTCCTGTCAACGAAAACGACAAAGTAGCTCACAATACTTTCCATGCTAGATATATCATAGGCGGTTCCCAAACAGAAATAAAGTTTATTCCTTTTTCCACCA
Organism: Elymus sibiricus; assembly: GCA_039707655.1. NCBI lineage: Eukaryota > Viridiplantae > Streptophyta > Magnoliopsida > Poales > Poaceae > Elymus > Elymus sibiricus. The sequence goes on from CM077667.1 coordinate 56,882,429, forward strand.
AACATTCACTTTCCATGGTGGGCCGTATCCATGGTTGCCTTCCATACCAACACTTTCCAAGGAATTTATTATTTGACAACATAAAGTAAATATTTTTTCTTTTTCATTTCGGGAATGTGCATCCCTATTACCGCCGCACTCTCATGCAATGACAAGTGAATAAACACTCATCTTGAGAATAACACATCTAGCATGGAAAAATATTGGACACTCCCCACCGTTTCATGAGCGGTACGAGCACACAAAAGAGAAAATTTATTTTGAAAATTTAGAGATGGCACATACAAATTTGCTTGGAATGGCATGGAAATACGGCATATAGGTAGTTATGGTGGACTCATAAGGGAAAACTTGGTTTAAGGATTTTGGATGCACAAGTAGTATTTCTACTTAGTACAAATGGAGGCTAGCAAATAGATTGAGAAGCAACCAAACCAAGAAACGAAAATTCACATAAGCAAGCATTGAGCATAGCTAACACCGAATAATGCACCATAAGTAGGATGTAACTTCATTGCATAACTATTGACTTTCGTGCATGCATAGCGAATCACAAACCTTAACACCAATATTCCTACTAAAGCACAATTACTCACTAACATGACTCACATATTACTATCATCATGTTTCAAAACTATTACAAAGAATCAAGTTTAATTTTCCCAATGATATTCATGAAAGTTTTTATTATATCCTCCTTGGATATCTATCACTTTGGGACTAGTTTCATATATTGCCATTGCTTTTTTGACAAGCTCAAACAAATCTAAGTGAAACACATGAGCATAAATATTTCATCTCTCAAAAAGGTATAAGTGAAGCATGAGAGGATTTCTTCAAAATTTACTAACTCTCAAATTAATCTAAGTGAAGCATGAGAGTATTTCTACAAAAATTTCCAAGCGCACCGTGCTCAAAAAGATATAAGTGAAGCACTAGAGCAATTTCTATAGGTCAACAAATTTAAGTGAAGCACATAGAGCAATTCTAACAAATCATAGCATAATTTTGGCTCTCTCAAATATGTGTGTACAGCAAGGATACAAAGGAAAAACAAACAAGCAAAGCAAGCAAAGATACAAGACGCTCCAAGCAAAACTCATGATATGTGACGAATAAAAATATAGCTCCAAGTAAAATACAGATGGTTGTTAGAAGAAAGAGGGGATACCACTCGGGGGCATCCCCAAGCTTAGTTGCTTGTTACTCTTTGGATATATCTTGGGGGTGCGGTAGCATCCCCAAGCTTAGGCTCTTGTCACTCCTTATTCCTTCATCCATCGTGATCTCACCCAAAACTTGAAAACTTCAATCACACAAAACTCAACCAAATCTTCGTGAGGTCTGTTAGTATAATAATGCAAATCACTCCTTTAGGTGCTGTTGCAAACCCATTCATATTTTATTATTGCATTATACCTACTGTATTTTAACTTTACCATGGCTCATACCGTTCAATATAACCCATAGATTCATCAAAACAAGCACACAATGCAACGAAAATAGAATCTGTCGACCAAGCTCTTCTCCTCGGGCTTGTCCCGTCCTCTTTATGAAGAAGAAGGATGGAACAGACCGAATGGTTGTAGATTGGCTCCCTCTAGATTGCTAGGATGGACTCCATCATTGATTGGTATTTCTCCCATGGCCAGAGAGTGGCTGCCCAGGTGCGTCGGCGTTTCAAATCTCCGGTCCATTTTGATGGATCTCTCTCATCCTCGGAGTTCTTTCTGGTTGTAGCTTTTCATTACTCCTCCTTTCATCTCGATGAGGATTCGGTGGCCATGGCTCTTTGTTCCTATTTGGGTGGTAACATCAAGGGCTTTAGGGTCCTTCTATTATCAGATCATCGTTTTCGGTTTTCGGTGGCATCCAATCGTGTTGGGCATTTCATTCGTTCTATTAAGGGTTTTTCGGGACATGCCTTTCATTGCTCCTTCCATCTATTTCATGGATCGTGGCCTTCTGGTGATTGTGTCAATCATAATGTTGAGACTGGTTGGATTTTTGAATCCCGAAGATCCCATGCCAAGCAAAAATATTTACGTAATATTCCTTCCAATCTCTTTTGTGGAGAGGAGGTTCTGTCACGTAAAGATGTAGCAGTGAACTCCCGCTTGCGATCTGGTTCTTCTCTTTCTGGCACTGCTTGCGATTGGATCACAGTTTTTAACTCTAAGGATTCTCGGATTGAATGTAAGGAAGATGGTCCGGCTTCTTTGAGTTATATTAATCCGTGTGATAGTTTGAGCTCTGCATCTGATGAGGTAATCTTAGCTCTTCCTTTCAGTATTGGTAGTCTTTCGTTCTGCCTCAGTGCTTGGTCCTCCCCCTCGAATCCACCTCTATTCAAGCCTTGAACGTTTGGATCTTCCATTAGGCAACATGATTTGAATTTTCAATTGGCCTTCACTTTGGATCTTATTAAGGATTTATCTCATGCGGATTATTCAGATTCTGATATTGTCAAATGTGTGGAATGTCACTATAATGCTTGTTCAAAGTGTCTTTCCTTTGGGCACACGGCTCCATCTTGTCAGGATGCTCGGAGGTGTTTGAATTGTGGTTCGGTTGGTCATTCCCGTAAGTCATGTTTTCGGTTGAAGGAGTTTGGGTCTGAGAAAATCAAGGATGGTCAGTTTAAGCAGATAAGTTCTGTTCCAATCTCTCTGCCGGCCTCGGGTGCAGTTCGTTCTCAGCTGTTTTGCGTTAAATGCCTGGCGGTGGGCCATTGGTCGCATATGTGTCATGGGACTGCATGTTGCCAATTCCTTTGGGCCTATGGCCATGCGGTCGTTGGTTGCAAACGATTTAGATTCTCAAGGGAGACGGTTTGGATTCCCAAGGTATCCTCTCTTAAGCAATCTTCCCCAGCTCCCGTCATTCATTATTCCTCTCTGCTTCCTCTGTCCACTGCTTCGTGCGCCATGGCAAACTTCCCTGTCAACCCCTTCGCCTTTCTCCCTCATGGCATGACTGTTGACCATGGACCGGCTGATCGAAAGGCTCGTGCTGACTTGGTGCTCAATGGACACCCGCCTCTCAATAACGATCGCTTCCTCATTGCGGAAACAAGTACTGCCATCTCGATCCATCTAAGGGCGGAAGCTCGATCTGCTCTCGCTGGTATGCTTAATCACGATGGTTATTCTGTGCGCTGTTTTGAAGATTCGTCGCTGGGTTTGGGATTGTTCTGTATCCGCACTCCTCTGCTTCGTGATGCTGTTCTGGGTAAAACATACATGTTGTATGAGGATGTTGAAGTGACTTTTGTTAAGCATGATGAGGCTATCAATATGCGTATGCCAGTGCTGGGTAGATACACCTAGGTGTTGTTGCTTGCTTTCCCCCAAGATTACCAGACGCAATTTTGGGTGGATAAAGCGGTGTCACAATTTGGTAAATTGTTGTCCTGGTACAGTACACGGGAGCCGCTGTCTGGGGTGCTTGTGCAGGCCTAGATCATGAGCCCTGCTCTTGTCCCCAAGGACTTTGTCATGCGCCAAATGGGTGGTCAGAGGAGATCGTGGACAGTTTCGGTGGTTCTTCTTCAGTCAGACGATGCTAATATCTTTATGCACGATGTGCCATTGGATGGGGAGGATCCGCTCCCTCCTAATGGTGATGCTCATCCTTTGTTTGGGCCGCATACTACTGCCGAACAAGCTTTTCAAGCAAGGCTCCAAGCATGGTTGGCGCGCAATGCTCTGGTCCCTCAAGGCGGGGGTGCTAATGGGGGAAACAATGCTCAGCTTCATCTGCTTCAAGCTCCTCCCTCCCCACAATTCATTCCCTCCAGAGGACAGATCAACTTCCAGCGTTTGTTGAGGGAACAAGGTGTTCGTTTCTCTGATGGGTTGGTTCCCGAGGAAAATATTGTTGACAGTCCGCTCTCTGCTTACCATGAATCGGTGATTGCTCTGGCTTCCATGGAGAACTCTCCTATGGAGGAAGACCTTGCTGTTCAGGTTAACTTTTGCACGCTCAGAGATAGGGTGTGTACTCTTCCTGACTCCTTGGATGTGGTGCTCTCGATGCTCAAAGCAGCTTCAAGGCCTGGCCTGTTCAAGGTTCCTCTTTGTCTGCAGTTACCTCCTCTGCCTTTCAGTTTGGTCAGGTTTCTCAATGTGCATTCTATCCTAAATCAGTTTCATGTTTATGAGGGCTCTGCTAGGAAAGTTTCTAGAAAATTATGCTTTGATGACACTCCAGGTGTTTGCCTGTCGCTTCCTTCTGCATGTTCTGATGAAGATGCTATCAGTTCTTGGGTTGATCCTGTGGAGGCGGCTGATATCCATGTTGAGCATGTTTCTGCTGCCGTCGGCTCTCCAGGCACTGTGGTTGTTGTTGCTCCCAAGAAGAAGAATAGGAGGGCTCCCACTCCGATCACTACCTCTGAGGTCCGTCGTAGTGGTCGATCCAACATGTATCGTGGGTTCAGAGTGCCTCAGCCTACTGATTCTCGTAAGCGCAAATCTTTGATTATACCTGCTGCTGTGATGACTGTCCCGGATCCTGCCCCTATGACATCTGTTCCTGCACCTCTCTCAGTGGCACAGTTGCAGCATCTTGGCACAACGGAGTGTGGAATTCCTGCTTCGGAGCTTCAGGAAGAGAAGTTGCTTGCTCCAAGGGTCTCTGATCAAGCCCAGGACTGATGTCCTTAATCTTTTCCTTTGTGTTCTTGCAGACTGTCATTTCGATGTCTCTTGGCACGTTGCGTTGGGCTATCTTCCTTTTATTTCTGGTCTGCAGTTTAGTGAACTTTAAAAGTTGGCTGTTGTGTCCTTGCAGTCTTTTGCTTATTTTGTGACTGGATTATCTATCTTTGTGTAATGAATCAGTATTTTAGGCCTTGGAATATTATTTGTTGGAATATTCGTGGTATTGGGGCCGATAAAAAGCACACGGCGCTTCGTTCTCATATTGATAACTCCGGTTGTGCAATCATTTGCATTCAGGAAACCAAACGCGAGCACTATGATCATTCTTACTTACGTAAATTCTGTCCTCGGCGTTTTGACCAATTTGCGTTCGTCCCCTCGATTGGCAACTCAGGTGGGCTATTAGTTATTTGGAATAGTGCGGTGTTTGTTGGCACGGTGATACACTCGTTGCAATGGGCCTTGGTTATTTCTTTTAAGTCCGCGCAATCATCGGCCACCTGGACGTTAGCTAATATTTACGGCCCCTGCTTTGGAGAAGATAGATCTCATTTTGTTTCTTGGCTTTATGATCTGAATATTGGATCGAATGAGGATTGGGTCTTGCTTGGTGATTTTAACTTTATGAGATACTCCACGAATAGAAATAAACCAGGGGGAGATGTTTCTGACATGATCATGTTCAATGATATTATTCGAGTGCTTAATCTGGTGGAAATTCCTCTTCGTGGTGCTTCCTTTACATGGAGTAATATGCAGACTGATCCAATCCTCGAGCAACTGGATTGGTTTCTAACATCGAACCACTGGACGTCGTCTTACCCAAACACCTCTGTTAAAGCGCTGGCTAAGCCGGTTTCTGACCATGTTCCCTATTTGTTTTCGGTCCAATCAACTATCCCTCGTGCAAAGCTTTTCAGGTTTGAAAACTTTTGGGTGTCACATCCCGGATTTAAAGAGGTGGTACAGCAAGCTTGGAACCATCCACTGCAGGTTTTGACCCTGCTAGGAGACTTAACATTAAGCTTTCTCAGCTTCGCCATGCCTTGAAGCAGTGGAGTAAGCAACTCTCTAAATTGTCTCTCCTGATCTCTAATTCTGAAAATGCACTAAAGCTCATTGATAGCATTGAGGAGCAGAGGCAACTTCTCATTCAAGAATGGAATTTCTGTTTCATTCTTAAAAATCATACCGTTCGCTTGCTGGCGTATAAGCAACAATATTGGCGCACTAGATGTACGGCTCGGTACATTAAATATGGTGATGAGCCTACTAAATTTTTCCATCGAATGGCTACTCAGAGGCACAAGTCCAATTCTATTGCCACCTTGTCATTGCATAATGGTGTTATTTTGGATGATCATGATAGCAAAGCGGCTGCGCTTTTCAATGCCTTTCGTGAACGGCTTGGATCTTCAGTTTCTATTGATATGAAATTTAATTTGGATGCTCTTATTTCTGCCAATCACGATCTGAGTGGTCTCTCCACTCCTTTTACGTGTAAATAAATTGATGAAGCTATGAATAAAATCCCAAGTGATAAATCTCCAGGACCGGATGGGTTTAATGGGTGTTTTTTAAAGGCCTGTTGGGATATCATTAAGGAGGATTTTTATGATCTTTGTATGCAGTTTTGGGAAGGTAACCTTTCTCTGGATTGTCTCAATGCTTCTCTCATCACTCTTATTCTCAAAAAGTTAAATCCTTCCACGGTGAATGACTATCGGCCGATCTCTTTGCTTAACTGTTGCCTCAAGTTGCTTACTAAGCTATTGGCTGATCGTCTTCAAAAGGTCATTTTGCAACTCATCCATGAGAATCAATATGGGTTTATCAAAGGGAGATCTATCCAGGACTGCTTGGCGTGGGCATTTGAATTCATTCATCAGTGCCAGCAATCTGGAAATGGAATTGTCCTCTTGAAGTTGGACTTTGAAAAAGCTTTCGATCTAGTGGATCATGAGCTCATCTTTTTAATGATGCAAAAACTGGGTTTTGACGACAGTTGGATTAAATGGATTAGAATTCTTCTGGCCTCTGGCAACTCCTCTGTTTTGCTCAATGGTGTCCTAGGTAAATCCTTCCATTGCAAAAGGGGGGTGCGGCAAGGGGATCCTGTATCACTGCTACTGTTTGTGCTGGCTGTTGAACTTCTGCAATATGTGATTAATTGTGAATTCGAGCTTGGTAATCTATGCTTGCCAATTCCCAAGCAAGGAAAATTCCCCATTATTCAGTATGCGGATAATACGATCATTGTACTGCCGGCCTGTCATACGCAGCTATCTCATTTGAAGAAAGTTCTTCAAGACTTTGCCATCTCCTCTGGTCCGAGAATAATTTTTCACAAATCCATCATGGTGCCAATTAACATCGATGAGGATACTATATCTTCTCTGGCTGCTACTTTTGGCTGTGACGTAGGAAAAATGCCTTTCACTTACCTTGGCTTGCCTATGGGGACTACTCAGCCGTCAATGACTGACCTGATGCCCTTGGTGGATCGTGTGGAGCAAAACTTGTCGAGCACTTGCTCCTTGCTCTGTCATGCTTCTCGGATCACTTTAGTTAACTCCCTTGCCACATCCATGTTAAATATGCAATGTGCACTCTACAGTTAAACCCCAAGTTCATTAAGTACTTTGATAAGGTCAGAAGACGCTTCATTTGGGCAAAAAAATCTGAATAAGGTACTTCTTGCAACTCTTTGGTGGCGTGGAATAGAGTTTGCTACCCAAAGTCCTCTGGAGGCTTAGGAGTAATAAATATTACTGTCTAGAACAAAGCTTTGCTGCTAAAGTTTCTTAGCAAGTTCTACAACAGAGTAAATCTCCCGTGGGCCAGTCTAATTTGGGACATTTATTACTCCAATGCCATCCCTCATGCTACTGCAAGTTGTGGTTCCTTTTGGTGGAAACAAATACACAAGCTAATGCCTATTTTCAGAGGAATATCCAGTGCTATGGTTGGGAATGGGAATGATGTTGCAATGTGGCATGACAAATGGAATCTTGAGCCCTTGGCTACCCGTTTCCCCTGTTTATTTTCATATGTTAAAATGGAAGATTGTTCAGTGGCTGCGTTCTTCTCTTCTTCTAACCTGGAGGATCTTTTCCATTTACCTCTATCTCCTGAAGCGTTCTCTGATCTCTAGCAAGTGCAAGCCCTTAAACCTAGCTCTTTAGATCAGGAGGGAATCTTTGATTCTTGGTCTTTTCAATGGGGCACAACATATTCATCCAGGAAGTTCTATTCCAACTAGCACAAAGACATCATTGCTCCTGCGCCAATTCTCTAGATTTGGAGTTCGAAGCTACAAATGAAACTTAAGTTCTTTCTTTGGTTTCTCATGGTTGACAGACTGAATACTAGGAATATGCTCAAGAGGAAACACTTCCAAACTAATGATGGTTTTCACTGTGTTCTATGTGGGTCTGGAACGGAGGAAACAATTGATCACTTGGTTTTTCTATGCCCGTTTAGTACTGCATGCTGGACACAAGTTGGGATGACATGGGATCACTCTCAGCCTCGGCTTCAGGCAATCCAAGAGGCCAAACAGAGTTTCACAGGGGATCTATTTATGGAGATCTTTGGTATTGTTGCGTGGAACATTTGGAAAGAGCGCAATAATTTAATTTTCAGGAACATCCATCCTACTATGGCTGCTTGGAAGAAGAGGACCAAGAGTGATCTCATGTGGCTAAAGTATAGAGTTAACAAGGAGTACTGGGACTACATTACTATACTTGCTCTCTCCTTGTAAACCCTATACACCTTTTTCTTTAGATCCTATTTAGATCTTTTCTAGATCTTTTCCTTCATTTACTCTAGTTTAGTGTTACTCTTTTCATAAAACCCGCCTTGTGGGTCTGCCAAGCCCTTTCTTGGGCTCTGTAACTATAATGTAAAACTCCTTTCTTTAATATAACACAGTAGGAGCCTCTCCTACTGATTAAACCCTAAAAAAAATAGAATCTGTCTTAAACAGAACAGTCTGTAGTAATCTGAACTCTAACCATACTTCTGTAACTCTAAAAATTCTGAAAAATTAGGAAAACGTAAGGAATTTGTATAGAAACACTGTGTTAAAAATTTCAGATCAAGACCACGTTCCAGCCAAAAATGAAAATTCATATACTGGACACAAAGTTTCTGTTTCAGATTCAACATCACTTCTACTCATCTTATGAATCATCCTAAAGGCTTTACTTGGCACAAATACTAAATAAACCATAAAAACACAATCATAACAGAGGCATAATTGTGTCAATACTCAAAAACATAAAGGAAAAAGCAAAAAAATATTTATTCATTGGGTTGCTTCCCAACAAGCGCTATCATTTTACGCCCCTAGCTAGGCATAACGCATAGATTCAAGTATTGTCATCCTTGGTTTTCAATTATTCAATCACACAACTAGATTTCTTCAAGGATTTGGCATGCATATTCTTAATGACAACACTTCTAGGAAGAAAACCAAAAAAATTCATTCCTGTAAATAGGGTCTCTTATGATTTCAACAAAGTCGGGGTGAACACTAATCATTTTAAGATCCCCCTTGTGACTACTAGGTGTGGCAACTTTATTCTTTATGACTTGTGTGGTCTTGCTAATTTTTACGGGAGTTTTTTCAACAGTTTTGATAGAATAAAAAGCTGAACCCAAGTTACTAAAAATCCCTGACGAGGCTTGAGACTGCATCAGTATTTCGCCAAAGAGGAAGGGACGATGCAGCACAGCGACGGTAAGTATTTCCCTCAGTTATGAAACCAAGGTTATCGAACCAGTAGGAGGATCACCACCACCCAATAAGCAGCACCTGCACACAAACAACAAATACTTGCAACCCGACGCGAAAGAGAGGTTGTCAATCTCTCTACGGTAAAAAGATAGTTTAGGTAGTGATAGATAGGAGAGATAGATCTCTCAAGAACTCAAAATAAAAAGAGCAAATAAAATATGCAGCAATATGTTTTTGGGTTTTTGATTTTGTAGATCTGAAAACAAAGATGCAAAAAGATAGATCTGAAAGCAATATGTTGGAAAAGTAGACCCGTGGCCGTAGGGTTCACTAGTGGCTTCTCTCATGAGTATAGCGCATGGTGGGTGAAAAAATTACTGTTGCGCAATTGATAGAAAATCGAATAGTCATGACGATATCCAAGGCGATGATCATTATATAGGCATCACGTCCAAGATAGGTAAACCGACTCCTGCCTGCATCTACCTCTATTACTCCACACATCGACCGCTATCCAGCATGCATCTAGTGTATTAAGTTCATGGAAAAATGGAGTAATGCAATAAGAATGATGACATGACGTAGACAAGATCTATTCATGTAGGAATAGACCCCATCTTGTTAATCCTTAATAGCAACGATACATGCGTGTCTTGCTGCCCCTTCTGTCATTGGGAAAGAACACCGCAAGATAGAACCCATCACAAAGCACCTCTTCCCATGGCAAGAAAAATCGATCTAGTTGGCCTAACTAAACCAAAGATTCAAAGAAGAAATACGAGGCTATAAGTAATCATGCATATAAGAGATCAAAGAAGACTCAAATAATATTCATGGATAGAAACTGATCATGAACTCAAAATTCATCGGATCCCAACAAACACACCGTAAAAGTTTACATCAAATAGATCTCCAAGAGACCATTGTATTGAGAATCATAAGAGAGAGAGAGAGGAAGCCATCTAGCTACTGCCTACGGACCCGTATGTCTATGGTGGACTACTCACGCATCATCGGAGAGGCACCTATGAAGAAGATGAACCCCTCCGTGATGGTGTTTAGATTGGATCTCGAGGTTCTGGAACTTACGGCGGCTGGAATTGTGTTTCGTCGACTCTCTTAGGATTTTTGGAATATTTGGAAATTTATAGGCATCAGAGGCGGTGGAGAGGGGCCCCGAGGAGGGCACAACCCATCAGGGCATGCCGGGGTCCCCCCTGGAGCAACCTGGTGGGTTGTGGTCTCCTCGGCCCACTTCTCCGGTACTTCTTTGGCCCACCGGGTGTCTTCTGGTCCAGAAAATATCTCCAAAAAGTTTCGTCGCGATTGGACTCCGTTTGGTATTGATTTTCTGCGAAGTAAAAAACAAGGAAAAACAACAACTGACACTTTGGCACTATGTCAATAGGTTAGTCCCAAAAAATGATATAAAATTGTAATAAAATGATTGTAAAACATCCAAGAATGATAATATAACAGCATGGAACAAGCAAAAATTATAGATATGTTGGAGACGTATGAAGCTCCAGTGCGCGCCCACTGAACTGTCCTGCATGGTCACGCGCCTCCGCCAGCAAGAGGCTGATCAGCAAGTCGAGCGCTGCGAGGCGAAGGAGGCCGCGAACTCCCTCCACGTTGGGAAGCCACCGCGCACCAGGGAGCTGCTGGCGAGAGGCTGCCATTTTACTGCTCCCTGCTCCAGGAGGGGTTATTATTAGTTTAGTTTATATTCATTATACGTATTAGTTAAGTACTATTATCACGTATATGTGATGATATATGCTGTATATGTATCATGTCTTCAATGAGCTATTCAACAATTAATATATATTATTAGTTTCACATTTCTATCTGTTTTCATACTGATTTTCTGACTCTAACTGTTAGCCTTTTACACATATTGAAACATAACAATAGAACATAAATCATTCATACATCGAAACATATCAATATTGTGATTGTTGTCCAGACATTGGGATCGACATCTAAAGGATTCAACAAAATAAAACGCGTCCATGACTACACCCTAACCTACGGAAGCTCTTGGCTGTGCCTGAACTCGGTCAGGCGTTCGTCCATGCGGTTTACACGCTCGCGATACAGCTGTAGCGCGATCTCGACCTCCAAGCTGGCTATTTCATCGGAGATTACCATCTTGAGGATGCGACGACCATTTTCTTCTACTGCTCCCCGCTGGACACCTGGGCCAAGGAGGCGCTCGAGCCTACCGACGAGCCCGTTAGCATCGAGGGGGCCGCGAACAAGGCGAACGTCGCAACCCATGCGAACGGTGCGGCCGGCATCCGGTGCAAGGACGGTGCAGCCGGGCTCTGGTGCAAGTACGGTGCAGACGGCCGCTGCCCATTCCTGGCGAGAAATAGGGCTACTCACGTGCCTTGGACACAGATGCAACATCATGTCTGGTGGGATAGCAGGCAAGCGGGGATGGAACCGCTCTTGCTCTGCCGCGCGCCGCGCCTCTCGCTCTGTGGCCCTCCATCGGTCTTGCTGTGCGGCGCGCCTTGCCCTCTCGGCGCGGACGCGCATGTTTTGCTCTACGGAGCACCACCGATGATCTTCTTGTGCGGCGCGCTGCAGCCTCTCGGCGGTGAGACGACTATGTTGCTCGGCGGCGCTGCCGCGCCCTGCGCCAAGGGTCTGCTCAACCCTTGCGATGAGGCGCAGCACAACGTTGTCTGGTGCGTCGCCGGACATGCCATCGGCCTCAACACGCCGTTGCGCTTGCACCAGATCGGTTTTGTCGTCGAGGAGGTTGATGGCAGAGGCGGCGCTTGGTCGGGTTGGCATGCTTCGTAGATGGGCTAGGCTGCACTAGGTGTGCATCCGCGTGTGACGCGCGCAGGCTCTTATGCTCATTCGCTTCTGGCGGGAAACCGATGGGGAAGCTTGCGTGGGAACATGCGCTGTTCCGCGCGGGAACGTGGCCAAAAGAAACGCCGGTGCGGTGACGAAGCGTGCACTAGAATCCTCGGGCGAAAACGCGGTGACAAGACGTGCGAGAGGAAGAAGAGCTGATGCGCAGTCAGACTTGTAATAATAATAAAATGTCTGCGATATTAATACGGGAAAACGGCACTTTCGTACGTACCATCGGTAATGTTTTCAAAAATGGCTGACAATTGTTTGTCAACAACTGTCTGCCCACAACACACACAACTTGTCCGGATGAATCATTTCGGTTATTATTGGTCTTCCCACACAATTCTGATGAATAAACCGATTGCTGCATATCACACACACCTTCTTACGCTAACCCGTTTGTGTTTTGCTGGATCATCGCAAACAGTTTATCCGAGTGAACTGTGTGCCGTACTTCACACACGTACGAAGTTTTGTTAACTGTTTCTGTTATCTTAGCTAATCCCAAACAATTCATTAGAATAAACTGTCTGCCGTGGATCACACACGCAACTATTTTCTGACTCGTATTTGATGGATCCACCATCGCACACAGTTTGTGCCATTTGCGACGGAGCTTAAACAATACCGTTTGCGATTGGTGGATCGCACACAGTTTTGTCGAAGGGTCTCTGATTGATGTGTCGTCTTTGGACCATTCTATAGTAGTGACTGCTCGCACGACTCCCGTCTAATCAAACCGCTGTCGGCACGACACATCCTAGCCAATAAATATGCGATGCGTGGCAGCATGTAAATATCCAGTAGAATGCCCAATATTTATTAATAGTACCAAAAATACCACGAAAAAATGGACAAGAAGGATACCACAGCATATTTGTGCCTTCTCTCAAAATAGACACGAAAAATACCACAACATATTTGTGCTATATCACGACACCATGCCCAATTTCATGAATTTTGTGTCCTTTTTAGATTTACGATAATTTAAACCAATATTATAAATGTTGTCTGTAGGAGAAAAAAAATCGGAAATGTGTCTCAAATTGGAAAGAAAATCTTATAATGCCTTTATGTGCCATGCCATGACACCATGCGAAGTTTCACGAATTTCTGACGAGATTTGAATTTATTGGAATTTAAAAACCTAGATTCTCAATGCCTTTATGTGCCATGCCTTGACACCAAGCCACGATGTCCAAGTGTTTGAAATTCATTCTCATTTCTTGCATGGGACCTAAACATGCAGCCAAATCCACGTATATGATTTTTTGACCCATTTTGGTGCACTGTACCTTGTGATTGTGGTTCGAATTTGAATTATGCTCATTAAATGCCTAGAAAACTCAATTAATGTATAAAAAAGTCCAAACAAACCCTGAATAATTCCATATTTTAGCATGACACTCCTATTGCTCTACATGGGCTCTAGAAAAAATCATGGGGAGAAGAGGCAGCGAATGTCGTTTCACCCACAAAAGGTGACACATGTTCCCTATCGGAACCACATAGCTTCTTATAAGAAGCTCCGGTTTGTTAGAGGTTTGTGCCAGAACTTGTCCAAACTTGGACAAGCTTTTTACCACAGCATACATGTGACATGCCATGACACCATGCCAAGTTTCATGAATTTCTAACGAGATTTGGATTTACTGAATTTAAAAAACTAGATTCTCAATGTCTATGGCCAAGCCACGACACTGAGATGTTTGAAATTCATTCCTATTTCTTGCATGTGACCTAAACATGCAACCAGGTACACGTATATGATTTTTTGATCCATTTTGGTGCAGTGGACCTTGTGATTGTGGTTCAAATTTGAATTATGATCATTAAATGCCTAGAAAACTCAATTAATGTATAAAACGGCAAAATGAACCCTAGATAATTCCGTATTTTAGCACGACACTCCTGCTGGTCTATGTTGCTTCTAGAAAAAATCAATGGGAGAAGAGGCAGCGGACGTCTTTTCGCCCACAAAAGGTGACACACGTTCCCTATCGGAACCACATAGCTTCTTGTGAGAAGCTCCGGTTTGTAAGAGGCTCATCTAGAACTTGTCCCAAATTGGATACATTTTTTTACCACGGAGCATATGTGCCATGCCATGACACCATGCCAAGTTTCATGATTTTTTGACGAGATTTGGATTTACTAGAATTTAAAAACCTAGATTCTCAATGTCTATGGCCGAGGCACGATGCCGAGTTGGTTGAAATTCATTCTCATTTCTTGCATGGGACCTAAACATGTAGCTAGGTTCACATATATGAGTTTTCGAGTCATTTTGGTGTACTGGACCTTGTGATTGCAGTTCAAATTTGAATTATGCTCATTAAATCCCTAGAAAATTCAAATAATGTATAAAAAATGCCAAACGAACCCTGGATAATTCCATATTTTAGCACGACACTCCTATTGGTCTATGTTGCCTCTAGAAAAAAATCAAGGGGAGAAGAGGCAATGGATATCGTTTCGCCCACAAAAGGTGACACACGTTCCCTATCAGAACCACGTAGCTCCTTGTGAGAAGCTTCGGTTTGTAAGAGGCTTGTGCGAAAACTTGTCCCAAACTGGACAATTTTTTTACCATGACACATATGTTCCATGCCATGACACCATGCCAAGTTTCATGAATTTCTATGGCCGAGCCATGACGCCGAGATATTTGAAATTCATTCCCATTTCTTGCATGGGACCAAAACATGTAGCCAGGGACACGTATATGATTTTTCAACCCATTTTGGTGTGTTGGACCTTGTGATCATGCTTCAAATTTGAATTATGCTCATTAAATGCATAGAAAACTCAATTAATGTATAAAAACGGCCAAACAAACCCAAAATATTCAATATTTTAGCATGATAGTACTATTGGTCTATGTTGCCTCTAGAAAAAAATCAAGGGGAGAAGAGGCAGCGGATGTCATTTCGCCCACAAAAGGTGACACATGTTCCCTATCGAAACCACATAGCTTCTTGTGAGAAGATCCGGTTTGTAAGAGGCTTGTGCCAAAACTTGTTCCAAATTGGATAATTTTTTTACCACAGCATATATGTTCCATGCCATGACTCCATGTAAAGTTTCATGAATTTCCGACGAGATTTAGATTTACTGGAATATAAAATCCTAGATTCTCAATGTCTATGGCGAGCCACGACGTCGAGATGTTTGAAATTCGTTCCCATTTGTTGCATGTGACCTAAACATGCGGTCAAGTTCACGTATATGATTTTTCGATCCATTTTGGTGCACTGAACCTTGTGATGGTAGTTTAAATTTGAATTATGCATATTAAATCCCTAGAAAACTCAATTAATGTATAAAAAGGCCAAACGAACCCTAAATAATTCCATATTTCAGCACGACACTCCTGTAGTTGTATGTTCACCGCAAGTAAATGTTATTGCACTCCAAACACCTTCCTTTGCCGATGTAACCTCATTTTTCATTTTAAAACAATATGAAAATCAAGTATATCAGAAACAGTTCAATAGCATGAATCGTGTGTGATGCAGTATAAAATATCTTGGTCCAATCCATATATATAATGGCTTACGCCGGAAGCTTAGTCGGCTATAGTGCACCGCCGGTGCGTGAACCACAATTGCTCCCCAAGCCCATTATACTATTCAAACGACGCCGGTGAAAGATGGAGACGTGGATCCGCGTGGTGAGGGCAACTTCGGCGACCCACTCTGGCCCGAGCACGACCGCATTAGCCATGAGCGCGCTAACAACATCCATGAGCACGGCCGCAATGTTCGACAGGTCGGCTGCAGAAGCCAAAAGGACAGCTGCTGTAGCTGAGATGGCGGCAACAACATCTGCGTTGGGGATCACAAATGGCGAGATTGACATAGCAGCTGTTCGTTCCTCGGCGGCCGCCATAGCCTTGATGGCGGCTGCCCACTCCTATGCCTAGGCCGCCGACGCCCAGCTCGTGTCGGTCACCGCACAAATAGCAACGGCCTTCTCCGACATCGGTCGGCAACCCACATTCGAAGAGTTGGCAATCGCCAAGAGCGCTCGATCAGTCGTCCGTTCGTTGGCAGCCTACCTAGTCGAGATGGAGGTCGTCAACGCCCGGACTGCGGCTGCCCACGCCCAGCTCATGGAGGCCTTTTCCAAGAGATGGCGGACGCGAATTGCGAGATGGTTGCGGAGTATGCGGCAATGGATGCCATGGAGCCCCTGTTGTGTAGGCTCTTTTGTGTAGTACTCAAATTAGCAAGTGATGTTAAATTATGCAATGATGTGGATGACCACTATAACGAGGGAAATTCAGACCAAAATTTGCCGTTATATCCCCATTTTGTTCTCCAAATGTAATTGAAATGCAAGTACATCACACACAATTTGTTAGCACAAACCGTGTGCAATTTAGTATCCAATATCTTTCGCCGGAAGCTTGGAGACCAAAATTTTCACGTTCAAACTCATCACACATGGTGTAAACTATAGGATTCGTTTGTGATGTTTACATATCGCACACAGTTCTGAGTAAGGGACTGTGTCCGATGAGACTTCGCGCACCAGTTTATCGCTGCATCGAATGAAAATTTTCGGATGCGGCGGAAATATCTACCTCCCCCACCCTCGTACCAACCAAAAGCCACATTTCCCCTACTTCCCCCTTTCTTTCCTAAGTTCAAACCTTCATTCATTTTTTGTAGCGCCGCCTTGATACGTCCACTTTGCATCAAGATTTCTCATTGATATTTGTGTTATTCTGGGCCACTATTCCCTATAAACACACAATTCTTATGCCCTTTGTCTCTGAATATGCTAGGTACATCACATAGAGGGAAATATATGGAAACTGGTTTTCTGAACTGGTAAACCAAGAAAAAGGCAGAAAAATCACCAGACTCCAAATGACCCGAAACTTAATGACTGATGGTGGTTCACACTTTATTCATGGTGCTTTCCGTAAACTTCTAGCTAAATATGATGTTAACTATAGAATTGCATGACCTTATCATCCTCAGTCTAGTGCCAAGTTTAATTGAGCAACCGAGAAATAAAATTAATTTTGCAAAAGACTGTCAATAGATCTAGAAAGAGTTGGTCTAAGAAACTAGATGGCACTCTATGGGCTTATAGGACTACTTATAAGAACCCCATGGGGATGTCTCCATATAAAATGGTCTATAGAAAAGCATGTCATTTACCTCTTGAGTTAGAACATAAAGCTTATTGGACAACTAAAGAACTTAACTACGGCTTTAAACTTACCGATGAAAAGAGGTTATTTGATATTAGTTTATTAGATGAATGGAGGACCCAGGCTTATGAAAATGCCAAGTTGTTTAAAGAAAAGGTTAAAAGATGGCATGACAAGAGGATTCAAAAACGAGAATTCAATGTAGGAGACCTAGTACTTTTGTACAATTCTTGTTTCAGGTTTTTTGTAGGTGAACGCCTCTCCAAATGGGAAGGCCCATATGTTGTCGAGGAGGTCTATCGCTCCAGTGTTGTAAAAAATCAATAACCTCGAAGGCAAAAATCCGAGAGTGGTGAATGGGCAAAGAATTAAGCACTACATTTAAAGGTACGTCCATTAATGTTGAAACTAATATTATTCAAGTGATAACACCGGAGGAGCACATAAGAGAGATCTTCCGGAACACTCCAGAAACCTGAAAAAGGAGTAGGTACGTGATACGGTAAGTAAACCGACTACAAAAGTTCCAAAAAAATATGTTCTTTTGGTTTTGGTATTTTAGAAAAATTCCAAAAATAAAAGGGAGTCAGGGGGACCCATGAGGGAGGCACAAGCCAACAAGGCGCGCCCACCCCCTGGGCGCGCCCTGATGGCTTGTGGGGCCCTCATGTGCCTCCCGGACTCTGATTTCTTCCCGAGTATGTATTCTAACCTAGAAAAGATCATTATATATACTCCCATATGTTTTGACCACCGCATCGCAAGTTTCTCCTTTGTTCTTGTTTCAGGCTGTTTTTCTGACAAATCTAGATCGCCATGACGTCTCCAAGCCCCTCCAAGGACAAGTTCTTCGAGAAGATCATCAACCCATACCTGCCAGAGGTGATGAAGCACCCTCAAGCCATTGAGATGCGTGAGGGGGTGCTCCACATCTGGGATGTTCAAGTCACAAAGAGGGAGGGAAGCGAGAAGGCCAGGCTTGCAGGAGTGGAGCAGGAGATCTTCAAGTGCCAAGGTAGGGTTGAACGTGGTCTGAGTGCTAATCACTCTATGATCACAGACTTCATCCGGGAAAACAAGATGGACACAAGGAACGTGGGAGAGGCTCTCTTCAAGCTTCAAGAGAGGATCGAGCATCTCCAAGCTCAAATCTATGACCTACAAAACCCAAACTGTGAGTATGAATTCAAGTTTAAACGGATGAGCATCGCTGCCGATTTTAGGATTCCTGAGACAAGATCTTCTTTCTATGATGGAGAGCCCATGCCTTGGAAGATGTAGGACAAGCCTACTACATCATCACCACCATAACCCAAGAGGGAAGCTTGACTACATGGGTATGGGCACCACCCTTAGCTTGTCCCAAGCTTGGGGTAGGTGCCCCGGTATCGTATCACCATCACTTTTACCATTACTATCTATCTTAGTTCGATCCTTAGTTTTTCGTGATTTAGAGAAATAAAATTTCTGATTTTCTTTTCTTAGATTTTTTGCTTTGAGATCTATCTATCTTTGTAATTGGGTGTGAGAGTTAAATAATAAAGATTAGTTGAGTTTGTGTGCTCTACTTGTATACCCATATCATCATAGTATGGCAATAAAAGAAATAGAAAAGATCATATGCTTATCTCATGAGGAGTAATGACTTCACATAGAAAAAAGGTATAAGTGATAAAAGATGTTGGGAGTTGACAAGCATAGCATTAGTAATTGATATAATCCATGCAAGACTATGATAGAGAAGAGGAGATTTACATATAAATATACTTTCTTGGACACCTTTTGTGATTGTGAACCCCCGTCAAATATTATATAATGATCAAATGTTGATGTTGGAAATGGAAGACAATATAATGACCATGATTGTTTACATTTTCATAGAAGTTATATTGTCATGGACCCCTTAACATGTGATGCTTGCTTTAGACCCTTTGCTAGCTAAAATTTTCCGCACTAAGTAGAGATACTACTTGTGCATCTATAACCCTTTAAACCCAGTTTCTTTCCATGAGAGTCCACCATAACTACCCATGGTTTGAATAAGATCCTTCAAGTAAGTTGTCATCAGTGCACCAAGCAATAAAAATTGCCTCTAAATATGTATGATCTTTTATTGTAAGGGAAAATAAGCTTTGTACGATCTTGTGATAGAGAAGAAATAAAAGCGACAGAGTGCATAACAAAGTTCGCTATCACAAGGGGCAATACAAAGTGACGTTCCTTTACATTAAGAGTATGCACATTCGAAACAAATGAAAGTGCATGACAACCTCTGCTTCCTCTACGAAGGGCCTATCTTTTATCTTCTTACAATAATTTATTTTCTTGCAAAGAGTCAATATTATTTACCCCTTATTCCTACCTATTAACTCTTTAGCCGGCAAGCATTATGTGTTGAGGAAAGATCCAGACAAATATATCCACTTGAATTTGGGCGATTAAGACTCATTATTGTTGACATTATCCTTGAGGTAAACAACTTGGGAGGCAAAGATAACAAAACCCCCATCTTCCTATGTGTCCAACGGAGACATCAGTTCCAAAAATATGCAATGTGTGTGCACAATCATATAAGACTACACGATGGTTGAGTATGTGAACTTGCTAGAAATAAAAGTTCTTACAAAGACTCTTCTCTTGAATATGATGGATCAAGGTTCTCAATCACTAATGACATTGTTTGTCTGTTTCCAATAAAGTTTATGCTTCATACTACTTCATTTTGAATAGATTGTTACTTGTTTATGAGAAGTTATATGATGGAAAACTTGCTTCTATGTTAATATTCATGATGCTCTCCTATCCGTATTCTGTATTTATCGACTTCTCTCTCTCTCTCAAATCATGTGGCCATTATTCTCGAGCTCGACTTTCGTTTGAGGACAAGCAAGGTCTAAGCTTGGGGGAGTTGATACATCCACTTTGCATCAGAATTTCTCATTGATATTTGTGTTATTCTTGGCCATTATTCCCTATTATCATACAATTCTTATGCCCTTTCTCTCTGAATATGCAAGGTACATCACAAAGAGGGAAATATATGGAAACTCGAATTCTGGACCAGGAAACTAATAAAAAGGCAGAAAAATCACCTGACTCCAAATGACCTGAAACTTCACGGAGAATTTTTATGGAATATTTAAGAATTATTGGGCCAAAAATATACCAGACGAGGGCCACTTGCTGGCCACAAGCCAACAGGGGGCGCCCACCCCCTCGGCGCGCCCTGATGGCTTGTGGGGCCCCAGCAGGTCTCCCGACCCCCCTCTTCTCCTATATGGTGTGTTTTACCCTAGAAAAAAACATAAGCAATCTCTCGGGACGAAGCGCCGCCGTCTCGAGGCAGAAACCTGTGCAGAGGCCCTTTTGCACTCCGGCAGTCAGACTCTGATGGGGGAATCCCTCTCCGGGAGGGGGAAATCGAAGCCATCGTCATCACCAACGTTCCCTCCTTCGTGGGAGGACCAATCTTCATCAACATCTTCACAAGCATCATCTCATCTCCAACCCTAGTTCATCTCTTGTATTCAATATTTGCCTCAAATCCTCAGATTGGTACATGCAGGTTACTAGTAGTGTTGATTACATCTTGTAGTTGATGCTTGTTGGATGACTTGGTGAAAGTTATTATGTTCAGATCCTTTATCTCCATTATTATACCTCTAATCTTGAACATGTTGATGAGGTGTGATTAGTTACTATTGTTCCTGAGGACATGGGGGAAGTCTTGTTATAAGTAATCTTTTGAAGTTGGTATTCGTTCGATATTTTGATGTATGTATGTTGTTACTTCTCTTAGTGGTGTCATGTGAACGTCGATTACATGACACTTCACAATGTTATGGGCCTAAGGGAAGTCATTGTGGAGTAACAAGTAGATGATGGGTTGCGAGAGTGACAGAAGCTTAAACCTTAGTTTATGCATTGCTTCATAAGGGGCTGATTTGGATCCACACGTTTCATGCTATGGTTAGATTTATCTTAATTCTTCTTTCATAGTTGCGGATGCTTGCGATAGGGGTTAATCATAAGTAGGTTGTTTGTTCACGTAAGAACATCACCTTATCACCGGTCCACTCACATATCATATTATCAAAGTAGCGAACGCGAATCAACTCAACATGATGAACATGACTAGACAAAATTCCCATGTGTCCTCGGGAGCACTTGTTAATATAAGAGTAATTTCAAGCATGTCCTTTTCTATAAAAAAGATTGGGCTACCTTGCTGAACCTTTGTTACTATTGCTACTTGTCCCTTGTTATGAATTATCTTGCTGCAAAACTATCTACTACTGTTACTCACATCACTTGGCGAGAATACCTTGCTGAAAACTGCTTATCATTTTCTTCTACTCCTCGTTGGGTTCAACACTCTTATCGAAAAGACTATGATTGATCCCCTATACTTGTGGGTCATCAAGACTCTTTTCTGGCGCCGTTGTCGGGGAGTGAAGCGCCTTTGGTTTGTGGAAATTGGTAAGGAAACATTTTCTATACGTGTTGAAATTTACTGTTGTTTGTCACTACCCAAAAGGATAATCCTAGAATTCCGTCTGTCTTCTGGATTTGGAGAAGTGCAATTTTCAAGAATGCGAATCTTATGATATGGTGGGAATCTCTTATGATAATCATCCTCGCCTTAAACGTAATGGTCACCCTTTGAGTGGCTTGTGGGGGGCATCTTCGCCTCGAACGGAAGTTGAAGAAGTTGCTCCTCAACCTACTGAACCTATTGAAAATATTTATTATGAGATTCCTTCGGGTATGGTAGAGAAACTGTTGGCTAATCCTTATGACGGTTCAACACATCCTGATTACCATTTGATATATGTCTTTGAGATTTGTGGATTGTTTAAGCTTTCAGGTCTACCCGGAGACGAAGTTAAAAATAATTTTTTCCCTTTATCTTTGGAGGGAAAAGCATTAATGCGGTACATGTTGTTGGATGATCTTGGATCATGGGACTGGAATCGCTTGAAACTGGAATTTCATCAGAAGTTTTATCCTATGCATCTAGTCCATCGTGATCGGAACTTTATTTATAATTGTTGGCCTCGTGAAGGAGAAAGTATCTCTCAAGATTGGGGGAGGCTTAAATCTATGATGCACACTTGCCCCAACCATGAGTTCTCGAGAGAAATGATTATACAAAACTTTTATGGTCGGCTTTCTCATGATGACCAAGCATTACTCGATTCTTGTGCTAGTGGTTCCTACATGAAGGGGACTATTGAATTCAAATGGGATCTTCTGGAAAGAATTAAATGCAACTCTGAAGATTGGGAACTCGACACAGGTAAAGAGTCAGGTATAAAGCTTAATTTTGATTGCGTTAAATCTTTTATGGAAACTGATGTTTTTCATGAGTTTAGCAGTAAATATGGTCTTAACTCTCAGATAGTAGCTTATTTATGTGAATCATTTACTACTCATGTTGATCTTCCCAAAGAGAAGTGGTTTAAATATGAACCTCCCAGTGAGAAACCATTAGAGGAATCTGTTAAAATTAAGATGGAAGAAATAATTGTTAACCATGTTGATCCAATTGTCCCTACTCTTATATTGAGAAGCCTCCTTTTCTTGTTAGAATTAGGGAACATGCTAAGGCTACAACTGTGGTTAATAAAAGTCATGTTAGGACACCTATACCTCCTGAACAAATAAATGTTGAGCCTAAAGTTGCTATGGTTAAAGATCTTCTAGTTGATAAAATTGATGGTCAGGTTATTTACTTTTGTGATGAAGGTGCTAGAATTGCAAAACCTATTAGAAACAAGAGGGATGAGCTCAATAAAAACAAACCAGTTGTAGGCATGCCTGTTGTCTATTATAATTGGAGATCATTGTTACCATGGTCTGTGTGACATTGGTGCTAGTGTTACTGCTATACCTTTTACATTATACCAAGAAATTATGCATGACATAGCACCTTCTAAGATTGAAGATATTGATGTCACTATTAAACTTGCAAACCGTCATACTATTTCGCCACTTGGGATTGTTAGAGATGTTGAAGTCTTGTGTGGAAAAGTCAAGTACCCCACTGATTTCCTAGTACTTGGTTTGGAACAAGATAACTTTTGTCCCATTATATTTTGCAGACCTTTCTTGAATACTGTTAATGCTGAAATTAATTGTGCTACTGTGAAGGTCAAAGTAAGCTTTGGTGATATGTCTCATGAATTTAATTTCTCTAAGTTAAATAGACAACCACATGAAAAAGAATTGCCTAATAAGGATGCAATAATTGGGCTAGCTTCTATTGCCGTACCCCCTACTGATCCGCTAGAACAATATTTGCTAGACCATGAGAATGATATACATATGAATGAAAGAAATGAAGTAGATGATATATTTCTTAGACAAACACCTATTCTTAAACACAACTTACCAATTGATATTTTGGGGGATCCTCCTCCACCCAAGGGAGATCCCGTGTTTGAGATAAAAACATTACCTGATACGTTGAAGTATGCTTATTGATACTCGTGATCTGCGTTGGGTTTTCCGTGAAGAGGAACGGGTAATCGCAGCACAAAGTGGGTAAGTATTTCCCTCAGTTATGAAACCAAGGTTTATCGAACCAATAGGAATACCAATCCTCAACCGTCTTTAGTGGCTGCACACAAAAGAACAAACAACTTGCACCCAACGCCGTCAAGAGGGTTGTCAATCCCCTTGATCTCGTTATTTGCAAGCAAGTGAGTTGTGTAGATAATTGTAGATAATAGTAAAGTGCAAAATAAAATAAAAGGTAACAAAAAATAGCAAGGTAATGATAGCGTTTGTGAATATATAAGTGAATAGACCCGGGGGCCGTAGAGTTCTCTAGTGGCATCTCTCATAAGCAAAGCATACGGTGTGTAAACAAATTATTGTTGGGCAATTGATAGAAAAGTGAATAGTTATGTGATTTTCACGACAATGATCATGTGTATATAGGCATCACGTCCATAAGCAAACAGGCCGACTCCTGCCTGCACCTATTACTATTACTCGACCCATCGATCGCTATCCAGCATGCATCTAGAGTATTAAGTAAAACAGAGTAATGCTTGGAGAACATTGACATGATGTAGACAAAGTAAAGTCAATCAATATGAATAAACCCCATCGTTTTATCCTTAGTAGCAGCAACACAAAGACGCAAGTTGTCCCCTTCTGTCACTGGGATATAGAAACTCGCCAGGTTGAACCTACTACAACACACCACTCTCACTGAAGAAATATCAATCTAGTTGGCCAAACTATCTCAATAGATCGGAGAGCATTACGAAGGTATGATGATCATGCAAATAAGAATCATAGTAATCAGATTTGACTCAAATACTTTTGATGAATAATCTGAACATAAACTCACAATTCATCGGATCCCAACAAACACACCATACAAAGGGATTACATCGGATAGATCAAGGCAAAGATGCGATGAACATTGTATTGAAGATCGAGAGAGAGAGAGATATTGCCATCTAGGTACTACCTACGGACCCGTAGGTCTGTGGTGAACTACTCACACATCATGGTGAGGGCAGCAAGGTTAATGAAGAGGCCCTCCGTGATCAATCTTACCTGCGGCAGGGTGCCGGAACAGAGGTGTAGATGGCCTCCCGTCGGAACAGAGACTTGCGGCAACGGAAAAAGTGTTTCGGGAGCGCTTCTGGTGTTTTAAGGGTAGATGTGAATTTATAGGCCATAGATCGACGTCGGGAGACGCACCAGGGGGGCACCACATATCTGGCCGCGCTCCTGGTGGCGCGGTGGGATATGTGGTGGGGCTCTGGTGCACCTTCCGGCCTTCCTCCAAAGCTTCTATGTCTTGTATTGGTCCAGAAAAAATCGTCAAAAAATTTCATGGCAATTGGACTCCGTTTGGTATTGTAACTCTGAAAAGGCAAAAACACGCAGAAAACAGGAACTGGCACTGGGCACTGGGTCAATAGGATAGTGCTCAAAAATATTATAGATTGGTAAATAAATGCCCAAGAAGTATCCTAGAATGATATTATATTATCATGGAACAATAAAAAATTATAGATACGATGGAGACGTATCAGCATCCCCAAGCTTAATTCCTGCTCGTCCTTGAGTAGGTAAATGATAAAAACAATTTTTTTGATTTGACATGCTACCCATTATGTAATCTTTGGCATGTATGCTCATTGAGAAATGATGAATTAACAAACAACAACATAGTAATATTTATAGGTATAGGAAACAAAATCATTGATTTTTCAAAGTATACGATCCTAAACGAATGTTTACCCCTACTCATCTTATTATATTAGCAAGGCATGACTCCATCTTCACCACATAGATACAAATGTTAAGCACCACGGTGTCCAAGTCAGGCAATTGGATCGTACTTTTTCAATACGCGTAAACTTTTTACTCTTCACGCAATACATGAGCATGAACCATTGGACATAGCATATAGGTGGTATAGAATATGGTAGTAGGTATCAAAGGGGTAAAAAGTGGAGAAGATAGTCTCACATCAACTAGGCGTACCAACGAGCTATGGAGATGATAATCGATAGATGTGAATGCAAGGAGTAGGGATTGCCATGCAAAAGATGCACTAGAGCTATAAGTGTATGAAAGCTCAACTGAAGCTGAGTGGGGTGTGCATCAAACTTGCTTGCTCATGAAGACCTCGGGCATTTGAGGAAGCCCGTCATCGGAATATATAAGCTAAGTTTATTATATGAAAAGGTAGTTCCCACTAGCATATGGATGTGTCAACATAGGAGACTCTCTATACGAAGAACATGGTGCCACTTTGAGGCACAAGTTTGGTAACGGATAGTAGCAAAGTCCCTTCTCTCTTTTCTCTCATTTTTTTATGGTGGGCTCTTCTCATTTTTTTCCTTTTGCCTCCCCCATTTTCTCTTTTTTTTTATATCGTGGGCTCATTTGGCCTCCCCCATTTTTATTTCATTTTTCGTCCAGAGTCTCATCCCGACTTGTGGGGGAATCATAGTCTCCATCATCCTTTCCTCACTGGGACAATGCTATAATAATGATGATCACCACACTTTTATTTACTTACAACTCAACATGAAGGACTGATAGGAAGATATGACTCTGAATGAATGCCTGTGGCAGTGTACCAGGATGTGCAATGATCTAGCGTGACATGTATCAAAAATATGATGAACGGTGGCTTTGCCACAAATACTATGTCAGCTCTATATGATCATATAAAGCATTATGATGATGAACGAACTAGTCAGGTGAAGTGACGATGGAATTTGCATGGCAATATATCTCGGAATGGCTATGGAAATGCCATAATAGGTAGGCATGGTGGCTGTTTTGAGGAAGATATAATGAGGCTTATGTGCAACAAAGCGTATCATGTCACGGGGTTTGGATGCACCGGCGAATATTTGCACTGATCCTCGAGGTGAGAATGGGCTATGCACGGTACCGAAGAGAATAGCAAATATGAGAAGGTGAAGATGCCTATGTCCATGGTGTCACATTAGTCATAAAGAACTCACATACTTATTGCAAAGTTTTATTAGTTTTATCACAAATCAAAGTACTCCTCACATGCCCTGAGGGAGGAGGTTGGCAGGAGTTAACCATCACGCGCCCCTGACTCGAAACAACACTAGGATTTCAACGAGGAATATAATTGCTCACACATCATCACCATGCCTCTTTAATTTTTAGATGAATAACAAGTTAACACCTCTTAATCTCGACACTTCCACGAATCAACAATTTTGGACTCACACCTTTTTCATATTACTACATCAATGTCATTAACCCACAACTTCTCTATATGTGCTACACGATGGTTTTGACTATCATTCATTGAATACCTAATATTCTTGGACTAGTCTTATGACCCATGCAAATTACCGTCACTATTAATTCAGCTTTCAAACAAGTATAAGTGAAGAACGAGAGCATATTATTTCTATAAAATCTACACGCCACCGTGCTCAAAAAGATATAAGTGAAGTACTAGAGCAACTGCCTAGCTCAAAAGATATAAGTGAAGCACATAGAGTATTCTAGCAGATTGTCATGTAGGTGTGTCTCTCTCAAATAGGTGTGTTCAGAAAATGATGATTGTGACAAACTGAAAGTAAAAGCAAACAACAGCAAACGACCCTCCAAGCAAAACACATATCATGTGATGAATAAAAATATAGCTCCAAGTGACATACCGATGGATTGAGACGAAAATGGTCGGAGATAAACCTAAAAAGAACTAAAACAGAATCTGTTTAGCTAAAAATCCTAATTTAAATTATACTAAAAATTCTCAAATTCTACCTAGTGATAAATAAAGTCACTAGTGACTAGTAGAAAAAAGAATCAACTCAAAACCTATTTTTAATCTCAAGTTATTCACCAAAAGAGATTTAAATCAAATCTGTTTGAATTCAAATTGCAAATTTTTAAACATGGTCAAAGTTTATATCTACAGAAACTAGACAAACATTGTGACACAATGCAAAAATAATCAAATTAAAACAATTAAAAACATAAAAGATATAAAGAAAACAAAAACAAAACTAATTCTGTAAAAGAAACTAAAACAGAAAAAGAAAATCTATCCTAGCGAACAGTGAGGCCACGTGGCGCACTCTGGTTGGACTAGGCTGTGCGCCGCGGCTGCTAATCGACAGAACGGTAGCAAAATAAAGGAAAACGCTTCGGAGTTTTAAATCTTCTAATCGTGGCCGTGGGTTCCAGATCTAATGGAGGAGGGAGTTGCCGGCGGCTTACAGTGCGGGGAAGGAGGTCCGGCGACGTTGATGGCGAGGCAGGGGGTCGAGGTCGATGCGGGGCGGCGCTCTGGCGGTCCTCCGGCGATGGCGCCGGCACCAGGCGATGCAGACGAGTGCGGTGACGACGATGGTGACCTCAGCGTGGCTCGGGGACGACGGCGTTGACGGCGACAAGCTCGGAAGCGGCGGGGAGTGTTCGGGCATCAACAACGATGTAGTTAGCGTGGGTTGTGGGCTCGGGTGAGGTGGTGGTTGGGTTCAGTGGGGCGAGGCGGAGCGTCTGGTTGCGTTGGTTCTGGTCGGGGTGGTCGATGGCGAGCGGCAGCTCAGCAATGGCGTGGCTCGGGGCTCTGCTCCGGCGAGCAATTTGGAGGGCGAGAGGACACGGGGCTTGGGGATTCGAGGAAAAATGAGGTGCGGGGTGGCTCCGGCTTTTATAGGCGTGGTCGGGTGCTCCAGAACAGCAAGGGATCGTGAGATCCGTCGCGGATCCGATCGGTCTCCGGCGATGGAAGGAGGAGGAAGAAGAAAGGAAGGAGGTGACCGTGATGGTGGTTCGGTCGGGCGTGGGGCCGGGGTGGCAAAAAGAGAAAGGGGGGGCGAGTGGGATCGGTGGCCGACCCGAAGGGATTCGGATCTGGCGAAGGAGATTTGGGTCGGTCCTATTCCAAATGGGCCTCGGGGTTTCCTAACGCACGCGGCATAATTTTCCTATTTAAAGCATTTTTCCAAATAAAAATAACAGGAAAGTAAAAGTAGAAAAGGAAAATAAATATATTCTTAAATATAGAATTTTTATATATACCAAAATAGTCATAAAAATAAATGCCATAAGATGAACATTTTTCCACGGCCAAAATAAATACTTTAAAAAAAATATTTTTCAGAAAATGCCTAAATTGATTTTATTTCTTTTGCAAATAATTTTCAAATAACCCCTGGGTTTTATGGTTCAAAATTTCACAAAAAGACCCCTGGTTTGGAGGGTCATGTTCCTCCTCTCAATTTTTTTGAATTTGGCTAAGTGAATTTGAATTCATTCAAACCTTAAAATGGATCCAAATATGAAATGGATTCTAGCTAGAAAAATTTCAATAGTTTTTTACAAATACAAAATTTCAAATCCATCATTTGAAGAAGTCATATTATCTTCTCTCATTGATTTGTATTGGATGAGATTTGAATTCAAAAACAAGGGAAAGTCATTTTATTCCCTCTCATTCAAAAGTTTTTAAAAGTTTCAAATTTTCACTCAAATTCAATCACTCACTCAATCAAACAATCATTCAGTTAAATAATATAGCATTCCAAAGTTTGGGATGTTACAAACCTACCACACTTAAAATGAATCTCGTCCTCGAGATTCGGAGAGGCTAGAAAGAAAAGGTTAGGGTTTGGGGGCCTTCTAGCAAATCCATTGACCTGAAAGTGTGGGGCTACCACACTTAAAATGAGAGTTACTGGTCCCTCAATATCCTGACAATCCTCTGTGGTCCTTGGCAATATGTGTCTCTTCACATTCTTCAAAGTAGCTCCTTGATGTGCTTCGTTACTGGGTCTCCTTAACTGACAAGTCTCGTGATCATTCTAAATAACTTATCGATGATCTCATGGTGGTCTACCATTTGTGGTTATCCTGCAGTGAAATGGGTCTTGGCTTCATCCTCACCATAAAATTTCCTACGTGTGGCAACAGCTGCCATGTACAAGGGGTCTTCATCATACCATTCTAAGGCTTAAACAAAAGCTTCAAAGAAGTCGTCTCTTTACTATGGGTAAGTCACTTGTCGTCGTTTTCTCACGGGGGGGGGGGGGGGGGGGTGCCCCGAGACGGCAGATGCCATGGGATGGCTTGAGAGGTGAGAGCAAGGCTGCAGCGGAGATCCGGGATGGGTATGCAGATAGCACGCGGTAGTTTTCCCAGGTTCGGGGCTCTCCAGAGAGATAACACCCCTACTCCTGCATGTTTGTATATATGTGGTATATCTGGTACCGAGTCACTCCTGGAGTTGTATTGGGGAGGAGAGCCATGAGGCTTCTTGCCTCCTTTGTGCATGCGTGTGAGCATGTGTGAGAGGGAGAGGATGAGAGGAGGCCTCCCGTGAGTGTGTGTGTGGCTGCCTTTTGGAGGCTCCCCCTGGTGCCTCTTATATAGGGAGGCCCAGGGGACAAGGGGTGGCCCACCAGCCAACTATCTACTATTGGAGATGACAAGTGATGCAGGCTATAGTGCGCCACTATTGGAGCGCAGTGAAGTGACGCGCGACGGGTGCACATCGGGGCACTATTCGCCAATAGTGCCCGACTGTAGCGGGGTGGCAGGTTCTGCAGTCCGTCAGCTACAGTGTCGTCAGCTCATGTCCGAAGGGACGCCTGGAGCTGACTTCGCCGGGCCACAGCCGGCCAGGAGGAGCCGGCCAGGGGGAGCAGGCCGTGAGGAGCCAGCCGGGAGGAGCCAGTCGGGCGGAGCCAGCCGGTCAGAGCCAGCCGGGCGGAGCCGGCCGGGAGGAGCCTGCCAGGAGGAGCCAGCCGGGCGGAGTCGGCCAGGAGGAGCCAGCCGGGAGGAGCCAGCCGGGCGGAGCCAGTCGGGAGGAGCCAGCCGGAAGGAGCCAGCCGGGTGGAGCCAGCCGGGCGAAGCCAGCCGGGAGGAGCCAGCCAGGCGGAGCCTGCCGGGAGGAGCCAGCCGGGCGGAGCTAGCCGGGAGGAGCTAGCCGGGAGGAGCCGGCCAGGACGAGCCAGCCGGAAGGAGCCAGCCGTGTGGAGCCAGCCGGGAGGAGCCAGCCGGGCGGAGCCAGCCGGTAGGAGCCAGCCGGGCCGCAGTTTTGTCTTCTGTCTTCACTTCTTCGTTTGTCTCGTTGATTCGCGGGGCTTGGCATACCAGGGGTGGCTCCCCCGATGTTTTAAAATGTTGAGTCATCTCCTTGAGCCTACCCGGGGGTAATCCCCCCGACATCACTCAGATTTACCATTCCGAATAGCAAGAGCAAATGATACGAGTAAGTCGTCATTGTGATCAATCCATTCCGCACCCAAATCATTACTCTGTATAAGGTTTAGCGAATCTCGTATACCAACACTTGGGCTTCCTCACAAGCGTTGCAGAATTTCTCTTGTCCACAAACAAAGTTCGGATAAATCCATTGATTCTGCAAGCTGAACAAAACATCTATCATTTCTTCAGAACTCTCAGGTTTACGTATTCTCCTAACAAAACGTCTGCTGATCTGTCCTAGCTTCTTCCAAGTTCCTTCCTTCATAAACGTAGGGCTTCATCCTTATTAATCCTGAGGTCTGGGGTTGTGGGCTCACTTCAAAACTTGGACAGCTTTAACTCATCCTTGGGGTTACTAGTGTTTCATATTCCAACATTACCTTCAATTCATTCCATCATTCCCTTTGGTAATCAAAATAAACCGCAGACTTATTCTTGTCTAGATTCAACTTTGTGGAATTCATTTTCCTTTCCATTGGTCTGTTTACCCGTAGGAATTGGTTCATCATAATCATTCCTTCATTTCATCCTTATTTTATTCTCAAAACTCCAACTTCAAAAGTACTTTATTACAAATGTTGTCATCCACATAGTTTGATATGGCCGAGCATTACCTTCACCTGTATTCATCGTGTCCAGACTTCTTGGCATGAACAGTACATTGTTTTTCCTTGGATCCTTTGGTTTTACCGGTTGCTACCACACTTAAAATGAAATGTACTTATGCATGGACATACCATATTTTCTCATATCCTCAAAAATGGTCGGAGATTTTTGTTTATAGAGAAGCAACTCATACGGTTCATCATAGGAAAATCATGACAATAAATTCTATTGATTCACGAAGTTATTACAATCTCTGAGACTTCCATTACATAATTCAACTCCATAATCTCAAGAAAATAAGAGTGCTTCCTATTACATTTATTACTTCCAAAAATGCAAGACTGAAATTAC
The DNA here is from genome assembly GCA_039707655.1 of Elymus sibiricus. NCBI lineage: Eukaryota > Viridiplantae > Streptophyta > Magnoliopsida > Poales > Poaceae > Elymus > Elymus sibiricus. The sequence continues at coordinate 56,914,587 of CM077667.1, forward strand.
TCATGTTTAGCCTTTCTCTCCGGGCAGGTATAGGAGTAGTATCCGGTCTTGTAGCACCGATGACAAGTGATGTGGCGCAGATCCTTCTGTGTAGAAAACCACGGAGTCTTTTTCTTCTTCTTGGGCTGGGCTCCCTTCCTGATGCTTGGTGTATACTTTTTGCAATAGCAATGAGGCCTCTCCAAGCTACACTGCATACATCTGATGCCTCCACTTACTTGGCCTTTCTTCTTGTCCTGGTTGATCATCACTTCTATCTCCTTAGGATCGTAATGCACTTCTTCTGTCGGGAAGTCTCCTAGATACTCGTTCGGACAATCCTGGGAGATATGTCCTTCTTCTCCACATGAATAACATGACTTGGTGTCTATGATTGTGTTTGGTGTATCTTCCATCATCATGGGTTCTTCAAACTTTTCCCGAGGGCTTCTTTCATTGCTTCCTTCTGTGTTGCTTCATGAATTCTTGTACCTTGGGGTAGATTTGGCATTGAGCCGGGAAATGAGTAGTTCCTTCACACAAGAAACATGTCACCTACCAAGTTGGGCATTCCTCGGCTCGATGATTTTCTTCACAATGAGGGCATCCTTCCTTGTGTTCTTCTTCGGTATGTCCTATCTCTCCACATATCTTGCGTGCACAAATCTTCTTTTCATCTTTCCCACGGGGCTTCTAGGTGTTGGTGACAACATGAGATTTTTGCAGAGTTATCTTGAATTCTTCCTAAGTGATTGATGCTTGCCTTCCATGGATAGCTTCATGCACCTTCCACCAAGTTGCATCACCTTCTACAAAGTACTGGGGAGCATATTGGACGATCTCTTTCCTTTCAACAAAGTTATTCCTCAGGTTATCCTCCATGTTCTGAATCCATTGTTCCGTCTCCATGTGGGTCATCGATCCAGAAAACATGAGTCCTTGTTCAATCATCATCTATTGGGTGCAAGGTTTTGGGGATGAGATGGGTAAGAGAGAGAGGGAAAAGATACAAACGACTCAAAGACACAACACATCAAAAACTCAGTCCACACATTCATAAAATTCAATCAACACTATAGTATCGCCACACACATAAGATTGGTATGGTCGATCACACAATTCGCAAAAACGTTCATCTTTATTTCTCTCATGGTGGGGCTACTACTAAGCTATCTTATTCCATGTCTTCATCGTCAGTGGGCTTTTTCTGGTCATGCTTCATCTTCTCAAGTTCTTCCGCCAGGTTATCCCTGTTGACTCAGAGTTTCTTGTGTCGTCCCTGTAGTTCCAGGACTTGATTCTTGAGCTTCTGGATTTCAATGGCACCGTTATGTGCCATGGCCTGACCATTCTTCAAGTCTTGACGAAGCTTCTGAATCTCGGGATCATGTTTCTTCAGATTGGCTACCTTCAGCTTCTCGGCCTCGAGTTCCTCGCGAAGTGCTTTGTTCTCAAATAATTCTGCGAGAAGTTCCATTTGAAGGTTCTTGATGTAATGCTCCAGTTCTTGATTATACACCACTACAGGTGAACAATTCCTCTTCTGTTCGTCTGTCAGGATGATGTGTGCTCCATCAGGCTTCTGCCATCCGAGCCTTCCAAAGTAGTGGGTACCTAACTTAGCTCGATGACGATAGCTCAAACGTGCGATAGCATCATGGACGACAGTGTTCATGCCCATATCACATTCATGGTTCAATGTGCCATAGTTGATATCTTCGGTCTTGGGATCTTCTTTACGTCCAAAAACTTTAGTTCTGACGCCCCAAAATCCAGACTTCCTCTTAGTCACCTTGATCTCAGGTATCGGCAGCTTCATCATCTGCACCAGCTCCATGAGGAATGGACCTCCAAGAACATCTTCGTAGTCCTCTCTTTTGTTCAAGATGTAACTCTCCATCTATAGTTTGAAATAAGGAAGGTTCAATAAAAGAATTAAGAAGATTATGAGAATAGTGAAGAGTAAAATTTGTTCCTATCAGGGTCTTCCTATTTCTAAGCCATTTCCTAGGGCCAGGTCTACAGTCAACATGTGCTCTGATACATTTTTGTAGCGTCCCGACTCAAAACGAGTCAAGCCTCTGTGTGTTCTGTGCCATCCCTGGATCAGTATGCTGGCACACACAGTACATCAATGTATGTATCAAAGTGCAATCACATGTAATAACGTAAACTGATATATACCTCATAAATCTCAGCGGAAACAGTCAACGGGAGTGGAGTCCCAAATAAACACAAATGGCAGGTTGAGTGCAGACCGTAACCCTAAATTGTACTCTTACTTGTCGTAGAAAAATATCTGCAACATAAGACGTTGCAGCCGTGTAGGTCAGCATTTTGAATATGCTGGCAAGTCACAAAAGAGAGGGGTGAAAATATCATCTATACTATATGCATATATGGCAGGTGGGGCTGTAAGTTTAAGTTTTGCGTAAAGCAGATTTTTCCTACAACAAGAGAGGGGGCGAAAGCTAAAAAATTACTACTTTGTTGGTTGATTAATGAGAAGGTTCCACCAACAAATTCTCATACCCAAGTTAACAATAACACCCATTTCATTATTATTATTTGTGTCGAGAGTTCCTGATAGTTTCAGTTCCTTTGGCTCAAGTTGTCCGTAACCGTGGACACGGCTAATCGATTAGTTTTGGTACTCTACAGAGTTTTGCACACGTTCCCCACAAGATTTGATCGCCTCCGTTGAAGTCCTCGCACTACAAGGTGTTTGAGAACCGGATGATCAAAACATGGTCTTTCAAAGGGTTACTCTGAGCCACTGTCGGTGCCCATCCAATCCTACCATTCTTGTACATCTCGTAGCACTGCCCGTCTAGAGTCACCACGATTTCCAACCAAGCCAGAGCCCATAATGGCTTGTGGCTATGCAGGTAAGCCTCGGGTCTTGAAGTATCCATCCATCTCTTTGTGCCTGGGTGGACCTTTCCGCGTGAATACTGACACTTCTCCAGCAACTCCTAGGCTAACCACTGGTTTCTCCAGGGCGCCGTTCAACCAACATCCACCTAGAGGTGTATTGCATCATGAGGTCTTGAAAAATAATTCTTGAAGTCTTGAGGTCTTGATCATCAATTAATTCTCACAACTCTCATGGTAAACACTCAACCAAACCCCGTCTACTAAAAGCATAGCAAAATAAAAATAACGTTCCCGGGACCAAAGTAATGAGGGTTTATGGGTGCCTACCACATGATACTACTCAAGAACCAAGTTTCCAAGTATATACTTTGCATGCAATGGTGGATAAGGTTGAACTAATGCAATAAGAACCATAGGTGAAATATGATCAACGTGAACTTGCCTGGTAAGGCTGATGAAGATAATATCGCTCTCAGAAATAACTTGATAAAACTATTTGTCATTCTCCGATGAAATCTATATAATCAAACATTGCACTCATAAGCAAACGCTTCTAGCAATCAATACTATCAATCAAAAAGCAACACACAACTAAACACAATAGGATTGTGATGAAGGAAATACTTAAGACAAAAGTTAAAACAACAAAACTTCATCAAAACAACCAAGGGTAGTTTTCCCTACAAATAACCTATTTTCAAATGCAACAAAACAATAACAAAGTAAAATCTAACAAAAGTATTTTAGTAATTATTTTACTAGCAAAAGAATTACTTTTGAATAACAAGAAAAGAATTATGAAAACAACACACTAAACAACAAAAGTTTTTGTCTAATAAACTTAACAACTAGAAAAACAATAAAATACTAAAATAAGAGAAAACAAAATATAAAACAACTAAGTTAACATAAAGTAAAACTTATAAAACAATTTATAGAAAATATTTTCAACTAGGAAATCAAACTAGCAATGAAATCAATTTGCAAGTTATAATTGAACTAGAATTGATTTCATGCAATCAAAAATAATAATAATAAAAAAAAAATTTTGGTTGAAATACTACTGTTAACTAACAGAAAACAAAATAAAACTTGTCAACTAACATAAAAGAAAACAAATTAAAACAATTTAAAACAAAAGAAATAGTAATATACCTAAAAAGAACTAAAACAGAATCTGTTTTGCTAAAAATCCTAATTTAAAATATACTAAAAATTCTCAAATTCTACCTAGCGATAAATAAAGTCACTAGTGACTAGTAGCAAAACTAATCAACTCAAAACCTATTTTTAATCTCAAGTTATTCACAAAATAAGATTTAAATCAAATCTGTTTGAATTCAAATTTAAAATTTTCAAACATGGTCAAAGTTTATATCTACAGAAACTAGACAAACATTGTGACACAATGCAAAAATAATCAAATTAAAACAATTAAAAACATAAAATATATAAAGAAAACAAAAGCAGAACTAATTCTGTAAAAGAAACTAAAACAGAAAAAGAAAATTTATCCTAGCGAACAGAGAGGCCACGTGGCGAACTCTGGTTGGACTAGGCTGTGCACCGCGGCTGCTAATCGAGTGAACGGTAGCAAAGTAAAGGAAAACGCTTCGGAGTTTTAAATCTTCTAATCATGGCCGTGGGTTCCAGATCTAACGGAGGAGGGAGTTGCCGGCGGCTGACAGTGCGGGGAAGGAGGTCCAGCGACATCGACGGCGAGGCAGGGGGTCGGGGTCGATGCGGGGCGATGCTTCGGTGTTCCTCCGGCGATGGCATCGGCACCAGGCGATGCAGACGAGTGCGGTGATGACGATGGTGACCTCAGGATGGCTCGGGGGCAACGGCGTTGACGGCGACAAGCTCGGAAGCGGCGGGGAGTGTTCGGGCGTCGATGACGATGTAGTTAGGGTGGGTTGTGGGCTCGGGTGAGGTGGTGGTTGGGTTCAGTGGGGCGAGGCGGAGCGTCTGGTTGCGTTGGTTGTGGTCGGGGTGGTCGGAGGCGAGCGGCAACTCAGCAATGGCGTGGCGGCGGGGCTCTGCTCCGGCGAGCAATTTGTAGGGCGAGAGGACACGGGGCTTGGGGATTCGGGGAAAAACGAGGTGCGGGGTGGCTCCGGCTTTTATAGGCGTGGTCGGGTGCTCCGGAATGGCAAGGGATCGTGAGATCCGTCGCGGATCCGATCGGTGTCCGGCGATGGAAGGAGGAGGAAGAAAAAAGGAAGGGGGTGACCGCGATGGTGGTTTGGTCGGGCGTGGGGTCGGGGTGGCAGAGAGAGAAAGGGGGGGGGGGCGAGTGGGATCGGTGGCCGATCCGAAGGGATTCGGATCTGGCGAAGGAGATTTGGGTCGTTCCTATTCCAAATGGGCCTCGGGGTTTCCTAACGCACGCGGCCAAATTTTCCTATTTAAAGCATTTTCCAAATAAAAATAATAGGAAAGTAAAAGTAGAAAAGGAAAATAAATATATGCTCAAATATAGAATTTTTATATATACCAAAATTATCAGAAAAATAAGTGCCATAAGATGAACATTTTTCCACGGCCAAAATAATTACTTTTTAAAAAATATTTTTCAGAAAATGCCTAAATTGATTTTATTTCTTTTGCAAATAATTTTTAAATAACCCCCTGGGTTTTATGGTTCAAAATTTGAAAAAATACCCCTGGTTTGGAGGGTCATGTTCCTCCTCTCAATTTTTTTGAATTTGGGTAAGTGAATTTGAATTCATTCAAACCTGAAAATGCAGCCAAATATGAAATGGATTCTATCTAGAAAAATTTCAATAGTTTTTTGCAAATACAAAATTTCAAATCCATCATTTGAAGAAGTCATGTTATCTTCTCTCATTGATTTGTATTGGATGAAATTTGAATTAAAAAACAAGGGAAAGTCATTTTATTCCCTCTCATTCAAAAGTTTTTAAAAGTTTCAAATTTTCACTCAAATTCAATCACCCAATCAATCAAACAATCATTCAGTCAAATAATATAACATTCCAAAGTTTGGGATGTTACAAACCTACCACACTTAAAATGAATCTCGTCCTCGAGATTCGGAGAGGCTAGAAAGAAAAGGTTAGGGTTTGGTGGTCTTCTAGTAAATCCACTGACCTCAAAGTGTGGGGCTACCACACTTAAAATGAGAGTTACTGGTCCCTCAATATCTTGACAATCCTCTGGGGTCCTTCGCAATATGTGTCTCTTCACATTCTTCACAGTAGCTCCTTTGTTGATGTGCTCCGTTACTGGGTCTCCTTATCTGACAAGTCTCGTGATCATACTAAATAACTTATCGATGATCTCATGGTGGTCTACCATTTGGTTATCCTGTAGTGAAATGGGTCTTGGCTTCATCCTCACCATAAAATTTCCTACGTGTGGCAACAACTGCCACGTACAAGGAATCTTCATCATACCATTCTAAGGCTTAAATAAAAGCTTCAAAGAACGTCGTCTCTTTACTATGGGTAAGTCACTCAGATTTACCATTTCGAATAGCAAGAGCAAATGATACGAGTAAGTCGTCATGGTGATCAATCCATTCCGCACCCAAATCATTACTCTGTATAAGGTTTAGCGAATCTCGTATACCAACACTTGGGCTTCCTCACAAGCGTTGCAGAATTTCTCTTGTCCACAAACAAAGTTCGGATAAATCCATTGATTCTGCAAGCTGAACAAAACATCTATCGTTTCTTCACAACTCTCAGGTTTACGTATTCTCCTAAGAAAACGTCTGCGGATCTGTCATAGCTTCTTCCAAGTTCCTTCCTTCATAAAGGTAGGGCTGATCCTTATTAATCCTGAGGTCTGGGGTTGTGGGCTCACTTCAACACTTGGACAGCTTTAACTTATCCTTGGGGTTACTAGTGTTTCATATTCCAACATTACCTTCAATTCATTCCATCATACCCTTGGGTAATCAAAAAAAATCGCAGACTTATTCTTGTCTAAATTCCACTTTGTGGAATTCATTTTCCTTTCCATTGGTCTATTTACCCATAAGTATTGGTTCATCATAATCATTCCTTCATTTCATCCTTATTTTATTCTCAAAACTCCAACTTCAAAAGTACTTTATTACAAATGCTGTCATCCACATAGTTTGATATGGTCCAGGATTACCTTCACCTGTATTCATCGTGTCCAGACTTCTTGGCATGAACAATACATTCTTTTTCCTGGGATCCTGTGGTTTTACCGGTTTCTACCACACTTAAAATGAAATGTACTTATGCATGTACAGGCCATATTTTCTCATATCCTCGAAAATGGTCGGAGATCTTTATTTATAGAGTAGCAACTCATATGGTTCATCATAGGAAAATCATGACAATAAATTCTATTGATTCATGAAGTTATTAGACTCTCTCTGAGACTTCCATTACATAATTCAACTCCATAACCTCAAGAAAATAAGAGTGCTTCCTATTACATTTATTACTTTCAAAAATCCAAGACTGAAATTACTCATGCTTAGCCTTTCTCTCCGGGCAAGTATAGGAGTAGTGTCCGGTCTTGTTGCATTGATGACAAGTGATGTGGCTCAGATCCTTTCGTGTAGAAAACCACGGAGTCTTTTTCTTCTTCTTGGGTTGGGATCCCTTCCTGATGCTTGGTTTATACTTCTTGCAATAGCAATGAGGCCTCTCCAAGCTACACTGCATACATCTGATGCCTCCACTTACTTGGCCTTTCTTCTTGTCCAGGTTGATCATCAGTTCTATCTCCTTAGGATCGTATTGCACTTCTTCTGTCGGGAAGTCTCCCAAATACTCGTTCGGACATTCCTGGGAGACATGTCCTTCTTCTCCACATGAATAACATGACTTGGTGTGTATGATTGTGTTTGGTGTATCTTCCATCATCATGGGTTCTTCTAACTTTTTCCCGAGCGCTTCTTTCATTGCTTCCTTCTGTTGCTTCATGAATTCTTGTACCTTGGGGTAGAGTTGGCATTGAGCCGGGAAATGAGTAGTTCCTTCACACAAGAAACATGTCACCTTCCCAGTTGGGCATTCCTCGGCTGGATGATTTTCTTCACAATGAGCGCATCCTTCCTTGTGTTCTTCCTGGGTATGTCCTATCTCTCCACATATCTTGCATGCACAAATCGTCTTCTCATCTTTGCCATGGGGCTTCTGGGTGTTGGTGTCGGTGCACTAAGGATTGGGTCCCTTAGTACCCCGTACTTGTGCATTGACAGTTGTAGCTGCACTTGCAGCAAGGCCTGCCGGGGGACAACCGAATGCAAGCTCATGAGGTCAAGGAGGCATCCAAGACAAGGCAATAATCAGAAGATAGAAGACCGAAGGCTGGAGCCCCGGCAAGATCTTGCCGGGATGGCTCACGGCCCCGGCAAGGCTCGCATCCAAGACAAGGCAATAATCAGAAGATAGAAGACCGAAGGCTGGAGCCCTGGCAAGATCTTGCCGGGATGGCTCCCGGCCCTGGCAAGGCTCGCACCCGGCAAGACCTCGCTACTCTGTCACCGCTCCAGTGCAGTGACTAGCTTGTCATTTAGCTGTTGTCCTCCTGGATGCATGTCAGATGCTAGTGGTAGAAGGGCTTAAGCGGTGCTGATGGGACGGCTTCTTTTCCCACCCCCAAGACGCTAAGGGACACCTCAACGGAGCATTTAATGTTCTTGTCCTAAACCGTCCGTGTTAGGTATGATAGCACTGTAGTTACTTTTACACCTCATGTATGCCCTGTACGCCACTGTTGGTGACCCCCTTCGAACGTATAAAAGGAGGCCCAAGGCGTAGCTACAGGGGGGATCTTCTCTAGCCCATTCTGCATGAGTAGCAACTGAGTACTGTAGCGCTCCCAGAACTTGAGCTAGAACACATCTAATACAACCAAGTAGGAGTAGGGTTTTACGCATCTTTGCGGCCCGAACCTGGGTAAAATTCCCGTGTGTTGATCATCAGATCTGCTCTATGTACAAACCCTTCCCCTTGCCGAATCGTTAAGGGATCCTTGCGATCCCATAGGTGTCATTTCTCCGACATCTTTGGCGCGCCAGGTAGGGGCAAGAAGGTTGTGCGGACCTGATCTGGTGACTAGCGCGCCAGTTCTTCATCATCTTCGTCGCCATGCCCCCCAAGAAGAAGGGTTTCACGGCGGTTGGACCATCCACGTCCGCTGCACCTGTGCTTACACGCACGGGCGATGGTGTCGACGCGGGTGGAGGAGGTAGAGATCCAGAGCTTCCACGATGCTCTGGTGATCGTAGCCAGGCGAGCGGCGTCGTTCGCGCCACTGGATCTAGGGATGGAGCTGTGCTGCCAGCAGGCGGTGCAACGAACTCTGGAGATGGAAGGGCGCCTTCCAAGACAACCACGCCAGCGCATCCGCCGCGGCCTTCTCAGGTCGTGCGCGATGAGCAGCGCCGCGACGTTGATGGTACTAGGCGTCCCCATGGAAAGTCTCCTGAGCATCAACCTCGGGACGCGCGAGACCAACATGCACGTCCACGAGCTGGTGGAAGCAGCGTACGGTCGCGGGACCGTGATGTAGCTCCTTCCAACCTAGTTGGGAGTCAGAGCACTTCACGTTCCTCGCACCTATCGCCGCCGCCTACACGAGCAGAAGCGCTGGCATGTGCACAGCTGCTTCTGAACTTCCCTCCTGCTGCGGACAAGCTCGACGAATGGAGAGCTGCCATTCAGAGCCTTGTCGGCCTCGCCAACGAAGATAAGCCAGAGCAGGTGGAACCCTCGCGGCGGCAGTCCATCGAGCCGGCACGCGTTGGCGGTGAGAAGACTGTGGGAGGTACAACTACGGTGTACTCTCCCCCACAGCGGCAGCAGCGGACACTGACTCGACGGGTTGATACCCGTGATGACGATTCCACGGCGTCGTCCGATCCGCAAACTCGCCGCGATCAACGTCAAGTTCTTCGGGAGCGAGGCAAGGAACACGCACGAAGTACCATCGAGCGGCGTCGGGAAGCGCGCCATCAATCTGACAAGCACGCAGGGCCTACTGTAGACAAGTTAGCGCCGGGGCATCCTGTCGATCTACCTTACGAGGTGGGTTGTCCAGCGTTTACCCGTGAGCTGCGGCGAGTCCAGTGGCCCAATTCCCGCACGTTCAAGCCGGAGGTCCCGGAGAAATATGATGGCAAGACCCACCCGTCAGAGTTCCTAAGCATCTACACCATTGCGGTGCAGTCTGCCGGGGCTCGCGACGACAAGATACTCGCCAACTACTTCCCGTTGGTGCTTAAGCCCAACGTCAGGTCGTGGTTGATGCACCTGCCGGAGAATTTGTTGGCGCCTTCACTCGAGGCCACCAAGCTCCTGGCGAGGAAAGCGATCTGCATCTCATCCCCCAGAAGGAAGGCGAGACTTTGCGCAAGTACATCCAGAGGTTCAGCCGCATACATCACAACATTCCAGACGTTCATCCTGCCGCTTTTATCAGCGCGTTCCATCAGAACGTGCGCAACCACAGGATGCGGGAAGAGCTGGCGATGAACAAGATCAGGGATGTTGCCGAGCTTTATGCTCTGGCAGATAAGTGTGCTCGAGCTGAAGAAGGGAGGAGACTCCCCGGTGAAGATGCTGGTGCAGGGGTCGACTCTGGAGATGAGGACACCGCCGCTCTGGCAAAGAAGGGCCGGCGGCATAACAGGAAGCGCAAGGGCAAGGCCGTGCTTGCCGTTGAGGGATCCAGCAACCCCGGTACCGCCAAGAAGGCCAAGGTTGATGACCCTGGCAAGGATGTTGCCGGGTGTGCCTCCTGCCAGGCCTTGGCAGCTGCCGACAAGCCAGACGGTTCCGGCAAGCAGTACTGCAAGATCCACCGCACCAAGGGCCACGATCTCCAAGACTGCCGGCAAGTCGAGCAGCTTGTCGAGAAGCAGATAGCCGAGTACGAGAGGTGAGACAAGGAGAAGGCCCAGGATGGCGCGGAGGGGTCCGGCAAGAAGCGTGGTGGCCGAGGAGGTCGCCGCGGCAAGGCCAAGCAACAGAAGGACCGGCCCGCTCGAGGCCGCGACAAGCAAGAGGGGGGTGATGATGACATTGAGGAGAACGATGAATCCAGTGAGCAAGAGTTCCAGAAAGCTACGGACGCCATGTGCGTTGACGGAGGTGCCTCGTTGCTTTCTTCCCACCGCCAACTTAAATAGTGGGCACGTGAGGTTAATGCGACTGAGCCATCTGTCGGCGCCCGGAAGCCTATGAAATGGTCCAACACGCCTATCATTTTCGACGTTGAGGATCACCCTGATCGCATAACCGCGGTCGGGTGTTTGCCGTTGTTGGTTTCACCAACGATACGCAATCTCAAAGTGACGAAGATGTTAGTTAACGGTGGGGCCGGTTTGAACTTGATCTCACCCGAGGTAATCAAGAGGTTGCATATTCCTGATGGAGATCTCGAGGAAATGGGCTTGTTTCTAGGGGTCAATCGGGGAAGGATCCATACCAAGGGAAAGATCACGCTGCCGGTGACATTTGGTAGCGATCTGAACTTTAGGACGGAGAAGATTGTTTTCGATGTTGCCAAGATTCCACTACCATATAATGGGATCCTTGGCCGTCCAGCACTGGCCAAGTTCATGGCGGCATCACATTACGCCTACAATGTGCTGAAGATGCCCGGGCCGATGAGCGTTATCACTGTCAGTTCCGACAAGAAAGACGCGCTTATCTGCACCGATCAACTCTACCGGGAAGCAGTTGCAGCATCTGCCGCCAAGGCACTTGCTCCTGCCACTGAAACTGCAAGACCTCCCGCACACACTCCGGCAAGCGCACCTCCTCGGAGTGCTGCACTCCTGTTGAGGATGTGCCAGAGAGTTCCACCGGCAAGAGCAAGAAGTCCAAGGCGGCTCCACCAGAGACCAAGAAGGTGCCCGCCAAGGAGGATGGTTCGGGAGGAACTTTCACCATAAGTTCCACCCTCGACAGCAAATAGGAAAGCGCGCTCGTTGCCTTCCTGCGAGTGAATGTCGATGTGTTTGCATGGCAACCATCTGATATCCCCGTTGTTTCCAGGAAGGTGATTGAGCACCACCTTGCCATCTGTCCACACGCGCGGCCTGTCAAGCAGAAGACCAGGAAGCAAGCTTTGGAGCGGCAACAGTTTATTGCCGAAGAAATTAAGAAGTTAGAAGCGGCAGGCTTGGTTAGAGGAGTACTTCATCCAACATGGTTGGCCAATCCAGTTGTAGTGCGCAAAGCGAATGGAAAATGGAGGTTGTGTATTGATTATACAGATATCAATAAAGCCTGTCCAAAAGATCCTTTTCCCTTGCCGCGCATCGACCAGATTGTGGACTCCACTGCCGGCTGCGACTTGCTGTCGTTCCTTGATGCCTATTCAGGTTATCATCAGATTTTCATGGCCAAGGAAGACGAAGAAAAGACCGCATTTATCACCCCATGTGGTACGTACTGCTTCTTGCGTATGCCTTTCGGGCTGAAAAGTGCTGGTTCTACATTTGCAAGAGCGGTCCAGATCGGTTTTGAGCCCCAGCTACATAGAAATATGGAAGCTTATATGGATGACATAGTGGTCAAAACCAAGGACAAGGCAATGCTCATATCAGATTTAGAAGAAACATTTGCCAATCTGCGCAAGATCAATTTAAAGCTCAACCCTGAGAAGTGTGTGTTTGGTGTCCCGTCCGGCAAGCTTCTCAGGTTCTTTGTATCTCATAGTGGAATTGAAGCAAATCCCGACAAGATCAAAGCAATCGAGCAAATTGAAGCGCCAAGACGTGTCAAGGATGTTCGTCGCCTTGCCGGCTGCGTCGCGGCTCTGAGTAGGTTCATCTCAAAATCTGCTAAGCGCGCCCTGCCCTTTTTCAAAATATTGAAGAAGGCAGGTCCAATGAGGCGGAGGCGGCGCTGCAGGATTTGAAGAAGTACCTCTCCTCTCCACCAGTCCTAGTCGCGCCAAAACCACAAGAGCCGTTGCTGCTATATTTAGCGGCAACAAATCAAGTGGTGAGCGTCGCGCTAGTGGCAGAGAGAGAAGTTGATGAAGAAGCAGCGGCAATGGCAGGACCGCCAAGCGACAAGCCGGGATCCTCCCCGGCAGGGTCTGGTGCTGACAAAGCAGGATCTGCGCAGCCAAAAGAATCAATTCAGAAGAAGAAGATGGTGCAGCACCCGGTCTATTTTGTCAGCTCCCTTTTGCAGGGGGCTAGGTCAAGATATTCTGGTGTGCAGAAGTTGCTCTTCGGCCTCCTCATGGCCTCGAGGAAGCTGCGCCATTACTTCCAAGCACACGAGATCACCGTTGTCACTCGCTTTCCATTGCAGCGGATTTTGCGGAACCCAGATGCTACCGGCAGGATTGTGGAGTGGCTTTGGAGCTGTCAAGCTTTGGTCTCAAGTTTGAAAGTACTTCGACCATACAGAGCAGGGCATTGGCAGAGTTCATTGCAGAATGGACCCCAACGCCAGATGAAGAAGTTCCAGAGTCAACTCTCCCTGGCAAGGAAACAAATCAAGAGTGGATTATGTATTTTGATGGGGCTTTCTCGCTGCAAGGCGCCGGTGCTGGCGTGCTGCTTGTCGCACCCACCGGAGAGCACCTCAAATACGTGATTCAGATGCATTTTCCCCGGGAGAGGTCAACGAACAATACTGCGGAGTATGAAGGGTTGCTTGCCGGTCTCAGGATCGTGGCAAACCTTGGAATCCAGAAGCTTATTGTCAGAGGTGATTCTCAACTTGTCGTCAAGCAAGTCAATAAAGATTATCAGAGCCCGTTGATGGAAGCTTATGTAGATGAAGTAAGGAAGTTGGAAGAGCATTTTGACGGTCTGCAGATGGAGCACGTTCCTCGTGCAGGAAACAGCATTGCTGATGGCCTGTCAAAATACGCTGCTCTCAAGTTACCTGTGGAACGAGGGACTTTTGTACTTCGACTGACTCAACCATCCGTGACACCATCAATGGGACAAGAGAAGAGAAGAAAGTTGAGTTCCGGCAAGTACTTCCCGGTAGAGCTCCCAGAAGTCGCCGGCAAAGAAGTTGCCGGGAACGACGCCAAGCTTGCCGGTGAGCGACAGGCTCCGACAGGGCCTCAGGCTCTTGCCGTCGAGACAAATGCTCCCGCCAAGCTTGCCGGGGAACAACAAGCTCCGGCAGGGTCTCAGGCGCTTGCTGTCGAGACAACTGCTTCCACGGCAGAAGATATGCCTTTAGTCCTTGCCGTCGAGCCTCAGGCTCCAGCATGGGCACATCACATCGTCCATTTCCTTCAGACAGGAGAACTCCCCGAAGAGCAGGAAGAAGCAGAGAAAGTAGCCCGTCGGTCTAAAATGTACCAGTTTGTGGACAATGTCCTGTACAGGAAGAGGCCAAACGGTGTGAAATTGAAATGCATTCCTCGGGAGGGTGGACTGGAGCTGTTGGCAGAGATACATGGAGGCATATGTGGCTCCCACATAGGATCAAGAGCACTTGCCGGTAAGGCATTCCGGCAAGGTTTCTTTTGGCCCACTGCTCTCCAGGATGCAACTGCACTAGTAACCAAGTGTGAAGCGTGCCAGTTTCATTCGAAGAAATTGCATCAACCAGCTCAAGCTCTTCAGACAATCCCTCTCTCCTGGCCATTCTCGGTCTGGGGGCTCGACATCTTGGGTCCTTTTCCCCGTGCTACCGGGGGCTTTGAGTACTTGTATGTTGAAATCGACAAGTTTACAAAGTGGCCGGAAGTGGAAGCAGTGAGGAAGGTGACAGCACAGTCAGCCGTCAAGTTCTTCAAAGGAATAGTTTGCCGCTTTGGTGTAATAGCAGGATCATCACCGACAACGGCACACAGTTCACGAGCCGCACCTTCATGCAGTATGTCCAATGCCTTGGCGGCAAGATTAGTTTTGCTTCTGTTGCCCACCCGAGGAGCAACGGCCAGGCAGAAAGGGCTAATGCTGAAGTGCTACGAGGCCTCAGGACGAGGACTTTCGACAAGCTGTGCAAGTGCGGAAGGCGCTGGATTGATGAGTTGCCGGTGGTTCTTTGGTCAATCAGGATGACACCGAATCGAGCCACCGGCCAGACACCCTTCTCCCTAGTATATGGGGCGGAAGCAGTTCTCCTCACGGAACTCACATACGGGTCACCTCGAGTGTTCGCTTATGATGAGGTTGAGCAAGAGCAGCTGCGACAAGATGACGCGTTGCTCCTTGAGGAAGATCGTCTTCAGGCTGCTGTGCGAGCTGCACGCTACCAGCAAGTCTTGCACCGCTATCATAGCCGCATGGTTCATGCCCAAAGTCTTAAGGAAGGCGACCTTGTTCTTCGGCGCGTTCAGTCTGCCAAAAATTCCAACAAGTTGACGCCGAAGTGGGAAGGCCCTTATCGGGTAGTGCGAGTCACCATGCCTGGTGCAGTCCGCCTGGAGACCGAAGATGGCATCCCAGTGAGCAACTCCTGGAATATCGAGCATCTTCATAAGTTCTACCCATGAGGCGCGGTTGCCGGGTCTCCCGGCAACCCCTTTTGTACAAGTCTTGCCGCTGAAGCATGTAATCCTTTGTACAAAGCCAGGCGCAGACCCTGTGCATAGTTGAATAAAGCTAAGTGTTTTGCAAATCTTGTTGATGTTCATGTTTATTTATGTGCATGTTTATCTGAGATATTGTATTACACTTATCTCCAGCAAGTGCTAACGAACCGCCAAGGTTCCATATCACTATTTTCTCTTCTTTATTTTTCTCAAAGGATAGAAGGTTCCCTCGCATGCAAGTTTGCCGGGGGGGGGAGGATGGTATGGATACCGACAGGCGACGTTTAAGGTTGACATCTTGCCGGAAGAAGTACAAGCGAAAAAGCTAAGTTGCAGAAACTTTAAACAAAATTTTCTGTTTTTGTTATTCCCCTTGAACGATTTCAATTCTTGTATGGAAAACCTGCACGCGAAGGAACCTTGTTGTGATTGGTTGCGCCCTTATCCTGTTTGGAGTCCGCTGAACAGTTTAGGTGGCTGCACTGAAAACACCAAGGTCTCTTGCCGGTAGCGGCACCGCCAGCAGGCTGCTAAAGTCCCGCACCTAGCGCTCGCGGCAAGGGTGCGCGCGCCAGCAAGTTTCCAATCAAGCGTAGGGCGAATACATACAGAAAGAAATTAAACAAGGGGAATAGCATAGCATTCATCCAGAACGTAGCAAGTTATATTACATCAATCTTGCCGCAATTCTAACATAAGATAAATTGTTCTTGGCATGGATGGCGGCGGGAAGTAAGGCAGCTAATCCCGGCGATCGCCTTCAACTCTTTTGACTTGGCTTACCCTGTCAACAATGGGCGCGACAAGTTCTACTGCCGCCTTGAGATCTGCATCCTTCGGCGGGCGGTCAAGGACGTTGGCGAGGTTGATGCCGGGGTTCCTGTGCACCACCTTGACAAGCACCCTGCGGAGGACATCCTGGCAGAGCTTGCGTGATTCTCTGGCCAGATGGGTTGTTCGGTCAGACTCGAGCTGCTTCAGGGCGTAAATCATTCCATCGAAGAACATGGTCAGCTTGGCGCTCGGGGATACCCTATCATCAGAAGAGTAACTGAAGCCTTGCAGGCCCATGGTTTTCAGTCCAAGCTTTTCAGTCCAGATTTGCATTCCGTGCACATAGTCGTTGTGAGTGGCGGCGGCGCTCTTGACCAGCTCCTCCTCATCCCAGAGACTTTTGACCAAGATCTCCTCGCGAGCTCCCGCGGCCTCAAGAGTCTCCTCCAGTGTGGATAGCTTCAGCTTCAGATCAGCGATGGATTCGTTGGCTGTGGAGAGCTCCTTGGTCTTGTCGGATACGGCAACTTGCGTCTCCATCAAGCTGTGGAGAGCTTTGTCTCTCTCGGTCTTGAGCGTTGAGATCTGCTTGCCGTGTTCCTCAAGATCTGCTTCTAGCTTCTTCACCCCGTCGGCAAGCTTGTCCTTGGCGGCCTCTGCAGCTTTGGCGGCATCGACGGCCTCCTTCAGCTTGCCGGCATGATCTACAGTCAGATCCTCGAGGGCCTCCTTGTGCTTCAGCTCCAGATCCTGGGTCCGCTGCGCGACAAGCTTTTCAATCTCCTCGTCTTTGGCGCAGAGCTTGTTGGCAAGTGCCTTCTCGCGAGCGGTCAGGTCGTCATCATGAGCCTCAAGCTCAACACGGAGTTCCGTTAAGCGTGCTTCCTCTGTGGCAGTCTGTTGCTTGGCATCCTCTTGTGCCTTCACCACGTCAGACTGCTTCATGAGGAGATCGTTCCATCTTTGACTCAGCTGCTCTTGGCTAGTCCTCAACTCCTGGAAAGCTTCGGCAAACCAGGCCTGCGTCTCCTCAACGCGTTTCTGGAGATCTGCTTCAACCTTGTCGACAACCGCGGCCCTGGAGCCTAGCTTCTCCTTCCGGGCGCGTTGGAGTGCTTGGAGCTTCTGGTAGTTGTCGTGCATGGCCTTGAGGAGCTTCTCTTCTTCAGATTTGCTGCTACTGGCGCTTGGTTCATCAACGACCTCGAGCCCAGCAGCAGCAATGGCGTCTTCATCAAAGACTTCCCCTTCAGTTGGCGCCCTAGTGCTTGCCGTGCCTTGGATGCTGACGAACAAGTTGTCGCCAATCTTGAGGTACTTGCTTGACGAGGGAGCTTCGGATGTTGGTGGCTGTTCCTCAATAGTCGCCTCCCCGGTAGCTGGGGGCTCTGTATCCGGCGTAGCGCCTGGCGCTCCTGCGGCAGGGATGCCATCAGTGAATATGACGGATCATGGTTATCTCAATGACTAATGGCATTGTTCGTCGGTTTCCAATAAAGTTTATGCTTCGTACTACTTCATTTGTGAATAGATTGTTACATGCTTATGAGAAACTATATGATGGAAAACTTGCTGCTATGTTAATATTCATGATGCTCTCCTGTCTGTATTCTGTTTTTATCGACTTCTCCCTCTAAAATCATGTGGCCATTATTCTCGAGCTCGGCTTTCGTTTGAGGACAAGCGAGGTCTAAGCTTGGGGGAGTTGATACGTCCACTTTGCATCATGATTTCTCATTGATATTTGTGTTATTCTTGGCCATTATTCCCTATTATCAAACAATTCTTATGCCCTTTCTCTCTGAATATGCAAGGTACATCACAAAGAGGGAAATATATGGAAACTAAAATTCTGGACCGGGAAACCAAGAAAAAGGCAGAAAAATCACCAGACTACAAATGACCTGAAACTTCACGGAGGTTTTTCATGGAATATTTAAGAATTATTTGGCCAAAAATATACTAGAGGGGAGCCACGTGCTGGCCACAAGCCAACAGGGCGCGCCCTGATGGCTTGTGGGGCCCTAGCAGGTCTCCCGACCCCCCGCCCCCTCTTCTCCTATATGGTGTGTTTTACCCTAGAAAAAATCATAAGCAATCTCTCGGGATGAAGCGCCACCATATCGAGGCGGAAACCTGGGCTGAGGCCCTTTCGCACGGCGACAGTCAGATTCTGTCGGGGGAATCCCTCTTCGGGAGGGGGAAATCGAAGCCATCGTTATCACCAACGTTCCCTCCTTCGTGGGAGGACCAATTCACATCAACACCTTCACCAGCACCATCTCATCTCCAACCCTAGTTCATCTCTTGTATTCAATCTTTGTCTCAAAACCTCAGATTGGTGCCTGCGGGTTACTAGTAATGTTGATTACATCTTGTAGATGCTTGTTGGATTACTTGGTGAAAATTATTATGTTCAGATCCTTAATCTCCATTATTATACCTCTGATCTTGAACATGTTGATGAGGTGTGAGTAGTTACTATTGTTCCTGAGGACATGGCCGAAGTCTTGTTATAAGTAATCTTGTGAAGTTGGTATTCGTTCGATATTTTGATGATATGTATGTTGTTACTTCTCTTAGTGGCGTGATGTGAACGTCGACTACATGACACTTCACCATGTTATGGGCCTAAGGGAAGTCATTGTGGAGTAACAAGTAGATGATGGGTTGTGAGAGTGACAGAAGGTTAAACCCCAGTTTATGTGTTGCTTCATAAGGGGCTTATTTGGATCCACATGTTTCATGCTATGGTTAGAATTATCTTAATTCTTCTTTCATAGTTGCGGATGCTTGCGAGAGGGGTTAATCATAAGTAGGTTGTTTGCTCAAGTAAGAACATCACCTTAGCACTGGTCCACCCACATATCAAATTATCAAAGTAGCGAACGCGAATCAACTCAACATGATGAACATGACTAGACAAAATTCCCATGTGTCCTCGGGAGCACTTGCTTAATATAAGAGTACTTTCAGGCCTGTCCTTTGCTATAAAAAGGACTGGTCTACCTTGCTACACATTTGTTACTATTGCTACTTGTCACTTGTTACGACTTGTCTTGCTGCAAAACTATCTACTACTGTTACTCACAGCACTTGTAGAGAATACCTTGCTGAAAATTGCTTATCATTTTCTTCTGCTCCTCGTTGGGTTTGACACTCTTACTTATCGAAAAGACTACGATTGATCCCCTATATTTGTGGGTCATCACACCTCCTCGCCAGTGATGGTCCTTCCTACCGCTCGACCTCATCCATTTAGTCAGTTAATCCACACCTCCCCATACCCCTACCCTACACCCCTCCTCCTCCATTCCACATACCTCAACCGTCGGCGTGACACCTTCCACCAAAATCACCGCTCCATCGCCCATATAATGGGTACCAAAATCCATGGTGCATGCAGTATAGCTACGATGTCATGGAGAATTTAGCAGCGGAGAAGCAAATCGCGGCCGCACGCACGGATGAGGCCACGATGGTTGCCATGTGTGCCAACCCGGATCTTGGAGCATCACCTTGCCGTCGAGGCCACTATCGGCGCCTCACATGCGGATGCCGCCATTTGGTTGGCTGCTTTAAAATACAACTCATGGTGTTTTCTCGAGTGCATCGTCATTGCCTTCGACGAATACTACGAGGTCTTTTCTCGGCATTCCCGTGCTTACCTCAGCTCCTGAGCCGACATGTTGGTTCCCGGACAAGCTCAGGTCACTCACCACTACGAGTAGGGCACTGACAATGTGGAGGCCTCGCCCTCTTCCAAGTATAAGGAGCCCATTGTCATCGATATCTCCGACGATGAGGAATAGCTTATTTTTTAGCTTAATTACTAAGGACCTATGTTCTTCTAGCTATGCCGGTTAAGCATGTTTGGTTTATCAGTTGCATGTGCTTCTCCTGCCTTTCCTTTATAATAAAATGTCCTATGTAATTCTACTATGCAATCTGATCTTCTAGTATGTTTACTCTGCAATGTGGTGCTCAGTTAACTGTTTAGTTCATTTGTTGTGGTGCTTAGTTAACTGTTTGGTTCATTTTTAGTGGTTATCATTTAATTGTTTGGTTTAATTGTACAATGTGATGTTCGATTGTTGTTGGTACAATTTTGTATTGTTATGCATGTGAGAAATAAATCGAATTTGGATGTACTAGAACCTTGTGAAACATATACAATTGCTATATTTCCTAGTTCTTAGCACGCTTGGTTTAGATAACTGGCTTTTTTCATGTGGCTCGAATTAATCTGTTGGATCTGCAATGTATTTATTTTTCATCAACATATTTTACTGATAGTATGCCAAATTTCACTTATAACCCAATCAATATCTATCTTATATATGTTCCAGGGGGAAACAATGCGAGACATTGAAGTTTACAATTGAGGTTTGCACATGCATGGTCCTTTGGCTAATAACACATTATTGTGCTATTGCAGTAAACATTCTAATATATAGGTTTTTAATAATTTGTTCTTGCACATGTAGGTCCTGCTGTAAGAGGTTTAGACCCACTGTTAGACCCATTTTGCATGTGGGGAAATGAGGTGTCCATGAATATCAGTCAAATCAAGAAACTCAGAAAGATTGTTAAGATAAAGAAACTAGCGACGAAAAACAACAAGATATTTGTCTGCACAATGAAGAAGACATCAGTCAACTATAGAATGGTACTATCTCTTTCACCTTGTCTTTTTCCCTTTATGCCATTTCAAATTTTAGAAATATATTTATGCATATCTTTGTTTTTAGTCCTTTTCAAGGCAGTTCATCGATAATTACGTCTCAAACCACTTGTATGGTCATGAGGCTAGGAAGGTATTCATACAATACTCATGGTATAATCTTGAAGTCTTCCTCAAGAGGACGAAGGATGGGCGAGTAATCATCCACATGCAATGGCCTAAAGCTGCAAGGACCTTCCACATCATTGAAGGCTCAATATTCACCTTCCGCTTCAACAGTTATCTAGACGAGACTCAACTTTCTATTTACCATCTATGATGCTAATTTTCCAAAGGTTTTAGATGTTGCATGTGAAACTTTGTCCTGTTGTGTAATTCGGTATTTAGGTAGTATATGCCTATATGATGTTGTACGCTGATATATTTCCATTATGATATCCTTTTTGCCGTAGTATGAATATGAAATATATTGTGTGCTTGATATGAAATTTTAATTTTATTACTAAATGGATTATAAATAATAGGGCAATTAGGGTGATTATTGGGTTTTCATATTACATACCGTTTCTCAGAAACGACCGTGGGAGATGACCTCAATAAACCCACACGGTTTATAGAAAGTTGGCGTGCTGGATGAGTGAACAATCACACACGACTTCCGGCCAACAACTTTGTGCGTTAGGCCACCTTGCACAAACGTTTCCACATAAAAACTATGTGTGATGGCAGCCCTATGCCAAACACTTTCTTCTAGGCACCACGCGTGATGTATTGAATAACACAAACGACAGAATTATATCTAGCGTGTGTGATGGCGACCCCTATCATAGACGATGCTCTGCATAAAAATATGTGTGATGTACCATATGAACGGAAACGTATCTTTGGGATTCACTTTGTGGGATGCCTAGCGCATCTCACACGACTTCTCCAATATGCCTATTTGCGATGGGCCTCCCAATCGCACACGAGCTCTATTTGCCCAGCGTGTGTGTTACCGGAGGTGGCATTGCCGTCGGTTTATCTATATCGTGTGGGATAGCCCCCCCTCCCCCGATCGCACACACAGGCAAGGTGACGGTTGATACGTCCATTTTGCATCATGATTTCCTACTGTAATTTATAATGATTTTATGCATAATAATGCTTTCGGGGGTGATTCTAATGCCTTTTCTCTCATAATATGCACGGTTTACACAAAGAGGGAGAATACTGGCAGCTGGAATTCTAGACCTGAAAAAGCATATCAGAGATACCTATTCTGCACATCTCCAAATAAGCTGAAACTTCACGAAGAATTATTTTGGAATATATGATAAATACTAGAGAAAATAACTACCGGAGGGGGGCCACCTGGTGAGCACAAGACACCAGGGCCCTGGTGGGTTGTGCTCAGCCCAGCCCACCTCTGGTGCCCATCTTCTTGTATTTAAGATCTTTTGACCCAGAAAAAATAAGGAGAGCACTTTCAGGACGGAATGCCGCCATCTCGAGGCGGAACTTGGGCATGAGCACTTTTGCCCTCCGGCGAAGCGATTCCGCCGGGGGAACTTTCCTCCCGGAGGGGGAAATCGAAGCAATCGTCATCACCAACACCCCTCTCATCTTTGGGAGGCCAATCATCATCAACATGTTCAACAACACCATCTCCTCTCAAACCCTAGTTCATCTCTTGTGTTTAATCTTTGTACCGGAACCTCAGATTGGTACCTATGGGTGACTAGTAGTGTTGATTACATCTTGTAGTTGATTACTATATGGTTTATTTGGTGGAAGATTATATGTTTAGATCCATTATTGTCGGGGCACGGATGCTCACGATAACCTATGGGACCAGAGGCCCCTTGTGGTTCGGCAACGGGGGTCACGTTGCACGAAGAGCGGAGATAATGAGACGACGCGGCAATTGGGACACAGGCATTTTACCCAGGTTCGGGCCGCTGCTAAGCGTAAAACCCTACTCCTGATTTTGGTGGATTGATTGGAGGAACACGAAGAACACTCAGCGCCTAACCCCGGCAAGGACTGCTGTCGGGGAAAGAGCTTGTAATCAAGTACAAGTGTTCGGGGGTCCGAATCGCTAACCCTGAGCTAGGTAGCCATGGGCCTCCTTTTATAGTGCAAGGGGTTACCACAATGGCAAAACAGTCATTATCTATTGATTAGATAGCTAAGCAGAGCTATCATACCTAACTCTGGCATTTAGGACAAAATGCCATGATTACCTGCCTAGGTGGCGCTCGGGGGTGCATCCCCGGCAAGCTCTTGCCAGCGCTTGGCCAGTCGTTGCTTATGGTCTTGACACGCTGCAGGGCAGGTGTCAACCGAGCGTAACTTGCATTCTGATGTGTCACCACGTGCTTAGCGAGAGCTAATTAGCCGCATGAGGGCACGACACCGCATCGATAAGTGACAGGCGTAGCGATGTGGTGGAGCGGTGGCCGGTTGGCTCGCACCTGCCAGGGAGTGGCTTGCCGGGTCTTCTGGGAGGTGTGCATGCCTTGGTCTCCGGCAAGCATCGGGGACGTGATTGGCACATTGCAGTCCAGGCTTGGGCTGCCGCGTCGGGCTAACCCAGTGCATAAGTCAGGGGCACTGGGTACCCCTGTACTAGTGCAGCGACAGGAGCCCCCGGGACTGGCCCATACGTGCTCGCCAAGCCGTTGGGTCAGGCCCAAGTTTCGTGCACATGCGCGCAATGTGAGGGAGTAACTGCCAATTTATAGGTTAGTGATACGTCTCCGTCGTATCTATAATTTTTGATTGTTTCATGCCAATATTCTACAACTTTCATATACTTTTGGCAACTTTTTATACTATTTTTGGGACTAACATATTGATCCAGTGCCCAGTGCCAGTTCCTGTTTGTTGCATGTTTTTTGTTTCGCGGAAAATTCATATCAAACGAAGTCCAAACGGGATAAAAACTTATAGAGATTTTTTTGGAATATATTTGAATTTTGGGAAGTGGAATCAACAGAAGGCGGTGCCCGAGGGGCCCACAAGCCATAGGGGCGCGCCCTGGGGGGTAGGGCGCGCCAGCCTGGCTTGTGGACACCGCGTAAGGTGGTTGGTGCCCTTCTTTCGCCGTAAGAAAGCTAATATCTGGATAAAAATCGTGTTAAAATTTCAGCCCAATCGGAGTTACGGATCTCCGGGAATTTAAGAAACATTGAAAGGCCAGAATCGGGGAACGCGGAAATAGAAGGAAACAGAGAGAGAGATCCAATCTCGGAGGTGCTCTCGCCCCTCCACCGCCATGGAGGCCATGGACCAGAGGGGAAACCCTCTTCCCATCTAGGGCGGAGGCCAAGGAAGAATAAGAAGGAGGGGGGGCTCTCTCCCCCTCTCTCCCGGTGGCACCGGAACGCCACCGGGGCCATCATCGTGACGGCGATCTACACCAACAACTTCGCCGCCGTCATCACCAACTCTGTCCCCCTCTATGCAGCAGTGTAACACCCCTTCTCCCCGCTGTAATCTCTACTTAAACATGGTGCTCAACACTATATATTATTTCCCAATGATATATGGCTATCCTATGATGTTTGAGTAGATCCGTTTTGTCCTATGGGTTGATTGATGATCATGATTGGTTTGAGTTGCATGTTTTATTATTGGTGCTGTCCTATGGTGCTCTCCGTGTCGCGCAAGCGTGAGGGATCCCCGCTGTAGGGTGTTGCAATGTGTTCATGATTTGCCTATGGTGGGTTGCTTGAGTGACAGAAGCATAAACCCGAGTAGGTGGGTTGTTGCATATGGGAGTAAAGAGGACTTGATACATTATAATGCTATGGTTGGGTTTTACCTTAATGATCTTTAGTAGTTGCGGATGCTTGCTAGAGTTCCAATCATAAGTGCATATGATCCAAGTAGAGAAAGTATGTTAGCTTATGCCTCTCCCTCATATAAAATTGCAATAATGATTACCTGTCTAATTATCGATTGCCTAGGGACAAATAACTTTCTTGTGACAAAAAGCTCTCTACTAAAACTAACTTAGTTGTTTCCTTATCTAAACAGCCCCTAGTTTTTATTTAAGTGTTCTTTATTATCTTGCAAACCTATCCTATCACACCTACAAAGTACTTCTAGTTTCATACTTGTTCTAGGTAAAGCGGACGTTAAGCGTGCGTAGAGTTGTATCGGTGGTCGATAGAACTTGAGGGAATATTTGTTCTACCTTTAGCTCCTCGTTGGGTTCGACACTCTTACTTATCGAGAAAGGCTACAATTGATCCCCTATACTTGTGGGTTATCAAGACCTTTTTCTGGCGCCGTTGCCGGGGAGCAATAGCGTGGGGTGAATATTCTCGTGTGTGCTTGTTTGCTTTATCACTAAGTAATTTTTATTTTCTGTTATTAGTTGTTTTCTATCTTTAGATATGGGTAGGAAACGCAAAATACCAAAAAAAATTAGATGTACTTGCTGCTCCAAAAGTTGAGGAACCACTAGTGTTCCGTACTACCGAAGAATATTAT
The DNA here is from genome assembly GCA_039707655.1 of Elymus sibiricus. Classification (NCBI taxonomy): domain Eukaryota; kingdom Viridiplantae; phylum Streptophyta; class Magnoliopsida; order Poales; family Poaceae; genus Elymus; species Elymus sibiricus. Next base: position 56,939,863 of record CM077667.1, read on the forward strand.
TTGGATCATCTTCGATCAATTTGTGCTCGTGCTGAAAACCCAACTAGCTTAGTTGAGGGAAAATCATTAAATGGGCATGCTTATTATGTGCGACACCGCATATCTCAAAAAGGGAAACTCTTGGGGCGTCAAATTAATACTTTGTATTGCTATGCTTGGAATTTATGTGAATTACATGATTTTACTTGTTGTTCTGAAGAAACTAAAAAACACCTTCCCTACCAATGTGTGTTTAATGATAATTAAATACTATCTTCTTATGCCAAGGAAGCCTATTGTTATTTTGATGTTGAACAAATTGAAGAATTTGGTGCTTTTAAGGTTGCTTATGAAATTGCTTCTTTGATTGAAAAGTATGATGCTACTCTTAACAAATCTGAAAATTTTGCCATACTTAAATATTGCTATGAAAACTATGCTTCTAATGCTTATGTTAAAGAATTTATCGAAAGAATGTCCGCTGGCTTGGAAGAGACTAATATTTTGCAGGAATCTATGGAAGAAGAAATTCCTGACACTGTGAGCTCATTAGATGAAAAAGATGAGGAGGAGAGCGAAGAACAAAAGGAGGAAGAGCGGATTAGCTACCCGTGCCCACCTTCTAATGAGAGTAACTCTTCAACTCATACATTGTTTAATTTCCCTTCGTGCTTACCGAAGAATGAATGCTATGTTGATTGCTATGATCCCTTGGATTCGTTTGAAATATCCCTTTTTGATGAACTTGATGCTTGCTATGCTTGTGGCCATGATGCCAATATGAATGATGCTTATGGAGATGAACTTGCTATAGTTCCTTATTTTAAACATGAAATTGTTGCTATTGCACCCACACATGATAGTCCTATTATCGTTTTGAATTCTTCCAACTACACTATATCGGAGAAGTTTGCTCTTATTAGGGATTACATTGATGGGTTGCCTTCTACTATTGCACATGATAATTTTGATAAATATAATATGCATGTGCTTGCTGCTCCTACTTGCAATTATTATGAGAGAGGAACTACATCTCCGCCTCTCTATGTTTCCAATACGATAAAATTGCAAGAAACTGTTTATACTATGCATTGGCCTTTACTTGGTGTGAATGAATTGTTCTTGTATGACATGCCAATGCATAGGAAGAGAGTTAGACTTCGTTGTCACATGATTTATATCACTTTGTGCTCACTACTAAATTACAAATCATTGTTAATTAAAATTGGCTTTGATATACCTTGGGATCCGTGTGGATCCATTACTTGAGCACTATATGCCTAGCTTAATGGCTTTAAAGAAAGCGCTGCCAGGGAGACAACCCGGAAGTTTTAGAGAGTCATTTTATTCTGTTGTGTGCTTTTATATAGTTTAAAAACAAAAAAATAAAGAGGGGAACCTAAAACTTTTTCAAAAAGAAAAGTGGAAGTGAGAGGGACGAGCATTGTGAAAGTGGGAGCTAGCCTTGAACTTTGTTCATGCCCATGGAAACCTTGCGAATCTTAATGACAGAAACTTTTCAACAAAAATAATTATCCCCTTGTATAAATCCATTGTATTATAAAAATAATGTGCCAAGATTTTCCTTTAGGATGATTAGATTGCTTGTTTGGTGTGTGCAGTGCAAAAACAGAAACTTTGGCTGTAGTGCTTGAATTTACATTTTTTACTGGAATGTCAAAAGTTTCTAAAATTTTTACAAAGTACTTCTATGCAAATTGTATATTGTTTCCTAATTTTTCAGAATTTTAAGAATTACAGAAGTATGGTGAATGTTCCGATTGCTATAGACTGTCATGTTTAAGACAGATTCTGTTTTTGATGCATTGCTTTGCTAGTTTTAATGAAACTATCGATTTTATTGGTGGTATAAGCCATAAAGAAGTTATAATACAGTAGCTAAAATGCAAAAATAAAATGTGAATGGGTTTGCAACAGTACTTAAAGTGATAATTTGCTTTATTATACTAACGGATCTCACGAGGGTTTTGTTAAGTTTTGTGTGATTGAAGTTTTCAAGTTTTGGATGAGATCACGATGGATGAACGAATAAGGAGTGGAAAAAGACTAAGCTTGGGGATGCCCGAGGAAACCCAAGGTAATATTCAAGGACTCCCAAGAAACTATGCTTGGGGATGCCCCAGAAGGCATCCCCTCTTTCTTCTAACAACCATCGGTAATTTTACTTGGAGCTATTTTTTTATTCGTCACATGATATGCGTAAATCTTGGAGCGTCGTGTGCTTTTTATTTTTATTTTAATAATGCACCATGCTGGTATGAGAAAGTTCTTGGTTGATTTATAGAAGGCTCTTTACACCTCACTTATATCTTTTGAGTATGGCTTTATAGAATGCTTCATGTGCTTCACTTATATCATTTGAAGTTTGGATTGCTTGTTTCTCTACACATAGAAAACCGCCATTTGTAGAATGCTCTTTTGCTTCACTTATATTTTTTAGAGCGTGGGCATATCTTTTGTCGAAAGAATTAAACTCTCATGCTTCACTTATATCTATTTAGAGAGTTAACAGGAGTTGGTCATTCACATGGTTAGTCATAAAATCCTACATAAAACTTGTAGATCACTGAATATGATATGTTTGATTCCTTGCAATAGTTTTGCGATATAAATATGGTGATACTAGAGACATGCTAGTGAGTAATTGTGGATTGGTAGAAATATTTGTGTTAAAGTTTGTGATTCCCGTAGCATGGACGTATGGTGAACCGTTATGTGAAGAAGTCGGAGCATGATTTATTTATTGATTGTCATCCTTTGTGTGGAGGTCGGGAGCGCGCGATGGTTAACTCCTACCAACCTCTCCCCTAGGGGCATGCGTCTAATACTTTGTTTCGATAGCTAATAGATTTTTGTAATAAGTATGTGAGTTCTTTATGACTAATGTTGAGTCCATGGATTATACGCACTCTCATCCTTCCACCATTGCTAGCCTCTCTAGTACCGCGCAACTTTCACCGGTGCATTACACCCACCATATATCCTTCCTCAAAACAGCCACCATACCTACCTATTATGGCATTTCCATAGCCATTCCGAGATATATTGTCATGCAACTTCCACCGTTCCGTTTATTATGACACGCACCATCATTGTCATATTGCTTTGCAAGATCGTAAGATAGCTAGCATGATGTTTTCATGGCTTGTCCGTTTTTGATGTCATTTGCTATGCTAGATCATTGCACATCCCAGTACTCCGCCGGAGGCAGTCATATAGACTCATATTTTGTTCTAGTATCGAGTTGTAATTCTTGAGTTGTAAGTAAATAAAAGTGTGATGATCATCATTATTAGAGCATTGTCCCATGTGAGGAAAGGATGATGGAAGCTATGATTCCCTCACAAGTTGGGATGAGTCTCCGGACTTTACAAATAAATAAAAGAGGCCAGAGAAGCCCAAATAAAAAAAGAGGCCAAAGAAGCCCACCAAAAAAAACAAAAAAAACAAAAAAATGAGAGAAAAGAGAGAAGGGGCAATGCTACTATTCCTTTTTCCACACTTGTGCTTCAAAGTAGCACCATGATCTTCATGATAGAGAGTCTCCTATATTGTCACTTTCATATACTAGTGGGAATTTTTCATTATAGAACTTGGCTTGCATATTCCAATGATGGGCTTCCTCAAATTTCCCTAGGTCTTCGTGAGCAAGCAAGTTGGATGCACACCCACTTAGTTTCTTTTGAGCTTTCATACACTTATAGCTCTAGTCCATCCGTTGCATGGCAATCCCTACTCACTCACATTAATATCTATTGATGGGCATCTCCATAGCCCGTTGATACGCCTAGTTGATGTGAGACTATCTCCTTCTTTTTGTCTTCTCCACAACCACCATATTCTATTCCACCTATAGTGCTATATCCATGGCTCACGCTCATGTATTGCGTGAACGTTGAAAAAGTTTGAGAATACTAGAGTCTGAAACAATTGCTTGGCTAAAACCGGGGTTGTGCATGATTAAATACTTTGTGTGATGAAGATGGAGCATAGCCAGACTATATGATTTTGTAGGGATACCTTTCTTTTAGCCATGATATTTTGAGAAGACATGATTGCTTTATTAGTATGCTTGAAGTATTATTGTCTTAATGTCAAATGATAGACTATTGCTTTGAATCACTTGTGTTTTAATATTCATGCCATGATTAGATTATATGATCAAGATTATGCTAGGTAGCATTCCACGGCAAAAATTATCTTTTTTATCATTTACCTACTCGAGGACGAGCAGGAATTAAGCTTGGGGATGCTGATATGTCTCCATCATATCTATAATTTTTTATTGTTTCATGCCAATATTCTACAACTTTCATATACTTTTGGCAACTTTTTATACTATTTTTGGGACTAACATATTGATCCAGTGCCCAGTGCCAGTTCCTGTTTGTTGCATGTTTTTTGTTTCGCAGAAAATCCATATCAAACGAAGTCCAAACGGGATAAAAACTTATGGAGATTTTCTTTGGAATATATGTGAATTTTGGGAAGTGGAATCAACAGAAGGCGATGCCCGAGGGGCCCACAAGCCATAGGGGCGCACCCTGGGGGGTAGGGCGCGCCAGGCTGGCTTGTGGCCACCCCGTAAGGCGGTTGGTTCCGTTCTTTCGCCAGAAAAAAGCTAATATCCGGATAAAAATCGTGTTAAAATTTCAGCCCAATCAGAGTTACGGATCTCCGGGAATTTAAGAAACGGTGAAAGGCCAGAATCGGGGAACGCAGAAACAGAAGGAACAGAGAGAGAGATCCAATCTCGGATGGGTTCTCGCCCCTCCGCCACCATGGAGGCCATGGACCAGAGGGGAAACCCTCCTCCCATCTAGGGGGGAGGCCAAGGAATAAGAAGAAGGAGGAGGGCTCTCTCCCCCTCTCTCCCGGTGGCACCGGAACGCCGCCGGGGCCATCATCGTGACGGCGATCTACACCAACAACTTCGCCGCCGTCATCACCAACTCTGTCCCCCTCTATGCAGCGGTGTAATACCCCTTCTCCCCGCTGTAATATCTACTTAAACATGGTGCTCAACGCTATATATTATTTCCCAATGATGTATGGCTATCCCATGATGTTTGAGTAGATCCGTTTTGTCCTATGGGTTGATTGATGATCATGATTGGTTTGAGTTGCATGTTTTATTATTGGTGTTGTCCTATGGTGCTCTCCGTGTCGCGCAAGCATGAGGGATCCCCGCTGTAGGGTGTTGGAATGTGTTCATGATTTGCCTATGGTGGGTTGCTTGAGTGACAGAAGCATAAACCCGAGTAGGTGGGTTGTTGCATATGGGAGTAAAGAAAACTTGATACCTTATAATGCTATGGTTGGGTTTTACCTTAATGATCTTTAGTAGTTGCGGATGCTTGCTAGAGTTCCAATCATAAGTGCATATGATCCAAGTAGAGAAAGTATGTTAGCTTATGCCTCTCCCTCATATAAAATTACAATAATGATTACCGGTCTAGTTATCGATTGCCTAGGGACAAATAACTTTCTTGTGACAAAAAGCTCTCTACTAAAACTAACTTAGTTGTTTCTTTATCTAAACAACCCCTAGTTTTTATTTAAGTGCTCTTTATTATCTTGCAAACCTATCCTATCACACCTACAAAGTACTTCTAGTTTCATACTTGTTCTAGGTAAAGCGAATGTTAAGCGTGCGTAGAGTTGTATCGGTGGTCGATAGAACTTGAGGGAATATTTGTTCTACCTTTAGCTCCTCGTTGGGTTCAACACACTTACTTATCGAGAAAGGCTACAATTGATCCCCTATACTTGTGGGTTATCAGTCAGCATTGACCCACCACCTCAGGCCGTTTCCGCCACGTGCTCCGCATGCAAAGCGGGGAGTTAGCGACGGGCGCGCGTGACTTAAAGTCCTGATCGTGGCAGAAACTGCAGCGCCATGGATTGGAGTGGCGGGGCGGTTACCTGTTCGCCCGTGATCGTGGGCGATGGAATTGGAGGAGACGGGCAGCGACCCTTGGAGCGGAGGAGAGCCAGCCCCCGCGCCCTCCCCTATAAATTGGGGGTCGCGAGGGGCGATGCTCATCCATCCTTTCTTCCTCCTTGAGTCCAAATCCACAGAGCTCGCCCTTCTGCCTCTTTGTCTTGAGCCGCGCTTGCTCTCCCGATGCTTAGGGGGAGGGGCCAAGCGAGCGTATTTGCAGAGCCTTCCTTCCGAACCCCTGCTCAGTTCCCGTCATGGACAGATGGTTCTGAACTGAAGGCTGGTCGGGGAAGCCTCGGATGGGGGAGCAGGCAGCGTGGTGGCTGTATCGGGGACTGCTACGGCGGTACGCCTGCCGCTGCGCTGCCCGCTTCTTTAGTCTTGACGAAGCTCCATGCGGTTGACATCGCGCCAGGATATATGTTGGAGGTGCAGCGTCGCGGCGGTCCGTGGTTCCCACATTCCTTCTTCAAGGTGATGGAGAAAAATGCCCACACGGCCACCACGGGCGTGCGTGTGGTTGCAGCCGCGCGTCATCATTTATCGCGGTGAAGCTCGATCTCCTCCCGCAGCACTTCGGATGGAGCATATAGGAGGGAACTCTTCATCTTCGCGTGCTCTTCTAAGGCGGGGGATGGAATTCCCCGCCTTTGGCCACCGGGGACGACCATGTTCTCTGTGGGGTCCCCGGGTCGCCACGCCTGGAGCTTGGGCGATGGCGGGGGGTGTCTCCTCGGGCGGTGGCGATGAGGAAGACGATGGCGGTCGGGGATCTACGATGCATTAGGAGCACGGATGAGGTCTTCGACGCGTCGCATTCCCCGGCAGCACCATCATCATCAGCTGGGCTCCGGCAGCGCCACCATCTCCACCTGCCCTCCGACTTATTTCCCCTTGTCGGTCTTGTCCGCTCCGTCGGCTTCGTCCGCCCTACCTGGGGGCAGGGCCCTTCTGCTCGCCGGTCGCGTCCCTCTGGTCATGGCTGGGAAGCATCGAATCCCGTCTAGGCACTTCTTTTGCCCTCTGTTCCTTCTCCACCTAACCTCTAAGAGGAGAGGGACAAGAAACGGATTACGGGGCACTTATATTTTTTTATGTCAAAAGATGTAGGCGCTTGCCAAGTACTCATAATGTAATCTCTATCCATTTTGTATCGAAAATGAATGAGAAAAAGTGATGTCTTTCTTTCGCAAGTACTATCCCTTTCCTTTCCTTATTTATACCGCAATAGTATGTTTTGTCTTTGCCACACGGAGCTACTTGCCGGGTCATCATTGTAAACATGAGTGCCAAAGTGGGGGAACGAGCCCCCGGCAACAGGTTGGCATTGTTCCCCGGCAGAGCTCCTTGTCGGTATCGGCGCTGCCACCCTTATAAACAAGAACAGGGGGACAGCTCGCCCCGACAAGGGTTTTAACCACTTGGATGACTCCACAACCCGCAGTAAGGAAGATACTAAGGGTTTCCTTGAGAAATCGAGAAGTACTGAACTCGAAATATGCGATATACTTATCTTTTCCAAGCAGTATCTTCCTTTCAAGCGTGATGGGCCGCCATCCTTGTTTCTTTGTTCCCCTTCCCTGTTTTCTCGATGGTAAAACATGTAGGGTGAGAAGAGTAAAAAAGACTACGGTTTCATCAATTATTCTAGCAAATCTTTATAACTTAAAAGAGATAACATTGTGGTCATAAAAAATGCATAATGAGCATGTAAGGATGATGATATGATGCAATGACTAGCTTTATTATTGTTGCACAGGGTCTGCGCCTGGCTTTGTACAAAGGGTTACATGCAACATCAGCAAGGCTTGTACAAAAGGTGGCTGCGGGGGACTGAGCCCGGCAGCCGCGCCTTACGGGTAGAACTTACGAAGATGCTCAATGTTCCATGAGTTCTGCACCTTGGTGCCATCTTCGGTCTCCAGACGGACTGCGCCAGGTCTGGTGACTCGTACTACCCGGTAAGGGCCTTCCCACTTCGGCGTCAACTTGTTTGTACCCTTGGCGGACTGAACACGCCGAAGGACAAAGTCGCCTTTCTCAAGGCTCCGGGCGTGAACCCTGCGGCTATGGTAGCGGTGCAGAGCTTGCTGGTAGCGTGCTGCACGCACAGCAGCCCGGAGACGGTCTTCCTCGAAAAGCGTGGCATCGTCATGCCGCAGCTGCTGTTGCTCTACTTCATCGTAGGCAAGCACTCGAGGTGACCCGTATATGAGTTCAGTGGGGAGCACTGCTTCCGCCCCGTAAACTAGGGAGAAGGGCGTCTGGCCGGTAGCTCGATTTGGTGTCGTCCCGAGGGACCAAAGAACCACCGGCAGCTCATCTATCCAGCGCCTGCTGCTCTTCCACGGCTTATCAAAAGTCCTTGTCTTGAGTCCTCGCAGCAGTTCAACATTCATCCTCTCGACTTGCCCGTTGCTTCTCGGGTGAGCAACAGAGGCGAAGGAGACCTTGCATGAAGGCGCGGCTCGTGAACTGGGTGCCGTTGTCGGTGATCACTCTGTTAGGCACTCCAAAGCGGCACACCAGTCCTTTCATGAACTTGATAGCTGCCTGTGCGGTCACCTTTCACACTGGTTCCACCTCAGGTCACTTTGTGAACTTATCAGTTGTGACACCCTGGTTTTATGCTACAGTGATGATTGTAATTAAGCTACAGTAATGGCCAAGTGATTAAGCTAATCTTTTGCTAAATAGGGCTTGATCAAGTTTGAGTTCATTTTCCAATTCAAATTCCACTGAAAAAGGCTTTGAATTTTGTGATGATAAAATAAATCCTCAAACAGCAAAGGAAAAATGCTGCATACTTGTGGAATAATCCAAAACTAATGTTGTTGAGGAAAACAACATCACCAAGTTTATGGTGTGGACCCCACCTTCCAAAACAGAGCCTGTTTGCATTTATAAGTGCTCCAATATTTATTTGAAAAATGCAAACCAGTGCCAAAAATTCCCAAACTTTTTGTGGACAGGTGGAATATTGCAAGATAATATTTGGACCCTATTGCACATTTTTGCTAAAAGGAATAGTGGCTGAAAATAAATGGAACAGAAGCTGGAAAAAGGAAAAGAGAAAGAAAAGGAGAAATGCCCCTGTGCACTTAGGCCTGCTAGCTACAGTGGCCGGCCCAGCCCAACTAGCCCCCCTTCCCCTACCTCCTGACGCCCCCAGGCACGCTGTCGAGCAGGAGAGGAGCGCGCGCCCGCCCGGGGCCCTACCTGCGCTCCCTCACTCCCCTGCCGCCGTGGATGGATAAGAGGGAAGCCCCTCTCTCCCCTGGACACCTCTGCCTTGCCTCTCTCCCTCTCCCCCGCTTGCTCTCCTCCCTCCCGAGCGCTGCCATGGCGCGGCCACCGTAGAACCCGCGGCCACACGCCCTCCCGTGCCTCGCTGAGACGCCCACGAGAACCGCCGCGACCGCCCCGTCCTCCTCGACCACGAGCCCGAGCCCCAGGAGCCCTGCATCGCCCCACACCATCGTCTTCTTCCTTAGGCCCGCAAGATCGCCGCCGTCGATCTGCTTCCCTCCATCGCCTCTAGCTGCACCGGGCCTTCCCATCAACGCCAGTGAGCTCCCCCGCACCCTCCTCTTCCTCCCATAGCTCCCCTAGGCCGGCGTAGCAAGCAGCTCCCGCAACCAAGCTCCGTCCGCCGCCATTACCGTCGGGCATGAGCTCTGCGTGCCCCTGGCGGCCCGTGCATGCAATAGGCGTGCTCCAGAGCGCCTGTAGAGCCGATTCCACGCTAGCCCCGCTCGCTTTGCCCTCTGTATGCACGCGCCGGAGTTCGCCCGAAGCTCGCCTCCGCCGCCGTCGACCTGCCGCTCGCCACCGTCCATCGTAGCCCTCGCCGATGCCCGGAATGGATCGGCGACGTCTCCAGCTTTCGAACGCGCCAAAGAACGCCCGATTTGGGCCACCGTAGACGAAACCTGAGCCCTGCCGGCGATTCGGGAGCTCACCGGAGCTCCTCCGGTGGCCGGACGGCGCCGCCGCCGACATGGCCCGGTCGGCGCCACTGCCAGGGTCACTGGCAGCTGGGCCCCGCGGTCGCCGTTGACCCGTTGACCTGGTCAACTGCTGACTGGACCTGGTCCAGTCACTGACATGTGGGGCCCGGAGCCCCTGTGTCTATGACAGGTGGGCCACCCCTGTCAGCTAACTAATTAGTAATTAGGTTAATTGAAAATAATTAATTAGCACTAATCCCTCATTGACAGATGGGCCCCACTCACTAATTAACTCTGTTTAGTTTAATTAAAAACCTAAAATAGAGCGGTGTCAATGACAGGTGGGTCCCACAGGCCAGGTTTTACCTGGCCACTGTGCTGTTGACTGCTGATGCAATGCTGATGTCAGCATGATGTCATAATAGGATTTTTCGAATTAATTTAATTCTGTTAATTCCTGTAAATGATTAAAACTTTGAAAAATCATAGAAAATAATCGGTAGCTCAGATGAAAAAACTTTATACATGAAAGTTGATCAGAAAAATCCCACGAATCCAAATATGCCATCCATTCATTTGTCACGTGCTCCTAGCATGATGAACATGGAACTTTTCCCCTCCGGATCGTCTGTCCGATAAATCCAAAGACCCGGGAAATATCGTGAGATATTCTCCCGCTCCGTCTGCAACGTGTAGTACTGCGTTAGTGCATGCCTAGCTCTACATATTGCCATGTCATGCATCGTGTTGCATCTGTGCTTTGTATTTATTATTTCTCCCCCCTCCTCTTACCGGTAGACCCCGAGACTGACGGTGCTGCCGGGTACGACTACATCGTTGACGATCAGGCCTTTGCCGCAGAGCAGCAAGGCAAGCAACCCCCCCCCCCCTTGAGCATTCCGATATCACCCATTCCTTTCCCTCTTATTCTTGCATTAGATTTTGCTACTGTATTAGCTAGCTCCTATTCTGATGCATAGCCTGTTTTTGATAAACTGTTACTATGCCTGCAATCATACCAACTGCATAGTATAGGTTGATCAATGAATCCCCAGTGACCCCCCTTAGTCCCAGTTTCCCCTGCTTCTTCATCGATGACTCGACGACTCGAAGACCCGAAGACTCGGTCAACCGACCGACAAGCCAGGCCCCTCACATCACCGCACCCCTTAGTTGTACGACTCTGCAGCGCTACTATCGAGTACCGAGGGTGACACCTCGTGAAGTACTCATGATGCTAGTTCTGTAGTGTAGCTAGTCGGTCGTGGTTATCGAGGGTGATTCCTCCTTCGCCACTCCCGACGATGACTCTGTCGTGCAACCCCTCAAGTGTGGGACCCTCGAGGGTGATTCCTCAAAGTCCACCTTGACGTTTACATCGAGCGGGGACCATTGAGGGTGATTCCTCAGTTCCCGCCTTGATGATTTATACACACAGTTACGATGACCTGGTTACGGAAACATGTTGGTGATGGGTCGGCCCTGAGGGGTACCCACGGTTTGGTGATGACGAGGCGTGGACTGGCGAGAGAGGCCTTTGCCACACATCTTCAAGACGGGGTGACGGGACCGCACTTTATGGGTCGCGCTTGTCCCGCATTAATAAAATGCTAATGGGTTGGGTATTTGATCTGAGTTAGATCGTTGGCCTTAATACGCACTAACCTTCACGTGGGGAAGTTATGGGCACTCAGCGTCGTTGTATCTGCCGAAGCTCTTCGGACGTCAGCAATGGAGCGGCGCGCGACGGATTGGACTGGACGGTGCAGCTCTTGGACTGGAGTCTACTAGGTCTGTTTCCGGCCGCGTTCGCATCGTGCAGGAGTGCAAGGGCAAGTGGGCCCACGAACCTGCGCGCTTAGGATTTAGACCGGCGGGCTGGCCTCTTCGTTGAGCCTAGGTGGGGCGACGACGTGCTGATATCCCGAGGCCAGGCATGACCCAGGAAAGTGTGTCCGGCCGGAGGTGATTCAGGCGTGTTGGGGAATATGTGGTGCACCCCTGCAGGGATGAATAATCTATTCGAATAGCCGTGTCCACGGAAACAGGACGACTTGCAGTTGTGCCTTGACCTTATACAACTATAATTGTGACTTTAAATTGAAATGAATGTGGCTCCGGGATTGCTTCCTCGTAGGGAGTCGAGGAAGAATCTCTGGGCATGGTTACTTAATAAAATTGCTACAATAATATGACTATATGTGAGATACCAATCTGCACTCTTCTAATGGTGCAAGATGTTGAAGATGCTAGTCTTCGATAGGACTAGGCCTTTCCCCTATTCTTGCATTTCTGCTGTCAGCCCAGATATGGCCCCTTTACTTGATACTGATGCATACTTAGCATAGTTCTGATGTCAGTCTTGCGAGTACTTTGGATGAGTACTCACCGCTGCTTTGCATTCTTCCACCCCTTCGATACGATTCTGCGTTCAGACGATGGAGCCCAGGAGATGGAGTACGTCGGAGACGACTACTACACCACCGCTGGAGCCTACTACTACGTGGAGGCTGCCCCCGACGCTCAGGAGTAGTTAGGAGGTTCCCAGGCAGGAGGCCTTGCCTCTTTCGATCCGCTGCTTATGTTTGTGCTAGGCTTCTTAAGGCAAAACTTGTTTAAACTTATGTCTGTACTCAGATATTATTTGCTTCCGCTGACTCGTGCTTGTCGAGCTTTGTATTCGAGCCCTCGAGGCCCCTGGCTTGTAATATGAAGCTGTATGACTTTAATTTGTGTCTAGTGTTGTGTTGTGATATCCATCAGTGAGTCCCTAATCTTGGTCGTACGCATTGTGTGTATGATTAGCGTACGGTCGAGAATGGGGGCGTCACAAGTTGGTATCAGAGCCGACTGCCTATAGGTAGCCCCCTTTCCACATCCTTGGCCGAAGTTGAGTCTAGTCATCGAAAAACTTTTACTAACACTGATGTTGTGGCTTACGGGCCCACATCTCGATCGGGTGGTATTAGGATCTTTTATTCCTCATCCTTACTCTGGGTTCTGACCTCTTTTCTCTTTCGGGTTAAAGATTTCCTAACTCTAACATTAGGTTCTCGTGATCACATCCACCGGAGAATTGTTTCGTCGAAGTTGTCTTCTTGGAAGTTATGATGCACACACTGTCATTTGACATCTTGAATCTCCTTGTTTCAGATGCGTCCCGGTAGGCAGATCGTTCGTCTGACCGACGCGCACGATACGACTGGGTTCCCGGCCATTCTGGTCGGCCTTTTGAAGAAGCTGGGATATCGCTGGTACCCCGAGTACACTGTTTACGAGGACTACCGTGAGTTCAACCAAGAATAGTATGAGGCTGAGATGGTTATCTGGGATCGACAGGACCTCTCCATCACTGAGCTGCACACCTTCCGTGGCATTGGAGTGACTGTTGAGATGGCAGTACAGGATGCTGCTTATGCTGCTATTGTTCGACTCCGTGCAGCGAACTCCTGTTTGGAGGACACGGCATACAGATACATCCCGTATGTCCCTACTGGAGTGGATACGACAGCTAACGCTGAGGTCTTAACCCCTTTTGCACGGCAGCGTACCAACCGATCCTACACTGCTATCTGTGCCCCCTACGCGAGTCGTCGTTACGACCCACAGGTTTTGGTCCAGTACACTGAGGCTCTAGATCGCACTGTCAGGGCTCTTAACGTCGAGCTGTACGCCACCCGTGCTCGTCTGTATCAGGCTATGGAGCACTTGTTGCCAGCAGTCCGTGCGAGGATACATCCGGAGCACATCCTTTACCCGCCTCGGACTGAGTTTCCCCCAGGTCTTGGATGGCCTAAGGTTGGAGGTCGTACTCCGGCACGTGGACGTGCGCTCCCGCTTGGTATGCAGGTTCTGCATCGGAGTGTACACGGGATGCAGGACCCTGCCACCGGGTTTCACAATCAGAGTCATCTGCAGTTCTGTGGCTACTTTCATTGTCCCCAACGTTGATGTAGCTTATCGCTATGTCCCGTTGTTGTATCCCTCCACCGCGTGCCTGTGTGCCTCCTAGTTGTCTAGGTTATTTTCATGCCGGACCTATCATCTATTTCGTAACGGGCTTATGGTTTGTAATAGACCTATGTATGGATCTGTATGTTGAAATTTGAACTACTATGTCGTATTTATTGCACTTCCTTCTTTGTGCAATTTACTTCATGAATGATTCATTGATTTTGCAATTACCAAATGCTAAACTACCACTGTTAAACTTTGATAGAATGGTTAGGCCAGCTGGTCGTGGTCGTGGTGCGCCTGAACCACCACCACCACCGGACTACATGGCTGGTATGATGCAACAGTTTGAACTGAATCGCCAGTTTATGCAAGGGCGGATGGACCAAATCCCGAGGCCGAATATGAATCAGCAGCCAGCCCCAATGACTCTGCAAGACTTCATGCGCCTCAACCCTATGACCTACCGCAGCTCAACTCAGCCGCTTGACGCAGATGACTGGCTCCGTGACATCACTTTTGAACTGGAGTCTTCAGGCGCCCCAGTGGCTAAGTATGTCACCTTTGCCTCGTACTTCCTGAAGGGCCCCGCTGCTCAATGGTGGGACAGCCACAGGTGCTCTTAGCCTGGTGGAACAATCATCACCTGGCCAGAGTTCCAAGCGGCGTTCCGTGCTCGTCACATTCCTCAGGGAATGATGGATAGGAAGAAGCGTGAATTCCGCAACTTAGTCCAGGGCAACAAGACTGTGGATGCTTATCAGCAGGAATTTCTGGACTTATCTCGCTATGCTGAAGAAGACGTTGCAACTGATGCTCGTAGGCAGGAGAAGTTTCGTGAAGGCCTCCACCCGGATATCAAGCTGGCACTCCTTGCGCAAGACTTCGGTAACTTTGCCACCTTGGTGAACAAGTCCATTCTGGTGGAAACAGGTCTGCAGGAGTACAAGGACAGCAGCAAGCGCAACCGTGACATGGGCTCATCTTCGGGCTCAGCAAGTTAGAAGCGCAAGATCAGGATCCCCCACAACATGTACCATGCACCGCCTCCTGCTCCGAGACCGTCCTATGCTGCACATCGTCTACCTCCACCCCCACCCAGGCAGCCGAGGCTCCCAGCTCCACCACCACGAGCTCCTGCTCCCCCTTGTCGTCCTGAGGATGGGCTGTGCTTCAAGTGTGGTCATCCAAGACACCGTGCTAGAGAATGCAGGCAGAATCAGAATCAACTTGCACTGCCTTCCAACCAGCCCCACAACAACAATGCCAGGCCTAACACTAGGCGTGTCCAAGCTAACAATGTTGAACTGAATGAAGCTCAAGACCAGCCTGCTACTGTGATGGGTACTCTTCTCGTTAACTCTGTACCAGCTTCTGTAATGTTTGATACAGGAGCATCACATTCGTTCATGTCTGAAGATTTTGCATACATGCATGGCATTAAGTATGAGGAGATGAACGTTCCAATAGTGGTAAACACCCCCGCTGGCCAATGTCAAACCTCCATGGTTTGTCCAGATGTCCCCATTGAAATAGAAGGATTAGAATTCCATGCTTCCCCCATTATATTGAAGTCTTCCAAGATGGACATTATTCTGGGGATGGATTGGTTGAAAGCACATACTGCTTCCGTCGTTTGTGCCACCAAAATTGTCCACCTTTTGCATCCTTCGAATGAGATAGTCAACTACCATGCTCATCTTATTCGAGATGCTGAAGCCCGACTATATGCCCTAAATGCATTAAATGAGTCACCTCTTGAAGGGATTGAAAACATTCCAGTTGTCCGGGATTTCCAAGATGTTTTTACGGAAGAACTTCCAGGGATCCCCCCTGCTAGAGCTGTCGAGTTTGTCATCGACTTGGTACCTGGTACCACTCCAATAGCCAAGCGTCCGTATAAGATGCCACCACATGAACTCCTTGAACTTAAGCAAGAGATTGACAATTCGCTTCGTCTGGGTTTCATTCGTCCAAGTTCCTCTGCTTGGGGAGCACCTTCTCTCTTTGTCAAGAAGAAAGATGGTACGAATCGCTTGGTCCAAGACTATCGCCCCATCAACCAAGCAACGATTCAAAACAAATATCCGCTTCCTCGGATCAACGATCTGTATGATCAACTTGCTGGTTCAGCAGTGTTTTCGAAACTCGACTTGAGGTTGGGTTACCATCAGATCCGGGTACGTGAGGAGGATATTCCGAAGACTGCATTTGTTACTCGCTATGGATCATACGAGTACACCGTCATGTCCTTTGGCTTAACCAATGCCGCAGCAACTTTCTCCTGGTTGATGAATTATATATTCATGGATTACCTCGATAAATTCGTCGTGGTTTATCTGGATGATATCCTGGTTTTCTCCAAGAATAAAGAAGAGCATGCTGAACATCTTCGTCTTATACTGGAGAGGCTTCGAGAACATCAACTTTATGCAAAGTATTCAAAGTGTGAGTTCTGGTTGGACGAAGTAACCTACCTTGGTCATGTGATCTCCAAGGATGGTATTGCGGTCAACCCTGAACGAGTTCAGGCTATTCTTGACTGGACTCCCCCGAAGAATGTCAAGCAAGTCAGAAGTTTTCTCGGACTCGCCAGCTATTGCCGTCGATTTGTCGAGAACTTCTCCAAGATTGCAAAGCCCTTAACCAATTTGCTTCACAAAGGTGTTAAATATGAGTGGATAGAAAAATGTCAGGAGAGCTTTCAGACACTTAAAGACAAGCTGACGTCTGCTCCAGTGCTTGCTCCTCCGGATACTCGTAAGTACTTAGTCATCTATTGTGATACTTCACGACAAGGAATGGGCTGTGTCCTAATGCAAGAACGCAGAGTGGTTGCTTATGCATCTCGTCAATTGCGTCCTCATGAAGAGAACTACCCAGTTCATGACCTTGAACTTGCTGCAATAATTCATGCACTGAAAGAGTGGCGACAGTACCTTGTTGGTAATCGTTGCGAGATCTACACCGATCATCAAAGTCTGAAGTACTTGTTTACTCAGCCAGATCTGAACCTCCGTCAACAGAGATGGATGAAGCGCATAGCAGTTTACAATGTGGGTATTTCTTATACCCCAGGCAAGGCTAATGTAATGGTTGATGCCTTGAGCCGCAAGTCTTATTGCAATCACCTCCAGGTTCATAAGGTTCACCCCCTTCTTCAAGAAGAATTTTGTAAGCTGAACCTCCATATTGTTCCTCAGGGTTATCTCGCTCCCCCTCCTGGAGGGTCCTACAAAATGAACCTCCATGTTGTTTCCCAGGGTTCTCTTAATACCCTGGTTGCTAAACCGGATCTTGTGGACGTCATCAAGTGGATCCAGAAGTGTGACAATGAAGTCGAAAGGATTAAACGCTACCTGGCGGAAGGTAAACCCTCATTCTTCGCTATTGCTGAGGATGGCGCTTTGTACTTCAAAGGCCGCTTAGTGGTACCGAGTAAAGAGAAAAACCATGATATGACTCAAGAGGTCATGAAGGAAGCACATGACACTCCGCTGACTATTCATCCTGGTAGTACCAAGATGTACCAAGACATTCGTCAAAGATTCTAGTGGTCTAACATGAAGCAAGACATTGCTCGCTATGTTGCTGAATGTGATGTTTGCCGTCGTATCAAAGCAGAACATCAAAAGCCTGCTGGAACCCTGCAACCTATTTCTATTCCTGAATGGAAATGGGATCATGTTGAAATGGACTTCATTACTGGTTTTCCCAGATCGCAGAAAGGTAATGACGCTATTCTTGTCGTCATTGACCGACTTTCCAAAGTTGCTCATTTTCTAGCCGTTAAAGAAACGATCACTGCTAGTGAGCCAGCAACTCTCTACATGTCCAGAATTGTTTCACTTCACGGTATTCCGCTGGTTATCAGTTCAGACCGTGGCAGTTTATTCACTTCAAGATTCTGGGCAAGTTTCCAGGAAGCTATGGGAACTCATTTGTCATTCAACACCGCTTTTCACCCTCAATCCCAGGGACAAGTTGAAAGAGTCAACCAGATTCTCGAAGACATGCTTCGAGCTTGTGTCATTTCTTTCGGTAAGAAATGGGAGGAATCTCTCCCGTATGCTGAGTTCTCCTACAACAATAGCTATCAAGCTAGTCTGAAGATGGCTCCTTTTGAAGTGTTATATGGACGTAAGTGTCGAACTCCTCTGAATTGGTCAGAAACTGGGGAACGTACACTTATCGGACCGGATATTATCCAACATGCTGAAGATCAAGTCTGCATTATTCATGCAAATCTAAAGGCTGCTCAGTCTCGTCAGAAGAGTCAGTATGACCGTCATCACAAAGATATGGTCTATCAACCTGGCGAGAAGGCTTACCTTCGAGTCACGCCAATGAGAGGTACACACCGTTTTGGAATCAAGGGCAAGCTGGCTCCTCGATATGTTGGTCCTTTCACTGTTCTCGAAAGGCGTGGTAAGGTGGCATATCAACTGGAACTACCGCCAAACCTCTCTCAGGTTCACGATGTGTTCCATGTGTCACAGCTTCGTCGTTGCTTTAAGGATCCTATCCGAGCAGTGGACCATGAAATGCTGGAACTGCAACAAGACCTTTCTTACAAGGAGCAACCAGTCCGCATTCTTGATGAAACTGAACGTCAGACTCGTCAGAAGGTTACCAAGTTCTTCAAAGTGCAGTGAGCAAATCATTCTGAAGATGAAGCCACTTGGGAACGCGAAGATCATTTTAATACCCCGGGCTCTTTCCTTCTACTTCTTAATTCTCGGGACGAGAATTCTTGTTAGTAGGGGAGAATTGTGACACCCTGGTTTTATGCTACAGTGATGATTGTAATTAAGCTACAGTAATGGCCAAGTGATTAAGCTAATCTTTTGCTAAACAGGGCTTGATCAAGTTTGAGTTCATTTTCCAATTCAAATTCCACTGAAAAAGGCTTTGAATTTTGTGATGATAAAATAAATCCTCAAACAGCAAAGGAAAAATGCTGCATACTTGTGGAATAATCCAAAACTAATGTTGTTGAGGAAAACAACATCACCAAGTTTATGGTGTGGACGCCACCTTCCAAAACAGAGCCTGTTTGCATTTATAAGTGCTCCAATATTTATTTGAAAAATGCAAACCAGTCCCAAAAATTCCCAAACTTTTTGTGGACAGGTGGAATATTGCAAGATAATATTTGGACCCTATTGCACATTTTTGCTAAAAGGAATAGTGGCTGAAAATAAATGTAACAGAAGTTGGAAAAAGGAAACGAGAAAGAAAAGGAGAAATGCCCCTATGCACTTAGGCCTGCCAGCTACAGTGGCCATCCCAGCCCAACTAGCTCCCCCTTCCCCTACCTCCTGACGCCCCCAGGCACGCTGTCGAGCAGGAGAGGAGTGCGCGCCCGCCCGGGCCCCCCCCTGCGCTCCCTCGCTCCCCTGCCGCCGTGGATGGATAAGAGGGAAGCCCCTCTCTCCCCTGGACGCCTCTGCCTCGCCACTCTCCCTCTCCCCTGCTTGCTCTCCTCCCTCCTGAGCGCTGCCATGGCGCGGCCACCGTAGAACCCGTGGCCACACGCCCTCCCGTGCCTCGCTGAGACGCCCACGAGAACCGCCGCGACCGCCCCGTCCTCCTCGACCACGAGCCCGAGCCCCAGGAGCCCTGCATCGCCCCCACACCATCGTCTTCTTCCTTAGGCCCGCAAGATCGCCGCCGTCGATCTGCTTCCCTCCATCGCCTCTAGCTGCACCGGGCCTTCCCATCAACGCCAGTGAGCTCCCCCGCACCCTCCTCTTCCTCCCATAGCTCCCCTAGGCCGGCGTAGCAAGCAGCTCCCGCAACCAAGCTCCGTCCGCCGCCATTACCGTCGGGCATGAGCTCTGCGTGCCCCTGGTGGCCCGTGCATGCGATAGGCGTGCTCCAGAGTGCCCGTAGAGCCGATCCCGCGCTAGCCCCGCTAGCTTTGCCCTCTGTATGCACGCGCCGATGCCCGGAATGGATCGGCGACGTCTCCAGCTTTCGAATGCGCCAAAGAACGCCCGATTTTGGCCACCGTAGACGAAACCCGAGCCCTGCCGGCGATTCGGGAGCTCGCCGGAGCTCCTCCGGTGGCCGGACGGCGCCGCCGCCGATGTGGCCCGGTCGGGGCCACTGCCAGGGTCACTGGCAGCTAGGCCCCGCGGTCGCCGTTGACCCGTTGACCTGGTCAACTGCTGACTGAACCTGGTCCAGGCACTGACATGTGGGGCCCCAAGCCCCTGTGTCTATGACAGGTGGGCCACCCCTGTCAGCTAACTAATTAGTAATTAGGTTAATTGAAAATAATTAATTAGCACTAATCCCTCACTGACAGATGGGCCCCACTCACTAATTAACTCTGTTTAGTTTAATTAAAAACCTGAAATAGAGCTGTGTCAAAGACAGGTGGGTCCCACAAGTCAGGTTTGACCTGGCCACTGTGCTGTTGACTGCTGATGCAATGCTGATGTCAGCATGATGTCATAATAGGATTTTTCGAATTAATTTAATTCTGTTAATTCTAGTAAATGATTAAAACTTTGAAAAATCATAGAAAATAATCTGTAGCTCAGATGAAAAAACTTTATACATGAAAGTTGATCAGAAAAATCCCACGAATCCAAATATGCCATCCATTCATTTCTCACGTGCTCCTAGCATGATGAACATGGAACTTTTCCCCTCCGGATCGTCTGTCCGATAAATCCAAAGACCTGGGAAATATCGTCAGATATTCTCCCGCTCCGTCTGCAACGTGTAGTACCGCGTTAGTGCATGCCTAGCTCTACATATTGCCATGTCATGCATCGTGTTGCATCTGTGCTTTGTATTTATGGTTTCTCCCCCCTCCTCTTACCGGTAGACCCCGAGACTGACGGTGCTGTCGGGTACGACTACATCATTGACGATCAGGCCTTTGCCGCAGAGCAGCAAGGCAAGCAACCCCCCCCCCCTTGAGCATTCCGATATCACCCATTCCTTTCCCTCTTATTCTTGCATTAGATTTTTCTATTGTATTAGCTAGCTCCTATTCTGATGCATAGCCTGTTTTTGATAAACTGTTACTATACCTGCAATCATACCAACTGCATAGTATAGGTTGATCAATGAATCCCAAGTGACCCCCCTTAGTCCCAGTTTCCCCTGCTTCTTCATCGGCGACTCGACGACTCGAAGACCCGAAGACTCGGTCAACCGACCGACAAGCCAGGCCCCTCACATCACCGCACCCCTTAGTTGTACGACTCTGCAGCGCTACTATCGAGTACCGAGGGTGACACCTCGTGAAGTACTCATGATGCTAGCTCTGTAGTGTAGCTAGTCGGTCGTGGTTATCGAGGGTGATTCCTCCTTCACCACTCCCGACGATGACTCTGTCGCGCAACCCCTCAAGTGTGGGACCCTCGAGGGTGATTCCTCTAAGTCCACCTTGACGGTTACATCGAGCGGGGACCATTGAGGGTGATTCCTCAGTTGCCGCCTTGATGATTTATACACACAGTTACGATGACCTGGTTACGGAAACATGTTGGTGATGGGTCGGCCCTGAGGGGTACCCACGGTTTGGTGATGATGGGGCGTGGAGTGGCGAGAGAGGCCTTTGCCACACATCCTCGAGACGGGGTGACGGGACCGCACTTTATGGGTCGCGCTTGTCCCGCATTAATAAAATGCTAATGGGTTGGGTACTTGATCTGAGTTAGGTCGTTGGCCTTAATACGCACTAACCTTCACGTGGGGAAGTTATGGGCACTCAGCGTCGTTGTATCAGCCGAAGCTCTTCGGACGTCAGCAATGGAGCGGCGCGCGACGGATTGGACTGGACGGTGCAGCTCTTGGACTGGAGTGTACTAGGTCTGTTTCCGGCCGCGTTCGCATCGTGCAGGAGTGCAAGGGCAAGTGGGCCCACGAACCTACGCGCTTAGGATTTCGACCAGCGGGCTGGCCTCTTCGTTGAGCCTAGGTGGGGCGACGACGTGCTGATATCCCGAGGCCGGGCATGACCCAGGAAAGTGTGTCCGGCCGGAGGTGATTCAGGCGTGTTGGGGAATATGTGGTGCACCCCTGCAGGGATGAATAATCTATTCGAATAGCCGTGTCCACGGAAACATGACGAGTTGGAGTTGTGCCTTGACCTTATACAACTATAATTGTGACTTTAAATTGAAATGAATGTGGCTCCGTGATTGCTTCCTCGCAGGGAGTCGAGGAAGAATCTCTGGGCATGGTTACTTAATAAAATTGCTACAATAATATGACTATATGTGAGATACCAATTTGCACTTTTCTAATGCTGCAAGATGTTGAAGATGCTAGTCTTCGATAGGACTAGGCCTTTCCCCTATTCTTGCATTTCTGCTGTCAGCCCAGATATGACCCCTTTACTTGATACTGATGCATACTTAGCATAGTTCTGATGTCAGTCTTGCGAGTACTTTGGATGAGTACTCACCGCTAGTTTGCATTCTTTTCCCCCCCTCGATACGATTCTGCGTTCAGACGATGGAGCCCAGGAGATGGAGTACGCCGAAGATGACTACTACACCACCGCTGGAGCCTACTACTACGTGGAGCCTGCCCCCGACGCTCAAGAGTAGTTAGGAGGTTCCCAGGCAGGAGGCCTCGCCTCTTTCGATCCGCTGCTTATGTTTGTGCTAGCCTTCTTAAGGAAAAACTTGTTTAAACTTATGTTTGCACTCAGATATTATTTGCTTCCGCTGACTCGTGCTTGTCGACCTTTGTATTCGAGTCCTCGAGGCCCCTGGCTTGTAATATGAAGATGTATGACTTTAATTTGTGTGAAGTGTTGTGTTGTGATATCCATCAGTGAGTCCGTAATCTTGGTCGTACGCATTGTGTGTATGATTAGCGTACGGTCGAGAATGGGGGCGTCACATCGGTTGCCACGAACAAGAACTCAAAGCCCCCGAGAGCACGGGGGAAGGGGCCCAGGATATCGAGCCCCTAGACCGAGAATGGCCAGGATAGAGGGATTGTTTGTAGGGCTTGTGCTGGTTGATGGATGTTCTTGGAATGGAACTGGTAGGCTTCACACTTGGTGACCAGCTCAGTAGTGTCCTGGAGGGCAGTGGGCCAATAGAAACCCTGTCAGAAAGCTTTCCCGGCAAGGGCCCTTGATCTAATGTGGGAACCACATACCCCTCCGTGAATCTCCGCCAACAGCCTCAGTCCATCCTCCCGGCAGATACACCTTAATTTCACTCCGTTCGGTCGTCTTCTGTACAGGGTGTCATCGACAAACTGGTACATACTTGACCGACAGGCTACTCTTTCGGCTTCCTCTTGCTCTTCGGGGAGTTCTTCTGTTTGAAGGAAATGGACTATATACTTCGCCCAGGTTGGAGCCTATGGCTCGACAACAAGGACTAAAGGCATCTCTTCGTCTCCGGGAGCGCTTGTCTCAACCGCTAGACCCTGAGGTCCTGCGGGAGAGAGCTGCTCATCAACCGGAACGGGATTTTCCCCGGCAACTTCTCTACCAGCGGCTTAGGGAAGCTCTGCCGGGAAATGCTTGCCGGAGTTCAGCTTTCTTCTCTTCTTTGACATCATTGATGGGGATACTGATGGTAGAGTGAGGCGGAGAACAAGGGTTCCTGGTTCCACAGGAAGTTTCTGCGCAGCGCACTTTGATAGATATTTAGCAATGCAGTTTTCTGCTCATGGCACATGCTCTGTTTGCAGTCCATCAAAATGCTCCTCCAATTTCCTCACTTCTTCTACGTATGCCTCCATCAGTGGGCTCTGGTAATCCTTGTTGACTTGCTTATCACAAGCTGAGAATCTCCTTGGACGATCAACCTCTTTATTCCCAACTCCACCGCGATTCTGAGTCCGGCAAGAAACCCCTCGTACTCAGCGGTATTGTTGGTGGCTTCCTCCCAGGGAAAATGCATCTGGACGACATACTTGAGGTGCTCTTCGGTAGGGGCGATGAGAAGCATGCCTGCTCCAGCGCCCTGGAGTGAGAAAGCACCGTCAATCTACATGATCCAATCCTTGGGTGCTTCCTTGCCGGGGAGGATTGTCTCCGGAGCTTCATCATCTGGCGTGGGTGTCCATTCTGCAACAAACCGCCAACGCCCTGCTTCGAATGGTGGAAGTGCTCTCATACTTTAATCCGAAACTTGACAATTCCAATGCCCACTCAACTATCCTGCCAGTGGCTTCGGGGTTTCTCAGTATGCGTTGCAACAGGAAACGGGTGACAACTGTTATCTCATGGGCTTGGAAGTAGTGGTGCAGCTTCCTCGAGGCCATGATGAGGCCGAAGATCAGCTTTTGTACTCCAGAGTACCTTGACATGGCCCCCTGTAGCAGGGAACTGACAAAGTACACGGGTCGCTGCACCATTTTCTTCTTTGCCACTTCTTTGGATCCGCTGTCAATCATTTGCTGAGATCCCCCTTGATCTGTGTCGAGTCCTGCCGTGGATGTTTCTTTCCTGCTCCCGGCAGCATCAGCAGCGACTGCTGAATCCCCATCCACTCCCCGCAGCGCCACCAGCGCTGCACTAACCACTTGATTTGTCGCTGCCAAATATAGCCGCAACGGCTGTTGCGGTTTAGGAGCGACCAAGGTGGGAGCATAGGATAGATATTTCTTCAGGTCTTGCATCGCTGCATCTGCCTCCGGGGTCCACTTCATCGGGCCAGCCTTCTTCAAGATTTTGAAGAATGGCAAGGCGCGCTCAGCGGACTTGGATATGAACCTACTCAACGCGGCAACACATCCGGTCAGGCGTCTGATATCTTTGATGGTCTTGGGTGCCTGTATCTGTTCAATCGCCTTGATCTTTTCGGGATTGGCTTCTATTCCTCGCTGAGATATGAAGAACCCAAGCAACTTGCCGGACGGGACACCGAACACACACTTTTCAGGGTTGAGCTTCAGGGTGATCTTGCGCAAGTTTGCGAAAGTTTCCTCCAGATCTTGTATGAGAGTGGCTTCATCCTTGGTCTTGACCACGATGTCATCCATGTAGGCTTCCACATTTCTGTGCAGCTGAGGTCCAAAACCAATCTGAACAGTCCTGGCGAAGGTTGAACCAGCACTCTTTAACCCAAAGGTCATATGCACAAAGCAGTACGTGCCACAGGGAGTTATGAATGCGGTGTTCTCGTCATCTTCCTTAGTCATAAATATCTGGTGGTAGCCGGAGTAGGCATCCAAAAAGGAGATCAAGTCACATCCGGAGGTGGAATCAACAATTTGATCTACGAGCGGCAAGGGGAAAGGGTCCTTCGGGCAAGCCTTGTTCAAGTCAGTGAAGTCTATGCAAAGCCTCCATTTCCCATTTGCCTTTCATACCACCACTGGGTTTGCCATCCAAGTTGGATGCAACACCCCTCTGACTAAACCAGCTGCTTCAAGCTTCTTGATTTCCTCAGCAATGAACTGCTGCCGCTCCAAGACCTGTTTCCTAACCTTTTGTTTGACGGGTCGGGCATGAGGACAGACAGCAAGGTGGTGCTCAATTACCTCCCTGGGAACACCGGGGATGTTAGATGGTTGCCAGGCAAACACATCGACATTCTCCCGCAGGAAGGTAACGAGCGTGCTTTCCTATTTGTCAGTAAGGGTAGCACTGATGGTGAAGGTACGACCAGTGCCATCCTCCCTTGCCGGGACTTTCTTCGTCTCAGGATAGGCGACCTTGGTCTTCTTGCTAGCGGAACTCTCCAGCAGATCATCGTCGGGTGCGACGCACTCCGAAGAGGCGCGCTTCCTGGAGTCCTTGCCGGTGTTCCTGCTAGCCTTCTTCTTTTTCTCTGTGTCCTTGGGGGGAGCTGGGATTTCTGTGGCTTCAGCTGCTACCGCGTCACGATACATCTGTTCCACGCAGATAACTGCGTTCTTCTTGTCGGATGGGATGGAAATGACCCCAATGGGCCCTGGCATCTTTAAGGTATTGTAGGCA